>JAKSZT010054368.1:12135013-12345738 GCA_026826555.1 Tolypeutes matacus
AAAAAAACTGAGATATCATTCACATACCCCCCAAAAAAATTCACTATTTCCAAATGTACGACTTGGTAGTTGTTATTTGTTGTTGTTGTTTTAAAGATACTTAGATTACATAAATCTTACACAGAAATTGTAGGAATTCCCATGTACCCCACCTCCCACTCCTCCCACAACCTCCCACATAAACATCTTCCATTAGTGTGGCACATCACCTGCAATGGATATACACATCCTGGGGCTTTGCCACTAAGCATGGACCATAGTTCCCATTGTAGACCACACTCTCCCCCACACAGTTCTGCATGGTCTATGATGATATAAAATGGCCTCTATCTGTCATTGCAATGTCACTCAGGATAATTCCCAAGTCCCGAAAAAGGCCCTGTATTACAACTGCTTTTCTCTCTCCCTGCCCCGAAAGCATCCAGTGGCCACTGGCTCCACATTAATCTTGTAATTTCTTCCATTGCTTGAATCACAATATGTCTACAACAGAATACCAGTAAGTCCACTCTAGTCCATAGCTCTTCCCCCAATCCTGAGGAGTCTGGGATGGTGATGTCCACTCCACCTCCAACTGAGAGGATACATATCCCATGGATACGGTGGATGGGATTATCCTGCCTGCAGCTGCAGACTCTCTCCACTCCCTGGGATGGCCGTTGTCCATCATCATCTCCCCACCAGGTGTCCAGGGTGAGTCCACTGAGCTGTAGAATAGGAGTTGCAGCTCCACAGAGATTCCGGGCCCAGCTGGCACATGGACAGCCCAAAGACTCACGACTCGGTAGTTTTTAGGTGTTCACAAGGTTGTGTCACCGCTAATTCCAGAACCTTTTCATCACGCCCGCACCCAGTACGCAGTCACTCCCCATCACCCCTCCTCCCTGGCCCTGGCAACCACTAATCCACCTTCTGTCCCTACGGATTTGCTTGTTCTGGATACTTCGCCTACACAGAGTCACGCTTTGCGGGAACTGGCCACTTTTCCACTGCTCGCCGCCGCACAGGCCCCGGGATTGGACCACGCGGACTGGGCGTGCGCGGGGCGCCCAATCGCTGTCGAGTGTCGGCAGCTGCAGGTGGAGGCGGCGGCGGCGGCGGCGGAGAAGGCGGTGCGGGAGGCGGTGCGGGAGTCAGGGGGCGGCCGGCGGGCGTGGCCTGGCCGCAGGTGCAGCGCGGGGGCTCGCGGGCTGGCGGGCGGGCGTGCCCCAGACCGCGGGGCGGCGCGGGCGCGGCATGGTGGGCTGGTGGCGGGCGCTGCCGCGCGCGGCCCGGCGCTACCCGTGGCCCACCAACGTGCTGCTCTACGCCGCGCTCTTCTCGGCGGGCGACGCGCTGCAGCAGCGGCTGCAGGGCGGCCGGGCCGACTGGCGCCAGACGCGGTGCGTGGCCACCGTGGCTGTGACCTTCCACGCCAACTTCAACTACGTGTGGCTGCGCCTGCTGGAGCGCGCGCTGCCGGGCCGGGCGCCGCGCGCCGTCCTGGCCAAGGTGCTGTGCGACCAGACGCTGGGCGCGCCGGTCGCTGTCGCCGCCTTCTATGCCGGTGAGGGGGGCCGGAGACCCGGGACTGGAGGGGTCGCTGCACGGGCTGGGGGTCTAGGGACGCGGTCGGGGACCGGGATGGACACTGTTGGCCGGGAGCTGAGACGGCGAAGTTGGGGAGCCGGCGGCTGGAGAGGCCAGGGGGCCAGTGGCCCAGGGGGCCAGGACCGGGGTCGGGACGGGGATGCAGGGGGGTCTGGGACTTAGGCCGGAACTGGGGCAGAGTCGAGGGCCGGGGGTCCTCTATTTCCTCCAGAAAAAGGCCCACGGGGATGTTGAGGAGCCCCCCATTCTCAACCCCGTAGCTGAATAGTTTTGGGTGTCCCATAAACCCCACAGAAAACCCGAAGGACCTGGTTACCTGTTGCAGTCTTGGTCAAGCACGTGGCTGGCAGGTTCAGTAGGGTCAGGAGGATGGGACCCTGAGGGCAGGGCCCCGCCCTGCTTATCAGAAAGCCCTGCTAGAGGTTCCGAGGGGAGGGAGAGGGAAGGATCCATGTAACATGGGGCATTTTGGGGACATTGGAGTTGTTCTGCATGATGTTGCAATGAAGAATACAGGCCATTATGCATTTTGTCAAAACCTATAAAACTGTACAGTGCAAAGTGTAAACTGTAGTGTAAACTATAGACACGATTAGTAGCAATGCTTCAATATGTGTTCAGTTGTAACAAATGTACACGCTAATTAAAGATGTTATTAATGGGGAAAACTGTGAGAGGGGGTGGGGTATATGGGAATCCCATATATTTTCTTTGTAACTTTTCTGTAATCTAGAGCTTCTTTAAAAATAAAGGGGGAGGGGGTGGGGAAAGCCCTGTTTATCAGAAAATAGTGCCCAGTCGCAGGGTGTGACTTGGGGACTGAATTTGCACACGGTGGCCTTGAAATCTGGTGAAGGGTTTGGGAGCTGGGACTATGTAGACCGGCTTCCCATTTACTTTTCAAACAACGCAGTGTGGCAGGTACTCTTATTATTCCCAAGTTACCGATGAGGAAACTGAGGCTCAAAGGGGTTAAGTGACTTGCCAAAAGTCAACAGAATCCATGTTCTGAGCCACGTTCTTACCATGATACTTTAATGGTGACGGTGTTGTAGGTGTGCCTGGAACTAGAAAGCGCTGCAGTAGCAGGGGCTCCACCAGGCCCGTGGTTCCAGCCTGAGGCTCCTGAAAGCAGCTTCCAGCTCCAGTTGCTTCTTTGGTTTTGCTTTTCAGTTTTCTGGCTCAGGTTCCCTCTCCCCTGTTAAAACAAAGGGGGAAGGTGGGAGGGGGTGGACTGGATGTTTCTTTCAGGCTCAAAAGACTTGGAAATTGCATGAATCAGGACCCCTTTGGGGAGCCAGTGTAGTAATGGTGATGTAGAATTACCTGTTCAGGAATCAGACACCTGCGCAGGTCTCTGTCTGCTAGTAACCTCCCTGAGCTCTTTTCCTCCGCTGCAACTACCCACCTCGCCGGAGTGCAAATGAAGTAAGGCACATAAAGGGCTTCACGTTTAATTGATGCTGGCTAAGTGGAGTACAGTATTACCATTAATTGGCAGGATTTTTCTTATGAGTCTGGTTGTAGGAATCCCCCTTATTTTCCCTTCCTTCTAGTAGGGTTGGGGGAGAATTTTTAAAGCAACCTCATTTTTACATCTTTCCTAAAATAGGAGGGTTCTGTCCTTGCTCCCTGAATTTCTTTTCAGGAATGTTGAAGCCCAACGTTTTCAAAATGTTTTTAGGAAGGCTCAGTTGGTACTCTACTTTTGAACTCTGAGTAGAATAATACTGATGGGAAAATTTTTTTTCTTTCATCTTAAATTTTTTTTTTTTTTTAATTTTGTGATGGGAAATTTGTGGTTGCCAGAATACCTAGAGTCCATCAGCCTTTATTTTCAAAGGATGAAATTGAAATTTTTTTATTTTAAAAATTTCATTAAAAGTTTGGAGGGAGCAGATGTAGCTCAAGTGGTTAAGCACCTGCTTTCCAGGTATGAGGTCCTGGGTTCAATCCCCAGTACCTCCTGAAAAAAAAATTGGGGAGGGGAAGGATGTGGCTCAATTGGTTGGGTGTCCATCTCCCATATGGAGGGACCTGGGTTTAATCACTGGGACCTCCCGGGTTTAAAAAAAAAAAAAAAAAGTTTGGAAGGTAGAGAAGAGAAAAATCACCAGTCCCACTATCATATAACACTTGTTGTTTTGTGAATTCTCTTACAGTTTTTAAAAAAGAATCATTCTCAAAAAGAATGAAAGAAAGAAAAAAAGAATCATCCTGCTATAATAATTTTATACCTTGCTGTTCTCACTCTGTGTGTATCATCCCTTTAAAATTTTATAGTTTTAGAAGGGAGATTCTGCTCTCTTTTCACTGTTGGGTTAGAAAGGAGATGCTAAGTGGTAGTGGTGGTTACTTTGCAAGTGAATCTTTTAAAATTCTTTTGGTGTTTTTTTTTTTTTTTTTTTTACAAATAGGTATGAGTGTTCTCCAGGGAAAAGATGACATATTTTTGGACCTCAGACAGAAATTCTGGAATACATATAAGGTAAGTGAGGCTTTAAAAAATGTAATCAAGATCTTTTTGTGTACTTTCAATGTTAAATAAATTTTAATAAAAGTATTCTTAAATTAGGGCTCCTGATTGTTAGGAACAAGGGCTCAATATTTTTACAGATCTTAAATTTGTTTTGATAGATGAATGGGAAGATCCTTTAAGAGTGTCTATAGGGAGCTCAGTGGTTGAGTGCCTGCTTCCCATGTACAAGGTTCTGGGTTCAATCCCCAGTACCTCCTTTAAAAAAAAAGTGTCTATATTGTTTGCATGCATATGAAAGGAATATCTCTGAGTTTTAGTCAATTTTTGCAATGATTTCTATTGCATTTTCTTGTATGAGCGATCACAAGTTATGTAGTGAATTTTGGAGCCAAAGGGATTATTGCAAAATGGTAATACTAGAATGTGAGTGGTTTGATGAACTTGTTCCCATATTTAGAGCCAGGGTTTCCAGGTGTACATGATGCTGAGTCCCTGTGAAAGGAACTTTCTAAACATCCCAAAGATATTTACAGAGAAGAGTAATGTTTCCCAGAGCCATTGTATTGTGCTGTTTGCTCAGAACAAATATATAAAATCCTAAGTCATTTTTATTTATTCACTGAAGATGTATTGAAAAGTATCTTTAAGGCCTGGCAAAATCAGGGATGCCTTCTCTCTCTGGCCTAGAACATGGTTGGTTCTTTTCATCTCAAAGAGATGAGTTTTCAGGATTCTAGAAGATGCACAGACTGCCAAGGGTTCACGTGCTTAATTCCCTATCAAAAGCAGTACCAAGCTATTCCTGCACTGCTTCCATTATCTTCTGTTGAGTGGTACTGAGCCCCAGACGGAGCATCACCCACTTGAGGGCTAGAGGCAGGGAGGTTTGGAGCCCACCCCTCCCCTGAGCCCCTATACTCAGGGGACAGTTACTGCGGGGAAGGGAGTGTTCACATCTCTTGATTCTTCTCTTGGGGGCAAAAATTGTGGGCCACGGTGAAATACAAATGTGAGTTTCTTCTGCCTTATTTCTCTATTACGTCATAGATCCTATGGCAGTGTATACATCTAGCATTTAAAAAAAGAGAAGCAAGCAGAATTGTGGAAGAAAGAGGTTTCAAGCAGGGATTTGCAGAGGTTTGTTATTCTCCTCCCTTAGTGCAGACAGGCAAGGTACCTTTGGGGGCAGAAACATGGGGACCTTTGCATGCCTATTTATTATACTTTATTTCAGCTTCAGAATATAAAATAGCAGACAAAAGGCAGCTTAACAAATCATGGAAGCATTACTTTAAAAAATCCTGTCAAGGCACATTTATCCCATTCAGCCCTACAAACAAACTCAATGGTTTGCATGCCTTTTTAAAGGACTGTGGTTACAATGAGTTAGTCTCATCTAGGCCCATGAGAAGCCCTGCCCCATTGGGGACTTTCCTGAATATCTTCCATGATTAAAAAAAAAAAAAAAAAAAAAAAAACATCTACCAGGCACTGTGCTAGGTGTCAGTGGAGGATACCAAAAAAACATATAAAACACAGATACTGTCTTCAAGGAACTTATAGTCTAGTGGAATAGACCAGCAAATAAAGAAGCGAAACGAGAACTCTATAAGCTGTGCTGCATGTATTATACCCTGGGTCCTGTAGCAGAGGGGCACTTAGCACAGCATGGAGGTGGGGTGGAGATTAAGGAAGGCTTCCTGGGGAGGGTGATGCCTGAGCTCAATCTTAAAGAACACCATGGGGGAGGGGCACACCAGAGGCAAAAGTAGCGCGAGCGACTCAGGAATGCATAAAACACTCCAGTATGTCTGCAGGGGAGAAACCACAAGCAACTTGGTATTCCTAGGGTATGAAATGCGAGTGGGAAGTAACTGGACACATGTTTGGATCTTGGAGAGTGTGGAACGCCTTGCCAGGGATCTTGAACTCCAGGGCCCTTCGGTGATAGTGGCAGGGCAACCAGTTAGAGGATTATTTTAACCAGGTTCAAATAAGAAATAATAAAGCAGTGGGCGTAGGAATGATTTGAGAAGTATTGAGAAGGTACAATTAGTAGATCTTGATAATTGATTGGAAGTGGAAGATAAAGAATAGGAACAAGTTGGGAAGACCAACAGATTTCTGGCTTGAGCAATTGCATAGGGAAAGGGAACCAGTTTGAGAGGAAAGATAGATGAGTCCAGTTCTGGAAATAATAAATTCCACCTGCCTTTGGGATATTCAAGATGCATAGGGCAGAGTTCAGAACTAGAGATATCAGATATGGGAGAAATTGGGTTACAATGAGGTTCTCAATTCAAACTCGATCAATGAACCTAAGAGCACAAATTGTAGGAGTCAGAAGAAAAGAAACATCCAATAAGAATCTGTTACAGGGGGGTAGATGTAGCTCAAGTGGCTGAGCGCCTGCTTCCCATGTACAAGGTCCTAGGTTCAATCCCTTCTACCTTCTAAAAAAAAAGTTTTTTATAAAGGTTTTCTCATAGCACAAGGGATATGTGAGAATATTGGCTGGTTGTGGCTGAGGAACCAGTCCCCTGCTCCATCCAGGTTCTTTTGATGAAGGGGTATAAAGGAAGTACCTACTTTATTTATTTTTTATATGTAGGTAGTATACGAGGTCTTTTTTATTCTTTAGCACAAAGGGCATGCAATTTCTTTCTCCTTCCCCTAGCTGCAATATGGGGGCTCAAATATATTATCTCTTAGGAATACATCTGACATCACATTCTTCTTTTTTATAGTTTTAAAAAAAAGTTATTTGGAAATAATTTCAAACTTAAAAAAAAGTTACAAGAGTAGTTAAAAGAAAACCCATATGTCCTTTACCCAGATTCACTTATAGTTAGTGTTTTGCCCCATTTGTTTAATCATTTGTTCATTCCATCTTCCTACCATTCCTTCTGTCCATCTCTCCATGCATCCATCCATCCATCCATGTTTTTCTGAATCATTTGAGACTTAGTTCCACACAGAATTATCCTTTATCCCTAGATACGTATCTATTTTCTAAGAATAAAGGTGTTCTCTTTATATAACCATAGTTATGAAATTCAGTAAATTTAACAATGATACCGTACTTTTATCTAAAATACCATCCATTTTCCATTTTTGTCAGCTGACCAAATAATAGCTTTCGCAGCATTTCTTTTCCCTCCACTACAGGGTCCAGTCTAGGAGTAGGTATTCCATTTAATTGTCATGTCTCTTGAGCCCCTATTAATCTGGAACATTTCCTTAGCCCTTTTTTTTCTTATAACACTGATATTTTTTAAGACTATGGTCCTGCCTGCTTTAAAAAAAAATAGTGTATTCTTCTTTTGGGGTTTGCCTTGTGTTTCCTCAAGGTTTGAGTTAGACATTTCAGGCTGGAACATTCCCTTGGTGATGGTGTGTCCTCATGGTATCACATCTGGAGGAACACGCTGTCCAGCTGGTGTGTAGTGTGTCAGGGAGTCCGATTTCCCACTGTGGAGTTACTCTTTCCCTTTGAAACTAATAAGTAATCTGAAGACTAGGTAAATAACCTGATACTACATTCTGACAAAAAAATCTTTGCAATAAAAAGTAAAGCCATGTATAGTTGAGTTTAGTCTTCTGATTACTTTAAATCACTTTTACTGCAACTGTTTATTATAGAAACTTTAGAAAATACAGATTAGTAAAAAGTAAGAAAATAATTGGTCTATAATACCACTCCTAAGGACTATCTTGAAGACCGCTAGTTTTTTTAATTTGTTTTCTTTTATACTTTGACATATAATTCATGTACAAAGATCCCTATCTTTAATAAAAACTCCATAACAATAGCTTTTTTCCCCCAGAATGTACAGGTTAAAGCCTGTTAAAATAAGTATATCTAAAGTATTTTGTAATGGACAAACACGTTAGCTAAATTTGTTCTATAGCATGTAAAATAGTTTGAATATATTATTAGCAAACAATTCCATAAAGAATGGATATAGCTTTGTTTTGTTTTTGGTATATAGTTTTAAGAATTCTTTGCTTGATTCCATAGTTTGCAAATATACTTCTTTATCATTTGCTTGCGCAGACAGGAAAATTGCAATTCATAAATAAATGTCATTATTTAGAATCCAGTCCCAAATTTAACTGGTTCTGACAGACTTTTCGTTCTGGACCTATGAATGTAACTAATAAAAATGTTGTGTAACCAACAGCTTTTTCACAACCCCCACCCCCGTCTACTCCAGAGGCCTTAGGTTAGTAAAACAGTCTGATTTAATCAGCTTAGTCTGAAATACAATGCCACCTCAGTATTCTGTCTTCCTGGTATTTCGTAATCTTTTATAGATTAAACTGAGGATTATTTTGTGTGATTAAAAGGCATTCTAATATAGTTTTTCTTTATTCCAGAGTGGTCTGATGTACTGGCCTTTTGTACAGGTGAGTTTCAAACCTACGTAGAATGCTCACTCATGGTTTGGGTTTATATGGCACCCTAACAGATTCTTTCTCTCTGTTCCAGCTGACCAACTTCAGCCTTGTTCCCGTTCACTGGAGAACAGCTTACACTGGACTTTGTGGTTTTCTCTGGGCCACCTTCCTTTGCTTTTCACAACAAAATGGTGATGGCACATTGAAGTCGGCTTTCACCTGCCTTCATAGAAAGGCCATTGCAGCTGAAAGGCCCTCAGAGAAATAAGTCAGAGACTCCTCCCATAAAGTAACTAACTTTTCTTAAAATGCAGTGAATAGCCTGCAGATAAAATACTTTATTTGCCAGTTATGTGCTTCATTTCAAAGAATTGCTACTATATAGACCCAGCTTTAAAAACTATCAATGACAGTTTTCAATTTTCTTCAAACCACCTTTTCTTTTTTTAATTCCAGTCTGAAAGTATAAAAAGCATATAGCTTCTCTTACTTCTCTAATACTTTGGTTAATATCAATAACAGTGATAGTATGCCATTTTATAATTATTATTCTTTCTATTCTAATGTTTTATTACCAGTTGATTTAATGAACCCCAGTTTTGATTGTTTATATCTCTATTATCAAATCTCAAGGTTTTCTCCTAAACACTTTTGGATCAGATCACTTTTTTTTTTTTTTTTAATCTTTTTTTCAGATTACTTTTTGTACCAAAAATAGCCCTTATAGTAAATTCCTCTTTACGTAGAATTCAATCAAGGAGAAGATAAAATAACCAAAATCTTCCCACCCCAAAATACTGCATAATAATTTATTGCTATAATGATATCAAAGTTCTGTAAGGACATTTTGAATCAAAGAAAGAATAGTATAGTGTGTATTGAATGTATTTTGTTTTCCTCTACTTTTTTAATTTCTAAGTTAAATACCTTTAATGATTTTTGAGTGTTTTCAGCCTATCAAAGCATCCCATTTCCTAGATGTACTCAATAAACAAAGCATTTGGCTTCTTAATGAAGTATAGTGAGTGAAGTTTTTAAAAATGAATTTTTCTTCTTCTGGAAGGAAGGACTTTAACATATAGGGCTCCAGGGAAAACTGTTTACACCAAATTTCATAGCTGATATTATAGTTTTAAATAAATATTTAGTGCTTTAAAATAAATATTTATTCTTTAGTTGGACTCAGTCATGTTTTCCCTACACATGGCTCTTTTGCCCCTTCTATTTGAATCTATAGTTAGTACTAGAGTTGATAGGTTTATGTCCAAGTGTCTTAAATCTTTGGGCTTTCCATGTGTCATTTGGGCCCTGAATCTCAGCAGAGTTGCAACACTTACTCTCCAGTTCATTAGACTCACCCAGGACAACTAACAAGGAAATGACGATGGACAACGACCACCCCAAGGAACAGGGAGTCTACAACTGCAAGCAAGGTAGTCCCATCCATCTGCCCCATGGGATATAGCCCCCTCTCAATTAGAGGCAGAGTGGGCATCACCATCCCAGAATCCTCAGGAGTAGAGAATGAATGATGGACTAGAGTAGACTTACTGTTATTTTACTATAGACTTGTTATTCTAACAGTAGAAGAACTTTTATCATTGATATGGAGGCAGTGACCTCCGGAGGTTCTGAGGGAAGGGAGAGAGAAAAATAGATGTAATATGGGGGTGTTTTCAGGACATTGGAATTGTCCTGAATGAAGTTGCAATGACAGATATAGGCCATTATTTATCTTACAAAATTGTGCAGGAGAGAGTTTAACTATAATGTAAACTATATTCCACACTTAGTGGCAATGCTCCAACATGTGTTCATGAATTGTAACAAATGTACCACACTAATGAAGGATGTTAATGTGAGAAAGTGTGGGAGGGGTAGGGAGTGGGGCATATGGGAATCCCCTACATTTTTTATGTAACATTTATATCATCTAAGTATCTTTTTAAAAAAATAAAAAAAAAAAAACAAGCAAAAAAATATTTTTTAATGTAAACGTGAGAAACAATTCAGTCTTTCATGATTATCCAGTTTGTCTAAATTCAAAACTAGTGGGTTTAGAAATTGTATGACTATTTCAAGAAATGTAAATAAATTTAACCTGAGAATTAAACTGTACTCCTGTTGCCTTCAATGGAGCATTATGCTAATTTCAAAATGAGTAGCATTGAACTGTTAATTTATCTTAAGATTTTTATATTTAAGGTTAAGAATTTATACCTAAAAACTTTAAGCATTTGTAATATATAAATTTATATAAATCATAAGTATTTAACTTCGAAGTATATAATTTATGTAACTCTTCAAAAGATATTTAATGTCTTTAAAACTGTTGCCAAGTTTAATAGGTATTAACTTATTTTACATTATTGGCATAATAGGAAGAAAATTTCTCCAGAAAATTATGTTCTTAAGCCAGCCCAGACCTGTACTGTAAACACAGTGTAGATAGGACCTTTTGATTAGATTTAGGTAAGGTACTTTTGGTTAGATCGCTTGATTCGATCACTTTAGGGCCTTTGATTGGACTACATCAGTGAGGCATGACCCAGGTTGGGTCTCTGCCCTCTTGCTGTGGGATTATATAAACCGAGAACTGGAAGCAGAAACACACAGAGAAGGAGCCACCATTCTGACCATGTGAGAGAGAGGACTTAAGGAATGACAGATCAACCACCATCTTGCTTTGCCACATTGCAGGACTCCAGGATCTGCCAGCAGCCAAACATCGGTGGGAACGCATCCCTGATGGTGCCTTGATTTGGACATTTCATGGCCTTGGAACTGTAAGCTTTTACCCCCAAATAAATTCCTTTTCTAAAAGCCAACCCATTTCTTGTATTTTTGCCTCAGCAGCCCTAGCAAACTAAAACAGCCACCTTTCTGGTGTTCTTTCCTGTTTCCCTGATAGTCAACGTGATAATACCATTTAACCATCCACCAGCCAGGGAGCTGTCTTCATCACCCTGCTGTCATTAAAAGCAAGAGCTCGTAAGTCCCATCTTTTAGCACCCCTGTTTTCCATTTTCAGTCTCAGAGATAAGCCTCTTACCCAGATAACTGAGAAATAATTTTTCAGTTCAGGGGAGATCTTTCCCTCATACAAATGGGTGTGTCTACCTTATAGTCCACCAGTATAACCACAACTAGATAAAATAACCATAACCCTCATGTAACCAAATCCAAATATTATCATTCAATGGCCAGTGTGGGTATATAAAGAGGATAAACAACATAATGATCCTTGTGTTGCATATGTTAACAGTATAATTGGGAATATAAATAAAACCACATGTTTTTGGGACAGCTAATCCAATCTGTCATCCAATGCTAGAACAGCATCTGTGACAAGGGATCAACGGAAAGCTTGAGTACTATTCAAGTAATGCCACCCTGCCATAGATTAGTGGCATAAGTAGCAGGTCCTGTGAGTTTAAGGGCGAAGGAGATCATGGTGATCTCAGGTAATCTGGGAAGTCTTTGTGGAGGAGGTGCTTGAGGCGGCTTGTGGTAGGTTGGCTTACATACCCCAGGAGAAAGCTACAACATGTTCTTGATCTTGATCCCATGCCTGTGGGTGTGAACCCATTATAAATGGACCTTTTGAAGATGTTATTTTTAGTTAAGGTGTGGCCCACTGAATCAGGATGGGTCTTAATAAAGATGTTCTTAATAATCAGGATGGAAAACTTAGAAAGTCATAGGGAGGAGCTGGAAGCAGGAAGCCAACAGTCAATGGAACCCAGAAGAGAAAGGAAAGAGTATCATCATGTCCTGTGCGGCAGGAATATACGTCAAGGAACCTGAGGATCACCAGCCAGCCAGGAAACTATTGATGCCAGGTGGAAGCAAGCCTTGCCTCTGAAACCGAGAGCCAATAAATTTCCTTCCTTAAGCCATCCCATTGTGGGGTATTTATCTTAACGCCCTGGAAACTAAGACACGAGTCTCAAAGGATGAAAAGTCATGAAACATAGGAGTCTGTGGACTAGAGCTGTATGGTAGGGTGGGGTGAGATGAGATTTTAAAGGAGAGAGAAAAGAAAAGGTATTGAAGTTCTAACATAGAAGGTAATTTCCATTGGCCATTCCTCAGCTTTGAGTACTGCAGATGATTTTATCCAGCCTACTTGTAATTTAAAAGCATGTATAGGGAAGCGGCTGTGGCTCAATCAGTAGGGCTCCCATTTACCATATGGGAGGCCCTGGGTTCGGTTCCCGGGGCCTCCTGGTGAAGGCAGGCCCGCCCGCGCGGCGTGGTTAGCTGACCCAGCGAGCACAAGCAGCAAGGGGGGGGGGATAAATGAATAAATAAATAAAATCTTAAAAAAATAAATAAATAAATAAAAGCATGTATAACTTGCAACCTACTGGTCTTTTTTAATTTGTAGGAAAATTAATAAAAGTTGTTCCCTTTTGCTATAGCATAGTTGGTTTGATGAGAGAGAATTAGGAGATTTGAGAATTTGTTTAACATTATATAATACCAAGTTTAAGAGTGGCATGTGAAAACCTTTTTCTAACACTTCCATATTTTTCTCAAAATTCATTCAGTAAGATAGTTCAGTGGACAAAGTAAGAGATTATTTGCCCATAAAGTAAGTGATTATTTGCTCACAATGCAGTCAGTGAAATTTGGCATTTTGAGGGCTCATACAAGTGAAGGGTACTTTAGGAGAACTTAATTATTATCTTACTTGTATTAATATTCTTCAGGCCAGAATAATAAAACTGTTTGAAGAATGAAAGTAATTACAGCTCTTAAAAGTTACAGTCCAGGGAGTGGGTGTAGCTCAGTGGTTGAGTGCCTGCTTCACATGTGTAATTAGGTCCTGGGTTCAATCCCCAGGACCTACTTAAAAAAATAAAATAAAAAGTTCAAAGAAGAATACAGTTTCATGTTCTAGTACTTCATTAATTACTGTAATTTTAGTTTCTAATACTTTGAGGGAGGAATGTGTTCTGTTTCTTTCACATTAAAAACCTAAAGTCGGGAAGCAGATGTGACTCAAGCAATTGGGCTTCTGCCTACTACATGGGAAGTCCCAGGTTCAGTTCCTGGTGCCTCCTGGAGAAGGCGAGCTGGCGTGCCAGGAAGGCGTGATGAGCTGACACAACAAGATGATGCAATAAAGAGACACAAAGAGGAAAGACAATGAGAGACACAACAAACCAGGAAGCTGAGGTGGCTCAAGTGATTCAGTGCCTCCCTCCCATGTGGGAAGTCCCAGGTTCGGTTCCTGGTGCCTCCTAAAGAGAAGATGAGCAGACACAGAGAGCACACAGCAAATGGATACAGAGAGCAGAGAGTGACCTCGGGGGTGGGGTGCAGGGGTGGGGGGAGGAGAATAAATAAAAAATAAATCTTTAAAAAAAAACCCCTATAGTTAAAGAAAATTTGGTGTTTTAGGTTGTATCTAAAAGAGGCAGGGAGAATAAATAAATAAATAAATAAATAAATAAATAAATAAATAAAACATCTTTTTAAAAAAAACCTATAGTTAAAGAAAATTTGGTATTTTAGGTTATATCTAAATAGGATCTCCAGATCAACTATTTTAACTGACTTGACCAAATTAAATTACCCAGAACTACAATTTCTATTTCATATCCAGGTACTACATATTTTGTTTACTATTTCTCTTCCAAGGACCATCATCCTTTAGGATTCATTTGAAGCTATCAAAAAGTATTTTTTGCTCCCTGGGCAATTAACTTTTAGTTCACTGGAATTTTATGTGAATTTCTACAGTATTTGTCAAAATGAAACAAATTATATCTACAGCATACTTAGCAATTTATTCTGGAGCCAGCTTTCTTTTAAACTTAGGTTCATCTAAGAGTATCAGGAAGTTTTTGTGCTTGAAGATTTTGACCTGACATTGGCTATATTTAATCCAGTTTTACTCATATGTATATGTGCTGGTTTGAGTCATTTGTGGACCCCAGAAAGTTATGTTCTTAAACTAACCCATTCCTGTGCATGTAAACCTATTTATGTGGGACCTTTTGGTTAGATTCAGTTAAGAGAACTTTTGATTAGATCGCTTCAGTTAAGGACCTTTGATTACATTGCTGGACCCGAGGTAAGTCCTGATCCTTTTACTGGAGTACTATATAAATGGAGAAAAGGAAAAGCTGCCATTTTACCCTGCCATGTGAGAGAAGACTCCAAGATCACCTGCAGCTGCAGAAAGACAGAGAAAGCCACAGAGAGAAGCCACAGATGGAGCAGCCCAAAGTGGTACTAGCTACAGGCCTGAGGAGAGGGGAGAGATGAGCGGGCTGCCATTATGCCCGCCCATGTGCTTGATTGCCCACAGCTGATCTCTAAGAGAAAGCATCTTAGATGATGTCACCTTGTGTGCCTGATCGCCCATAGCTGCAGCTTGATAAGACAGCATCCTTTGATGATGCCTTGATTTGGACATTTTCACAGCCTTGGAACTGTAAGCTTCTACCCTAATATATTCCTATGACAATGGTCAACCCATTTCTGGTATTTTGCATGGGCAGCCTTTAGCAAACTAAAACAATATAGAATCCAAGGAAACCAAGTCACCAAAAATATACTTAGAACTACTGGAAATTTCTCTTTCAATACTGTCAACAGCAAATAAGTGAAAGGGGAAACCTGGATTTTAAAGATTGTATCTGGAGTTTAATGATAAAGAGCAGATGAGGAGCTGTGAATAGCAGCTGACCAAGCAAATAGAATGAAATAATAACAGTAATGTTCTTAGTAAATATCAAATAAAAGCTTGTCATTTTCTAGTCTTCTCTCCCTTTTCTTACTATCTTTATTCACCCACATCTTCCTTCCTCTTCCACTGTTAAATGGCCACATCATACTCCCTTCTCTGTCACCCCCATATTCCCCACCATGACCACCCAAACACTCCAGGAAGGCATAAGAATTGTAATGAGGTTAGGTACCAGAGCATCTACGTGACATGACAGCCATGCTTTAGAGGACAGTGGCAGACATTATTAGGTCCCCCTTTCTTTTCTGAGACCCTCTCCTTCCTCCAGGTGCCCTTTCCAGGTTGATCTCCCTGGCTAGAGTGCTGAATCTTCCCCATTGGTTCCTTGCCTCTCAAAACTCCCATTTTTTTTTCATGTGGCTGATTTCAGCAAGGTGTTAGAAAAGAAGGCTTATTAAGCTAATTTCCTGAGATGTGGATGACAGCCTTTCTAGCTGAATTCTTTTTATTGCTAACACAAATTAATCTCTGGATAGAATTTCAGGAAATATTACTGTGGGAGGAAAGAAGAGGGTGTATTTTGGCAGGAGACTTTTCTGATATATTTTATATCATGCTATCTACTTCCCATTGGATTGAAACCAACTTGGGAGAGGCCCCTGCAATCTATTGTGAGCCCTCCACGCTGTGTGGTCATTGTTTGCACTTTTATATATTCCCTACTAGACAGAGTGTTTTTTTTTTAACAAATCTATTTTATTGCTACATATTAAAGCATACAATTCATCCAAAGTGTACAATCAGTGGTATTTGGTACAATCCCATAGTTGTGCATTCATCACTTCAACCATTATTAGAGTATTTTCATTATTTCAGTAATAATAATAAACAAAAAACAGACAAAAAAGAAAATTCTTCACCTAGACAGAGCTTCTTGAGGAAAGGCTCTGTTTCTTATTCAAATTTGTACTTGAAATGTCCAGCAAAATGTCTGGGACATAGCAAGAATTCTGTAGTATTATTGAACGAATCAGAATGTCGTTTGTGGTTTCTCGTCAGTTGTTCTTTCTTTCTTCTAATCTACCTTTCACTTTCATCCCTCTGTGCTATCCAGTCTTAAGCTCAGCACAGCCCAGACTTTCACCCCTTCTAGGCCTCTAACTTGGGAAATTATTTTGCTTTCTTGGGTAGATTTACTTCTCCTGGCCCATCTTGCACATTTCCCTCAGAAAACCATCCCGTCGCACCACTCACCAGCTCCACAGGACTAGAGCGTTTGCCTCTGACAGCTGAGTGGGATCACGGGCTGGGTGGTGAGCACCACTCACCCTTCCCAAAACTACTAGATAACTCTTGCTCATGTGTGTTCATGTAGTTTGTGGTTCAGAGTGTGGTTGTCAGTGGGAGAGGACCATTGGCTCACGACTGTTGCAGAATTACTGTGAAATGATCCCTGGGACCCCTGAAATTATAGTATGTAGGTGGTCATCCACTCTTCCCACAGCTACTCTATAGGACAAGAAAATCTATTTGACCTGAAAAATGGAAGTTCAGCCAGGTGGCCATATAATTTCCAAATAATAGAACTGACTACATTTTCATTAAGGTTGCTAGTGGATGGAATATATATTTTCTCCCAAAGTTTGGGAGCTCAGCATTGATTCCAGTTGGATTGTAAGCCCCTTTGGAGATGAGACTATGATGTTGCCTGATGATGGTTCTTAGTGAAGAACTCAGTACATGTTGATTGATTCTTTCCGCCTCCCTACTGAGGTCAAATATTTGGTCCAACACCTGACATGTCTGAATGTTGCCATTTTAGTATTCATGATGAAGGACTCTGTTCATTTTCCAGTACTTGTTTCAGTGTCCTATTCCTGTGAGTCATAGAACCAGAATGTTCTTTTCTTTTATTGAGTGGAAATTATTGTAAAAGCAACAGCAATTGTTTCATTTTCAAGTTTAAATTTTATGTATAAAATATGTACATTAAAATTTTGATGTAAAGTGATTTAGTGTATATGAAAAATAAGTGAGTTTTTAATTAAGTACAGCAAATGACTGTGGCTGCATTGTTTCATTGGTAATAGGAATATTCTGGGAAATATGTAAAGGCAATACATTGCATCTTGTAATCTTCCCTGATCATCTTTATTGCAAATACAATTTCAATGCCTTTACTTTGGATTGAGAAACAAGTTGTCCTTACCTGTTTATGTGTCACTTTTTGAATTCTTCCATATGCTGGCCCATTTCCTATATATGTGTTTGTACTCTTGTATAACTGAAAATTTAGAATGGAAATTGTCCCCAAATGACTTTTAAAAAGTATTCTTTTTGTAGCCTAAATAGAAAAAAAAAAATGCAGTATTAAGGTTCCTCTTATTAGTACTGAGTAGGCAAACTTAACCCTCAACTTCAAGTTGCTGAATGACCAACACCTGTCCTTGGTCTGAGTCTGCAGTCCTGCGGGTGTGAGCTCATTGTAAATGGGATCTCTAGAGGGTGTTGTTTCAGTGAGGGTGTGGCCCGGCGGGATGAGAATGGGTCTTAATCTGATGAGTGAAGTCCTTTATAAACAGAAGAAATTCAGACCTAGTGAGAAAAAGTCACGGGGAGAAGCCGGAAGTCAATTAAACCTGGAAGAGAAAGGAGAGACATCACCATGTAATGGAAAAGCCAAGAAACGCCAAAGATGGCCGGCCAGCCGGAATGCTTCTGACCCCAAATGAAACAAGTCTTCTAGCCTTTGAAACTGTGAGCCAGTAAATTCTGGTTGTTAAGCCAACCCATTGGGTGATATTTGTCATTGCAGCTGGGAGACCAAGACACGGCTGCTGTTTTCCACTGTCCAGGCATGCTATGGCTCCTTTAATCTCACCAATTTCTTCTATGTTTAAAATTCTTCCTTTCTGTCTTGGCTGAAAGAAATTTCCCTGAACACATTCAATGAAGGAACTGAAAATATGTATTTGAAAAACATGTTGAACTGTTCTGTAGTTGAGTCCAGTAAACATTTATCTTGTTTATAAATGCATATGCATACATGCTTGAGATAACTTTAGAGCTTGCTGTGGCTCAGGGATCTGAACCAATTCATACCCTTTTTGAATTTATTGCATCTTCATTTTAGGTCCCTTTTTGTTGTTTTTGTATTATAATCAAGCTTGTAGATAAAATGGCATTTTAATTTGCTAAAGGCTGCCAAGGCAATATACCAGAAATCGGTTAGCTTTTACAATGGGGGTTTATTAACTTATAAGCTTACAGTTCTGAGGCCATGAAGAATGTCTAAATCAAGGCATCATCAGGAGATGCTTTCTCCCCAAGCTGCAGCTGTGGGCCATCAGGCACATGGCAGGGCACAATGGCGGCATCTGCCGGTCTCTGCCTTCCCCTCCAGGCTCTGTTGCTTTCAGCTTCTGGCTGCTTATGGCTTTTTCTCTGTTCCTTTGGCTTTCTCTCTCCTGGGTTCTATTGGTTTCAGCTTCTAAGAGTTTTTCTCTGTGTCTCTGTATGTTTCTCCTGTATATTGTAAAGGACTCCAGTAAGAGGATTAAGACCCACCCTGGGTCACACAATCGAATCAAAAGCCCTTAACTGAAATTATTTACTCAAAAGAGTCACCTACAATAGGTTTACATGCACAGGAATGGATTAGCTCTAAAGACATGATCTTCTGGGGTCCACCCAGCTTCAAACTGTCACCAATGGGAATAGTAAGTAGCTGTCCAGAAGTTAATTTGAAGTATAAGGATGGGATTTTCTTCCCTGTACACAACACTTAGCTTTTAGTTCTCTGATTTAAAAAGGAATGGAACATACAGAAGTCAGGTTTCAGGTTTGTTTTATTTTCGCGCATCATTCTATCTGAATAAACCCTTCTGTTTAAGGATTGTAAATTAGAAAATTGAAACAAGAACAGCTAAGTCAAAGTGAAAATAATCCCTGTTCACTTGACTTCTTCAATAGCAGATCTTTAAATTGAAGATGGGGGGTCGGATGTAGCTCAACTGGTTGGGTGTCCGTCTCCCATATGGAGGGACCCGGGTTCGATCCCCGGGACCTCCCGGTAAAAATAAAAAAAAAATAAAAATAAAAATAAAAAAATAAATAAATAATTAAATTGAAGATGAAGAGAATGTTCTCAGGGGAAAATGTGTGTCAGTAAAGGTTCTTGTAGAGTTTGGCTAGTTTCTTTTTTGCTCCTGAAAATAAGTGGGAAGAAAATCAGTTTGTGCAGAGGTGGAATGTTAGAGAAAAGCATTTACTATTTAGAGGATTTAATAAAAAGACACAAAGTATTAAATTAATTCACTGAACAGCAGGATATAAACCCACCAGGCAGAAATTCTATTTTTCAAGTATTTGCAGACTGCTTTTGCTCTGTAATGATAAATAATACTAAATTGAACCAAGATTTCCAGCCCTTTTGGCTAATAATGAATTTGTGAAAGTAGTATTAGAACATTCCCTATGGGTAATGTGTGAATTTTTCAATAGAACTAATGATTGTAAGTAGTTTATTTTACCCTCTGGAGGAAATTAAAAACAGCAATATATATCTTGTGAGTCATTCCTCTCAACACTTTGTAGTCATTATGTTTTTATCTAAAGAAATGAAAAACTTTTCACTATCTAAAAAGAAAAAAAAAAAAGGTATCTAAAATAGCACATTGCAAGGAGAAAGCTAGAGGAGGCAAAGTTTAAACGTGAATTTGGAGAAAGAATGATGAGCAATAAAGATAAATGTTTAAAACTAAAATCAACCACTTCTTTATTACTCCCCTCCCTGCTTTCCCTGCTGCAAGCCTGGCTTCCTTATTGTCTCATCAGAACATCTGACACTTGCTCACATGTTCCCTCCTGGCATGTCTAGTTCTAACCTCCTTTTTATTCAAACCCTACTCACTAATCAAACAGTTTTTGCCAAGTTAGTGTTTCCTTGCTGTCTCCTGGTTTAAGAGGTATTCCGGAGCTGGCTCCATTCAGTATGGGTGCTAGAGGCTTTCTCGGCCATCCTTTCCCCTGGGGTTGCAGAAAACGGGTTATCCACACAGGGTAATTTTGAAAGGGTGGAGGCACGCCTGGCCACTGGTGGGTGCTTGTCTGTGCCTGTGTTGCAAGGAGAATGAGGAGAACTGCTGTGTATCTCCTGGGCATGGGCCGTGGCTAGCATTCATTCAGGAAGCAACTGGGCCAGCTGTGAGCCTTGACCCAACTCCCTTTTGCAGGTGAAGTTCAGCGTTCAGCCTGGGGGAGGGGGCAACTTCCAGCACTGACTCAACTCCTGTCCCTGCCGACTCAATTTTTTTTTAAAAAGGAGGAACCGGGGATCGAACCCGGGAACTCGCACATGGGAAGCAGGTGCTCAACCACCTGAGCTATAGTCCGTTTCCCCCTTCAACTCTTGCCCATATACTTTGTTTCCAGCCCATTGACTTCTCTCCTCAACCCCTTACCTTCCATTCCTCCTCCTTCTGGAGAAAGAATCTGCCTCCCAGGGCAAGGCAGACTGATTCTTCATTTATTCTTCACAAATATATTAATCATTACAGATACTTTATGCTCTGAGCCTTTTGGAACTTTCCTTTGGGGATCATAAGACCTATTTGAACATTATCCTTCCAAGATGAGTTGCTAAAGACGGTTTTGAAATCCAAAAGCTAATTATTGACTTCTGGGCTATCTGCATTCTTTTATTGTGCTTTACTTCCCCTGAGCTGTCAGGGCTGGGGAAGGGCCATCTAGAAACTAAATGGTGGGGGGGCACTCAGAGTGATAGTTCATTCACTATAGTACCTACTGCTCGTTTGTTTATTTATTTATTTATTTATTTATTTATTTATTTATTTATTTATTTTTGTTCATTGTCAATTCACTTTTTTTTTTTTTCCACCTCATTGTTATAATTTCTTGCATTGCAAGAATCACCATATGTGAGCAAGAGAATACCATCAAGTCCACTCTAGTCCATAGTTCTTCCCCCAATCCAGAGGCGACTGGGATGGTGATGTCCACTCCAACTCCAAGTGAGAGAGGGCTTATATCCCTTGGATATGGTGGGTGGGATGATCCTGCCTGCAGATGCAGGCCCTCTCCATTCCCTGGGATGGCCATTTCCCATCGTTGTCTCCTCACCAGGTGACTTGGATGAGTCCATTGAGCTGTAGGGTAGGAGTTGCAGCTCCACCTAGATTTCATGCACACCTGGCACATAGGTAGGCGGGAGGCTCCAATCTCTGGAAGTATACCTAAGAAACTCCAGCATCACATGTAGGTTTGAATAGAAGGGACTGGTGAACCATGTGCAGGGAGGACTTATTTGAGTCTAATTCTGTCACTCTCAGGAGCACAGATTCCAAAAGTCAATTCACTTTTATTATAGTTAATTTACAATTTCCATTCACCATTACATTCAAAGCTTATTCAGAAAAATAAACCAGAATTACAATGGTAGAAGACCTTGTAAATACTCTATCTCACATAATAGTCAAGACTATCTTCCAAGCCACATTCAGAAGCTGATGATATAAGCTTTGGCAGTTTTCAAGAATTATTGGCCAAAAAATAATTAAATCTCATTGTATCCATTAATACCTACTGAGCACTTCGGCTCTTGCAGTTAACATTGTATTAGATGCTTAAGGACAAGTAGTTTGACTTTCAATAAATTAAAATAATACATATTTAAGATTTACAATATTATTCACAGAATTCTTGGCATAGTTGAATTTTGAGGTTTCTACTGCTGAGAAACTTGAGGTTTGTGCTGTCTTTCCTTTAGCCCCAAAAGCTCTGTTTTGAGTTCTCCAGGTTTTGGTGGAATTTCAGGTATTGTCAGGTCTGGCCGGTAGTATCTGTGCACCACTTGGGCCCCCGCGCACATGGTCAGGAGGCTGGCAGCCAGCATTTTCAGGTAGGTGGGCCAAGGCACGCCCGCGGGCATGGTCCGAAGGGCGGGGGACCGTGCGCCGCGTAGGACACTGGTGCTCTGCAGCTGGTTGGACCTCGTTTGTTCATTTATTTATCCATTTATTCAACAAATATTTGAGTTGAGTAGCTACTGTGTATTTTAAAGTTTATTTTCAAAGCCCAGCCCCAGCCCTTTTGCCATAAAGCCATGCCTGCCAGCTCTTAAAACATTTGTAGCCTGTACCACACAATTCAGCACTAATTTTATATTATTTTGTGTTGTAAGCCTTCTCATATCTATTATCTTTCCTCCAAACTAAATTGACGCTCACTGATATTAAGGACTTTTTACATTTTTATTTATTTATTTTTTTTTTTTTTTTAGGGCCTTCCAGCCAGGGCTGGAAAAGCTGCTGGTCAAATTCTAAAAGAGCTGTAACACTAAGTATTATGTTTTTTATTTCCTCTGCATTCCTCTAGCCCAGTCCCTTGCCCAAAGGAGTTCAATAAACACACGTTGTTCATTTCTGTGTAAATAAATCTGGACATTGGCATTAATTGCCTTCATGCATAGAAGCCTCCTGAAATTGAAGAGAGTAGATTTCTTTGACTTTGCTAGCGGGGCATTTGGAGAAAGAAGGGGAGGGAAGGTGGAGGGTAGAAATTAAGATCTAGGGCAATGGTTCTCAACTGGGGATGATTCTGCCCCTTGGGTAGGGTTGTCAGAGTCAGCAAATAAAAATACAGGACACTCAGTTAAATTTGAATTTCAGATAAACAACGACAATTTCTTAGTGTTTGTTGTTTATCTGAAATTCAAACTGAGAGTTCTATATTTTATTTGGCAGCCCTACACCCAGGGGACATTCAGCAACATCTGGAGACATTTTGGTTGTTAGGACAGGAGGTGGGGGAGGAGGGACATGCTACTGGCATCTGGTGGGTAGAGGCCAGGGATGCTGCTCAATATCCTACAATGCACAGGGCAGCCCCTCATGACCAAAAATTATCCACCTGAAAGTACCAGTCACGCCAAGTTTGAGAAATCCTGTTCTAGAGGGTATAAAGAATATAGTTGCTGGCTATATTATCATTTAGGCTCTGTGAGCATAGTGTTTAGGGTCGTTGACTTTTCAAAGGGTTTATAAAAATGTCTGAGACTTGAAATGTGTGTGAGTGTGTGTGTACACATACATACATATATATGCACATGTATGGCTTCAAAATACAAAAAAGCTCTTAAAAAAGAAAAGTTACTACATTTAAATGTCTTAGAAACAGAGCTTAATATTGACCAGTCATCTGCAGTTCAATGCATATAGTTACACAACCAGATAGATCACATTAAATGTAGGAAGTAGGTGCATTTTAATATCTCTGATACTAAAAGAAAGAGTGTGTGGGGCTTACAAAGGTTTAAAAATAGCCCTGCTGGAGTCAGGCAGGATCCAGAATATTGTTCCTGGATTGGTGTATGGAGGGAGAATGATAAGGTTTGGAGATTTATTGGATTCCAGAATGTAAGGTCCACTTTCAGATCACAGTTTAAATGTCCAAGGAAGCCTTTGGTGAAAACACAAGCCTGACAGGATAATCAAGAACAGAAACTAGAGGCAAAGGAGAAAAAGCAAAAGTGAAAGAAAAAGCTTTCTGAATGATCATGTGTACAAATTGGATTTGTTATAAAGTGCTAAAAATCCTAGCAAATGATTGTTTAAAACTCACCTCCTTTTTCAGTTGTCAGATCAGTAAGTCATCTCATGTCATTCCTCTTCTCAAAGCCCTGCAATGGTTCTCCATCTCACTCCATGGAAAAGGCACGTTTCTTGGAGTGGTCTGGAAGGCCCTATATGCCACTGATTGCCTTGACTCTTCTGACCTCAGTTCCTGTCATTCCTTCCTCATTCCTCAAACTCTCCAGGCACATTCTTGCTTTAGGGTCTGTATATACTCTGTTTTTGGGGATAGGCGTTGTCCACCATCATCATTTTATTATTTGTCCTGGGCAAGTCTGATGAACTGGAGAGTGGGTGTTGCAACTCTACTGAGATTCAGGGCTCAAATGACACATGAACAGACCAAAGATTTAAGTCTCTGGGACATATATTTAATGGATATAGTGCTAATTATAGGTTCAAATAAAAGGGGCAGAAGAACCATGTGTAGGAAATTATAAATGAGTCTAACTCTGTTACATTGGGGAAATAGGTTAACATATATTCCAAGGTAAGGCCCATTGATGGGGTGCCAATTTCCTGGGATTGTGTGCCCTGCCTATAGTGTCTGGGTGGCTTTAGAGCCCTCATTAGCACCCCTTGAGGCATTGTTTACTGTGGCAGTTAGTGAGAACCTCCTGAGGTGTGCATAAGTGTAACCTCTGGAATGACCCCCTGACTCACTTTGAAATCTCTTAACCATAAAAACTCTTTTTTATTTAATATTTCCCCCTTTTGGTCAAGGTCTTTCTCCAAATGCATTGGTAGTTGGCACTTGGTGATAATCCCTCAGTGCCAGGGAGGCTTATCCCCAGGAGTCATGTCCCACACCAAAGGGAAGGCAGTGAGTTTATATGCTGAGCTTGGCTCACAGAGAGGTCACATTTGAGTAACAAGGAGGTTTTCAGGAGGTAACTCTTAGGTAATACATATTACTAGGCTAACTTTTGATTTTACAAGAATAAGGTTCTTCAGTACAAGCATTAATATCAAGGGTCTGGCATATTGGTCTGTCTCTTTCACTAGGCACTGTCTATGTACTCTAGAGAGTCTTGCCACTCCATTAGAGAATTTATCAGGACTTTCCAGGATGGGAATTTAATATGTTGATTATTATGTGGGTCTTTACCCGCTGAGGTAACACCCCATGACCACATGAAAACATTCATATTCCATAGAGGCAGGTCCTGGGTGCATCCTTCCCCACACATCCCCCCACCACTTACACCCTGTACCAGTGATCCTCACCTGCCATAGTTTTAACTTTTCTGTAATCCAAAACCTCCCCCAAAACAAAGACAAAAAATAAATAAATAAATAAATAAATAAATAATTCCTTGCACTGTGCCTTTTATCTCTGTATATCTTTTATTTTTTATGTATGTTTACAATTTCTTCTGTATTGCTTTAGGGTCTGTATCAGTTATCTACTACTGTGTAATAAATAACCTCAAAGCTTAATGTATTAAAACAAACAAATATTTATTATCTCATGCAGTTTCGGAGGCTTAGAAATCCAGGAGTGGCTTAGATGCGTGGTTTTGGCTCAAGGTCTCTCATGTGTTACAGTTATGATGTCAGCTGATGTCTACAATGATTTGCCTGGGATGGGAGTATCTGACTCCAAACTCCCTCACACAGCTGTTGGTTGGTGGCCTTAGTTCCTCACCATGCGATCCTCTCCATAGCGCTGCTCAACAACACGACTTCCTCGAGAGTGAGTGATCCAACATACAGCACTCAAGAAAGAACTGACACATGTCTTTTATGATCTAGACTCCAAGTTACAGACTGTCACTTTCACCATATTCTAGTCATTAGAAGTGAATACTAAATCCAGCTCTCAAGGGCATGGAACTGGTTCCACAAGGTCTTTGCCCTGGCTCTTCCCCGATATCCACATGACCAACTCCCTCAACTCCTTCAATTCTTTGCTCTTATGTAACTTCTTAATAGGTATACCTCCACCACCCTGCCCTCGTTGAAATTGCCATTGGCCTCCTTCTTCCTTATACACTCCAAATTCTTCTTACCCTGCTCTACTTTATTTTTCCATAACACATATCATTGTCTAACATACTCTATAATTTACTAATTATGTTTATTATTTATTGTATGTTTCCACCATCCCCCTCCCCCAAACTCCAGCAGGCCAGCGCTGTTTGTGTATTTCACTCACATACGTATCACAACCTCTCAGAACAAATGCCAGGCACATAATAGGCATTTGTTAATTTATTAAATAAATATTTTTTAACTTTTAATTTTGAAATAATTTCAAACTTGCAAGACAGTTGCAAATACAATACTAGTCCCCTACAGAAGAACTCTGGCATAACCCCCCCCACACACAGATACTCAGATCTACCAGTTTTAACATTTTACCACCTTTGCTATATCTGTATCTTTCTATGTATTTATGTATCTATTTATCTATGTATCTATATATTTTTTGAACATTTGAGAGTAGATTGCACACATCATACCACTTGAACACGTAGTACTTTCATGTACATTTCCTATGAACAAAGATATTCACTTATGTAATCACCTTACATCTAGTTATCAAATTCAAGAAATTTAACATTGATATAAAGCTTACATTCTATATTCCAATTTTTTCTTATGTCCCAATAATGTACCTTTGAGCATTTTCTCCTCCTTTTTTAGATTCCATCCAGTATCATATATTACATTTAATTGTCATTATCTCTTTAGTCTCTCTCCCTCTCTCTCTCTCTCTTGTGAAAACATATATACAACATATACCTTCCCGTCCCGACCCCTCCCAAGCACGCCATTCAGTGGCATTAATCACACTCACAATGCTGCGGCACCCTCACAACTATCCACTACGATGTTTCCCTTCACACCAAACAGAAACCCTAAACTCTTTTTGCATTAACTCCTCCATTGTCCCCTGCTCCTCACCACTGGTAACCTGTACTCTACTTTCCGTCTCTATGAGTTTGCATAGTTGCTGATATTTTCTTTGTGGTTACTATGGGGCCCAACTTTAACATCCTAAATAGTTAACAATACCATTTGCTTTGATATCAACTTAACAACCTCAGTAGCATAAATAAACTATGTTCCTATACCCCTCCATTCTACCACATTTATATAGTTTTTGTCACAAAATACATATTCATACATATGACTCCATTGATTTATCCTTACATTTTATGCATTTGCCTTTTAGATCCTGTAGGAAGAAAAAAAAAAAATGGAGTTACAAATGAAAAATACAATGCTGCTGGTATTTTTATTAACCCCTGCCATTATCTTTCCTTGAGATTTTTATTTCTTCATGTGGCTTCAGTCAATTGTCTAGTGTCCTTTCCTTTCAACTTCTAGAACTCCATTTAGCCATCTCTTTTAGGACTCATCTAATGGTGACGAACACCTTCAAGTTTTGTTTATCTGGGAATATCTTAACTCCTCCCTCATTTGTGTGTGTGTGTATGAAATTTTTATTTATACACTGTATCTAGAAGCAGATATATAAATTCTTAAACAATTAATTTCCAAAAATGTGCAAGAAATGACTATAATTTGTTTACAAACCAAAACACATATTTAAAATCAATGGACTTTGGATAAATCATTCTGTGGTGTTCTCATACAAATGGTATACTCCTGATTTTTTATTTATTTATTTATTTATTTATTTTTTATTGTGGGTAAAAATAAAAAAATTCACAATACATACCACTATTTGTAAAATGATATATAAATATATATGCATATATGTGCATTTGCTTACAAAAATGTTATTTATATATATATAAATATATTTTATCCCTCAGTTTTGTGAGATGCAGAATTCTTGTTTGGCAATTTTTTGCCTTCAGCACTTCAAAATATATCATCTCACTGCCTTCTTGCCTCATGGTTTCCAATGAGAAACCAATACTTACTCTTATTGAAGGTCCCTTGTGACATGTTGCTGTTCTCTTGTGGCTTTCAGAATTCTCTTTTTATTTTTGGCATTAGAAAGTTTAGTTACAACATGGTGCGGTATGGGTCTATTTGTATTTTTGGAGTTCACTGTGCATCTTGGATGTGTATATTCACATCTTTCATTAAATTTGGAAAGTTTTCAGCCATTATTTTGCATATTCTCTCTGCCCCCTTCTCTCTTTCTTCTCTTTCTGAGACTCCCACTTGTGTATTGTTAAACTTGATGGTGTCCAACAGGTTCCTCAGGCTCTGCTCACCTGTCTTCATTCTTTCCTCTTTCTGTTCCTCAGACTGGATTTCACTAATCTTACCTTCATATTTCACTCATTCCCTCTTCTGCCAGTTCCAATCTGCTTTTGAGCTCCTCTTGGGAATTTTAAATTTCTCTTACTGTGGTCTTCAGCTCTGTTTGGTTCCATTTCAAAATGTCCATCTCTGTTGCTATTCTCTTTGTGTTCATTTCCTGGTTTCCTTTAGTTACTTGAGCATATTTAGGATCACTTAAAAAAATTCTTTGTCTGCTATGTTCTAGGTCTGGCCTCTTAGTTGATGGTTTCTAATGCTTTCATAGTCTCCTTTGCCTGGGCCATTGCTTCTTGTTTCTTACTCTGTCTTATAACCTTTTGTTGAAATCTGGAAATTTTGGTTTTTAATATGTTATCACTGGAATTTAGATTCCAAAATATCATAACATAAAACCAATGGGTACTTTTATCACTGTCTAGTTCAACTGATTAATGTAAACAGCAAGTTTGGGTAATCTGAGTTCTAAAGTAAATTTGTGGACATTATGCAATTGATTATTTGTCATAGAGGTGATGCTTGTTCTTGCATTATGGGTTTTATTGGCAGGGTGGCCTTGCAGGGCCTGTTCATTTTCTCCTAGATGCTTTATCTTCCACATAGGTAACTGCTAGAGGATCAAATTGACAAATATTACCATAGATGTAAATAATGGAGATTGTGGTAAGAATGGAAACAGGGAAACGGTTAAAATCCATACAGCAGTAGAGCAGGTGAGAAATGACAGTGGTTTGGACTCAATATTTGTTGAGTAGAGAAATAACAATAAGCATCCCTGAAATTTGTTGAAGAAATGAATGAGTGAAGTTTCCAGACTGCTGGGGGTCTGCCGTATTTTCAGCATTTCAGAGCAAACATTTACTTGTGACAGGGTGGCATAAACATTCAGCTGGAGCCATAGCAACACAGATGTCAATCCTTGTCTAGGTCTGATTAAAGGCAAATATTACTTAATACAGGCAATTTGGAGAACAAATATTTCAGAACAGGCCTTTTCTTGGGGGATAATGGTCAAATGGCTCTTGGTAATTCAAGAATTTGAGACTCCTGAGCTAAGCAGATACTGCTCAGATTAACTGAACATTTAAGACTGCTGTTTATTTTCTCCCCAATAGACTCAAGGCACAGGTGCTATATAAAAAAGTGTTATTCTCTGCCATGCTAGGTGTGAGTATGTAAGAGGTGAGAGGATCAACATTCTTGATGAAATCCAATGTTGTTCTGGGTGTAATTTTGAATGCTAGTGAGAATTAAGAGCTCCAAATTCAGAAGTCAACAGTTACTTACTCACCAATAAAGTTGGTGTGATTGCTTCAAATTCCTGCATTACATCCTTTTAAAATTTTTACTGGCTAAAATGATGAAATTGCTATACCTTGGAGATTGGCAGTTGTGAACTAGTGATCAGGCCAGGCTCACAGAGTGCTTTTTATGGGATCCTCCAGTTTGAAGATGTGGGAAATTTCACATTAAAAAATCTAAGTTGCCAAAATCTCTTGGAAAACTGGAAGATCTAGCCACATGGTTTCTCTAGTCCTCCAATAAGCAAGGTGCCTTATTGGTATTTGCCATGAATCTGCTGCTGTTCGCTATAGACCTCACTCCCCACCACTCCTCACTGTCTTACAACCTATCCAATCTATTCATTTACATTCCCTGCCTGGCCCCTGTGGGCATTTGAGTTTGCAATCCCTGTTTACTGTGGTCCGCTGCGTTGATGACATTGACCTGATGACTACACATTAATTATAAGCTTAGTTGATCATGACCCTAATACAACAACATGACATAGTATTGTGACAATGTTTCTTGCATGCATGCGCTTGTATAATTATAAGCCTGCTAGTCAGAGATGGTCTGATTGTACCTGGCTCACTCTTTAGCATGTTATATTAATAGTGGTAACATTTGATGTGGTACAGCATGAGTCAACTCTTCTGTTCCACTTCTCATGGCAACAACAAATGTTTCCCCTCTGAGTCAGCATTACCTAGATGCTACTGCTGATCAAAATTAGAGCACATATTTCCAAACACATGCATATTAAGCAGTTTAGAAATTTCTTAATATTGACTGCGTATGCAGGCCATGTAATTAGCTTGTGTTTACAGTTCTGTGACATAGGTGTGGATGTTACAGAGCCACATAGGGAAATCCCACAGCTTTTACTTGGTTAGGCAAACATTATTACATTAAAATGAATAGGTATTATTAAATTGGGCTGATGAGTCATATTACAGAAACCCAATATTTCCCTTGTAAATTCCCCGAAGTTTACACAAGGAAATCTTTTCTCATAAAGAGAAGAGTGGCTCAGAAGCATGGGCTTCTCAGCACCTTGGTCACTCTTACCCTGTCATCCAGGGTAAGGAGCTTAACCTTTCTCAGGCTCAGTTTACTCAGGATTAAATGAGATCACAAAGGTTTTTTCACACATTTTTTTTTTTTTTCAGGGCAGTGCCTGGCACTTAGGAGGATCCCTCAATGTTAGTCTCTTTCTCATGGAGATTGATGCTTAGGATCCACAAAATGATAGGATAAGATCTTGTTATTTATTTCCTGTGGAGGATGGGATCCCATATTGTATGCACAGGTGACCTTCCTGAATGGATTTAAGGAAAGGGAGAGGGGGAGACTGATCTCCTTCCCTTTCACTTCTGAACCAGGCAGAGGAGCCCATGGAGCTTTACTTAGCATTTCTTGTGTTATATGGACCAAAACTTACAGCAGACCCTTCATACATGTCCTGGAATCTATGGCAGGTTTAGCCCCAGCCTCTAACCAGCTCGCTTATCTCACTAATGTTGTGGCTCAGCAATAGCTTATGTTTTCATATTATCTGACTCCTGCAATCCTTTTTACTTGTCTAAGACAATGTATATAACTTTATCACTTTGTATCTCACCATTCTACTTATTAGCATTAATCCATCAGATAATTAAGTTGTCTAGGTACCAGGTGCTATGCCAAGCATTAGGGATACCCGAGATGAATTAGATGCAGTCCCTGCTCTCAGTTTGCTTATTCTCTAGTAGACAGACTTAAAAACAAATTATAGCTACCATTTATTTTGTACCCACTAACCATAGACAAGGCTCAGGTCGTACCCTTTACGTAATGCAAGAATTGGCTCATTATGTGGTGTAGTGAAGAATTGTTGGATGCCTCCTCAGGATCCATCTCCTCACCCTCCTTACCAACAGCTCTGTTTGGGGATCCTCATGGAAGATGACTCCATACTAGGCTCAAGGGGAGGGTCACATGGCCAAGGTTAAGCCAATCAGCACCTACCATGCGCCCAGCTACAGTGATTGGTTCAGAGTTGTCCATGTGACCTGCATCGTTCCCATTGGAGTGAATCTCATGCCATTTACTTGGAAAACTAGGACAGAGGCGTTCTTTCCTTACAGATGTCAGATTTAGAAGCACTACAGCCATTTCTGTTATGGAAAGAGGAGGGTGTCACCCCCCAAAATGTTAGAGAAACACCAATGATTTCACAACCTCGGGATCAACCTATGCCCAAAGTTTGCCTCCCTCTGGGCTTTTCTGTTACTGAAGCTGATAGGTTTCCCCTTTACTGTTTAAACCAACAGGAATTAGATTTTCTGTTACTTGAGGGGAAGCATCTTAAAAGATACATGTGACTTCACAGTAGCTATTGTCCCCTTTTTTATAGCTAAGGAAATGAAGGACCTTGTCCTTCATCACCAAGCCAACACATGGCAGAGCCAAGATTGGAACTGAAGTTTGGTTGACTCCCAAACCCACACTCTTTCTCTGATTGTGTTTTGGGCAATTTTAATATGGTCTGATAAAAGGTATATGAAAGGCAGTAGTGACACAAAGGAAAGAGTGATCAACTCATGTGTGGCTGTTGTGTGTTTGAGTGAAGCCTATAAAATTTTCACAAAGGAGTTTTGAATTGAAAGATAGTGGGATTTCCCATGGGAGGGGGGCAGGGGATAGACTAGGGGGCATGGGGATATTCCAGGTGAAGGAATAAGATATACAAGCATTTAGTGACTGGCTCATGGTATAAGCCAAATAAATGTTTTCCATTTCATTTCACTCCTGAAAAATTATCTGAGTCAGAGAATCTTAACTTGGGGACCCCAATATCTCTAAGGGTCCTTGAAATAGGGACCAGGAATTACTTTGGAGAAACAACAGAGTTGCACAGATAAATTGAAACATCGCTCCTTTATGATAGACAGAGCTAGGTCAGCTCAGTGTGACTATGTCATGCTGCTTGGTCAGAAGTCCTGTCACTTTAATATCTCTTCAGTCCATCCCTTCCTTTTGATTCCATTGCCATTGCTTCTTTCAGACCCTCATTATTTTTTATGTAGATACTTCCTACTCAAAGTGTTGTCCATGGACCAGCAGCCTTGGTCTCACCTGGGAACATCCAAGAATTTCAAGCCCCTCCCCTAGACCATCCGGATTAGAATCTGCATTTTCATACATTAAAATTTGAGAAGCACTGATGTCTTTTTACCACTAGAGCATTCCAACCGATCTCCCTGGCCCTGTTTTATACCACCTCCACCCCACTCTTCGCAGTACTATCAAAGTGATCTTTCAGAAGCACTGAGCATGTCCCTCTACCCTGTTGAAATCCTTCTGTGGTTCTGGAGGATTGCCTTCTGGATCATCTCCACACTATGTAGGCCTACAAGGCAAACATGGCTCCTTTCCCCGTAGCCAATCGCATCTCTTGCTGGCCCCTGACCTGTATCTACATTGCAGCTTAACTGCAAGATAGCTCAGTGGTTGACCACATGGGCCTTTGGCCCCATTGACTTGGGCTCAAATCCCAGCTTCCACTTTCACCAGCTATTGACTTTAGGAATGTCGCTTAACCACTTAACCTCACTGAGGCTATGTCTTCTTCTATTTTTAAAAAATGGGGATGATAAAAAGTATCTCATAGGCTTGTAAGGAGCACAGAGTCCTATACTGAGTAAGCTTTTAGTTTAACAGCTATTCCATTGCTATTGGACTTTTCCAAACTATTTATAATCATAGATTTGTGCCTTTGTACCTGCTGTTACAACTGCCTGGAAACCTTTTGCCCTTCACTTGATTAACTCCTCTTCATCCTTCAAAACTTAGATGAGAGATTGCCTCCTCTAGGAAGCCTCTTTCAACACCCTCCTCATCTTAATCAGTGCTCCTCAACATTTGTTGTTTACCTCCATCACAGCACTTTTCATAGATATCAAATTATACGCATACTTGCTTGACAAAATGCAGAAGTCATCTATTAATACATATAGCTTGTTTATAGGCAGAACCCAGCAAAACGTGGCATCCCTGGGGAACTAAACATAACAAGCTTTGGTTGAAATCTTTGCATTTCTTCTTGTGAGGATGTCCCAGTGTGTCCACAATTTTGAGGACTGAGTAGCTATTACCTGACAAAAGGGTTCTGTGTTCAAAGAAGTGTGGGAAACACAGGGTTACACAAGGTAGAACAGCTTCTCAGAGTTTCTAGATGCTAATATTCATTATGAATCTCCAAGAGGATGATATATTATGCAGAGGCCACCCGCATCAGCCCACAGTTTCTGCCAGCTAGTGAACAACATGGCTTCTTCTTGGCTGAACTCTAACCTCTAACACAGTCTGTGACACAGAGTAGGCATTAAAAAATACTTGCTGAAAGAGTTCATGTTAAATGAATATTGTATTGTCTAAGGGAAAGATAATTTGAGCCTGAATTAGTTCAGTGGTAGTAGAAACGGAGAAGGGGTAGTTAATAGGTTAATCCATTTAGATTTACCTAGGTAATAGCAGCAAGATTTGTAGGTCAAAATAAAAATTTTCTGGCTTGAATGACTGGGTGAGATAAAGATGTCACCAGCTGTGGGAGGAATATAGAAGAAAGATTTTGGAGGGAAGTGTTGAATCTGAGGTGCTTCTGGGATATTTATTCGGTGGAGCTGTCCAACAGACAGTTGTATATACACATCTGGAAATACAGATTTGTAAAATTTCAGCACCTCTTTACTTATTTTACTATATAGTTTAGGTCATCCCTTTTCCAGAGAGTACTTGTCCTACATATTTATTGAAGAGATGAAGGCTTGTGTCTGTATGTGCATAGTAAATTTGGATAGGATGCAAGGATTTTATTCCCTGGAGGGAAAAATATTGTGGAGTATCCAGAAATATCAGTCCCATATGCAAGGGGATAATATCAAATCATTTTTACATGAACAAGTCAGGTGAATATAGACACACACCCTAGTAGTGTTTGGGTTATGATCTGAATAAGCTATGCATAATAGGCTCTGATGATTTGAAAGGGAAGCAGATGTGGCTCCAATGATTGGGCTCCCACCTACCGTATAGGAGGTCCAGGGTTCGATTCCCAGGGCCTGCTGGTGAAAGGCGAGCTGGCCCGAGCAGAGAACTGGTCGGTGCAGAGAGCTGGCTCAGCAAGATGACGCAACAAAAAGAGACACAGAGGAGAGACAATAAGAGATGCAGCAGACCAGGGAGCTGAGGTGGCAAGAGAGTGAGCGCCTCTCTCCCACTCTGGAAGGTCCCAGGATTGGTTCCTAGTGCCACCTAAAGAGAAGCCAAGCAGACACAGAAGAACACACAGAGAGCAGACAACGAGTGCAGAACAATGGGTGGGGGTGGGGGTGGGAATAAATAAATAAATCTTTTTTAAAAAAAGTGAATAAAACACATTTCCATTCCATGGTATATTCATGTAAACATATGAATTTTAAGTTGTAGCACTCTCATATACTTCTGGTGAATGTGAGTTGGCATGACCTTTCTGGAGGATGGCTTAATGATAGGCATCAAATGCCTTTGAAAATGTACATATCCTTTGAGTCAGCAATTTCACTTCTAGGAATTCATCAGAAGGAAATAAAGGGCATCTACAAAGCTTTAACTGCAAGATTGCTCCTCACGGTTTCATGAATAATGTAAAAAAGTTGGGAACAACCTGATTGTCCCCTAAAACAAGGACAGTGACTATATAAATCATTTGGCAGACACCAGGGAGCCAATGGAGGTTTTTTCACTTAAAAAAAATTTTTTAGGAGGTACTGGGAGTTGAACCCCAGACCTTGTACCTACAAAGCAGGAACTCAACCACTGAGCTATACCTACTCCGCTGGAGGCTTTCAATCAGCAGAGTAGCATTGGACTTTTGTTTATTTGTGTTTTTAATTTTTTTTGTAAGATAATTTTAGAAGCATTGTGGTGAATGGTCTTCAATGGGGAAAAACAGGAAAGATCGTTTTTGCAATATTAATCTCTTCAGGTAAGAGATGACGCAGAATTGAACTAAAGCAAGGCAGTGGGAATGGAGAGGACCAAGTGGACTTGGAGGCTATTTCCAAGATAGCCTCAACAGGATTTGTTGACAATTTGTGTGGGGGTAGAATGTGGGATACTGCAGAGTGAGGTACTGAAGGAGGAATCTAGTTTAGATGGAGCAGGTTTGCAGGGAAAAATAATGAGTCTGATTCGCAACATGTTCAGGTTAAAAATTTAAATCCCTTCTCCTGGATATTGCCATGGTGATTCCTTGAGATGAAACAGCTTTGAGAGGTAATGTGGATTGTGGTAAAGTGTTTGGGTTTTGAAATTGGCTGGCTGGCTTTAAATCCTGGTTCTGCCACTTATTAGGAAGCAATTTTCTCAACCTCTCTGAGCTTCAGCAGCTATATTCCCAGGAGACTGTGAGTTAAGAGGGGTAAGTGCCCGGCACATGGTAACTCTCAATAAATGCTGCCTTTACACAACGCAAAGCGCCATAATAGAAAGAGGCCCCACAGGCTCCAGGGATTTTTCTCAGACCCCCCTTCTCTCTCTACGTGTGCACATAGCCTTGACCTCTCTCGTGATGACGTCATAGTCCAGCACAGCCAAAGCACTTGATCCCACTCTTTGAGTCCTTCATGCGGAAGCATGAGATCTCTATTCTCTAACATGCAGGATTTCAGATCCTAAGCCTCGAGCATATGTTTCCTCAGCTTCTTTTCTTTCTCCTAAGTCTTCCTTAACAGCAATCTATACTGTACTTTCTAAAACTCTCTTTAATTCTATTTTCTCTTCCAAACCCATTTACCTCTCCTCTCTTATCTTTTTTTTTTTTTTTTTCCCTGAGAGAGCTGGATGTGTCCACGAGGTAGGTGGATATACACACCTGGAGCTCAGGAGAGAGAGCGGGACTGGAGATGGATATCGGGGAGCCATTGGTGTTGAGGCCACAACAGGAGATAAGTTTAACTAGGAAGGGGGGGGTACGGATGAGAAGAGGCGATCAAAGGGGATATACATTGGAGAACCACAACTGAAAGGAGTGAATGATGGAGAAAGGGCTTGTGAAGGACACTGAGGAGGCAGGGTCCAAACAGTAGGAGAGAGAACTAGGGGAAAGTTCTGGAAGCCAGCTGGGGAGAGAGTTTAAAGTAAGGTGTGGCCCACAATGTTATATATTTTTGGAGAGATTAAGTAGGATGATTACTAAAACAGAAGCTATTGGATATGGCAATGAACAGTCCACCAGGGATCTTAGAGCAGTTTTAGCAGAAGAGAAAGGAAGTGACTTTCCTAAGGTCACATAACTACCAGGCAGTTGTGCTAGGACTACAAATCTAGGTGGTCTCACTCCAGAGTCCAAGCGCTTTAACACTCTGCCCTACAGGTAATATTTTTTAACATGCTTACTGTGTGTGTGTGTGTGTGTGTTCTGGAAACTAATGGTAGAATTGAAGCACAAAACCCAAACCTATACGATTAATTCTATGTTCATGTTCCCCGAAGCCAGGGGATCCATTTATACATTTGTATTGCTCCCCATCTACATTTATTTTAGACACCTAACAAATAAGTCTAGATGTGTTTTATGAATGCTATGCCTTTCTAAGACATTGATCCCAGGCTTTACAAACAGAACAAACACACACCGCCCTTTTGATGAGAAAAGAGAGCTACAGTAATCCCCAGCTCTGCACGAAGCAGGTGTGTGGGACTGCCTTTAAATTTGCCTTGTATATATGCACAAACTAAAACTGCTTTGCAGAATGACTGACAAAGAGTGGGCTCCGGAACTGCGCATGAAGCTTGCGTCCTGGTTCGATTCTTGACTTTTTTTTAGTCCTTTCTTTAGTAAGTCGCCTTCACTGCTTCCTTAGACTCCACATCTGTAAAACTGCAAGGACACCTGCTAATGATCAGCAAAAGAAACTGTTGATGTTTGGTATGCAGATCTCCCTGAAAGGAGTCTAGAAGCCCTGGAATATTATTGTTACAAATGTAATGACTATGTAGAGTTAAATATTCTGGAATTTATGCAAGGATGATCTCGGTAGTCTGATGATTATAGTATAACACCTAAGCAATTTTACCTTCGACTAATGACATTTATTGAATGTTTATTCTCTGCCGTGTACTGTGCTAAGCGTGTTACATAGATTACCTTACTTTAATCTCTTCAACACTTCTCTGAGGTAGGTATAATTTTAATCCCATTTTAAATGAGAGGAAAAAGACCTTTGGAGAGCTTTAGTAGTTTCTTTAAGGTGATGCAGTTATTGTTTTAGTTTCCTGGGCTGTTAATAGTAAGGCGACTTTAGTCCATTCAAGCAAATACCATGCAAAGAGTTGGCTGAAACAATGGGAATTTATGAACTCATGTTTTTTTTTCTTCTTTTAACAAATCAATTTTATTGATAAATATTAATAAAGCATAAATCCATCCAAAGTGTACAATCAGTGGTATTTGTTATAATTACCTAGTTGTCCATTCATCACTTCAATCATTATTAGAGCTTTTTCATTATTCCAATAATAATAATAATAAACAAAAACAAAGAAACAAAAGGAAAACTCATCACCTCTCATTCTCTCTATGCTTACTCTGCTGTACATGCTGCTATCCTGTTTCAGTCTCTCTAGTTTTTTTGTATTTACATTTTATAAAAATAACCTTATATATGCAATAGCACCTATATTTGTATTTCACCTGAGGCTTCACTATGTTATACACTCTCATATTACATTTTTTTCACGTTCCTTCTAGTAATAAACATGCCCTCAGACTTTCCCTTTCAACCACTGCCATACCCATATAATAGCTCTGCTAATTACAAGCACTGTGATGTGCTCTTACCATTTTTATTCTTTTCCAAAGATTTACAAAAAACCTTTTTACCAGTTATGTACAAATTAACCCTCAGCTTTCCATTCTCTACATTTATTCTATTTTCTGGTTATGTATAATCTAATTATTTGTTTTTCATTTTTTATTTTTTAAAGAAACTTTATATTACATAAATGTTACATAAAAAATATAGGGGATTCCCATATGCCCCACTTCCTAACCCTCCCACACTTTCCCACATTAACAACATCCTTCATTAGTGTGGTACATTTGTTACAAAATTTTTTTAAGATTTATTTTTATTTATTTTTCCTCACTCTCTTGTTGTTTTTCTCTTGCTGAGTCTGTTCATCTTCCTTGTTTCTTTAGGAGGCCCTGTAAGAGGAACCTAGGACCTCCGATGTGGGAGGGAGGAGTTTAATCGTTTTAGCCACCTCCACTCCCTGCTTTGTTGTGTCTCTCATTCTGTTTTTCTTCCCCACGTCTCTTGTTGCATCATCTTACTGCATCAGCTTGCCACACCTGCCGGTTGCACCAGCTCGCTGTCTTCTTTAGTAGGCACCGGGATCCGAACCAGTCACCTTCCGTGTGGTAGGCAGGAGCCCAGTCACCTGAGCCACATCCGCTTCCCGCATTTGTTACAGTTGATGAACACATATTGAAGCACTGCCACTAACCATGGATTATAGTTTATATTATAGTTTATATTCTGTCCCATGCAATTTTGTAAGTTATGACAAACTATATAATAGCCTGTATCGGTCATTGCAACATCATGCAGGACAATTCCAATGTTCCAAAAATGCCCTTTTATTATACCTATTTTAGTCTTAAAACCGTGAGCTCCAAATATGGCCTCTCTCTAAGCCAAACTCAGCATATAAATGCACTACCTTCCCTCCGGCATGAGACTCCTGGGGATGAGCTTCCCTGGCACCGAGGGATATATTTTATTATACCTAATATACCTATTTTTCCCTCTCCCTCCCCTCAGAACCTCCAGTGGCCACTGACTCCACATCAATGATAAAAGTTCTTCCATTGCTAGAATAACAATAAGTCTATAGTGGAATAATAGTAAGTCTACTTTAGTCCATTGTTCATTACCCAATCTTGAGGATTCTGGGATGGTGATGCCCACTTCACCTCTAAATGAGAGGGGGCTTAGATCCCATGGGGCAGATGGATGGGACTATCTTGTTTGCAGTTGCAGACACTCTCTGTTCCTTGGGATGGGCGTTGTCCATCTTCATCACCTTGTTTGTTGTCCTGGGTGAGTCCAATGAACTGAAGAGTAGGTGTTGCAAAACTCTGCTGAGATTCAGGGCCCAACTGGCACATGGACAGAACAAAGATTTAAGTCTCTTGGACATATGCTTATCAAGTATAGTACTAACTATAGGTTCAAATAGAAGGGCAGAAGAGCCATGTGCAGGGAAACCACAAGTGAGTCCAACTCTATCACACTGGGGAGCATAAATTCCAAGGTAAGGCCCACTGGCAGGGCTCCAAACTCCTGAGCTCTCTGCCCTGCCTATAGTATCTGGAGGCCTCGAGAGCCCTCAGGAGCCCAGCTATTGGTGGCACTATTTACTATGGCAGTCAATGAGATCCTGCTAAGACGTGCATGAACGTAACCTCTGGAATGACCTCCTGACTCACTTTGAAATCTCTTAGCCATAAAAACTCATTTGTATTTACCGTTTCTCCCTTGTGGTCAAGGTCTTTTTCCAGGTGCATTGCTAGTTGGTGCTTGTTAATAATCCCTCGGTGCCAGGGAGGCTCATCCCCAGGAGTCTCATGCCGGAGGGAAGGTAGTGCATTTATATGCTGAGTTTGGCTTAGAGAGAGGCCATATTTGGAGCTCACGGTTTTAAGACTAAAAGAGAGTCCAAATCAAGCCATCATCAAGGCGATGCTTTCTCTCTGAAGACCATGGCATTCTGGGCCTGGCTGCTGGAGATCTTTGGTCCTTAGCTTGTCACCTGGCAAGGCACATGGCAGCATCTCCTGGTCTCTCCCTTCTCTTGCCTGTGCACTTGATGTTCAGCTTCTGGCTACTCCATCTGTGGCTTTCTCTCTCCCTCTGTCTGAATTTCATTCTGCTTATAAAGGACTCCAGTAAAAGGATTAAGACCCAGCCTGATTGAGGTGGGCCACACTTTAACTGACAATGGGTTCACACCCACAGGCATGGATTAAGTTTAAGAACATGTTTTACTGAGGTACATACAGCTCCAAACCACTGCCTTTATTAAGCAAGGAGTCAGGATTTTCACCCAGGCACCTTGGCTTCAGACCTATGGTCTTAACCTCTAGGACCCTCTCTTCTGAATCTTAAAATTAATATTTTTTAATTCAAACCATGAATTCTCACTTTCTAGAGGCAATGCTTCCTATATTTCTTTGGGTCACAGGAAAATTTTTTTCCTCTGCATCAGGCTTTCAATTGAGACAGAAAAGCTCTTCTTTAGTTGCTTCCACTGATTCTGTAACCACAGTAGGTGACTCAGAGGGACTACGAGACACAGCGCCATACTGGTTTGGGTGGACATTCATTCAAATAATTAACTTCTTTCCTTGAATTGTCTCTGATATTCTGAGTGTTTTCCAGGAAATGAAGAGTGACAAGCCCCCGAAAAAATGATATGCTTTTATTTTTAAAAAATCTATTAGGAGAAATTGGAGCTATTAGGAGAAGGGCCCATTTTGAAAGAGTAAAAAGAGTTTAAACAATTTGAATGTGTACCCATGCCCAATTTCCCCCCTCTCCCCCCATGATTTAAAATAAAAAGGAAAGAAACATCAAGGAAACAAAAAGTTAAAAAGATGTCTTTCTGTCATTCTGTCACGATTACTTCTTGTACAATTGAAATTTGCACTATCACTGCAAGATATAGAAATATAAATATAGTCCTACTATTTGCTAGTATCAAAATGGCTAATTCAGGTAAAACCCCTTGATAATGCTGGACAAAATTCATATTCAGAAGGTGGGTGGGGAGGGGAGGGTGGGGTGATGGGTGGGGAGGCAGATCTCCCAGCCCAGTCTCTCTGGATTGGGCTGATGCAATGGAGAAACTATCTGGGAGAGTCTGGGAATCACTGTTGCTGTTTAGAAATTCCAGTTCAACCACAGGACTCCAAATGATCACCATCAAGCTGCAGAGGACAAACACAGCCAAGCGATGCCAGACCCCAGCCCGCAAAGAACAGACTTGCACTGTGTGACCAGACACCTGGAGTGCCCTGCTGGCCAGTTGCACAGGTTTGTCCCAGTCATTTCATTAATCTCATGATCATGCGTCGTGATCCAAATGTTTATACCCACTCACAGTATTTTTTATTTTATTTTATGGTAACAGTTTTATTGAGATACAATCTACATACCGAACAATTCACCTATTTAAAGCGTACAATTCAATGATTTTTAGTATAGTCACAGAGCTGTGCAACCATCACTGCAATCAATTCATGACATTTCGTCACTCCAAAAAAGAAGCCCTTTACCCTTTAGTAGTCACTCCCCATTTCTCCCAGCCTCCCCTGACCCCAACACTAGGCAATCACTAATCTACTTTATCTATGTATTTATCTGGTCTAGTCATTTCATATAAAGCAATCATACAATATGTGGTCTTTATGACTGGCTTCTTTCACTTTGTGAAATGTTTTCAAGATTTATCCATGTGTTAGCATGTATCAGTGCTTTCTTTCTTTTTAATGCCAAATAACATTCCATTGTAAGGATGTACCACTTTTATCTATTCATTAGTTGATGGACGTTTGGGTTGTTTCTAGTTTGTGGCTATTAAAAGCTCATGCTGGGAAGCGGATGTGGCTCAAGCACCTAGGTGCCTCCCTTACACATGGGAGGTCCCAGGTTCGGTTCCCAGTGCCTCCTAAAAGGAAGACAAACACACAACGAACAGAACCCCGAGTGCAAGCAACGAGGCAGTGGGGAGAAATAAATAAATAAAATAAAATCTTTCAAAAAAAAGTTCATGCTGCTACGACCATTCATATACAAGTTTTTGTGTGGACATATGCTTTCATTTCTCTTGGGTGTATACCTAGGACCATATGGAAACTCTATTAACCTTTTGAGGAACTGCCAGACTGTTTCCCAGCGTGACCGCATGATTTTACATTCCCACCAGCAAAGCATTAAGGTTCAGATTTCTCCACTCAGTGTCATTTTTTCCTCTTTATTTAAAAAAAGTTTTATGTTACAGAAAAGTTACATTGAAAATATGGGGGAGTCCCATATACCCCACCCTTTCCCCCTCTCACATTTTCCCCAAATAATAGCATCTTTCATTCGTGTGGTGTATTGTTACAATTGATGAATAAATATTGAAGCATTGCTACTAGCCATATTCTATAGTTTACATTATGGTTCACACCATGTATTGTACAATTTTATAGGTTTTGACAAAATGTATAATGGCTTGTATCCGTCATTGCAATATCACACAGAACAATTCCAATGTCCCCAAATTCCCCATGTTACACTGATTCTTCCCTCTCCCTCCTCTCAGAATCTCTAGTGACCACTGCCTTTATATCACTGATACAAGTTCCTCCATTACTAGAATAATAATAAGTCTACTTTGGTCCATAGTTGCCTTCTGCCCTTATGTTTGTTCATTCGTCAGTCTTGAGGATTTGAGGATGGTGATGCCCACTCTGCTTCCGACTGAAGTGCCATTTTAATAGGTTTCTGCTTTTGGTTTGGAGACTTCATTTGGTAACTGCCTAAAGTGTCAGAACACAAAACCTCAGGGAGCACAGTGCTTAGTTCCAATAATGATGATGACGGAGATAACAAGAACCATAACCACAGCTAACATTTACCGAAGCTGTTCAGCGTGCTGGGCACTGTTGCACAGTATCTCATTTTATCATCACAACAGACCTCTGGGGTTAGATGGCGCTATTTGAATTTTAACAGATGGAGAAACTAACGCTTAGAGAGATTGCACGACATGTCCAGGGTTACATAGCTGGTAGGTGGCAGAGTCAGGACTCAGCTCCAGTCTTTCTGACAACAAAGGCCATGTTTTTGAAAACCATGCTATTCTGATAAGCTCAATGTCATGTACCCTTGAAATTGTCAACATGCTGGATAAAGTGATGATCTTGCACTATTTCCCTTTTCAATGATCCCAAATGATAGTTATAAAAGTGTCTTATGCTGACCCCTGCTGCCCTGGCTCTTTGTAATCCTTCAACATCCTTTCCGAGTCCTTGGCACTCTCAGCAGCGGAGCCACCCAGCCAGGATGAGAAGCTGGCACTGGAGAGGGGCCACTTAATTATTCCATGCACATGGTTACTGCAACCAGTTATTGAACTTGAAGCATCATCACCCTAAACTAATGCAAACAGACAGGGTTCTGGGTAGAGCTATGGCAGGGATAGTTTTGTCCTCTGGTATTACAGAATTGTATTGCTCACACATTAAAAAAAAAAAAAAGTGTTTATTCTTTTTTGAATTTTGAAACAAATGTGTTCAGTATAGATGATCAAAAAGTTCCAAAAACCAAAAAGGAAAAAATTTCCCCCAAATTTCATCTCTTAGAAACAATTGCTATTAATATTTTGGTATATTCACTCCTAGTCTTTTTATTTTCCATGCACTAAAAATATTATCGATTTTTTCTGATTATAAAAGTAATACATATACCTTGGAAAAAAATTGGAGAATACGAACAAATCGTCTGTTATCTTGACATTCACAGGTAGTTGCTATTAGCATTTTGGTATATATCGTTTCAGTGTTCCCTTTTCCTGGATGTGTATACACATCTATGTAAATATGTGAACACATGACAAAATCATGATCACAATATTTTTCTTTAATTTTCACCATTATCATTTTATGAAAAGCTTAATATTATTGAAATCATAGTGTATACCTGATCTGAGCCAAAAGATCAAGGCAATAGCCCACACTATATATTATAATTTGTATCCTGTTTTCCCCTTATGTTTTGATTAACATTGTATATTTTTCCCATGACATTTAAAAGTATTTGTAAATATCATTTTCAATAAGTGTACATTATACAGCATACCAAAATTTATTTAGCCATTTCCTTTTTGTCAGATAGTGGGCTTTTTCTTGTTTTTTCACAATTTTACATAAATTGTAAAAAAAAAAAAAAAAACGTGTGTAAGTATTTTTTAGTGTTTCAAATATGTCTTAGCGTAGAGTCCAAAGAGTTGAATTACTGGGTTCTATAGATCTGGCTATTTTTTTTTATTAAAAAAAAAAAAAAGATTAAATATTTCAACATACAGAAAAGTACAGAGAATAGCATGACAAACATCCCTGAACCCACAAACCATCTTTTATTTTAATGGTTACACACTGTTAGCTGGTTTATTTTTCTTTTTTATTGAAATATAACTTCCATACAGTAAAATGCATACATCTTAACTATCCCTTCAATTAATTTTTACATGTATATGTATGTATATATGAATTTATGTATGCAGATAAATGTGCACACATGCACACACATGGGTATATAAATCCCAGTGTACCACCAGCCAGATCAAGACATATGATCCAAGCATTTTGACAGGCTGTCTCCAAAGTCCCTTCTCACTCAGTAACCCCCCTAAAGGTAATCACTATTCTGACATCTACCACTTTAGATAAGTTTTGCCTGTTTGGGGGCTTTGTATACATGGGATCATTCAGTATGCCTCTTCTGTTTTTGCCTTCTTTTGCTTAATATTATGACTATAAGATTCACCCATTTTGTTGGTAGTAGTTTGGTCTTTTTCATTTTAGAATTCCATTGTATGAATATAACACAATGTAGTTATCCATTCTATTGTTTTTTTGTTTTGTTTTGTTTTGTTTTTTGCCTTTTTTTTTTTTTTTTTAAAGATTTTATTTATTTATTCATTCATCCCCCCCTTGCTGCTTGTGCTCACTGGGTCAGCCAACCATGCCGCGCGGGCGGGCCTGCCTTCACCAGGAGGCCCCGGGAACCGAACCCAGGGCCTCCCACATGGTAAACGGGAGCCCCACTGATTGAGCCACAGCCGCTTCCCAATCCATTCTATTGTTGATGGACACTTGGGTTGTTTCCATTTTTGGTTATTATTAATAAAGTTACTATGGATGTTGCTGGACACAAGAATTTATTTCTCTTGGGACTAGACCCAGGATACAAATTGCTGTGTGATAAGGTATACATATATTTAGTTTTATAGGATATTTCCCAATAGTTTTCTGAAGTGGTTATACCATTTTATACCATTCAAAGCAATGAATGGTAGTTTCAGTTTCTCCACATCCTCACCATCACTTGATATTGTCAGTTTTTAAAATTTTGGTCTTTCTGGTATGGGTGAAATGCCCACAACCCACTTGTTATTGATCTTAAACATTTTTGCTTCAGATTTCTTTTAAGAAATATAAATATTATATATCTATTTGTGAATCTAATGAAGGATCTACAGGTGTTTATTGCACTTTTCTTGCAACTTTTCTGTATGCTTGAAATTTTTCAAAGTAAAAAGTTTGAGAAAAAATATATAAATTTTAGCTATGGCTGAAATAATCTATTTACCCTTCCCCAGTCTTCTTCCTCTGCCTTCCCAGAGGTTGCTACAACCTGAATGTTTTGTTTAATATTCTCATGTATATGCATATAGATTCACAGACAACAATAGCATTATTTTGTGTGTTTTAAAAGTTTATATGTGATATCATGCTATACCTATCATTCGGTAAATGACTTATTTTTCTCCACATTATGCTTTTGAGATGTATCCTCATTGATTTATGTAGTCTTGGTTCATATACAGCTGTATAGTAGTCTATTATATGAGTTAACCACAATCTATCCATTCTTTCATTGATGAAGCACAAAGGTTGCTCCCAACTTCCCCCAATTACAAACATTTTTGCATTGAATGTTCTTGTACCCATTTCTTTGCACACAAGGGCCCATACCTAGAAGTAGCATTGCAAACCTTCACCTTGACCACTGAGTGCCAATCTGCTCCCAAAAGCAGTTGCACCAATTTACATGCCACTAGCATTATAAGAAAGTTCAAATTACAGCACCTGTAATTATTAGACGTTTTTACCTATCCGATTATATATACTTGTTATTTAAATGTTCATCTCTCTTTTTACTAAGGAGGCTGAGCATCTTCTCATATTAGACCTTTTCCTCTCTGTGAGCTATATATTTACATCCTTTGCTTATTTTTCTACTGGGATGTCATTTTCTTATTAATATGTAGAATTAAAAAGAAACATATACTGGATACTAGTCATTTGCCCATTTTTCTACTGGGATTTCATTTTCTTATTAAAATGTAGACTTTTAAAAAAACATAATCCTTTGCCTATATTCTGAATTTGTGATTTGTCTTTTCACTTTGTTTATAGTGAGTTGCATTTGAGTTGAAATATTTAAACTTTAATGTAGTCAAACTTATCAGTATTTTTCTTTAAGGTTCGTGTTTTCTTGCATCTTAGTTAACATATCTTTCCACTGCAAAGTATGAAGGTATTCTCCCATGTTATCCTACAAAAGTTTTAAATTTTGATTTGTAACGGGTAGGTTTTAAATCCACCTGGAATTTGTGTGTGGGTAGGTGCATGTATGAGAGGAAGTATAGGAGTAAAATTTTTATTTAATTTTCCATATGGTTAGCCAAATATCTCAGCCTCATTCACTGAATCTGTACTGTTTTGTAGTGCCCCACTTGTTCATTAATCAACATTCCAAATACGTGCGGGTCTGTTTGGGGCCTCTTAAGTTTCTTCTTATGTCTTAAACCTTTGCAATGGGCTTTGCTATCTGGCAGTTAAGTTCCCCTACCTTGTTTATTTACTTCAACACTGTCTTGCCTATTCCTGGCCCTTTGTGCTTCTTCTTAATTTTGGGATCATTTTGTGAAAGTCCTTAAAAAAATCTTATTCTTATTCTTTATTGAAATTTCAGCTGGAATTGCAGGAAGAGAACTGCCATCTTTGTGATACTGATTCTTGGTACTCATGAACATGGTATATCTATATCTCCATTGTTTTTTTTTTTTCAGTTTTTAAAATGTTGTTTAATAAGGCAACATAAAAATAAATAAATAATTGCTCCAGGAGACACATAATAATAATTTTCTCCTCAAAGACTTTTCCTTGAGATTATGATTATAATTTTATGTTTGATTGCTAAAGTTGTACAAAAATACTACTATTCTTGTATGCTTATTTTGTTTCCAAAATCTTGCTCTTATTAATTTTAGTAGCTTCTCTGTGGATTAGCTTGCATTTTTACATACACAATTACATTGTCTGAAAAGGAAAGTTTTGTTTCTTCCGTTTCAATTCTTATGGGTTATATAGGGTAGGACTTCCCAAAAGTGGAGATTGTAAGCATCCTTGTCTTGTTCCTGACTTTAATTGGGATGCTAGCAGAGGGTCAACAGTAAATACATTTGCTGTGGAGGTTTGATAGTTACTCTCTAAAAGGTTAAGAAATGAACTTCTGGGAGTGGCTGTAGCTCAGCGGTTGAGTGCCTGCTTCCCATGTAGGAGGTCCTGGGTTCAATCCCTGGGACCACCTAAAAAAAAAAAAGAAAGAAAAAGAAAAAAGAAAAAAAAAAGAAATGGTCTTCTATTCTTAGTTTGCTAAGGAAAGAAATACAGATATATATGACTGCTGATTTTTTTCAAATGCTTCTTTTTCCTTTTTCTTTTTTTTTTTTAACCTGGAGGTCCCAGGGATCGAATCCGGGTCCCTCCATTTGGAAGACGGATGCCCAACCATTTGAGCCACATCTGTCCCCCTCAAATGCTTTTTCTGTATCCATTGAGATAATCAAATTGTTTTCTTCTTACTGTAATATGGTATCTCAATAGATTTTTTTCATGTTGTGCCATCGTTCTATTTGGAGAATAAGCCCTATTTGTTAGTGGTGTATTTTTATTTAGAATTTTTGCACCTGTGTTCATAGATGAGATGGGTCTAGAATTTTTTTTTACTGCATTTTAGTCTACTTTTGGTATTAAGATTATACTATCCTCATAAAATGTGCTCTGAAATAATATTTATAAAGTTAGGGTTATCTGTTATTTGGTAAAACTCACCTATAAAACTATCTTGGCCTGTTGCTTTTGTGAGACTGAGAAGGTATATAAATTTCTATATTAAGAATTTAATTTTTGAAATGGATCTTGATGTCATTTTTATATATTTTTAGAAAAAGTATCCACCTCAACTAAGTTAAAAACAATATATTTGTATTCTGTCTCCTTTTTCTCTCTTAATATTACTCACGTGTGTCTACTTTGATGAGTCTTGGAAGGTTTACCTTCTTTATTAGTCACTCCCATCCCCCACCCCTCCCCCTGCCTAAGGAATCAGCCTTTGGTTTTGTTGATCCTCTTTTTGCTTCTTGGTTTTCAATTTCATTAATTTATGCTCTTATTTTTATTATTGCTTTTTTAAATAAGTCTCTTTAGTTGAATGCTTAGCCCATTTATTTTCAGTCTTACATTTTTTAAAATGAATGTATATAAGGCCTTACATTAAATCATACAAGTTTTGATGTGTGATACTTTCATTGTTATCCAGGTGTAAATATTGTCTGATTTTCATTGTCATTTCCTTTTTCTCCCATGAGCTGTTTAGAAGTCTATTATTGATAATAACTTTTTAGAGGCTCTTGCTAACAGATAATAAATCATTTTCTTAAAGAGCTGGTCATTTTACACTTCCACAAGCCATGTGCTTGCCAAAATTGCCCCAAGTGATATCTTAAAAAAAAAAAAAAAGTATGCAGCTCTGGATTCGAACTGCCTAGACTCATGTCCTGGCCGGGCCACTTGGAAAGTGTGGGACTTTGGGCAAATCATTTAATCTTTCTGCACCTCAGTTTCCTCCTCTGTAAGACAATACTGATAAAATAGTGTCTATTTCATAGTATTATTGGGAAGTGTTGAGCTCCTAGTTGTCATTCAATAAATTTTACTGTTTTTTATCCACCATGGTGCTGATTTTATGAAATATTTTGCTTTATACTTTTAATACTGTCATGTTTTCTTCGTATGATAAAACTCTGGGTTTCTGGAAAGTAAAGATCCACCTTCCACAGCGGTGTTATACCTGCGTCCACAATGTTTTTCTCTCTCCTTCAAGTTCATGCAAACACATACAGAATCGACACAGGCAAAACATAACACATTCAAATGATACGCACGGATGCAAACGACAGAAGTCATCACAAAAACATCAGTCAAGCACAGAACCCAGGTCCACACTCACGCTTCGGGATGCACCCTCCCCACAAAGACGGGTTCATCGCCCACAGATAGAGATGCGCTGGCAGTCCGCACTCAATGCCTAGCAGCCCGCTGACAGCTCATTAGCCACCCGCACCATCACCCCTATGCAAAGCACCCGCCAGCACGAATCCCTAAGCCGTCGTCCAGGGTGGCTCTCGTCGGGTTGGTTTTATTTTAATTGTTGGCTGTGATTGTTCGCGGAGTTATCAACCGCTCCTCTTTCTCCCTACCCAGCCCCCAAGCCTTCCCCCGAAGTCTTCACTGCGCATGCTCCCTGCATCCCTCCCCCTCCTGGGTACCAGTCGGCGCTCCCCAGCCCTGCGGGCGGAAGAGATGGAGCCGCGTCACCGTCGCCCGGCCCCTTAAAGCGTCGCTGGCTGGAGCCGCCTCCCTCCTGCAGCCCCGGCGGGGATGGAGTGAAAGGAGTCCCATCAACCTGCCCGCGCGGATCAGCGATGGAGTTAAAGCCATCCCTGTCCAGCCATCTAGAAGCCGAGAAGCCTCTGAGGCGCTATGGGGCGGTGGAGGAGACGGCGTGGAAAGCGGAGGGACTGGGGAGAAGTGAGTACTCGGGCGCGGGGACCGGTGCGGAGCGGTGCGCCGGGGCCCTGGGTCCCTGGGTCCCTGGGTCCCTGGGTCCCTGGGTCCCTGGGTCCCTGGAGCACGGGGAGCGCGGGGAGCAGACCGAGAGGAGCGCCCCCGCAGCGGCGCTTTTAGAGCCCGGGGGATGCGCAGCGCTGCGCAGCGCCGCGCTCTCCCCGCGAACAAAAGGGGGACCCGTCAGCCTGGGCTTCGCAGGGAGGCTCGGAAAATCGCCAGGCGCGTTCCCAGCCGCGAGCCTGGCTCGGACTCGAGAGTGCTGGAAAGTCGGCTCTTACCGCAGCCGAGAGAGGGGGGTCCTTTTTCCGCCGGGATGAGTTTAGCCGCGGGAGCCTCAGGGCCATCCTGGAAAGCGCCCACGTCCCTGGAGAAGGGGGAGTGTCCGCTGGGTTCCCGCTGTGCTGTTCTGAGGTTCAGGGCACCCCTGAAATCCCCCAGCGTTTCCTTTCCCTTCTTCCCCTGGGTCGGGTGGGGCAGGGGGAGAGGAGAGGGAGAGGGAGAGGTTAACCCTATGCACACCCTTCTCCTTTCTTCCTCGACTCAGTCGAAGTCTTTGGTTTGGTTGCAATCCTAGAATGCAGTTCTGAAACAGATCGGCTGTATTCGCTGGTCCCCTCTACGGATTTTTGGTGCCAACATTTGCAAATAAACGACGGATGTTTGTTTGGAGTTAATAGGACACAACAGTTGAAATTCCTGCCCTCAAAGTGCAGAGGCAGTCACAGGGACACTAGGGTCCCCAGCCCTCCCTGCAAACCCTGGCGGCTTCCCAGTGCCCCTGCCCGGGCGTTGCTGGTCCTAGGACAGTGCCAAGCTGGGAAAGGCCGGCTCGCCCTTCCCCAGGAGCCTGCAGCTTCCTGCCTTGGCCCCAGCGCTCCTTCTTGAGCACCAGTCTCGGAGCTATGCTGAGCTGAAGTATTGTGAATGTGCTTCTTTCCTGGCTCACCTGGTAGAAAAGTGTGTGTGTGCATGTGTGCTTTCTTCATACTTGAAATTATGAATTCAGAAACTCTTCCTACAATGGCTTGGCTGTATTCTGGTTCTGATGGGTTCAAGTTGAAATCAAAACCAAATCTCTTGGTTCTTAGTCTGCTGTGATGGATGGGTTAGGGCTCTCCACCTCTCGCTTCTTTTCATTTTCTTTCTGCCTCTCGTTTGCTCTCACTCTTTTCTCTCCCTCCCCTCCTTCCCTCCCTCCCTCCTCTTCCTCCTTCTCTCTCTCCCTCCTCTGGGTCGTTTCTCCATGTTTCAGCCTTTAAATATCCTTTGGCTTTGGTACTCATGACAGCAGGGCCGAAGGTCTCTATTTCCTGAAAGCTGAAAAATGATGTCAACAATGGCTGCCTTTTATTGCTCGATTACCATGTACCGGGTCCTGTGCCGAGCACTTTAAAGGCATCATCTCACTTAATCTCCCCGGACAACCTTCTGAGGTGAGGATTATGACTCCCCTTGCAGAGATGGTAAAAGGGTGCTTGTTAGGGGATATGACAATCAAGCAGCAGAGCCAGGATTTGAACCCAAGTTTGTCAGACCCCAGAGCCCTGCTTTTAATCATGAAGGTCTGTTGCTTTCACATTTTTAAGAATTTTCCTCAGGCTGTCGAGAGAATCCCGCAACATATTCAGCAATTTTATAAGTATGGGGCAGCCCTGTTGGTGTCTGATCTCATAGTGGCCTTAGGACTAGAAAGAATGTGAGGGTCCATGCAGAGTTGAAGCTGTATTCAAATAAGCCTTGGGTTCAAATTCTGTCTCTGTCCCTTGCTGGCCAGGTGACTCTAGGAACATTTCTAAACCTCTCTCTGCTTCAGTTTCCTGAAAATGGTGAAAATAATAGTGCCTACCTTATAGCTTTCTTGTGAATATTAAATAAGATGATGTAGCTAGAGCTCAAGGTAAATACGTAGTAACAGCTTCCATTATATGATCACTTCATCTGTAGAAGGAGCCTGACTTTATCTTTGCATAGAACTACATAAAACAACACCCTGGACTCAAACTCCAGTGTTGGTCAGGTCTCTGATAACTCTCAGATGTCATTTCTTTTCTCATCATTCTATTAGAAACATTTTCAAACCTATAGAAAATTTTCAGCAAACACCCAATTTATAGTGTTTTGGCTCCCTGAAAGTTTTGGACTTATAAGTCCCAGACTACAGATGGTTAAAAGCCCTGGCAGAAAAGCTTTCTCTTTCTCTCTGTTCCAAGCCAGCAGACTTTCAGTCTTGCTTCCTGTTCAAATGTGTGTCCACAGTTTCATATCTGCTTTTGCATGCTTCCCTTAACCCAGGTGGTTTTTTTTTTCTTCCTTTTTACCTGTTCAAACTTGAAATCTTTTTAAAGCATTGATCCAGAGTCCCACTTTTGAATCATGGCTCTGGGATTGCTAACTTTAGCCATTTTTGATCTTTAGATGCTTGTCTGCAGCCTGGCTTTTGTTGGAATGCCCTTTCAACTCCCAGGGGATCTGTGAATCCATTCCATAACGTCTGGGGCCTCCATTTATTTATTAATGAAGTGTGAAATTAGTACTATTGATTCTATGGCATAATGAAAGCCAGGTCATGGTCATGATGCATAATATGCTGGAGGAAAGGAGAGGCCCATAAGAAGGAGGAGGCATGTGCTGTTTGACTTCTATACCAGCTGAAACATTTTTTTTGTTAAACACTGCGCATGGGTTAATGAAAAAGAATTGAAAAGGGGAAAAAAGATGGTACAACAGGTTTTTTTTCAAATTAACTGCCATATTGAAGTTTCACTATAGTTTTAAAATAGAAACTCTGTAATGTTGTATAGAATAGTAGTAAAAAAGGGTGGTTTTGAAGTCAACTCTTACACTTTGTAGCTTTGTTACCCTGGGAAAATTGCTAAACCTCTCTGAGCATCAGTTGCCTCATTTGTAAAATGGGGATAATACTAGTACCTACCACTTTGGGCTGTTGGGAGACTTAAATGAGATAATGTATTTAACACATTTAGCACAGTGCCTGGCACGCTGGAAACAATCAATGCCGAGGGTTTCTGGTAGTAGGTCATAAGTGATGGCTTCCACTTAGAGGCAGTTGTTCTAACTTACCAGTCACAACCTTTCGTTGCTTCCATTTCTTTGTAAATTCTGGATCCCAATTGTGTATGTACTACCTTCCTAAGACTTTTGGACTCTTGAAGACCATTTAGCATTTTCGTATTTGAGAAAGACCCTAAGCAATTGCTCACATCTGCCTCTGGCAGCATTTTTTCCCGCTGATGGTGAAGGTTTGTTTTTCTTACTCAGTAGGAAAATGTATAATGATACTTCAATGTGGTTAGATATAAAAATATTGTTTTCAACAACTGCAGTTAATTGAGGGAGACAGAGAGGAAGTGCCTTTTGAAAAAGCGGGGAGCTTTTTAAAAACTGAGCTGTCTGTCATTGTGGTCATTTCTTGATAGCCTTTCAATATGCCTAAAAGGATGGTCTAGATTTTGGACAGGGGAAGTAAGGGAGATGGTGGCATGGCAAGGGTCTGCCGTGAGGGATGACAGCATTGGCAAAGCATAGAAATAAATGTGATGTGAGCAGGAGATTGGAATAACGCAGAAAGCTCAAATCACAATCTTCCCATAAACCCAGGGGAGTTGTGACTATTATTTAAAAGTCCAAGGATGTGTACGGACTAGCAAGCAGGTCATTACGTTGGCCAGTGTTTCAGGTTTAATAAACAGTGTGGAGACAGAAATAATGCAAATCGTTGGCATTCGATATAGATTTCAGGAGAAGGCTTTGTGTTACTTTCCTCTGTTTTGATTAAAAATGCTAATTTTCTTAGTCCAATTTTATTTTGTTTCAGCATTCTTTCTCTCTTTTTTTCTTGTTAGAGAAGCATTTTATAAACCATTTCGAATCATCAGAAATATAAAAATAAAAGTGAAAAATGACCATAACCTGCTACCCGCTCCTCTTTGTTCATTCAACAAATATCTCTTGGTGTGCCTTAAAAGTACCAGGCAGTGTTCTAGGGTCTGAGGATACAGTGTCGAGAAAGACAGACAAGGACCCTCCCCATTTGGATCTTCTACTCAGGGGAGAGCAGGGCATGGGTTGGGAGTGAAGGTGTCAGATGATCCACAAACAAATACGCTCTCAGATAATGAGAAGTGTTACAAGGGAATTAACAGGGGAGACACTCTTCCCATCCTGTGATCAGGAAATGCTTCTCCAAGGAGGTGACATTTTGCCATGTAAATAGCAGGGATCCAGGCAAGAAAACGCAAATGCCTCTGGTGTGTTAAGAGAAGCGTCCGAAGGTTTTGGAGGCTGGAGGCCAGTGACCCAGGGAGAGTGGGACTGAATCAGAGGGACCAGGCCCAGGCTTGTTGGCTGTGGTTCTCAAAAAAAAAAAGAAAAAGTTCTGGATTTTATTCCCATTGCAGAAGAAGCTGCTGAAGAGTTTTAAGCAGGGCATTAGCATGGCTGGTTTTGGTTTTTAAAAGGTCACACTGACTCCTGCATGGAGAATGAGACCATAGAGGGGCAAGCACATCCTCATCCTTTGCAGTCGGCCCTGGCTTCTCCTTCTGGACCAATTTCCCTTTAGATCAGTGGTGGGAATTTCCTTGAGTGTGAAAGGTGTGGCCAAAAGTAAAGGCAGCGTCCATTGTCCATGCACTGGGAGGCCGAATACCGGGTTAAGAATTAGAAGCTGTGATGGTCGTGACTGCACTATCCCAGGATAGGCAATGGATTTGTGTGAATTACTGTGTGAACTATCCTAGCAGAAATGTGAAGATTTTGAATATGATAGTATCTAGTATGTACTTTGAATAACCCCCATTCTGTATGTTTCTGTGTTTGTAACTTTAACTTTTTTTTTTTTTAAGGTACTGGGGGCTGGGGATTGAACTCGGGACCTCGTTCGTGGGAAGCTGGTGCTCAACCACTGAGCCACATTGGTTTCCCTGAGTTGGGTTTTTTGTTTGTTTTGCTTATTGTTTGTTTGTTTGTTTTTTCTTAGGAGGCACCGGGAACCGAACCCTGGACCTCCCATGTGGGAGGCAGGCGCTCAACTGCTTAGCCACATCCTCTCCCTAACTTTCATTTTTGAAAGTTTCTTATGTGTTAATTGATGGAAAAATCAGTTGCCCTTATTTTTGATCTCTGATTAATTATTAAACACTTATGAATAATACTAGCAGTCAATGAGTTTTAGCTATGAACTTCGGCTTATTAAATTCTCGTAGTAACTCTCTTAACTAGGTCACTTCACAGATGGGGAAACTGAGGCTTAGGCAGGTTAAGGAATTTGCTAGTAAGAGGTAGGGCTGGAACACAGAAGTAAAGAACACCACAACTTATATACCAGTAAAATGACCAAAATGTTAAATGAAGGTACAGCGGGAAATGAAGAAGAGGTTGTGGGTCTCCAGGGAGATTGCAGAGAAGGAGAGTGTTTGCTGGGTTTCAACAGAGGAGAGCAGGCATTTCAGGTGAGCTGCCAGCCCCAGGAGGTGGGAATTCCAAGACCAAGGTCTGTGCACCAGCTTTTTTCTTTTCCTTTTCTCTTGGCTTCATGAAACCTGCGTCTTTTGTCTCTCGTGTCATGGAGTCTGTCTGCTTCTCTCCTGTGAATCACCTGGTAGCAGGATAACCCTGCAGGTTTGGAGGCCAGCACACGTGGGGGCTCTCTTTTACTGCAGCCTTTCAAAACACCATTCGCTGAGCTCCCCCAAAGGTGCTTACCCATATCATCCGAGCACTTCTTCACCGTCACTTATCAACAGGCTTGAGCCCCTGCTAGGTGCTTAGCTTTAGAGATACGGGGGTGAAGAAGACCCAGACCCTACCTTTAAGGAGTTTTCTGTCTGGCTGCCCGTGTTCCAGTCCTCCCTCTGCTGCTTGCTAGCGCTGTGACCTGCGGCAAGTTGCCTAACTTTGCTAAATGGGAATAGGAATGCCCTTTCATCCATTGGGGATTAAATGAAGGGAATGCTGGTAAAGCCAATACATGTTTTTGATGTTAGTGGTATTAAACTTCATTTCAGTTGAGTTGTCAACACTTATTAAGAACCACCTGCTAGACTGGAAGAGCAGATAAGAGAAGGCTCAACTCCCCCATTGAGACATGACTTTCCTGCAGGGACTTTCAGTTTTGAAGATGAGAACTTGGACCTTCACAGGGAAAGGTCTCCCTTGAGTGATCAAGAAAGAGGTCAAGGACAATAGAGGGGCAAATTAGTCTAGGGTTTGAGAGCAAGAGCTCCGCCTGCATTTGAATCCTGGCTTTAGCTGTGTGATCTTGGGCTGGTTACTTAACCTCTCTGAATGTTAGTCTTCTCGTCTACAGAATGGGGATAAAAGCAGGAACTACCTCCCAGGAAAATAAAGAAGATTCAATGAGGTAATAGGTGAAAGCCTTTAGCACAGAGCCTGGTGCTTCAGTGATGATGGTGATGATGGTAGAAAGTGGGTCTTAGCTGGGTAGTGTTGAACGGTTGGAGAGAAGAGGGAAGTTAAAATCTGTCGACTGTCTCAGGAAAAGAATGGAGGTTACAAAGGGTGTGGAGACTGCTGGAGGCTTGCTGGAGCCTGGCTGCACTGGAGGCTTCGTGAGAGGAGAGGTTGATTGAGCAGGTCCATTACACTCAGCAGATTAAAAATGGCGGGTTGGGTCGAGCACTGCAGGAGAAAGCTCGCAGGTGGAGAAAGCAGGACTTTAGGAAGACTCCCCTGGCCATGGTTGCAGGCTGGATGGAAGGGGAGGGAGCCTGGGGGCAGGAAGATCAGGCAGGATGGTTGAGGAATCATTGGAGTTTGGTCCAGCTGGAGTCCACAGCAGTGGCAGTGGGTTTGGAGGAAAGAATCAAAACAGACCTCTTGAAAGGAAAAAATTTGCAATCGTTGATTACAGGATAGAGGAGAAAGAGTTCTTTTAAATGCAGGCCACGTGATAGATGGGAAATAACTGTTGTTAGCCTGAGGTCTTAGGAATTTGAATTTATCAGCCTCATTGCTGCCCACTCCCATTTTCAATAGGTTTTAAGGAGGGGCAGGGGTTATGCGTATTGGGAAGACAGAAGTAATAATAGTGACCACTTACAAGTGTCAAGCGCTTTCCAATTTATACCTTTCCTGTCTGTTTTCTAATTTACTCTTCACAAGAAAGGACAAAGAGTAGGAGCCCCCATTCCACTTTCTAAGTGGGTAAACAAAGGTTAAGTGATCCCCCAGGTAAGGGATGCAACCAGTCTAGGCCAGTCTAGACTGTCTCCATTAGATAAGGGTTTTCATGGGCATATTTATTTGAAGAACATATGAAGAACAGGTATGTCTGGACTCCACAAAACCCAAATTGGAAAATGGTTACAATGCATGACACCAATTATTCTGTTCATTGAAAATTCCCAAATAGGTAAGTCATTCACGCAGCTAGTCATTAATTTATTTATTCCTTCATCCATTTAATACATATTTACTGATGGCCTCTGATGTGCCAGGTCTTGAGCTGAGCTCTTGAGAGTACAGTGGTACTTTGAGTATGACATGTGCAGCCCTTGCCTGCAGGTGATTTAAGGTCTACTGGGAACAGTTCTTCTTTCCAACAAATCAGAATAAAGGGACTGAGAGGTAACGTCCCTCCTAGTTCTTCAGAAACAGAATTCCGGGCAGTTTGCTAACCCAATGCCCTCTTGGCCAAATGTCATGAAGAGATTAGTTCATTTGTTTTGTTACAGGTGTGGTTTTTGTTTGTTTGTTGTTTTAAGGACTGAACCTGGGACCTTGTATGTGGGAAGCTGGTGCTCAACCACTGAGCCACATTGGCCCCCCACAGGTGTGTTTTTGAAGCCAATCAGGGAGCTGCGTCCTAAGAGGGTCAAACCAAGTTTTGTGGGCTAAACCGAGTGCAGTTGTTTGATTCTGTCTTCCTGCACGTGCCGTAAACACACCTGTCCGTCATGTTCACTGCTGAGTGCTAAATGCGCAGTGCCTGTCACGTGCCTGGCACGTAGAAGCCCTTCATTTGATCCGGAGTCGCCAAATTGGGCGGCTGTTAATCCATCAAGACTGAGGTGCAAACGATTTAATCATGTTTTGTAAACCTTCAAAATCACCAAAACTGAAAAACAAAGTCAGCTGGAATTTTAGCTGGTCTTAAGTGCCTGCGCGTCTCCTGGGATAGATGGTTCTGGTGCTGGTGTCGGGTTAGCGTTCTTGCTTTCCAGCTTTGAGGGGTAGGCGGGGAGATTTTCAGATCAGATACAAAGTAACAGGAATAGGTACCGTCAGTAAGCACTGACCATGTGACAATGGGAATATGGCGGGCTGCGTGCTTCCATACACCTTATCTCCTTGATGGTCGGAAGTCAGCAAGGGTGAGGGCGACCATTGACCGTCAATCATACCGTTTTGAAACAACAAAAACCAAAACCCAACATGGTCACATAAAAGGTAATGGTCAATTTAAAAGCAGTGTCTAAATGGTCATTTTACACACTGCTGGTGAAACTGCTGAGGGCTACAGCCTTTCTGGAAAGCCACTGGATAACATCGTTTTTAACATCGTTAAAATCTAAAATGCTCAGCCATCCCACTCCTGGGACTCTTTCCAATAGAAATAAAAGGACCAGGCTAGGAAAGCGTATGTGTAAAACACTGGGCCCAAAGCAAAGGCCCACCTGTACAAGAATGATTTAGTAAATTATGGCTCATCTACTGTGAAATGTTATGCAGTTATTAAAAGGGAATAAATTAGAACAATAGCATTGTCTTAGATGTATCACTGAGAGAGAAAAACCAGATCGAGGAAAACGTATATAACAAATTGGCCTAAAATTCTCTGTCTCTCTCTCTCTCTCTCTGTATCTCTCTGTGTCTCTTTTGTTTCTCTCTCTCTATATATCACATATAACATAAATAGGGATGTGTATATATATATACACACACACACATTTGTATGTGTTGCATCTATCTTTTATGTATCTCTATCTATCTGTCTGTCTGCTGTCTATCTCTCTATCTATCTATGATGGTTGAACATCCAACAAGTTGTTGACATGGGAACAGGCAGAAAGATAGACCCATGTGAGGGGCAGATAGAGGAGGGGGAATGGTGAGCCAAGCAAAAAAAGGAAAATTAAAGAAATACTTCACTAGAAAAAAAAAGTCCACTTACAATATCATCACATTTATACATTTAGGTTAAATTATATATTTGGGATGGGGGGAAGACATGTTTAGAAATGTTAAATGTTAGGATGTGAAAATGTGAAAATAAGTGGGTCTCAGAATTAAGAACACCTAGTTTTATTGGATTTCATCCTCACCACAACCCCGGAAGCATTGTTCACCCCCTACTTTTTTTTTTCTCCACACATTAGGAAACTGAGGAGCAAAGAGATGAAAACCTGCCCCATTAATTAGTGGAGAAGGGCCTTGAACCCAGGACTGTCTGCTTAAAAAAATATAGTCCATGCTTCTCCCTCTACATTACTCGAAAACTTCCAAATATACTAAATTCCTCTGATAGTCCATATTTTAGAAAAAAAAGAAAAAGTCATCTGAAATACCTTGCGGAACCTGATTTGGGGCCATTTTTCCGTAAGGCCTGAGTCCCTACGGCAGCAGAGACTGTTCGTTGCAGACTTGCCAGCATTCCCCTGGCGATTCTCAGAGTTAGGAATGAATGCTGCTCACTCTCCATAATCCTGGTTTGGAGGCAGATTTGGGAAATAGGTGATACTGAGCAGGGGAAGGGACAAACCTAGTATTTCCTTAACTCATGCTTTTCTTCATGTATCCACACGCCTCCTTCATCCAGGTAGGAATTAAGACGGCAGAAAGCCAGAGATTTCCCTGGTCCCTATTCCAGAGGTGAAATGCTTTTAGCAGGTGGCTCTTAAAACTGGTCTTCATTTTGACAAGGAATGAAAGTGCTCAGATGGTTTCCATTTGGGTCCCATTTGGTCCTTCCTACCTCCAGCACTGCAGGATGAGGCATGCCACCCAGTCCGTGTTTGTGGTTTTCTGTTCGAGCTGGAAACCAGCATCCACCACTGCGGGATCCATCCATCTCCATCTTGTCTGAACAGACGGCGAACGCATCCCGGGAGCCCAGGCTTGTTGTTAAAATCAGTGCAAATGTCGTCCTGAAGAGTAGCCCTTCAGGAGGGCAGTGGGCTGGGTTCCAGGAGCCTGACAGGGTTGTTTTCCTCGGGATCAGTTCTGCCTTAGAGCAGGGCTTTGTTATTTCTCAAATGCTTATCTGGAGCCAGAGCTAGGTTAGCTTCACGTCTTTCTTCTCTGCTGAGATAGAGACGGTTTTGATTTTTTTTAATGGAGTAAAGTTCACATATCATAAAGTTAACTACTAACCATTTAAAATTATAAAGCTCAGTGACATTTAGTATAGTACATTTACAGTGCTGGGCAAACCATCATTTCTATCTAGTCCCAACACATTTTCATCACCCTAAAAGAAAACCCTGTACCCATTAAACAGTCATTCTCTCTTCCTTCCCTACCCCCAGCCCCTGGCAACTACTAGTCTGCTTTCTGTCTTTATAGAGTTGCCTATTCTGGATGTTTCGGATAAATGGTATGTGGCATTCGAGTCTGGTTTCTTTCATTCAACATGATATCTTAAAAGTTTACCCATGTTGTAGCACATATTAGTACTGCACTCCTTTTTTAGCTGCATAGTAATCCATTCTATGGATATAGCACCGTTTGCTGATCCTTTCATCTGTTGGTGGACAGTCGGCTATTGTGAAGAGTGCTGTTGTGAACACGAGTCCAGGTGTTTGTCTGAGTCCCTGTCTTCACCTCGTTTGGGTATATATCTAGGTGCGGAATTGCCGGGTCATGGTAATTCTATGCTTAACTCTTTGCAGAAGGTAACTGTCCACATTCTCTGACAATTTCCCCCATACCATGACCCTTTTGTTGATCCTATCTTCCCTTGAAGTTTATAATTTTGAGTAAATAGAGAATTATTTTGGCACAGTAGTATCTTGTGTTGATTAAATACCTAGGAACCATGCTACCTGGGAGCTGGTTGACCTCGGGCAAGGGGTGTAACCTCTCTGTGCCTCCACTCACTCCTCTGCAGGGTTATCAATAACACCCGTCTCACGGGGTGCTTTGAGGAGTAAGCGTAACAAGGTCAGCAATGCCAATTACTATAAATAGGCTTCCTGTTTGGGACTGGAAGCTGCATTTTAGCATCATGGTGTATTAGGGCTGGAAGGAAACCTGGAGTCCATTTAGCCCAGGGCTTCTCAGCCTCAGCATCGCTGACATTTTGGGCTGGCTCATTCTCTGCTGTGGGGGGTGGGGGCTCTTCTGGGGATTGTAGGATGTTTAGCAGCATCCCTGGCCTGTACCCATTCGATGCCAATAACATAAGGGCCCCCTCACCCAATCTGTGACAACAAAAAATGTCTCTAGATATTGTCACATTTCCCCTGGGGGGTACAGTCGCCCCTGGTTGAGGACACCGATCAAGGCTAACACCCTCAGTTTTAAGATGTGGATTCTTTTTTTTTTTTTTTAAGATTTTATTTATTTATTCATTTATCCCCCCCTTGCTGCTTGTGCTCGCTGGGTCAGCTAACCACGCCGTGCGGGCGGGCTTGCCTTCACCAGGAGGCCCCGGGAACCGAACCCGGGGCCTCCCACATGGTAAACGGGAGCCCCACTGATTGAGCCACAGCCGCTTCCCAAGATGTGGATTCTTGAGTCCAGAGACTTTTCCTCTTCTACCTCTTGATCTCGGTCCCTAGGTTGCTGCCCACATTTTTTCCAGATGTCTCACAGTTTTCTGTGCACACACAGAGCACTGGCAATAAAAACTATGTTGGATGTGTTCAGGATTAAGCCAGGAGAAACACGAGTTTCTTGAAGCATAAAGAAATCTCCCCCATGCGAGATGGATTTGATTTTCCTCAAGGCATTCATGCCTGAGAAGATTCCTACTTACTGCAAATTGAAGTGGTGAAGAAATTGTCACTTTCACTTACAACAGAGAAAATGCTTCAGGTGGATGAATAAAAACACCCTTCAAGCCAAAGCCTTCTACTCTGCTACCAAAACAAGTGGGTGTTTATGTCGACCAGAGAACATGAATTCTGTGTTTTCTCTGAAACAGTATCTGTTTGCAGGGACTGACCATTTCCTCTTTGTTAACACTTCAAAGATTTTACAGAATATAATGAGGGAAATCAAGAAAGTAGACACCAGGTGACAAATGACATCTTGATTTTTGCAATCTGAAATCAGCATTGCTTTTTTGAAGGGAGAAGAGAAAGAATGTGTAGTTCCTCCTCTAATTTTTCAGGTAAATTTCTTAGCAAAAGTATATCAATAAATCAGGTGTTTCTGATGCTTCTGGTGGCCCATTCACCTCTTGTCTATGTCTGTCCATGTTTATGTTCAATTGTTCTGTTGCTTCTGTAGGGCATGGAATAAAAACTCACAGCTGGGGTTAGTCTTGTCCTGTATAAATCTCAATTCTCGCTGCACAGTAGAATCAACTGAGTAGATTTAACAATAACACCCCCCCTTTCTTTAGTGATTAAAAAACCATAGCCCTGAGGGAAGATGATTTTCCCAAGTGTTCCAGGTAGACAGCAACAGAAGTAGAAGCCATTTATCCTGTATATTCAGTAGGAGCTAAATAAATTCCGAGTTTCCTTTCCGATCAGGCTTTCCTGACCAGACCATGTGGACTAACACCTGGAAGCTCTTAGTAAAATGAATGATTAAATCCTAAATTGTAAACCTATCAGTGCTCCTGGGAAAACAATTCAACCCTCATGTCCTGTTGTCCTAGATCAGTACATCCATTTCTGAATACAAAGGATATTATTGCTATGATTATTATTTGCAACCATTATTCAAAAATTTGTCATGGATGGAGAGTTGCATAGCCTGTATTTTGTGAATCAGCCTCTCCGTTAATTTAGCTCCTTTTCTGCAAAAAAGGAAACACAATAAACTCTATTTAAAAGAGATAAGTATCCATTAGCTAATGCATTGCCCAAAGAAACAGCCTACTATATGACAATGTGTCAGCCGCAATAGAAATTCACCCATAGTTCTAATAGGGCGGGGGGCGGGAGACAAAGGCAAATTTGAGGAAATACGGAAAAATAATTAATGTACCATCCTATGTTACTATTAAAAGATAATTTTCAGTAAAAAGTAAAATCACGACTCTCACAGAGCTATAAAAAGGAACATGTGCTAAAGATTTTATTCTAGTCATTCATCAGTGAGGGAACCAGGCAGATGTTATAACTGGTTCAAAAGAGAATCTGAAGAACAGAGTCATTTATAGATCAGAATATTGAAATGAATGTGCAAATGGAAGTAAAACTGACTTTTCCATGTCGGGAGGGAAGTCAGTTGGACTTCTAAACAGGACAGAATTGTAAAACAGTTGAAAGACAATAGAAGACTAAAAGTCAATTGGATTTCTAAACAGGACAGAATTGTCAAACAGTTCAAAGACAATAGAAGACTAGAATCGGGTAACTTGGAGAGGTGTCCTTTAGGCAATGCATAGTTTTCCTTTGAAGCACACATTTTTTTCTTCTCTATCTACATGTCCTCCCGAAAAACTCATGTTCTTAATTCACAATTTCCAAGCACAAAGAGAGCTACTAGTTTTCAAGGGTTACAGTTAAGCAAGTTACCCTTTAGCACACAGAATGATTTCAGATGCAACCTGGTCCAGTAGGAAGGCTGTGCTTGAAAAACCTGGAGTCCAGAGGGGCACTGAAAATTTCAGTCAATTACCATTCATTGCATGATGCCAAATATCTATTTCATTGACTTTTTTTTTTTTTTTTTTAAGATTTTATTTATTTATTCAGTTATCCCCCCCTTGCTGCTTGTGCTCGCTGGGTCAGCTAACCACGCCGTGCAGGCGGGCTTGCCTTCACCAGGAGGCCCCGGGAACCAAACCCGGGGCCTCCCATATGGTAAACGGGAGCCCTACTGATTGAGCCACAGCCGCTTCCCTTCATTGACTTTTTAAAAACATATTCCAGATGTTTGATTTGATTCAAGCTGAGAGTTAATCCAGCACTTGCTGGTTACCCATTTAGCTGCCCTGCAAACTAAAATTGTCATATATATATATTTCATTATATAGATTTCATCATATATAATTTTAAATTAAGGGTCATTACCATATCATCCTCAGGCTAATTACCAACCCTGACTGTTTAACAGATCTTCCTTTCAAAGAAGAGGCTAACACAGGGATTGGCAAACAGTAGGAATTCAATACATATTTGTAGAATGGAATCAAAGTGTTTGATTCCTAAACAACTGTGAAAATTATTGCTTCCATCCTAGGGAGTCGGGGATACTGGGCAAGCAGCTAATGAGTTTCTAAAAATGGCCTTGAAAGAGAAATTACTTTGGCCTCTGTGGGACCGGAATCAGATATCTAGATTTACAGTATTTACTCAGCTGCCATTTCTATTATCTAAAAACAAAGCAAAACAACTTGAAATTGGCTAGTGAATCCAAACCCCATGGTGTTAGATTACTTACTAGCTTGAAATAAGCTGCTCAATGTATGAAGATCTGGCGAATCCACAGAGAAGCGTATCAGAGGCGACATTTAAAGATAGAAATCTACGTAGCAATTTGCCTTTTGGCTGCGTTTATAAAAATCAGCCATCTGGATGCTCATTGTCCAAATAAAATGATCTCTTTTATGACAGTGGGCCTTTTCTCGAAGGCAGCATTTTCTAAACTGTGTTCCGAGAAACAGCAGCTGTTGATGGGTTTTCTAAGAAAACAGGGATAATGTGGTCAATAAGCTTGGAAAATGCTGGGCAAAATTTAGATTTCATACCAGTCAGAATCTTTAATAATAGGCTCAGGCATGTTGGGAATAGGCCTTGGAGCCGGACATCTGCCCTCAGTTCTGTCCCGATCTGCTGTGGACCAATGTTTTTTCACCATCCTTTCAGCCCCTCCTCACTTTCTCAGAAGCTCTTACATGCTTCCCTTCCTCTCAGATGCCAAATCCAAACTCCTCTACCATATTTGCGGATTGTTTAACCTTTTAATTGGAGAATGGTTTTCTCTACCCTCCATAGTCTGAAGCTTTCCTCCCTCTGTAATATAATGAAAAATTTGGCGGGTCTTTGTCCCCAGTTCCTGGGAGATAACCACTACATCTTTGAAATTTCCAGTGATAGAAGTACCTTTTGTTCTTCATGGTGGGCCCTGGACCACACCTGATAGATCGTATGCTAATGAGATGATATCTACAGTTTTAGGGTGGGGGGCTGGCCACATCAGAAAGATCAATCAAGTTACTAGGGGTTGGGGGCTTTGAACCTTCTCATATCAGCCTGACCTCTAGGGAGGGGAGGAGGCTGGAGATTGAGCTCAACCATGTGGGTACTGATTCTACTAAATCATGCCTATTTAAGGAATTGGGGACCCTGGATGATTGATAATGACATCACTGGGGGGGGGGGAGAGGAAGGTGTCCCACAGTGATGTCATAACATCACTGATGTAATGATGTAATGATGCTGATTCCAAATGGAGAGGACATAGAAGCTTGCCTTTGAGACCCTTCCAGACCTCCCTCTCTGCATCTCTTTGTTTGGCTTCTAATTTCTATCATTTTACTATAATAAAACTATAATCATAAGTATAATGCTTTCAGCGAGGTCTTCGAGTGTTCTAGCGAATTATTGAACCCACAGAGGTGGTAGGAACTGAAATTATAGCCAGTTGGTCAAAAGTACAGGTGGGCTTCTCTGGACTTGCAACTAGTGCCTGTAGGGCAGTCTTGTAGAGGATTGCCCTTAACCAGTGGGGTCTGGCCTAACTCTGGGTAGTTGGGGTCAAAGTTTAATTGGTTTGCTATAGTATTTGCAGTTGCTGATTGAACTTTTGTATCCACATAGATGGTGTCAAAAGCAATTGTAGAAGTTTTGCAACCCTTATATTACCCAGCAAAAGTGGTGGTTTTTTTTGCCCAACACACTACATAATAACCAATTCCTGAGACATTGGGTCAAAGAAGGAAAGAGTTTATTGTTAGCGTAAAGCAAGGAGAACAGATGGCTTAATAGGCTAACATCTGTCTCCCTGAGTTTGAGGAATTTAGGGTTTTTATGGATTTGAACAGGGGAGGGTGGAGCGGTTACCATTACAATAGCAAGTACACCCAAGTGTGAGCCTAGTTTGGAATAACCGTAAACAAGTGTGGGACCAGTCTAGCGAGTTTCAGTAATCTCAGGTATTAACTTTTGGCCAGTCTATAATATATTGGAAAAGTAAGAAAAAGCATCTATATAATGATTCAGTAATCATAATCATTTGTTCATTCTTAACTCTCAGTTACAACTCCCTATGCCCCCTTTTGTTTGTTCCTTCCCCAATCTTGGGGGATATCTGGACCACTCTGACTTCTTCATGCTGAAAAGGGGTGTTGACCCTAGGATTTGGGGGATTGGAACTTCTTGTCATTCTTGAAGAGACTGGTACCTCTGGTTTCAGGGCTTGCCTATAAGAACAGCCTGGAGGCTTTGAGTCTCTGAAAAATAAACTTAACAAGTAAAATGAGAATTATAAGTTTAACTAAAAGGAGTAGAACTAAGTTACCTTGGGGAAATAATTGTTTTAGATAGAGCTTGGAGTATTCCTTAGAGTTTTCAGGAACACTGTTGCTTGGGGCTTTACCTACAGTGCCAGTTTGCATATTTGGCTGAAATCTACGTAAGACTAACCTCCAGAATGACCTCCCAACTCTATTTGAAATCTCTTAGCCATTGAAACTGTATTTTGTTTTATTTCTTTTCCCCTTTTTGGTCTAATCCCATGATGCCAGGGCAGAGCTCAATGCTGGGAGTTATGTTATGTCCCACATTGCCAGGGAAATTTTATCTTTGGAAGTCATATCCCATGTTGTCCTGGGGGGAAGTTAGAGAGCTCATTGGCAGAGTTTGCTTAGTGAGAGGCCACACCTGAGCAACAGAGAGGTCTTTCAGGGGGTGACACTTAGGCATTAATTATAGTTAGGCTTAGCGTCATTGTTACAGAAATAAGTTTCATAAGTACAAACTTCAAGACTGAGGGCTTGGCTTATAGCATATTTCCTCTTATTAGGCAGGGCTCATCTATTTCAGTGTTTATTTTCATAGGTTTACCTTGCAGAGTTTTACAGTTTCAGTAAAGTGGGAGCCTCTATTGCTTGAGGGAATAGCAGGAATCCCCTAGGTGGGATAGTTTAATAGTTCTATGTTTTCTTTCCCCAGTCTCTCAGGGGACTTTACAAATACCTTTCTATCTTATGCCCCAAGCACTTTGAAATGCATCAGGGTATTACATTACTTCTGTACAGAATGTCACAATCTCATTCACTATTTTAGGTCCCATGGTAAGCTAGGCTGTTCAAATAAACTGACAAGACAGGTTAAATTTAGAGAGTGTGCCACAGAAATTTTAAAAATTTTCTTGACAAAATACATTTCTCTTTTAGGTCTCCATGGAAATTCAAGTTTTAAAATATTGATAATATTACTTTTTTACTGTATATTCTGATTCATCTTAGTCTTTAACTAGATTAGCCCCATTTACCTTTCAATTGAAGTCTGATTCTTTTTTTAGCTTCTTTAATTGGGGTGATCTTTTGGAATTAATGCTGCTTCTTCAACACCTTAGAACTGGTGAACTTTAGCTCTGAGTCTCAGGTGTCATACAGACACTTAAAGTTCTAGGGAGCTATTAGGTTATACACAAAGAGTAAAGCATCTTATAATTTAGAAATAACAATTAAAGCCCTGGAATAAATGTGACTGCTGCAAGAGCTTACAATCTAGGCCCTAATTCCCTTATGAGTATTTAAAATGAAGCTGTTTCTAGAGATAAAAAGCCATTTAACAATTAATTTATATTGAGGTCATTAACCACAGACCATAGCAGAAGTTTTGCTTCATTTTACTCTTACACTTTTACCAGGGTTATGTTCATCAACAGGTAGAAAGTAACTTATAGACTTGTCTTGCTTCTCTTTTAAAGTCCTTTTTTTTTTTAGTTGGAGATGAGCTAACTGCATACTCTTTCATAGAAAAGCATTAGAGCAAAACAGTATAACTGATAAGGAAATTTGGTTGTTTTCACGACATGTAACACTCTTCTAAGAATAACAATACCATACTCATGTAGATCAGTATCAGGACACAATATGGATGGTGTGAACATTGTCAAATTCATACAATCTCTAAATATATACATACATAATAAATGTATACATGAATAATGTTTCACTGATACAAATCCCACCAACAAAAGGTTAAAAAATACCTTTTAAATTTTTATAACACTTCCCAAACACTCCTTATGTAACTCATAATACAGTAAATGAAACTATTTTAGCACCTTACTTTTTACTAGGTGAAAGAACAAATTCTTTGCAGCAGTTTGAAATGAAAGATATTCTTTAAAATGTTAAAGATTGTCATGTTTGAACATTTATTTAAACAGGAACAATATTTAGTTCTCTATTCCTAAAATAGTAAAAGCTTTGTTTTTTCTTAAACCACTAAGGTTATCATAAGATTAACATGAAGTTACTCTGATAAAACACAGACTCTTTTTCTTTTTATATTGATTATTTTAAAAACTTTTATAACCTTTTACTAAGAAAAGACTAATACTTTTTTTTTTTTTTTTTTTTTTTTTACTGGGAGGTACCGGGGATCGAACCCCGGTCTCTCCATATGGTAGACGGACGCCGAACCTCTTGAGCCACATCTGTTTCCCAAGACTAATACTTTATGAAAGCTTTCTTACTTTAACAGAGAGAAAATTAAATTTTAGTTATGTATCAGTATACCATTTGATAAATAAGTTTATCAAATCTTAGTTAGCATTGATTACAACAGATAAAATTTGTTTCCACAAACTTTCTGATTTTGTTCCTCACATTTCTGCTTTACATTCTGTGAAAACCAGTTATTTCATCTTAGGAGAAAATTATACCTTTAAATAAGCTTATTAAATTATAGTCAGCATTGATTACAACAAATGATTACTTCCACAAACCCTCTCACAACCTTCCATATCCATTCAGGTCTTGTCTTACATATTTTCACCTCTCATTCTGTGAAAAACAATCATTTTATCTTAGGAGAAAACTGTGCTCTTTTAAACAAGCATTGACTACAACATAATTCATTTCCTCCAACCTTCTACAACTTTCCATATTTACTCAGGTCTGGTATTATTTATTTCTACGTCTCATGTGAAAAACTAGCCATTTCACTTTGGGACAAAACCACATTCTTTTCTTTAACAAAGCATATCCTGCATACTTTATATACCTACATACTTCAAATTATCAGAAAGATCTTTGAACTGTTTTCATAAATTCTACAAAAACAGAAAAGTTTGTCAAACTAATAACTTAATTTCATTAAACACAAACTTTTATTTTTCATCATCTTGAAGATAAACACAATGCTAGCTTATTTTATCAGTATCCATATAAACCTAGGGAGATTATACCCAAGTAGAATAAAATTGAAACAATAGTTTATACAAGAAATATTTTTTCTCCTCCTCCATAGGAGGTTAAAGCTTCTTTGTTTCCATAATTATAAACAACCCTCAAAGCATTCTGATTATTAGGTTCTGGAGAATATACTACAATTGTTTAATTTGTTTCATGCATAATCTAGAAAAACCTTTCTATAGCTTTCAAGGACAATTTCCTTTACCTACTGGAGCTTTCAAAATTTGCCAATTGAACGTTTAATTACTCTCCTCCCAAGGCTGTTAGAAAGTTTTTAATTGGGGAGTTACAGGACAAACTATAGAAAACAAGGTTTATTCTGTAGCATTCCCTCTGTCCCGGTCAATCTCCAGGACTAGTGAAATTCTAAGCTAAACTCACATCTCCCCCTTCTTTCTGCACCTAGCCCTTCCCCCAAAGCGCCCTCAGTCAGTTTATTTTCTCCGACAGGTTTAATGAGAGCTTTGAATTCAGTCAAGGTTAGGAGAAGGCCCTGCAGACGCGGTAGGTGAGATAGAATGTGGAGAAGTTTCTTTTAATTTTTTTATTCTTCAAATAACTTGTCTTTTCAGATTTCTTTATGACATTCACTAATAATCCTGTAAAATTAATTGACCAAGTCTGAGTATTTTAGCTTATCAGTTTGAAAGAGCACTAGAAGCTTGTCTTTCCTAAATTTGGGACTCCAGGAGTATTAATTTGTATATATATGCACTTAAAAAAAATTTTTTAATAGAGGTCTCTTAAGAATTTTCATTTGTTAATTTTGTTTTACCATCCAGAGATATGAAAATATACATTGAACAAACAGGCAGACACAAATAGAGAGACACACAAAAACAGAAACACAAAAATATATAATTCACTGATTTGAATCATAATTTTCACTTTTTTTTTGGTATGGCTTGTTTCCACGTTTTCCATTATTCCACACCTCTGGTTTTTATCGCTTTTAAGATTTCCTCTGGGATAGGGGTGATTCGCTTACTTTAAACAGTAGTGTTGCTTGCCATGCACAAACCTGATCTGGAGACAATTTTACTGATAAAAAATTTTGGAGAAAAAATGATCTGGGCATTAATTTGGTTAACAGATTTTTTGAGCAAGGGAGGTACTCTATAGCAGGCCAGGCTTTAAATATTTGGTTTTAATTCAGTTGTAAAATCTGCGCCCCACCCCCCACCCCCAGGTCCTTTCATTCCAGACCTCTGTTGGCTGCCCAGCTTTCCTTGGGGTTTCTCCCCAGGGGCGACTAGGACAATCCTTTTTCCAGGTCCTTCTTCCTTGCACTATGCACATTAGTTGGTTCTTAAGGGGTGGGGGGTAGGCCCAGGGGTCTTACCTTTTTGCTATAGTCTTGTTCTAATTGTCTTTGGTTCGTTAGAGCTTTGGGTAATGTCATTTGCCTTTTGAAGTACTGGTCTTCTTTACTCCTTTTTGTTCTCATTTAGCCCATTTAGATTCTATTTAAGATTACTTCCTAGTGCAGCTAAATTTGCTCCAGTATACACTGGGTTGCCAGGATTTTCTCTTTGTTTCTCATCTTCTTTCTGCTCTGGGTTTTCAATTACCATTCTCCATTCATCTCCTGTTATCAAGGTATTTGGCAAGGACTAAATACCAACTCAATTTGAGTTATAGGTTCTAAGTATTGAGCAATTAAGCTTTCTATTTTCTTTGGGTCATCTCTATAGTGTGGGGTATTATTTTCCCAGTTATATAAATCTGATATGGGGGATGGGGTAGGCATATATACACATTCTTTTGGGCCTCCCAGTTCATTTAGTCCTGGAGGCACTTCCCAAGGAGTAGAAATCTTGTCGGCTTAGCTGTTGATTTTAAAGAGCAGCCCTGGCCAAATTGAGTACCTTGATGGGTATGAGAGGGGGAGATTATTTCTACTTCCTGAAAAGGAGGATACACAGGAGGAGTTAAAAAGATGCTATTGGATCTTCCGGACTTGAATCAGGGAGGACATTTTACTTTTCTCCACTTTTACAGGTAAAAATGGTAAAATTTTATATTTTCTCACTAATATTGGCTTTTGAGAGAAATAAAGGATTGAATATTATCTTATCCCACTTCTACTTTCTTCTATAGATCAAACCTAATTGTAATAAAGTGATTTTTCTGTAGAACCAAACTCTGACCCTTTCTTTCCTGATTCTGAATCATATTGAGGCCAGACGTTGCTACAGAAATAAACTGTTTTCTGCTTTTTCATAGGCTCATGGCTAAAAATTTTCCAGTTTTTCACAATACAGCCTAAAGGGCTACGTTTAGAATGCTTGTAGAATTAGGATGCATCTAAAACTGTAAGGGCATTATTTTGTGCAACTTTTGTTTCAGCTCTACCCATGTGTGTATGTAGATACTTGGTCACTGTGTTTTTAGTTTAGTTGTTTTTTTGTTTGTTTGTTTTTACTGTGGATCATGTTTAAATATGTTTGCAAAATGCAGGGACTTAAGGAGGAAAATAATTTATCAAAAGAATGCAGAAATCAAGAGTCAAAGAAAAATCTAAATGGCCTGGTCTTAGAAAGAACAGGAACGGTGGCAACTGTAGAGTTTCAGGGAGCAAAAAATTTAGGGTCCTGTCATCAGGTTGAAGGAACTCCTACTGTTTTCCATCCTCTGGACACTGTGCTAAAGATTCAAATGCCCAGGAGAAAACAGGAAAAAAATCTCCAAGTTAACCAGAGTGACCTCTATTGCTTGCAAATAATCCTATCTGTTCTGTTGAAAACCCCCAAAATGAGTGCCTATAAAAGGAACATTGAACCGTACAAACTTGTCCCATGTCCATGCCCACGTGTCTCCTTCCAGAATTGAGCTTTGTCATGTATTAGGGAGCTTCAGTAAGATTAGGTGGCAATTTCTCCTTGGAAAACAGGGAGGCAAGAAGGCAGTGGGGTGATGAGCAAAAAATTGCCAACCAAGAATTCTGTATCTGGCAAAACTGTCTTTCAAAAATGAGGGAGAGGGAAGAGGATGTGGCTCAGACGACTGAGTTCCGCCTACCACATGGGAGGTCACGGTTTGGGTCCCGGTGCCTTCTAAAGAAGACGAGCAGATGCTGCACCCGCAGCAACGAGCAGACGCCTAAATGAGCAGATGCCACAAGCCAGCAACGCCACAGCCTGCAGGGAGTGGATGTGACTCGCCTCCCATGTGGGAGGACCCGGGTTCGGTTTCCGTGCCTCCTGGAGAAGGCGAGCAAACAATGAGCAGACTGACAAGCGAACCATCTGGGAGAAGAGGGGGATAAATTAAAAAAAAAAAAAAAAAAAAAAAAAAAAGTAAATAAATAACTCTTAAAAGAAAAAAATGCAGTGATGTCAGGACATCAGCCCAAACCAATTAGGACTTGAGATTTTAAATAGCTTGGTTACAAGATCAACATTACTGCTTTACTATACTTTGAACATGCTGAAACACAGTAGGAAAAATGGACATTGACACTCAGAAAAGTCTATTTGAGAGGACCCCTTTGAACTTGGCAAGGGTTCTGTTGGTTGAATTTGGTCATAACGAGTATTTTGTGAGAAATCACTGACATGGGGTCTGTAGATTTAACAATCTCTTACAACAAAGAATAGGCTCTGAAATGAATAAGGGAAGAGTTGAAAATATCATCTGAATAAATACCCCCAAATGGCCACGACTAGGATGATCAGCTGTTCCAGGTGGCCTGGGACTCTCCTGATTTTAACACTAAAAAGTCTGGGAAAATCAGGACAGTTAGTCGCTCTGTCATTGCCACTCTTCCTGGGGACTGCGTGGATTGAGAAGACACTTATTTGTTACCCAGGGTGAGTGGTAGAACTGGTCTTTCACCTCCTCATCCACAACATTACAAACAAGGTGCTTTGGATATCAAGAGTGACTGCTGCAAGAACATGGCCCAGAGGTGACAAACAGGTGTATAGAACGAGCAGCTGTATTGGACTCATAATAATCAGATCAACAGAGTGGTGTTAAAGGGTGTTAATGTTGACTGTTATTAAGACAGGAAGACAGGGAGCTGGTGAAGCTCAGTGGTTGAATGCCTGCTTCTCATACAGAAGGTCCCAGGATCAATCCCTGGTACCTCCTAAAAAAAAAAAAAAAAAAAAAAAGATGGGAGACAGCTTTCTTTTAGCAAATGCACCTGTGAAAGAGTAGGCATTGTCAAGGTATTTAACCCGTATAGGGAAGCCAAGAAGCCTCTGGTCTGGCTTTCCCCCTGTGTTACCTGAAAGGGTCAGTCATGGTTAATGACTGACTTTTCTTTATAGCAATTTCCAGCTAATCAAGGTGATATTTTTTTTTTCCTTCGTTGTGTGAGACTTAAGGGATTGAAATAATTTAGTGGCACTCATTACAGGGACTGTGTAGATGCTGTCAGTAAGCTTTAAAAAAGTCTTTTAAAGTAATACATGGCCATTATAAAATTCAAACAATACAGAAGTATAGAAAGTAAAAGCCATTTTCCACCCTCACACTGTCAGTGCCACTAAGGATTTGGTGTTATAGCCTTCCAATCTTTTACTGAACATATATTAACATGTGTATTTTTTTAAAAAAATAAATGGGATTATACTGTGCATATTAAACTAAATTTTTGCTTGATATATCATGGCCATCTTTCTACATCAGTGATACAGAACTACATAATTCTTTTGATGACTGCATAATTTCCCATTTTCTGGGTATATCAATTGTTTAAAAGCACTTTCTTATTGATGGGCATTTAGGATACTTAACGTTTTTGCTCTTATAAACAATGTTGCAATAAATATTCTTTTTCATATTTACACAGCTGTCCGATTATTTCCTTTGTATAAATTCTTAAAAATGAAATTGTTTATTTAAAGGTTATCAGCAAGGTTTAGAATGTGGAAGATACATTGGTCTGAATTCATTTTATGGGACTCATTTTGAGACTAAAACTTAACTTGAGACAGAAAGAAAATATAATTCAAAGATGATGTGATGTAATGGAAAAAGTAGCTGACTGGGATTCATAATACCTTGATTCTAGTCTTTGCTTACTCCCTAACTAGGTGTTTGACTTAAGACAAGCACCTTAACCTTTCTGGGTACCTAACTCTTGCCTCCCTTTGTATCTCGTCTTGTGAATCTTCCAAAATAATTGACAGAGTCATTTTCTAAAGATGAAATATGACTCTCTGCTTAAATTCATCAGGAGTTGACCATTGCCTTCAGGATGATGCTAAAACTCCTTAGCTAATCATGCAGCAGTCTGCCTTTTTAGCTTCCTCCCCCTCCACATGCCCAGCCATGGCCTTTGATCCAGCCTCACTCTCTTCTTGTGTGGCCCTAAATGCCCACAGTTTGTCATGCCTTCAGGCTTTAGTTCTGCCTGTTCTCTCCTTCTGGAATACCTGGTCCTTCAATTCTCTGCCCAGCTAATTCCTACTCTTTCTTCAATAAACAGCTTAGGCTTCTTTCCTTCTTGGAAGCATTTCCTGACCTCTCAAGATTGAACTGATGTATCTCCTTTTGGCTTCTGTGTTCACAAATATTATCCCATGCATACTCTGAAATATAGCACTAATTATACTGTATTATAATGGTTGGCTTTCTTTTCTGGGTCACTCCTTTTGAAAGCATAAACCATGTTCATCTTTGAATCTTTAGTGTCTACCACAGTGCTTGACACATGTAGATGTCTGATAAGTCTTTGTGGGATAGAACAATTAATCTGTAAAATAAGTGTCTGGATACAGTGATTTAAGCTTCTAGGGTTATTTGAGAATTAAAAGCTGAAGGGAACCACAGAGCAACCACTAAGTAAACAACTCAATAATATAGTTAAAAAGCAAGGAATTAAAATCGTACACCAGAAAATGTCTATTTAACATACAGAAAAAGGCAGTAAAAGAGGAACAGAAGTACAAAAAAGGACAGGAGACATAGAAACAAATAGCAAAATGGGAGAGATAAATCCAATCGTATTAATAGTTCCATTAAATGTAAGTGGATTAAACACTTCAATAAGAAGGCAGAGACTATTAGACTAGATTGGGAAAAAAACAAATAGTATCCAACTATAAGCTGTCTATAAGAGGTACTCTTCAGATTCAAAGACAAATAGGTTGAAAAGAAAAAGATGGAAAAATATTTACCATGTAAACATCAGAGAACTGTAGTGGCTATAATAATATCATACAAAATAAACTTTAAGACAAAAATATTATTGGAGACAAAGAGAGACATTTTATAATGATTAAAGGGTCAATCCACCAGGAAATTTAACAATTATAAACATATATACACCTAACAACAAAAATAGGAAGATTAGAATGAGTTTTGTGTATTCTCATAATCATCCTTTAGAATCCTGAGACTCCATTCCATTCCATTCTAAGGTGTCATCAGGCTCAGGCGCACAAAAGTGGCAGTCTTGGTGGAGAAAAGACATCACAGTAGCACTCGCAGGAAACAGCTTAAGGGAGGAGGCAATGCCAATTTTAAGTATAGGGGAGAAGTTTAAGAACCCGTTCGAAACCTCTGAATTTCAAATCTTCATGCTTTCATCAGCCTAGACTCATTTTCTTCTTAAGTCTTCTTTTCTTCGATTGTTCTCCCCCTTGCTGCTCCTATTTCCCCATAGTGCTGATCTTGATACCAGAAATTGTATTCTCATTAATATAGCATGGCTTCCTACTTTAGTCCCAGCCCTATTTTGAGACGGAAATTTCCATAGCTGAGTTCCCTTTCTGGTGTACCAGGAAGTTCCAATTAAATTATTGATTTAAAATCACTCTCCTCTTCTCCAGCTCCTAAAGAAGTTGACTCCCAAGGAGCATTCTTTGAGTGGGTTGAAGGTACTCTGGGTGGCTTGATGGATGGGATGCAAATTGGAGAGGTCCAGAGAGGACTCAATGGTAAGAAGGAGGAGTACCCAAACTAAAGATACAGGAGGGAGCAGTCTGAGGTCAGCTTGTCCAGGGAGGGGTTGGACAAGAAAAAAGCAGGAGAATTGAGCAAAAGAAAGTAAAGGCTATATAGAGATAAGATATGTGACATTTCAAGGGGACATTTAGAAATTTTGCTTTGTGATGAGCAAAATAACCTTCTTCCTCAATCCCCAACAAACATTCAATTGAATAAAAAGACATTACTTACTACTGGAGTAGGGTCTTTATTGTTGCTTTTGGTTTTTATTTTGCTTTTGTTGTTTGTTTTTGATATGATGGTGTGCCAAGATTAGCCTGAAGGTGGCCAAGGGCCAAAGCAGAGTGAGTGACTTATGGGCTACATTGAGGCTAGGCAGTCAGCTTGACCTCTCAACATCTCAATGAGTACTGGCTCAGTATTAACCATCCCTGCCTAGTTATGAGGTTCCAAAGTTGAATGAAACACCATGCCCATCCTCAAGGAATTTATGGGTGTGTGAGCGTGAAAGATGCTTTAACAGACAACGTGCTAAGTGCTTCATTAGAGGGAAGATTCAGGTATGTTGGGAGCTTAGAGTTTCCTGACCTGGTCTGAGGACGCTGGGAAGACATTTCAACAGGAAAGACCCCTGGGCTCAGTAAGCCAGGTATATTAGTCAGCCAAAGGGGTGCTGATGCAAATTACCAGAAATCTGTTGGTTTTTATATCGGATATTTATTTGGGGTAGAAGCTTACAGTTACCAGGCCATAAAGCATAATTACTTCCCTCACCAAAGTCTATTGCCATGTGTTGGAGTAAGATGGCTGCCAACATCCGCCAGGGTTCAGGCCTCCTGGGTTCCTCTCTTCCAGGGGCTCTTTTCTCTCCAGGTTCAGCTCCTCTGGTTTCTCCACAAGGTCAGCTGTAGACTATCAGCCAAAAGGCTCTGTCTCTCTCCCCAGGGCTTCTGCAGTGCCTAAAGAGCCATCTCTATTCCTCTGTGTTCTTCTCCTGTGTGTTCAATTCCTGGGCTCCAGCTCAAAACTCAGCATCAAAACTCCAACTCTGTCCTTTGCCATGTCTTTTATCTGTGAGTCCCCACCCACCAAGGGGCGGGGACTCAGCGCCCTACTGACGTGGCCCAATCAAAGCCCTAATCATCATTTAATCAAGTAAACCTCTAAATCCAATATAATTTAGTATGCCCAGAGGAAAAGACCAGTTCACAAACATAATCCAGTATTTCTTTTTGGAATTCATCAGTAATATCAAATTGCTACACGAGGTGAAGAAGGGAGTGAGCAAAGTCACAGAAATTTGAAGCACTGTGGTGCTTCCTGGGACCAAAACGCAATTCATTATCACCAGAACACACCATGTGTGGGTTCCATTCTTACTAGTCTGCTTTCCTTCCTCCCTTCTCCCCTTGTTCCTTCTCACACCATCCGTTCACCTTTCAGTTTATACCATGCCCTCTGTGCCCAAAGCTTGGTGCTAGAGGCCAGGGATAAAACTGAGGAGAAACAAACCCAGTCATTGCCCTCATGGAGCTATGGAGCTACTCACACACACAAAAATGTAATTTCAGCCTGTGGTAAGTGCCAGAAAAGTCTAGGCAGGGTTGCCCAACAAAATACAGGATGCCCAATTAAATTTGAATTTCTAAGAAATAATAAATCATTTTTGAGTGTAAGTATCCCATGCAACATTTGAAACATACTTATACTAAAAAAAAAAAAAATCATTATTTCTATGAAATTCAAATTCAATTGGGCATCCTGTATTTTTGTTTGCTAAACCTGGCAACCCTAAGTCTGAGGTACCATGAGTTCACATGAATGGAAGCCCTGAGTTGGTCTGGGGCACAGCAGGGAGGAAGGTGGATGAAAATATGAGATTTATAGAAGAGCAGGAACAGGGTTCAGGGAGAGGAGCACACTCCTGGCAGAGGAAACAGTATGAATGGAGGCAGAGAGAAACCTGAATAGAGCATTTCAAAGTCTGAGAGAAAGCCCCTGGGGCTGGAACACAGATATTTAATTTACTATGATATGGAGGGAGGAGAAGCAATGAAAAATCACGTTATTAAAAATGGGTGTCTGTGATAGTTTGATACTATATGTACCCCCAGAAAATTATGTCCTTAGAGCTAATCCATTCCTCTGGGTATGTGAACCTATCGTAGGTGAGACTTTTTAATCAGGTTACTTCAGTTGGGGCATGGTCCAAGGTGGGTCTTAATCCTCTTACTCGAGTCCTTTATAAATGGGATGGATACAGAGAAAGACAGAGAGAAAAAGCCACAGAAGCTGAGTGAGAAAGCCAAGGAAGCCAGAAGCTGAAATCTATGATACCCGGAAGAGAAGGGAGAGCCCAGCAGAAGCTGCCATGTGCCTTGTCATGTGACAGAGGAGTCCAGGAACGCTGACAGCCAGTCTTCGGGGAGAAAAGCATCACCTGATGAAGGCTTGATTTGGACATTTTCACGGCCCCAGAACTGTAAGCTTGTAAGCTAATAAATCCCCATTGTAAAAGCCACCCCATTTCTGGGATATTGTATTTTTGCACCCGGCTGAGTAAAACAGTGTTGTGAAAGTAAATGTCAGGTGCCATGACTCAGGTTATTGGTTTTAAAAAAAGTAGTCAGTGGAGATGCACTGGATCCAGGCAGCTCCTCTGTTGCCAGATGTCAAGTAATTCAGAAATGGAGGCCAGTATGACATTCTTAAACTAGGCAGTCATCCCCAAATGATTCTGACTTTACCCGTAAGCAGGCAAACCACAGAATTTTTAAAAACTAGAAAGGATTCTGGGAGGCCAGTTTATTTCAGTTTCAAGCAAAAGTGCAGCGTAACTGATAAGCGAGAGAGAAACCTTTCTGAGAAACTACGCAGTAAACTACACAGGCTTTGTTTGCCACCCATATGGAAAGCCCTGGGTGGAAAGGATGAGTGAGCATCCCTCCGGGATCTGTTCCTGAAACCAAAGGGCATCAAGCTAGCTGGACTGAAATCGCAGTAATACGCACAGAGCCAATTTCCTGGAGCAGTGGTTCCCAAGTAGGGATGATTTTTGTCCCCCTCCCACAAGATATTTGACAATGGAGATATTTTTCATTGTCACAACTGGGGTGTGTGTGTGTGGAGTGGGGTATGATGCTCCTGGCATCCAGTGAGTAAAGGCCAGGCATGCTGCTTAGCCTCCCACAGTGCAAGTGACAACACCCCACAACAAAGATTTATCTGGCCAGAGGTTTCAATAGTGCCGAGGTTGTGAAACCCTGGCATGGTGGCACTGCTATCAGGAGGAGGGGAGATGCCATTCTGAATCCAAGGACAGGAACACGGTCCTGAGCTTCCGATATTAACACGGGTGGCAGGGCCTAACCTGAAGGGTGAAAGAGCCTGGAAGCCTAGGAGGGCGTGTGTGTGATGTGTATGTGGGGAGCAGGGAGGGATGCACTTAAAGGTGCTACCCTGTGACCACCTTCTCTCCCTGCCTGGTGATTTGACCACCGAGGTCTTATTCACTTACTGAGCAGACGGATTGCTTTGCTTTCACGCAGCCTCCTTGAATACGTACATGCATATATATATATATATATATACACCATAGCCTTAACAACTAAACAGCTCTTGTATTAGCTACTCACCTTAAATATTCCTGAAAAGATGCCACTTTGGGAGAACATATTCAGGGAAAGCCACCCACCCCCAGTCCTGCCACTGGTGATGCAACTGTCTTAGAAGAGAGGCTTTGCCATTCTAGAGCTGAGACTTCCAAATGTGGGTGTATCCCCAGCATCAAGGCAGGTAAACTTGGGGTCCTTTTTGAATGCATTTTTTCTAAAAAAAAAAAAAAAATTTGATTTCAGGCTTAGGAATAGCACAGAGAAAAACCTAACACTCTTGTACCCACCATCTAGCTTCAGTCAATAAGAAGAATTTTGCTTCAGATCCTTTTCTAAAGAAAGAACTAACGCCTTCAAGATTCAGCTGAAGAAGCCCTACTTCCTTATCAGAAGTGACCCCATCATGAAATTAATATGTATCCTTTTTACCCATGTATTTGTATTTTATTGCATGTTGTATATACCCATAAACGACATGTGCTATCACCCTGCACATACTGTTTTACAACTTGTTTTTGCCACTAAACAGTAGGTTTTCAGGATTTATGCATGTTGCTACAAATAGTCAAGTTATTTTATTTTTTTTTAAACTGCTGCAAAGTATTATAAAATAAGACTGTTTTAGATTGGATTATGTACCCCAATTTAGACATGTTCTTAATCCACATTCCTGTGAACATGTTGTAAATAGGGTCTATTGAAGATGCTATTTTAAATTAAGTTAAGGTGTGGCCCAACTGAATGAGGTTGGATCCTAACATGGATTATTGAAAGCCTAAAAAGAGAAAGATACAGGGAGCCAGAGTCAGAGAAAGCCTGGGGAGGAGCCGGAAGAGAGAGAGAGGAGAGGATATGGCTATGTATCATGAAGCAAAGATACAAACCAAGGAACCCCAAGGATCCCCGGTAAACGGTAACCAGCACAAGACTGTATTAGATGGGGAGAAAGCATTGCCTTGCTGATGCTTCAGTCTGTACTTCTAGCCTCAAAACCATGAGCCACTAAATTCTTGTTGTTTAAACCAACTTGTTACATGGTATTTGTCATGGCACTTTGGAAAGCTAAGAAAATGACTATACCACAAATTCTTCAGCCAATCTCCTACTGATAATATATAGGCTGTTTTCAATATTTCACTATTACCAAACACTGCTATCACAGCCATTCTGGTATGTCTTCTTGCACCCAGGAGCAAGTGTATGTGCAAGGTATTTACCTAGCAGTGGAAGCATTGAGTAGATGGTGCACATGTCTTCAGTTTTAGTAAATACTGTCAAATTGCTTTCCAACTGTGAATGTACACATTTGTACCCCTCCAGGCAGGATATGAGAGTTGCCGTTTCCTTCCATCCACACCAACCCTAATATATCAACGATTTTTAAAGTTTGGGAATCTAGTGGGGGTGAAATAGTATTTCATTGTTATTTTATTTTTGCATTTGCCTGATTACCAATGAGATTAAAGTTTTTCTTAGGTTTATTGGCTATTTGAGTTTCCCTTCCTATGAAATCTGCTTTCATATTCTTTTGCCCTTTTTTCTATTGTGTTATCATTTTCATAGGCATTCTTTATATTTGGTTCCTGATCTTTTTTGTCTGTGTATCGTAAATATCTACTTTGAGCCTATGGCTTGTCATTTTTTGTGTTATCAACTTTTTAATATTGACATAATTATAGTTCACATGCAGCTATAAGAAATAATAAAGAGAGATCCTGTATACCTTTCTCCCAGTTTCCCCCAATGGCAACATTCCGTATTACTGTAGTATAATATCACAACCAAGAAATTGACGTTAGAACAATTCATGGGCCTTATTCAGATTTTACCAATTTTATGTGCACTTGTGTGTTATTGTGTGTATATGTGTACTTAGTTAAAAAAAATTTTTTTTTTTTTTTTTTTGTTTTTTTTTTAGGAGGTGCCAGGGATTGAATTTGTACCTGGAAAATAGGCGCTCAACCACTTGAGCTACATCTGCTGCCCTATATTTAGTTTTATAAATTTTTATTTTAAATTTTATAAAAGAAGTAGTAGGTTTGCAGAAAATTCTTGCAGGATATATAGAATTCCCATATACCTCTCTCACGCACAAGTTTTCTTTAATTATTAACCCTTTGCATCAGTGTGGTACCTTTGTTACAATAGATAACAGTATTATTATAATTATACTATTTACTACAGTCCATAGTTTAAAATGAAAGTTCAGTGTTAGTGTTGTGAGAGCTCTGTGGTTTTTAACATTTTTAATATTGGTAAATTAAATTTCCCCTTTTAACTACATTCATATATACAATTCAGAGGTAATTATTTTCAAAATATTATGCTACCATCATCTCCATCCATTACCAAAACTTTTCCATTACCCTAAACAGAAACTCTACCAATTAAGCACTAATTTCTCATTCCCTACCCTGATGCTGGCCCCTGGTAAACTGTATTCTAGTTTCTGACTCTATGAATTTGTTTATTCTAATTATTTCATATAAAAGATCATACAATATTTGTCCTTTTGTGTCTGGCTTGTTGCACTCAGCATGATGTTGTTAAGGTTCATCCGTATTGTTGCATGCATTAGAACATCATTCCTTTTCCCAGCTAAATAATATTCCATTTTATGTAAATATCACATTTTGTTTATTCATTCACCTGTTGATGGACAGTTGGCTTACTTCCATCTTTTGGCAATTGTGAATGATGCCACTATGAACATCAGTATACAAACATCTGCCTTTTGAATGGAGAGTTTAATCCATTTACATTTAAAGTAACTGCTGATATATGTGGGACTTTCTTTTGTCATTTTGCTATTTAATCTTTAAAAGTGTTTGTATAGTCGGGATTCTCTAGGGAAACAAAACTGACAGGAGATATCTGTAAATAGTATGAGATTTCATAAATTGTCTCACATGACCATGGGGAGGCACAAGTCCAAATTCTGTAGGGCAGGCTGCAAGCCAGGGACTCCAGTGAAGGTCCTCAGTGAGTACCCCAGGAGATACTGGCTGTCTGAATTAGAGATGGGAATTCTTTCTCTAAATGCTAAAATCACTTCTTCTTTTAAGGCCTTCAGCTGACTGGATGATCACTCATTGCTGATGACAATCTCCTCAGTTGATTGTAGATGTAATCAGCCATTTATGCAATAAACTCACTGATGATTAAAGTCTATGAAATGCCCTTGTATTACAATTAGCCCAGTTCTTGCATGACAGACAAATGGGCACCATTATCTGGCTGAGTTGACACATTAGCCTAACCATCAGAGTCCACCCCTTGTCAACCTGGCAGCCATACATATCACCTTAAGCCATACTTAATCTCTAAATAAAAACAACAGATATAATATATTCACCTAACAATACTCAACTGTCCTGCATACAATCAGAAATGCAGTAAATCCCTCCAGAATAGGGTGCAATTCCTTGGGTAATATTCATTCTTAAACTTGACATCCTTAAATACTACAACATGAAAGTAATACAACTTATATCATGTGATAAGGGGAAAGAATGGGGAAGAAAACAAAGATATTCGTCTTCTGTACATATACAAACATACTCATAAAACAAGGAAGAAATATTCATGACCATTATAGTCATTGTTTTTGTAACTGGTCATGTGGTCGAAATTCATATTTTATCACTACCTTCTTCCAGTACCCATTCCATGTTCCCTTTACCCTCAGCAAGCACTTCAGCTGGCCGTGGTTGTTTGTCTGGTGACTTGACCCAAACTTTCATTCCGAAGATTCTGGGCCATTGTTAGTCCAGCTTTCATTGAGTTGTTGCAATTTTCCATTGACTTTAAACACAGGGTATGGTAGTACGAAGAGACCTGTAGGGGATCTCCTGTATTCCAGGTAAACTCTTCTTTACCTTTGTTGTGTAGGTGGAGTCCTATTTCCCTCAATAGTAAAGATCAATCACCCCAGTACAGTAATTCCCTTTTTGCCTTTTGATTCAGAGGCATGAGGAGCCCAAAGTGGCCAGGTGGCAGTCTTAACTTCCAGTTCAATGGAATCATTGTTGTGTTCCCTGGTGGAAGCACTCCTCCTTTTGGAACTTAAATCTGTAGACCAGCAGAGTTTAAGGTTGCAGGGACAGGAAGCAAAAATTTTCCTGGAGGATCACTAAAGGTAATAGTAGTGTCACTCCCATTTCTACCCCTTGATTCCTGGACCCATGAATCCTGGCTATGGGATAAACAACAACATAGACTTAACACTGATTTAGAGCATACACAGACTCGTGGAGAACATCGACCTAGGTGGTATTGCCACCTAGTTTTTGCTGTAATTGAGTCTTCAAAAGGCCATTCCACTGTTCTGTCAATCCACTTGCTTCAGGATGATGGGGAACATGGTAAGACCAGTGAATTCTATGAGCATGTACCCATTCCCACACATCATTTGCTGTGAAGTGGGTTCCTCGATCAGAAGCAATGCTATGTGAAATATCATGGTGGTGGAAAAGACATTCGGTAAGTCCACAGATAGTAGTTTTGGAAGAAGCATTGCAGGGAAGGCAAACCCATAATCAGAGTATGTGTCTATTCCAGTTAGGACAAATCACTGCCCCTTCCTTGATGTAAGTGGTCCAATGTAATCAACCTGCCACCAGGTAGTAGACTGATTGCCTCGGGGAATGGTGCCATATCAAGAGTTGAGTATGGGTCTCTGCTTTTGACAGACTGGGCATTCAGCAGTAGCTGAAGCCAAGTTGGCCTTGGTGAGGGGAAGTCCATGTTGCTGAGCCCAGGCATAACCTCCATTCCTACCACCATGGTCACTTTGTTCATGAGTCCATTGAGCAATGATAGGAGTGGTGGGGGGAAAGACTGACTGCTATCCACAGAACAGGTCATCTTATCCACTTGATTATTAAAATCTTCCTCTGCTGAAGTCACGTGGGACACAGATATTTTCATGGTTTTTGCCCACTCAAAAAGGTCTATCTACATATTTCTTCCCCAGATCTCTTTGTTACCAATTTTCCAGTCATGTTCCTTCCAAGTCCCTGACCATCCAGTCAAACCATTAGCAGCAGCCCACCCATGAATCAGTGTACAAATGCACCTCTGGTCATTTCTCCTTCCAAGAAAAATTAACAACCTGGTGCACTGCTCTAAGTTCTGCCCACCAGAAAGATTTCCCTCACCACTGTCCTCAGGGACATCCCAGAAAGGGGCTACAAGTGCTACTGTGTCCACTTGGGGTGGTACCTGCATATTGTGCAGAACCTTCTGTAAACCAGGCCTGAGTTTTCTCTTCCTCAGTCAACTGATTGTAAGGGACTCCTCAAGAGTCCATAGCCGTGGGCTGGGAAAGAGAAGGTGATGTGGCAGGAATGGTGACCATGGGCATTTGAGCCACTTCCTCATGTAACTTACTTGTGCCTTCAGGACCTGCTGAGCCCTATCTTGTATATACCACTTACATTTTATTATGGATGAGACTCAGGTCTCATCGTAACTTGGTGGCCTATGGTTAAGTGTTCAATCTCTACCAAGGCCCAGTAGCTGGCCAAAAGTTGTTTCTCAAAAGAAGAGTCGTTATCTGCAGAGGATGGCAGAGCTTTGCTCCAAATTCCTAAGGCTCTGTGTTGTGGTTCTTCTATAGGGGCCTGCCAGAGACTCCAGACAGCATTTCTATTTGCCACTGCCACTTGTAGCACCATTGGGTCTACTGGATCATATGGCCCAAGTGGCAGTGCAGCTTGCACAGCAGCCTGGACCTGTTGCAGAGCCTCTTCTTGTTCTGGTCCCCACACACAACTAGCAGTTTTTCTGGTCACTCAGCAAATGGGCCGAAGTAGCACACCCAAATGAAGAATGTGTTATTTCCAAAATCCAAAGAGGTCAACTAAGCATTGTGCTTTTTTCAGTCTTAAGGGGGCCAGATCCAATAGCTTATCCTTCACTTTAGAGGGGATATCTCGACATGCCTCAAACCATTGGACACCTAGAAATTTCACCAAGGTGGAAGGCCCCTATATTTATTTTTGGAAATTGTTTTACTTTTATTAAAATAATTATTAACAATAAGCAAAATACTATAAAATGTATTTTCTATTTTAAGTGCAAAAGTCCTTTTTTAACTACTAATTCAAATAAGAATCTTGTATCCTGACCCTTGGACTCATTATAGGACAGATCTCACCTGTTCTAAAAAATGTTCATCATTCATGAAAAGGTTTAAAACAACCAGAATTGTAGTCTAAGTTATGTGATCACTTGGAATGGGTTTGCCCACTGGTCTTTTCTTTCATGATGATAGTTGACATTGGGTAAATTATATGTATGAAACAATATGATATTTATGTAGAGTCCAGCTGAACAAGAATAAATAAGATTTACTTGCCTCAAGTAATGGTCTATTTCTTTTCTTTTTTAAATTAATTTTTAATTTTTATGTATTTTTGTTGGATTTATCTCCCATCCTCTCTCACACAAATATGCCTTACCAATAAGTCTAAAGTAATTGCTACTTCTTGCTCATATGTCTAATCAACATGATATCATCAATATAATGGACCAGTGTGATGTCTTGTGGGAGGGAGAGATGATCAAGGTCTCTGTGGACAATATTATGACATAGGGCTTGAGAGTGATATACCCCTGAGGTAGGACAGTTAAGGTATATTTCTGGCCTTGCCAGCTGAAAGCAAAGTCTTTCTGGTGGTCCTAACTAGTGGCAATTGAGAAAAAAAGCATTTGCCAGATCAATAGCTGCATAGCAAGTACCAAGGGAAGTGTTGATTTGCTCAAACAATGATACCACATCTGGAATAGCAGCTGCAACTGGAGTCACCACCTGGTTAAGTTTACAACAATCCACTGTCATCCTCTAAGTTACATCTGCTTTCTGCATAGAACAAATAGGAGAGTTGAATGGGGATGTGGTGGGAATAACTATCCATGTATCCTTCAAATTTTTGATAGTGGCACTGATCTCTGCAATCCCTTCAGGAATCTGGTATTGCTTTTGATTTATGATTTTGCTAGGTAGGGGCAGTTCCAGTGGTTTCTACTTGGCTTTTCCTACCATAATAGCCCTCATTCCAAAAGTCAGGGATCCAATGTGAGGATTCTGCCAGTTACTGAGTATGTCTATTCTAATTATGCATTCTGGAACTGGGGAAATAACCACAGAATGGGTCTGGGGACAAACTAGACCCACTGTGAGTCAGACCTGAGCTAAAACCCAATTGATCACCTAACCTCCATAAACCCATACTCTGATTGGTAGACCACAGTGATGTTTTGGGTCTCTTGGAATTAATGTCACTTCTGTGCCAGTGTCTAATAATCCCTGAAATGCCTGATCATTTCCTTTTCCCCAATGCACAGTTACCCCGATGAAAGGCGGTAGGTCTCTTTGGGGAAAACTGGATGGAAGATTAACAGTGTAAATTTTTGGCAATGTAACAGGATCCTTCCCCAAGGGGACCCGGCCTTCCCCTCATTCAAAGGGATCTGGGTGTCCAAACGGTCTCAATTCTGGGAATTAAGGAGCTGTGACTCTCTGTTTCCATAATTCAAGCTAGGCTTTTGTTTACTAGCCCTAGAACTCTTCTGCTTATATAGATCAAGTAGGAATTTAGTAGACTGTCCATCTATTTTACTTCTAGGTACCCCACATTCTGTTAGCCAATGCCATAGGTCTATGCAACTCAGACTATTTTTTTTTTCAGAAAACAATTATTTTAATATGAGGACATAAAAACATCATAATTTATTGATCATATCATGTTCTTTATGATAGACATATTTTATTAGTATTTTATTTTCACTGATTTTTTTTATTGCTGCTTTGAGTCTACCTTTCATTGTGGTAGCCACACCCACCTTGTCTTTGGCAATTAATTGCTGCCGCTTGGCTTCTGCCAGCCCAGGATCCGATCATCCCCATAGTGTTTAAGGATTCTAGCTCCATGACAGTAGTTCCAACAGTAATGTCTGACCTAGGGAAGAGCAATCACAGAGCTCTTTAGGGAAGATGGAGTTAGTCTCACAAATTTATTTCTCACAGTCCTTGCGAAAGGTATGTCCTCTGCACATTCCTAGGGTGGGCGGGCAGGTCTTAAATGATATATCCATTCTAGCATTCCAGTCCCTCTCAGCCTTTGGATCCCCTCATCTACAGTATACCAGGGCAATTCTGGTGTCTAGACCTCAGGAAGTGTCTGCCATCTTGTGTTCCTCGTTTCTGCCAGCCACCCGAACAAACTGTTAGAGCCCTTTCTAACCCTTTGAGCTATAATATTGTACCGAGAATCTCTGCTTAGTGGGTCCATATCAATAAATTCAGCCTGACCCAACTTTGTATTCCTTCTACCATTATCCCATACCCTTAATATCCATTCTACACATTATTCCCCCAACTTCTGCCTATATAAATTGGAAAACTCATGCAGTTCTTCTGGAGTATAATGTACTTTCTCATGTACTTCATACTTTGAACTTCACCCGTGGGGGCTTGCTGTGACTTTAGTCTAGTTATATATAGGTCTGGAAGAAAAGGGGGTTGGTGGGGTGGGTAAGGAGAAGCATTAGGAGTGTCTTGCAAGTCAGTTAACTCAGAGCATTCCATTGCAGTTTCATCTGGTGAGGCAGGATTAATCTCTTTAGGTGGGGTTGGTTGGCAGACTCCTCAGGGTGGGGAGGAGGTCTGGATTCTTTGGGGCAGGCTGAAGTTTGGATAGTGCAGTCTTGAGGTTGGGTGGTCCTCTCCTCGGGGCTCTGGAGGAGGTCAGATGGCTGTCTCCTCAGGGCAGATCATTACAAGTTTATCTAGAAAATTCTCAGCAGAATTTAGGATTCCAGTGTCCCCATTGCTATCATCATCAATCCATATTTCTCCATCCCAACCCTCAGGATTCCACTCCTTTCCAATCAGTGCCCTCACTTTCACAGCAGGCACCCTTGCAAGGTTGAGATTTTAGTTTCTGTTGTAACTCTGCCACTCACACAATGAGACTAAGTCTGATTTTCAGAGATCTCAAGTCTGTGGCTGCATGACTGCTTGAAACAAGATTTTCTTACAGAGCACACTTAGAAACTTTCAAATCATTCATTCAGCACTTAAACTTGCAAATTTAAAGCCTTCAGCTCATCCCTTTATTTTCTAACTGTAGCCAGTGTATTTAGGAACATCCAGCCAACATAATTATACCTTTTAACTCCACATAACTCTGGTAAGGTGGTAAAAACACTCTCACCCAGAGAGCCTTGCCTCTTATAAGTGTGGAAGTAGTCATACCCAGTGGTGATACTTTGCATATCTCTATTGCCACCTCACGCCATGGACTGTCAGTGGCCTCTTGGTTATTGGAAACAGAGTCATTAGGGCCCTTGAATCTAATCAAAGTAGAAAGCCAATTGCAAAAACCCAAAACCAATTCAGAAATCCCATTTTTAAGATTCTGTTTCTCAAGAACCACTCCCAGTACCAAGCTGTATTAGTCAGGGTTCTCTAGGGAAACTGAACTGACAGGAGATATTTGTAAATAGCATGAGAATTTACAAAAATTTCCCATGTGACCATGGGGATGCACAAGTCCAAATTCCATAGGGCAGGCTGCAAGCCAGGGACTCCAATGAAGGTCCCCAATGAGTTCTCCAGGAGACGCTGGCTGTCTGAAGTAGAGATGGGAATTCTCTCTCTCAATGCTGAAATCACTTCTCCTTTTAGGGTCTTCAACTGATTGGATGAGACATCACTCATTACTGATGGCATTATCATATGATATAATCAGCCATATATGCAATCAACTCACTGATGATTAAAGTCTGTGAAATGCCCTTGTCTTACAATTAGCCCAGTGCTTGCTTGACCAAACAACTGGGCACTATTACCTGGCCAAGGTGACACATTAGCCTAATCATCACAGTCTTACTATATTTTTCACTCCTCAATTATTCCATTAATGTCTACTTTCATATTTATTTGATTCTTCATAGTGTGCCATTTCAGTCCCTTTCTCATTTCCTTCTGTATATATATTTTAGATATATTTTTCTGTGGTTTCAATTTGGCTTGAGTTTAAAATCCTAAATCTATAGCAACCATGTTTGATTTGATACCAACTTAACTTTAATAGCATACTCAATCACTGTTCCTATACCCTTCCATCCCCCCATCTTTTTGTTGTATTTCTTAAAAATTATATCTTTATACATGTTAAGTCCAAACCCATAGATTTGTGATTACTTTTTATGCATTTGTATTTTAGAACTTGTAAGAAGTTAAAAGTGGAGTTACATAATGCTTTAGTTTCCTTGCTGCTAAAATAAATATCATACAATGGGTTGACTTAAACAACTGGAATTTATTGGCTTATGATTTCAAGAGTTAGAATGCTTGCTTCCTCTCAGGTTGGTATCTTCTGATTGGCTATAATCTTTGGGGTTCCTTAGCTTACGCATCACGTGGCACAGCACTTGGAGGCGTCATCTCCTTTCTTTCTTTTTTTTTTAAGATTTATTTTTTTTAAATTTATTTCTCCCACCCCCTCGTTGTTTTGCGCTCACTGTTTGCTCTCTCTGTGTTCTTCTGTGTCTGCTTGTCTTCTCTTTAGGCAACACCAGGAACTGATCCTGGGACCTTCCAGAGTGGGAGAGAGTCACTCACTCTCTTGCGCTACCTCAGTTCCCTGGTCTGCTGTGTCTCTCATTGTTTCTCCTGTGTCTCTTTTTGTTGTGCTATCTTGCTGTGCCAGCTCTCTGTGCAGGCCAGCTCTCCTGTGCGGGCCAGCTTGCCTGTCACCAGGAGGCCCTGGGAATTGAACCCTGGACCTTCTATATGGTAGATGGGAGCCCAATCACCTGAGCCACAACCGTTTCCCACTTTCTTTTCTAGGTTCCATTGACTTCAAGCTTCTGGCTGCTCTCTGTGGCTTCCCTTTCTATCTGAATTTCATTCTGCTTTATAAAGGACTCCAGTAATCTGGATCAAAGTCCAGCCTGATTCAGTCAGGCCACACCTTAATGAAACTAATATCATCAAATGATCCTATTTTGAATGAGTCTACATCCACTGGACCAGGGGTTGGGACCTGAACATACATTTTTTGGGAAACATGATTCAACAGTCTGCCCTCTGGCCCCCAAAAAGACATGTTCTTCTCACAGGCAAAATATATTCATTCCATTTTAGAACACTGCTGAGTACAAAGTTTCATCCAAAACCTTGTGGGTGTGGTCTGTCCTGGGCAAAATTTCTCCGTGTGATAGGTTTGTGAAACCTAGAAAACAAGTTATATGCTTTTGATATACAGCGGTGGTGCAGGAATAGTATAAACACTCCCATTCCAAAAGGGGAAAATTGGAAGGAACCTGGGGTCATAGGTTCCAAACAAGTCTAAAACCCAGTAGGGCGGTCTCCGGCTGCAGCGACACGAGTGGGAGTTCGCTGAACCCCGGCAAAGAGCCCGACGCCCCGGATCATCTGAAGAAAATGGCAGACAAGCCCGACATGGGGGATATCGCCAGCTTCGACAAGGCCAAGCTGAAAAAGACGGAAACGCAGAAGAACACCCTGCCGACCAAAGAGACCATCGAGCAGGAGAAGCAAAATGAAACTTCCTAAGAACCTAGAGGATTCCCGAGCCCCGTCATCTACGAGGCCCCAGTGGCGACGTGGAAGAAGATCCACCTGCAAGCTGGACACGAGATGGACGCGCGCGACAAGCTGCACTGTGAACCCGGGCACTCCCCGCCGACGCCACCGGCTTGCGGGTCTCTCAGCGGGTCCCCCCCAATCGGACTGCCAAATTCTCCGGGTTTGCCCTGGGATGTTAGAGAAAATTATTTGTGTGATTGGTGACAATAAAAGACACCTCGTGGCGTGAAAAAAAAAAAAAAAAAAAAAAAACCCAGTAGGGCAAACTCCATTAGATTTCCAAGTCTGAGTGTCAACTGTGCATTGATGTTTAGGGCTCTGGCTTGCTGGAGCGGCTGCCCCACCTCTTCCAAGTGCTTGTGCAGAATCCTGGGGTGAATGCCCGACCTCCCAGAGCCTAGAGATGATGGCCAGACTCTCTGCCAAAGTCCCAGGCTCTCCAAGCATTGTGATGATGGCCAGGCTCTCCATAAATGCTGGGTCACAGGCCCCACCCTCAGTGAGTATTGGGATGGTGACACTCTCCCTAAACAATGGGGTACAAGTCCCGCCCCTCCAAGCACTGGGGGCAATAGCCTGACCCCTCCCAGTGCAGGGGTGGATCCACCCTTTCAACACATGTGGGTGGGTCCACTCTCTTGGCCTGAGATCTTTTCAGTTGAGCCCTTGGCTTCAGTGGCTCTACCTTTGAAGTCATTCTTCCTTCAATTTTGTCCTTCTCAGTCCCTTCCGGTCCAGACCAGCAGTAGTTCTGCTCATCCAGAGTTTGCAAAAAACATCCTGGCTTTGCATCCAGTTCATGTGTGTCCAAACCACTGGGTAATGGAACTTCCCACAGATCCTGCATTTCTAAGCCTGACTGTGTCTGAGGTGCGTGACTGTATGTATGTGAGGGTTCAGTTAAACCCTCACATGGAGAGCCTGTTTAGGATGGGTCCACACCCACAAGACCAGGAGTTGGAACCTGAACATACCGTTTTTTTTTTTAAGACTTATTTTATTTCTTTATGCGCCCCCCCCCCCCGGCGGCGCTTTCTGTCTGCAGTGCCTGTTCATTGTGTACTCTCTGTGTCTGCTCATCTTCTTTTTAGGAGACCCTGGGAACTGAACCTAGGATGTCCCATGTGTGAGGGAGGCACCCAATGGCTTGAGCCACCTCTGCTCCCTTCTTGGGTCTCTCATTGTGTTTCCTCATTACATTATCTCGTTGCATCATCTTGTTGCATCAGCTTATCGTGCCAGCCCATTGCTTCAGCTCGCTGTCTTGTCTTCTTTAGAAGGCACTGGGAACCAAACCCAGGACATCCCATGTGGTAGGCGGGCACCCAATTTCTTGAGTCACATCTACTTCCCCTGAACATGCCTTTTTTTGGGGGAGCGGGGGGACATGATTCAATCCTCAGCACATACCAAAAAGTAGGGTGCAATAGTAATGGCATTTATAATTAGCCATAAGGTTACCTTTAATGCTAATGTTTATTTCTTTATGCTGCTTTGATACACTGTCTAGTGTCCTTTCCTTTTAGCCTGAAGAACTCCCTTTAGCATAGCTTATAGGGTAGATCTATACAAAACCCCTTAGCTTTTGTTTATCTGGGAATGTCTTACTCTCTCCCTCACTTCTTTTAATTAATTAATTTTTTATTTTTTAAAAGATGCTTACATCACATTAATTTAACACAAAAATATAGGGATTCCCATATGCCCCACTCCCCACACCTCCCACACCCTCCCACATGGACATCCTTCATTAGCGTGGCACATTCATTGCAGTTGATAAACGCATCCTGGGACTTTGCCATTCAGCATGGACCATAGTTCACATTGCAGTCTACACTCTCTGCCACTCAGCTCTGCATGTTCCATGATGATATAAAATGGCCTCTATCTGTCGTTGCAACATCACTCAGTCTCCCTCACTTTTGAAAGGGAGTTTTGCCAAATATAAAATTCTTGCTTGGAAATTATTTTCTTTTAGCACTTTAAATATTTCATCCCACTGCCTTTTTGCCTCCATGGCTTCTGTTGAGAAATTGGCACTTATTCTTTTTGGGGCTGCCTTGTATATGACACATTGCTTTTCTCTTGCAGCTTTCAGATCTTTCACCTTGTCCTTGGCATTTGACAGTTGACTACAATATTTCTGGGTATGGTTCTCTTTTAGTTTATACTATTTGGGGTTCCTTTAGATTCTTAATATGCATATTCATGTCTTTTGTTACATTTGGGAAGTTTTCTGTCACTATTTCTTTGAAAATTCCTTCTGCCCCTTTCTCTTTTTCCTCCTCTGGGACCCCCATAACACATATATTGGTGTGCTTGATGGTGTCGCATAGGGCTCTAAGGTTCTGTTCACTTTGTTTCATTCTTTTTCTTTCTGCTCCTCAGCCTGAGTCATTTCAATTGTCCTATCTTCAAGTTAACCAATTCTTTCTTCTGCCAGCTCTAATCTGTTGTTGAAACTCTCTTGGGAAGTTTTTTTTAAAGCTCTTTGATTTTAATTTGTAAACCCATATTTTTTTAAATAATTTTTGCTTGTTTATTTATTAATTTTATCCCCTGTCCCCCAAGATGGCTCCCTTGTTTGTCTGCTTATCTTCTTCAGGAGGCACTGGGGACCGAACCTGGGACCTCCCATGTGGGAGGCGAGTGCCCAACCACTTGAGCCACCTCCACTCCCTGCTGATTTTGTCATCTCCTGGTTGTGGTCATCTGCTGGTTGCAGCATCTCCAGCATCTGCCGTCTGTGGCATCCACTCGTTGTGGTGTCTGCAGCACCTGCTGGTTGTGGCATCTGCTGGTCGTGGTGTCTTGCTAGTTGCGGCATCTGCTGATTGCGGTGTCTGCTGGTTGCAGCATCTGCTGATTGCGGCGTCTTGCTGGTTGCGGTGCCTGCTCGTTGCGGCTTCTGCTCATCTTCTTTAGGAGGAACCGGAACCAAACCTGGGACCTCCCTTGTGGGAGGCAGGCTCCCAATTGCTTGAGCCACATCTCTTGGGAATTTTTAATTTCAGTTATTGTGGTCTTCAGCACCAATATTTCTGTCTGATTCCTTCTTTAAATTTCTACCTGTTTACTGAGATTCTTTTGTTGTACATTCATCACTTTCCTTATATCCTCTAGTTCTTTCTCCATGTTTTCCTTTATCTCTTTGAACATATTGAAGATCATTTTTTAAAAGTCTTTGTCATTATGTTCTTAATGTTATCTTCTTTGTTGATGGTTTCTGAAGTTTTATCTTGTTCTTTGGATGGACCATTATTTCCAGTTTCTTTGTTTGTCTTGTAATCTTTTGTTGCACACTGTGCATTTTAATATGCTATCTCAGGGATTTTGTTCCTGAGCTATCTGTTCTTTAAGTTTGACAGAGATTTCCTTGAATGGCCAGGAGTAGTTTTAAGTTGTGTTTCCTTTATTCAACACTGTCCCAGTTACTGCAGTCCTTTAACTGTTTTCTGGAGTTTTGAGGAAGAGGTTCTGTCAGTGTTTTCTTAGTTGTTCAAAGATTCTGTGGGAAAGTGGAATCCCGGATCTCCTTATGCCACCATCTTGGTCAACCAGAAGTTGCAGTTCCAGTTAGGTACAATTAGGTCACAGGTTCAGATTCATGTGACCAAGGCCACAGTCAAGATACAAAGCGGTTCTATCCCAAGGATCCCATGTGCTTCCCTTCAATAGCCACAGTTACCTTCCCCCACTCAGCCTCTGACAACTACTAATTAGTTCTCCATTTCTACAATTTTTTCATTTCAAGAATGTTATATAAATGGAATAATGCAATATGTAAACTTCTAATATTCTTTTAAATAAAAATTTACTGTAGTTTTATGTAAAATTTTGAGTAAAATGTACTCAAAATTTCCCATTTTAATCGTTAAGTATACAATTTAGTGTTATTTATTCTGTTCCCAATATTGTGCTACCATCACCAACATCCATTACCCTATTTTTTAAAATCCTCTGAAACATATACTCTGCACCCATTAAACAATAACTCCTCCTGACCCTTACTCCCTGGCCCCTGATAACCTGTAATCCTCTATGAATTTGCAAACGGGAGCCCCACTGATTGAGCCACAGCCGCCTCCCCCTGGGTTTATTTTGATGTTCTTTTTCTAGTTTCTTCAGGTAGGTACTAAGTTATGAGTTGAGACCTTTCCTCTTTTCTAATATAAACCTTTAGGATTTTAAATTACTTTATCAGCACTACTTTAGCTGTGTCCCACATTTTTATACTTTTCAACTTTGAAATAATTTCAAACTTACAGGGCAGTTGCAAAAAAAAAAAAAAAAAATACAGAACCCATATAGAGAACTATAACATACCCCCCACCCTGATACCCAGATGCAATGTTAATATTTTTCTACATTTGCTGTATCTGTCTGTCTGTCAGTTCTCTAAACATTTGAGAATAGGTTGAATATATACCATGCTCCTTGAACCCATAATAATTGCATGTACGTTTCCTGAGAACAAGAACATTAACTTATATAACTACCCTAAATACAGTTATCAAGTTCAAGAACTTTAACATTGATATAAAGCTTTGAGTCTATATTACAATTTTCTCACATATCCTAATAATGTCCTTTTGGTCCTTTTCTCCTCCATTGTTTGATCCTGTCCAAGATCATGTATTACATTAATTGTCATTGTCTGTTTAGCAGCTTTTTTTTTTTTTTTAGTTTTGTGTAAACATATATGCAACATAAACTTTCCCATCTCAACCACTCCCAAGCATACCATTAAGTGTAGTTAATCACATTCACAGTGTCGTGCTACCCTCATCACCATCTATTACCAGAACTTTCCTGTCACCCCAAATAGAAACCCTGAACCCATTATGCATTAACTCTCAATTTCCCCTCCTGGTGACCTGTACTCTACTTTCTAACTATGCATTTGCACATTCTAGCTATTTCATAAAGTGGAATCACACAGTATCTGTCCCTTTATGTCTGACTTATTTCACTCAACATGATGTCATCAAGGTTTATCCATGTAGCAGCATGTATCAGGACTTCATTCATTGTTAAGGCTGGGTAATATTCCCTTGTATGTATATACCACATGTTATTTATCCATTCATCTGCTGATGGGCTTTTTGGTTGCTTCCATCTTTTTGTTATTGTGAATAATGCTGCTATAAACATAAGCACATCCCACATACTTTGAATGCTAAATTTTCATTTCGTCCAGTTCTATATTTTATTTAATTTCTTTTGAGACTTCTTTGACCCAAGTATTACTTAGAAGTGTGTTGTTTAATTTCTAAGTGTTCAGATATTTTTCTGTTATATTTCTGTTATTTCTAGTTTGATTTCATTATGATCAGAGAACATATTCTGTGTGATTGCAATTTTTTTTGTTTTTTTTTTTAACTTTATTTTGTACATTTAATAATTGAAAACATAAGCAATAAAAAACTAAAAAGTAAACACAGATGAATAAATAGATACATTTCTCAATTAAATGTAATGGATACCTGTAAATTTTTTTGTTGTTTTGTTTTTTGTTTGTTTTTTTTGTTTTTTTGTGTGTGTGTGTGAATCAAACAATATATTACACAATATATTTGGTTCATAGTAATGCATTCATACAGTATTTGTCCTTTTGTGTCTGGCTTGCTTCACTCAACATAATGTCCTCCAGATTCATCCATGTTGCCATATGCTTTATGACTTCATTTCTTCTCACAGCTGCATAATATTCCATCGTGTGAATAGACCACAGTTTGTTTATCCATTCATCTGTTGATGGACACCTGGGTTGTTTCCAATTTTTGGCAATGGTGAATAATGTGGCTATGAACATCGGTGTGCAGATGTCTATTCGTGTCACTGCTCTCAGTTCTTCTGGGTATATACCCAGTAGTGGTATTGCAGGGTCACGTGGCAAGTCTATATTCAACTTCTTTAGGAATTGCCAAACAGTCCTCCATAGAGGTTGTACCATCCTGCATTCCCACCAACAGTGAAGAAGTGTTCCTATCTCTCCACATCCTCTCCAACACTTGTAGTTCTCTGTCTTTTTAATAGTGGCCGTTCTGATTGGTGTGAAATGATATCTCATTGTAGTTTTGATTTGCATTTTCCTAATCATGAGTGATGCTGAGCATTTCTTCATGTGTTTTTTTGCCATTTGTATTTCTTCTTCGGAGAAATGTCTATTCAAGTCTTTGGCCCATTTTTTAATTGGGTCATTTGTCTTTTTATTGTTGAGCTGTAACATCTCTTTATATATCCTGGATATTAAACCTTATCAGATATGTGATTTCCAAATATTTTTTCCCATTGAGTCGGCTGCCTTTTCACCCTTCTGACAAAGTCCTGTGAGGTGCAAAAGTGTTTAATTTTGAGGAGGTCCCATTTATCTACTTTTTCTTTTGTTGCACGTGCTTTGGGTGTGAAGTCCAAGAAACCACCACCTACTACAAGGTCTTGAAGATGTTTCCCTACATTTTCTTCTAGTAGTTTTATGGTCCTGGCTTTTATATTTAGATCTTTGATCCATTTTGAGTTGATTCTTGTATAGGGGGTGAGATAGGGGTCCTCTTTCATTCTTTTGGTTATAGATATCCAGTTCTCCCAACACCATTTGTTGAAGACTGTTTTTTCCCATCAGCGTGGGCTTGGTAGGTTTGTCAAAAACCAGTTGACTGTATAGGTGAGGATTTATTTCTGGATTCTCAATTCTAATCCACTGATCGATATGTCTATCTTTATGCCAGTACCATGCTGTTTTGACCACTGTAGCTTTGTAATATGTTTCAAGGTCAGGCAGTGAAATTCCTCCCACATTGCTCTTCTTTTTTAGAATACTTTTGGCTATTTGGGTGCACTTACCCTTCCAGATGAATTTGGTAATTGCCTTCTCTAATTCTGTAAAGTAAGCTGTTGGGATTTTGATTGGTATTGCATTGACTCTATAAATCCGTTTGGGCAAGATTGACATCTTCACGATATTCTTCCAATCCATGAACACGGAATATCTTTCCATTTGTTTAGGTCTTTTAAAATTTCTTTTAGCATTGTTTTGTAGTTTTCTGCATATAGGTCCTGTACTTCCTTGGTTAAATTAACTCCTAGGTATTTGAGTCTTTTTGTTGCTATTGAAAATGGAATTTTCTTCCTGATTTCCTCCTCAGATTGTTCAGTACTAGTGTACAAAAACATTACTGATTTTTGCGTGTTGATCTTATATCCTGCCACTTTGCTGAACTCATTTATTAGTTCAAGTAGCTTTGTTGTGGATACTTCAGGATTTTCTAAATACAGGATCATGTCATCCGCAAACAGTCAGAGTTTTACTTCCTCTTTTCTTATTTGGACGCCTTTAATTTTTTTGCCTTGTCTAATTGCCCTAGCTAGAACGTCTAGTACAATGTTGAATAACAGTGGTGACAGTGGGCATCCTTGTCTTGTTCCTGATCTTAGGGGGAAAGCTTTCAACCTTTCCCCATTGAGTATGATGTTGGCTGTGGGTTTTTCATATATGCCTTTTATCATATTGAGGAATTTTCCTTTTATTCCTATCTTTTGAAGTATTTTTATCAAAAAAGGATGTTGGATTTTGTCGAATGCCTTTTCTGCATCTATTGAGATGATCATGTGGTTTTTTTCCTTCAACTTGTTAATGTGGTGTATTACATTGATTGATTTTCTTATGTTGAACCAGCCTTGCATACCAGGAATAAATCCCACTTGGTCGTGATGTATAAGTCTTTTGATGTGCTGTTGGATTCGATTTGCAAGTATTTTGTTGAGAATTTTTGCATCTATGTTCATGAGAGAGATTGGTCTGTAATTTTCTTTTCTTGTGGAATCTTTATCTGGCCTTGGTATTAGGGTGATGTTGGCTTCATAAAATGTGTTGGGTAATTTTCCCTACTCTTCAATTTTTTGGAAGAGTTTAAACAGGATTGGTGTTAATTCTTTTAGAAATGCTTGGTATAACTCACCTGTGAAGCCATCTGGTCCTGGACTTTGCTGGGAGATTTTTGATGACGGATTCAATCTCCTTAATTGTGATTGGTTTGTTAAGTTCTTGTATTTCTTGTTGTGTCAGTGTAGGTTGGTTATGAGTTTCTAGAAATTTGTCCATTTCTTCCAGATTGTCTAGTTTGTTGGCATATAGTTTCTCATAATATCCTCTTATGATTCTTTTTATTTCTGTGAGGTCATTTGTAATTTCCCCCCTTTCATTTCTGATTGTATTTATTTGCATCTTCTCTCTTTTTTTCTTTGTTAGTCTAGCGAGGGGTTTGTCAATTTTATTGATCTTCTCAAAGAACCAGCTTTTGGTTTTGTTGATTTTCTCTATTGCTTTTTTGTTCTCATTTTCATTTATTTCTGCTCTAATCTTTATTATTTCTTTCCTTCTTTTTGCTTTGGGATTGGTTTGCTGTTCTTTCTCTAGTTTCTCAAGTTGTTCAGTTAAATCTTTGAGCTTAGCTCTTTCTTGTTTCTTAATATAGGCATTTAGGGCTATAAATTTCCCTCTCAAGACTGCCTTTGCTGTATCCCATAAGTTTTGATATGTTGTGTTCTCATTTTCATTTGTCTCAATATATTTACTGATTTCACTTGCAATTTCTTCTTTGACCCACTGAATATTTAGGAGTGTGTTGTTCAGTTTCCACACATTTGCAAATTTCCTTTTTTCCTGTCTGTTATTGATTTCTAGTTTCATTCCATTATGATCTGAGAAGGTGCTTTGTATAATTTCAATCTTTTTATATTTATTGAGAACTGTATTGTGACCTAACATGTGGTCTATCCTGGAGAAAGATCCATGTGCACTTGAGAAGAATGTATAACCCGCTGAGTTTGGATGCAGTGTTCTGTATATGTCTGTTAGGTCTAACTTGTTTATCATATTGTTCAAGTTCTCTGTTTCCTTGTTGATCTTCTGTCTAGTTGTTCTATCTAATGATGTGAGAGGGGTGTTGAAGTCTCCGACGATTATTGTAGAAATGTCTATTTCTCCCTTCAGTTTTGCCAGAGTTTGTCTCATATATTTTGGGGCACCCTGGTTAGGTGCATAGATATTTATGACTGTTATATCTTCCTGGAGGATCGTCCCTTTTATTAATATATAATGGCCTTCCGCATCTCTTATCACTTTTTTGCACTTGAAGTCTGTTTTGTCTGATATTCGTATAGCTACCCCTGCTCTTTTCTGTTTACTATTCGCGTGGAGTATCTTTTTCCAACCTTTTACTTTCAGCCGGCTTGTATCCTTGTGTCTGAGGTGAGTTTCTTGTAAGCAGCATATGGATGGCTCATGTTTTTTTATCCATTCTGTCAGCCTGTATCTTTTGATTGGGGAATTTAATCCATTCACATTCAATGATATTACTGAAAATGCACTATTTATTTCCTCCATTTTATTCTTTGGTTTTCATATGTCATCTTATTTTTGTCTTTCTTTTTACTCTTTTGGTTATCCTTTATGCTTTTCTTTCTTCCATACTCTCCTCCAAGCCTCTCTCTCCTGTCTTTTTCTTTCAGGTTCTAAGGCTTCCTTTAATATTTCCTGCAAAGGTGGATTCTTTTTTGCAGACTCTCTTAGTTTCTGTTTGTTTGTGAATACTTTATATTCACCTTCATATTTGAAGGACAGTTTTGCTGGGTAAAGAATTCTTGGCTGGCAGTTTTTCTCTTTCAGTTTCCTAATTGTATCATACCACTGTCTTCTCGCCTCCATGGTTTCTGCACAAAGTCTTACTGGACATCCTTTGTACGTGATCGTTTGCTTCTCTCTTGCTGCTCTGAGCATTTTCTCTTTATCTTTTACATTTGACATTCTGAATAATATGTGTCTTGGCGTAGGTCTATTTGGATTTATTCTTATTGGGGTACGGTGTGTTTCTTGGACATGAAAGTTCATTTCTTTCGTGATAGTTGGGAAATTTTCAGCTATTATTTCCTCAAATACTCTTTCTGCCCCTTTTCCTTTCTCTTCTCCTTCTGGAACTCCCATGACACGTATGTTCTTGTGTTTTGTGTTGTCATTCAACTCTCTGAGCCCCTGCTCAATTTTTTCCATTCTTTTCTCTCTCTGTTCTTTTCTCTCTTCAATTTTAGCTGCTCTGTCTTCAGTATCACTTATTCTTTCTTCTATCATTTCGAGTCTGCTGTTGTATGCTTCAAATGTATTTTTTACTTCACCTATTGTATCTTTCATTCCCATGAACTCCGTTACTTTTCTGTTCATGATTTCAAATTCTTCTTTACGTTCATGCAATGACTTCTTGATGTCATTGATCTCTTTAACTATATTCTCTTTCATCTCATTAATTTGATTTTGGAAATGTGTGCTCATCTCACTGATTAGTTCTCTCAAATTCTGCATCTCTTCTGGGACTTTGCTGTATTCCTTTTCTTGGGCCATGTCTTCTATTTTCTTATTATGGCCCATAATTTTTTGTTGGTGCTTAGGCATCTGGTTAGTTTGTATTTTACTTAGATGCTCTATCTCTTTCTCTTTTATGGGGTTTTAGTGGCAGGCAGCTGTGAGTTACCACCACTCTTTGATTTTTGGCTCAACCTTGATTGTTAGGATTGTTCTGCTGGTTGCTCAAAACTGGGCACTGGACCCAGTAATTGGTTGTAGAGTCGTTTCCTAGGGCCTTGGGCAGGGAGGCTATGGAGGCCAGGAAAAGACTCTCTTACTTATTAATTTTCTTATGTGTACTTCCTTGGTCTGCCAGGAGATGGTGCTTGTTGGCTGCTCTCAATTCAATGCCTGGTCGGAGCGTATTTGTTGTGACACAGACCAGATCAATGTGATAGAGCTTCCTGTCTGGGGGCTAGGAGCCCTGTGATTCAAACTTTCTGAGACAGTTCTCCAGACTTCTCTCGTAGCACCCCCCTTTTCCCAGCTAGGAAATATTTCCACTCCCTTCTGAATCCTCAACAATCAGTCCCTGTTAGTAGAGGAGGAGATTGGGAGGTTTGTATATCTTTAGCCCCTTGCAGGCTCCAAGGCAAACAATGGCGCAGCCCCACCCGGCCTGGAAGGGCTCTCGGGACAGGGCAGACCAAACCTGGGAGTCCAAAGCAGGGTCAGCCCCAGGCTCTCTCTCCCCTCTCCCGTGGTGTCCTCAACAATTAGTCCAGGCTAGAAGAGAGGGAGGTTGCGAGAATCGGATTTCTCCAGTCCTTTCCGGGCTCCCAGGGCAAATCGCTGTGTGGAAGGGTCCTTTCCAGGCTCCCAGGGCAAACTGCCATGTGGAAGGGTCCGTGGGGCTCTGCAGCCCAAATTTCAGGTCCACACCTGAGTCAGCCTAAGGCTGTGTCCCTCTCTCTCCCCTTTCCGGGAGTGGCAGATCCCTGAAGCCCCCTTTGTCTGTGGTCGCAGGCCCAGAGGCCCGAGAATTCTGAAGAGTGTGGGGGAGGGTGCCGGCAGCAGCAGAAGCTGCTACTTGCAACTCACGGTTCTGTTGTCACGATTTCCCTCTTCTGTCCCTCTCTCTTCTGGGTGGTGTGCAGCCTTCACCTGGTGACCTAAACCCTAGAAGATCTTTTTCGGGACTGTTTTCAGCTTGTCCTCTAGCTATTTTCCTGGAGAAGAGATTTCCGTGTCTTACTAGTCCGCCATCTTCCCGGAAGTTTCTGCAATTCTTTTAAATCTGCCAAGATAGACCATATCCTGAGCCCCCAAAAAACAAACTTTTATTTCCAATCAGCTATATCAATATCAATATCAATACACACACACACACTCAGCTTCTTGAATCTATGTTTATATCTTTCACCAAATTTGGGAAGTCTTCAGCCATTATTTCTTTTAATGCTTTTTTCAGTCCCACTCTCCTTCCTTTTCTTCTGGGACTTAGATGATATGAACGCTAGCCCTTTGTTATTGTCCCCTAGATCTCTAAGACTTCATTTTTCTTTCAATCTCTTTTCTCTAGTGCTCAGATTGGATAATTCTATTGATCTGTCCTCAAGTTTACTAATTCTATCCTCTTTCATCTCTCCTTTTCTATTGAACCTATCTAGCGACTTTTTTATTTTATTTTAAAAGATACTTAGATTACATAAATGTTACATAAAAAATATAGGGGATTCCGATGCACCCCACTCCCTCTCCCTCCCACACTTTCCACATTGACAACATCCTTCATTAGTGTGGTACATTTGTTCAATTGATGAACACATTTTGGAGCATTGCCACTAAGTGTGGAATATAGTTTAAATTATAGTTTAAACTCTTTCCCACACAATTTTGTAAGTTATAACAAGATATATAATGGTCTGTGTCTGTCATTGCAACGTCATTCAGGACAATTCCAATGTCCTGAAAATGCCCCATACTACACCTATTTTCCCCTTCTCCCTGCCCTCAGAGCCTCCAGTGGCCACTGCCACCACATCAATGATAAAAGTTCTTCCATTACTCCATCTAGTGACTTTTAAAAATTTGGTTACTGTAATGTTTAGCTTTATAATTTCCATTTGATTCTTTTTATAACTCTTATTTCTTCCCTGAGATTTTCTATTTTCATTTGTTTCAAGAGAGTTTGTCATTGCTCAAGCATTGTTATGATGGCTGCTTTAAAATATTAATTCCAACATCTGATTCATCTTGGTGTTTTCCCATTCAAATTGTGATTTTCCTGCTTCTTGGGATAACAATGATTTTTCAACTGTGCCTGGGTATTTTGGATACTATAAGACTCTGGAGCCTGTTTAATCTTTTTAAATGGGTAGACTCCGTGTTGAAATGTAGTATGAGGGCTGGGGGTGTGTGTATGCTCGCCTTCCTGCTGGGTTCCACTTACACCACCCTGGCAAAGGTGGAGCATGGACTCACACTGCCTTGTTGCAGGTGGGTGGGCTAAATGTTTAGCTCTTTCCTTGGCCCCGCTGATACCTTCCTGGTAAAAATAGAGTACCAACTCTTAAAGTGTCATTGCTTTCAAGTGGAGGTATTTGAAACCAGGGAGGAGGGAAGTGGAGGGCTGGCTCGTACCACTTCACTGGCGCACATAGTTGGGGGGAGGCAGAAGCTCAGCTCTCCTCTGAGTCCCACTAACACCTGGGAGGAGAGTGGGAGAAGCAGAGTGTCAACTAGCCCCATCTCCCATCGCCTTGTTCCACCTATTGATTGCAGGTAGGGATAGAGGCTCAGCTTCCCACTGGACCCTGTTGACTCCAGGGGTTGGGGAGTGGGACAGGAGTACTGACTAGTCCTGCTTCATACCATCTTGTTCACTCTTACTGCTGCCAGGTGGGTGTGGAGGTTTAGCTCCCTAATGGGCCCAATTGACACTAGGGTGGATAGAAAGTAGAGGGCTAACAAGCAGCAATTTACTCAGCTCATGAAGTCTCTTTGCTGCCAGAGGCAGGAGTGGAGCTCAGCTAGCCCCTGGACCACACTCTGACTCTGGTCAGAATTCAGAGCCCCGCCTTCTTCCCCTGCCTGAGAGATGGAGGCTCAACTCCCCACTCCTTCTTGCCTGTACTTCCCCAGCAGGGGAATTTGAGTACTGCTTGTCTCTTCAAGGAAATCAACTGACAGTGTTTGTTGCCAGTGATAAAATCTGGGCTTTCAATAGGCAATTAGAATTTTGGAAAACTTATATCTGTTACCATGAGCTTGACAGCCTCCTAATATGAGACTTTTCTAATGAGATTGGTGGTAATGTTCATGAATGTGGTTTTTATGATGAAATGTTTCAACATTTGGAAGATCAGCATAACTAAATGAACAAGATGTTACAAAAGCATGCTTGTGTAAAAAAAATGCTTCCAAAGAGTAAGATAGACCAATGGTTCTCAAGTAAAAGAGTATAAGAAGATCATTGATACAGTGTCAGATTCCATACTAAAACTAACCTTTAAGAAACTACCACTCCTTGAATATTGGTATAGTATAAAATTAGTATATCTATAATAACCTGGAAAAGACTATTAAAATACTCCTGCCAACCACATATCTGTGTGAGGTTGGATTTTCTTTATATATTTTTTTATATATTTCACAACAGACTGAGTACAGAAGCGGTAGGAGAATTTTGCCAGATATTAAAGAGATTTGCAAAAATGTAAAACTATGCCACTCACTGAGTTTCTTTGAAAATAAAGCAATTTTTCATTAAAATATGTTATTTATGTTAACATGTTTATAGCAATTGTCTTTAAATTAATTAGTAAATGTTTCTAGAACTTTTCAGTTTTAATTTATCCTACAGTAAATACTGATGGATTTATAAACAAAAGCTCCTTGGGTTCTCAATAATTTCTAAAATCATTAGCAAACTGCTGGAGAATAGCATGGAATAGGGATCTGATTTTATTTTATTTTTCCCACATGAATAACCAATTTCCCCAGTATTGGGGAATAAGACTCTACCCTGTCCCTACTCATTCATGATGTAAACTTCTACCTCTAGCATATTTCCATATGTGTGTGGGTCTGTGTCTATACTTTCTCTTCCTGTTATGTTTTTTGATTTGACCATCTATATGCCAGTTCCACACTGTCTTAATATTATTTCTTGATATTATGTTACTATCTGGAAGAACTGACATTTTAATGACACAATTCTTCCCATCTATGAACATGGTATGTATTTCCATTTATTTAGATCTTCTTTTATGTCCTTCAATAAAGTTTTATAATTTTCTTCACAAAGAACTCATATACTTTGTTAAATTAATTTCTAAGAATTTTATACTTTTATTTGCTATTGTAATATTTTAATTGAAAATTTTAATTAATTATTTCTGGAGTATAGGAATTCTATTGATTTTTTTGTGTGTGTTACTTTGTAACCAAGTTTGGTAAAATCTTTTATTAATTTTAATGGTTTATAAATTCTCTTGAATGTTCTCAGTGGACAATTACATAATCTGCATATTTACACTATTTTGCTTTTTTCTCTTTCTCATACTTCTTATTTAATCTCATCTTATGGCATTACCTCAGCCCTCAAGTGTGTAATGCTAATAATGACTGGCATAGTTTTCTAGAACTTTGCCAGGAATGTATCAGTGGCACCACAAATTAGGTCTTAAAAAACAGAAATTTATTGTCTCAGTTCTGGAGGTTGAAAGTATGCCATCCTCTCCCCTGCGTCTCTCCCCTGTTATGTCATCTTGCTACGTGGTTCGGCAGGGCCTGGGAGCTCACTTGCTTGTGGGGCCTGATGGCGCACCTGTGCAACTTCTATATTTTTTCTTTTATTTTACTGGAAGGTCCCGGGAATCGAACCCAGGTCCCTCCTTATGGGAAATGGATGCCCAACCATTTGAGCCACATCCACCCCCCTCAATATGATTTCTTGAACAGGCATGGCACAAGGACATCTTGTAAGCCCTGGAAATCTCAAAACTGTCACTTGAAACACCATTGCCTATGAAAAGAAAGCAGGTGTTTTTTGATTAAATCCTGATGCTAGGACAGGGGAAGAAAATGTACCTAATGAGCCTGGAATATTTCAGTCATAACAGGTAGTGAAGCATCAACTAGAGTCTTGTCAAATAAATATACAAAGAAACAAAAACAGAGAACGAGCTCAAATTGTCTTCCACTGACTTGAAAATATAAGATTCAAATAGAATAATAATGGTTGAAATTTGTCATGTGTATTTAAAGCTATGAATTGAAAATTATATATATATATATAAAAGAAAAAGCTAACTGGTCAGTTTTGGAGGACAATGGAGAATAAATCCATTATTTTGAAAACTGATAAAGATGAGCAAATATTGAAAAAAAAAAAAAAAGTTTGCCAGCAAGGTGTTGGCAGGGCTGTTCTTCCTTTGAAGTTTATAGGGACAAACAAACTTCCATGCCTCTCTCCTGGCTCCTGGTAGTGGTTTGCCAGCAATCCATGGCTTCTCTGCCTCAGTTGTCACATGGTTCTCCCTCTGTCTGCTTGTGTCTAAATTATAAGGACACCAGTCATATTAGATTAAGGATCCACTCTCTTCCAGTATGTCCTTATAACCTCATTCCTTTTTCTTTTATTTTTGCAGCTTTTTTTAAATTAGAGAAATTGTAGATTTACAGAAAAAACATGCATAAAATACAGAGTTCTCAAATAACCCCCCAATTATTAACACCTTTTTTTTTTTTTAAAAGGAGATACCAGGGATTGAATCCGGGACCTTGTATGTGGGAGGCAGGCACTCAAGCACTGAGCTACATCTGCTCCCAACACCTCTCATTAGTGTACAGTATGAGCTCATTTTAACTTGCCTAGTTCTATCTGTAGCAACTGTATTTTCAAAATAAGGCCACAATAAGGCACTAGAGGTTAGAATATCACCATGTCTTTTTGGGTGACACAGTTCAACCCATAAAAGCTGAGATGTTACATTTCATCAAATGCCATGACCTACTGAATCAGAATTTCTGATGATGGCCCAGAAGAGGATTATGATTATCTAGTGGAGTGGATAAGGTAGTCTAGTATGGTTGTGAAGAGCATGATCTGAGTTCACATCACAGTTATACCTTTTTCTAACTCTGTGATCTTGGTTACCGCTTAACTTCCTACAGCCTTAGTTTCTTCCTCTGTAAAATCAGAATATGAAGAGTCAGTAATGTACAGTGTTGTTTATGAGGATTATGTGAACTAAACGTTAGGTTTTTATTTGAGAACCTCTGCCCTAGAGAAGGCAACTGGACAATTATCTACTTCTCACCTGGGCAGAGGTGGATTTTGTCCAGAAAACTCAGTGTGTGTCACCTGCTCTTTCCTTCAGGTCAGTTGTGCAGTTTTCTCTCCATCTTATGTTGGAGTTCAAGGTAGTGAGTGTGCCTACTCTATAAATATTAGTACCTTTGTAGAGGCGCCTTGAAGGGAAGAAAATATGGGGATAAAGCAAACGTTAGATACTTTTTCCTAACCACTCTGTACAGTTACTTGCCAAATCTTGAGAAGTCAGCATCGACTTTACAGACTGAAACTTTTGGAAAGGCACATGATGGTGAATTTCATGTGTCAACTTGACTAAGTTATGGTGTCCAGTAGTTTGGTCAAGTGAGCACGGGCCTGATTGTTTTGGTTTGAGTATTTCATCAAAGGATTTAAATCATTAGTCAGTTGATTGCGTCTATGGCTGATTACATCTACAATCAATGAAGGAGTTTACCTTCAACATGAAAGGAGTCACCTCATCCATTCAGTTGGAGGCCTTAAAGAGAGAACTTGAGGATTTCGGCAGTCGAAAAGAAGAATTATTATCTGTATTTCAGTCAGCCAGCTTCTCCCGGGAAATTGATCAGAGTTCCCAGCTGGTGGGCTGCCCTCTGGAATTTGGACTTGACAGCTCCCATGATTATGTGAGCCAATTCTTAATCTCTCTATCTCTATATATCTATATGGTTAATATATTTCTCTGGAAAACCCTAATACAGGCACTTTGGAGGTATTTAACAATATTTTAAATGAGCCTGTCCTTTGACCCAAAAATTCCACTTCTAGGAGTCTGTGTGACACACATATTTGCACAAATACATGAAGATCTCTATAAAGAAATTTCATTAGAATATTGTTTCAGGTAATGAAAACTTAGAAACAAGCTAAGTCCATCAGTAGGGAAGTGGCTAAACTATGGCAGAGCCTTAGAGTAAAATTCTATGGAGCTGTTTGGGGGGGGAAATGCAGTAGATCTTTGGAGAGAGGAGTGGGATTGGAAGAGACTGTCAGTAGAACTCTTTTTTTTTTCTTTAAACACTTCCATTTTGTCTGAATTTTCTATAAGAATTAACTCATGTATTATTTGTATAATTCTAAAATATTGTTGGGACCTGAACTAGACCTTCTGTGAAAGGCACAGTCTATCACCACTGATAATGGCAGGCGGCCCTAGCTTCCCAGCCTGCCCCAGGTAGCAGGTGACCTCAAGTAAGAAACATCCTTGAAAGAAGGGGGAAAGAGAGCAGGCCCTGGACCCAGGGACCACCTGGGGGTGTGGGATGATGCTGAGGTAACATCCTCTCTGTCTCTGAGGGGAAAAGACTCTGCCAAGCCTTGTGGACTGAATCATGTGCCTTGATTTCAAAATCCAAATAGGAACCTGGAGGCGAGGAAAAATGGAAACTGGGAGTAGGAGGGTGGTAGTGGAGAGAAAACGCTCCAGAGGCCACCAGAACTTTCCAGTGGGAAGCTTTGAACCCGGTTGACCTCTATCGATTTGTTGGTCTCTGGAGGAGTTCTGGTTGGGAAAGGTTGACCCCAGGTGTTAAAGGAAGAAGCTGGTTACTTCCCACGCAGAGCTGCAGGGAGCCGAATCACGCCCACGTTTCAAGGGCACCTGTGGAAGCAGCCAGTGACTCATTGCTACCTCCAGTTTCACGCCTGGAGGAGGATATCGCTGTCAGGGAGCAGGGGGAGGTGACTTAGTGGAGCTGCAATGTGGGAGTCTCCTATGCTTTGAAAGAACCAAAAAGGTTCCAGAAAAATTTAAAATAACATTTCTTGCCTGTGTTCCTGGTTACAAAATTAATACATGTGCATAATAATAATTGTAGTTATAATTATTTTATTGAGCATTTATCATCCTGTGTCAGGTTCGGTGCTTCCAGTTTTACCTACATTATCTCACTGGATCTTTATAATAGTTGGATGAAGGAGGTCCTATTATCTCCATGTTACAGATATGAATTCTGAGGGAAAAAAAAAATTATATAGTGCCTAGAAAAAAGTCACCCACAATTCCACCCTCCATAGATAACCAACAACCTGATGTATGTTCTTCCAGTCATTTTTCCATCTGTATTTCCCTATGAAACAAATATTCCTGCCTCCTGACCTCCATATGGCAAGGTCCAATCCAGGGTCTAACTTCTCTTCGACGAAATCTTTGATATCCAACTGGCTAGAATTATATCTTTTTCCCCCTTTTTTACTTTTTAGACATCTAAAGATATTTTGTTTTTACATGTCTCTCCTCTCTTGCCTCATGTATTTCTCTCTTTCCACTTGTTTAAAAGTTCCTTGACCTGGGACATCGTCTTGTTCACCCCCCTCTCTGCCCCCCCACTCCTCCCAAACGTCATGGCCTTACGCAAAAGAGACTGTGAACGCACTCTTGCTGAGTTGAATGGAAAACACAGCACTGTAGCTATACATGTTTTCATGAATGCCCTGGATTAGCTGCCGAAAATTTCCAGAAAATCACAAGGACACAGCAAGTCATTATTCACTGCCTCCTGGATGTCATTGCCAACACTGGCTCTGGCAGTAGAAACCACCAGCAAGCTGAGCAAACACCCAGAAAACAACAGCAGGACCTAATTTGGAGGTAGCTAAGGGTGATTTCATTATTGTCCTTGCACAGCTGGTAAATATTTGAGAGCTGGGAATCCAACCCAGTGTCCGACTCTCAACCACTCTGCGGAACCTCCTCTTAGTGAGGGAAGAACATATAAACTTGGAATGCTCCTTTAAAAGAACTTACCCTTCTATGTTCTTTAAAGAAGAATAATCAGACTTAAGCCCACGAAGAGATATATTCATGGCAGCATTTTTTATAAGTGAAAAATTGGAAGCACTCTATATGGTCAGTCGTAGAGGCTGTTAAACATCAAGTTACTGAATAACTTGAGAGCACCATGGCAGTTGAGTGCTAAGTAAAAAAAAAAATGTATTGGCTTATGTGCCTGAATAGTTTGCATTGACTTCAGGCAATGCTGGATCCAGGAGCTCAAATACTAACCTCAGGACTCAGTCCTCCATCCTCTTCTCTTGACCGTGCATCCATCAATGTTAGCTTCGTTCTCAGGCAGGTGTTTTCCATGTGGTGACCCCCAGGAGCTAACAATCTGAGTAGAGAGTGCTCTTCCCCAGTAGTTTTATTAAAAGTCCTGGAATTGACTCTCATTGCCCTAACTTGGGTACTTTGCACAGCTCTGACCCAATTACTATGGTGGGGGAGAGGAGGAGAAGTGGTGGAGGAATATTCTGATTGGCCAGACTCTGGGTCATATGCCCATTCCCCCAAAAGAAAATCAGAGAATGCATGCTGGGACAGGCAAAAGAACAGACATCATTCAGAGGTTGCCGGGCTTGGGGAGCTGGACTCAGGGGCCAGAGGCCTCATCGTGACCTTGCCATTGGTTAGCAAATCCCCCCACCCCGCCATCTTGCTTAATTTCTTCAGAGAAGCATATGGATAATCTTGGAACTATTTCCACCTTGAGAAATGTGACTTACGGGGAAATTATGCAATGGTATTTTATATTCATTCTGGTCATTTCAGTAATTGGTTCTGAGACACCGTTTATCTCCCTTGGCTCTATTCCAAATATAAACTGTTATTTCCAGCTGTAGCAGTGGAGGGAAATGGAAAAAGATATTTGTTTTCTTTCCAGAAAAAAATAAAGGAAGGAAATAAACAACAAGAATAACCAAACTGAAGCTGAAAACCAATTGACTCCCAGCTTGTCCTAATTGCCATTCTAGGCATATGTAACTAGTCCCTCTACTTGCAAACTAGCAATTCTTGGGATCTGGCCTGGTTAGTGCACAGCTAAGGAAATAATTAGAAATCCAGCAAATTTATTATTTAAGAGGCCCATGCTGATGATTCAGAGAATATGAAAACTGGCAGATTGTCCTGCCCTTAATTGGACTACATTTGAGGATTCTTTTGGTTGTAGGCAGTTGAAACCCATTCAATTGAGCCAAAAGGGGATATGGTTGAAGGATTATAGGGTGTCTCACAAGACCCAGGGGCAGGGGTTCCACTGGGATTCAGGAAGGGACCAGAGCATGTGGTGAACTCAGGAGGTCCCCTCTGCCATCTCCATCTCTTGTCTGTGTTTTCTTCTCCATGTCTCCTTCATTCCTCTTTTGCAGAAGAATGGCTTTCTCTGTGTTTCAGAACCTGTGGCAATGACCAGGTTTATGGTTTAAGATAGCAGTTAGATTGAGGCTGGAAACGTAATCTCAATACCAACTTCTCAGGGAAGGAGCCTATTGGTCCAGCTTGGGTCAGATGTCCACACCTGGTTCAATCAAATGTGGAGAGGGGGTGGGAGTTATGTTGTATGAACATGACCGTGTGGTTGAGTCAGAGAAAAGACATTTCCCAGAAAAGGTGGCTTTCTAAGTAGTAAAATAAACAAACAAACAAAAAAACCCCAAAATACCCCCAAACAACAACAAACTATATGTGACACCATGCTACTAATTAAATCCAAACTACAGTGAAATCTTTCAAATTATAGTGGGATAGTCCACCTTATAGCATAGTCCAGTTTCTGGGGACAGATTACAGGGGTTCAAATCTGGGCCTTCAATATTTGCTGGTTGTGTGACGTTAGGCAAATTACTTAACCTTTCTGGGCCTTAGTTTCCTTGTCTACAAAATAGGTATAATAATAATACCTACCTCACAGGGTTGTTGGGAGCCAAATACGTTAATATAAATAAAATGCTTAGAACTCTGCCTGGCACATAGTAAAGGTTTATTAAATAATAGCTGTTACTATTATCACTGCAGTTTATATCAATTAATAGAAGATGCTTGAAAGAGAAGTTTCATGATTATGAGAAAATAGGACTATATACCCATTACTAAAATTGAACAAATCAGTGCAGTTGCCAGTTGGGATTATTATTTGGAATCTAGATGATACTTTTTTAAGGAAAGCCTTAAAAGCTTAAATAGAGGTTTCTTCCAAAGAGCCTTATATAAATAATTAGCAATTCTGACCATTTTACCTACCAAGAAAAGCCACTCGATTTACTAAAAGTGTGTCAGCATAATAAGTTTGGAACTGTTAATACCCTAGTTTATAAAAGCAAGTTACAGAATCTCTTTTCCTGGATGTCTTTAAAAATAATATAGGGTCGCAGGATCCTTTAAGACAGGGGTTTGCAAACTTGTTCTTAAAGGGCCAGCACATAAATATTTTTATCTTAGAGGGCCATCCGGTCTCTGTCCCAGCCACTCAACTTGTTGCTGTGTGAAAGCAGCCCAAGAAAATACATACACGAATGGGCATGACTGTGCTCCAATAAAGTTTTATTTATAGGCACTAAAATTTGAACTCCATATAATTTTCACATGTCATGATAGATCCTCTTTTTTAAAAAAAAATTCCCAACCATTTAAAAATGTAAAAATCATTCTTAGCTCATAGACTGTACAGAAACAGGTGGTGGCAGGATTTGGCCATTGTTGGTGGCCCCTCCTGTAGGAGATGGTTGTGTTGGCATTTTGACTGGGGCACGGATGCAGTGCCTGCCCATGTCTCTTTGGCTGTTATTTTCTCAGAGAGGTTTTCACCTCCTGCTGCTTTTCCTTGCTTATTTCACTCAGAAGCTGTAGAATAGCAGAACACCTGTGTGATTCTCTAGGATGTAAGCAACAGAAAACTCAACCTAACCTGCTTGAGCCGAAAGGGACTGCTTGGGTTTCCATTACTCTAGAGCCAGTTGGTCCAGGCCTTCAAAGAACCTCCCCCGTTGTCTCAGTTGCCTGTATCTGCTGTCACAGACTGGGTGGCTTAAAACAATAGAAATGTATTGCCTCGCAGCTCTGGAGGATAGAAATACAGAAACAAGGTGTCAGCAGGGTCACTTCTGCTTCCCTCGAAGTCTGTGGGGAAGAATCAGTCTCAGGCCTCTTCTAGCTGCCGTCAGGGGCTTGCTGGCTTCCCTCTGTCTCTTATTGTGTCCGAATGTCCTCTTCTTATGAGGACTCCAAAATCTTATAAGGGCCCACCTGCCTCCAGTATGACCTCATTTGAACTTGCCTAATTCTATCTGTAATATTCCCTTTCCAAGTAAGGCCACATTTTGAAGTACCGGGGATTAGGCTATCAACATGGTTTTTTTTGGGGGGGGCACCTAGTTCTCTCAATCTCTTAGCTCTTCTCCACTCCATGAAGGCTTTGTTTTCAGGATCCATGAGATGGCAGGAGATTGGGGAGGGTTTTTCTTGCCTCCAAGAAAAGTTCTGGGTCTGACTCCTTGTGCCCCTTGCCAAGGCAGCCCCAGCGTCCAGGCGAAATGGAATGCAGTGATAGGCTTAGGCCACGCCTGGTCGGGACAGTCCCTCTAACCCGTGGTCTGGGAAATAGGGGTCATATTACCAAAGAAAGGTGAATGGATGCTGGGAGGCAAAATCAACAAATGTCCATTCTGTCCTAGACATCACACTGATGTGTGAACAAAATGTACCCTGAACCGATGTGTGCTGGGGAGTTGCCAAGAGCAGGAAATGGTCATTTCCACCTCCACTCCCCAGAGGAATTGCTTGTCTTACCTTTGGCAAAATTCCCTTTGCAGGTTCCAGCTTCTCCGGGAGCAGACCTTCTGCACAGGGTAAACCCGGAGCTACATAAAGCTTTATTTTCCATTTTCAGTGCAATCAGGTGCAGGCCACAGTATTCAGTTGATTGCAGTTTTGTTTAGGGGAAGCAATGGCTTGAATAGCTAACCGCCTGTCAGCCTCTCACCCCTCTCAGAAAAAGCAGGCAGAGCCGAATATTCTAGCTGGGCTCAAAATGGCTGCTTTCTGAGGTGGGAGGTCCATGATTCATATTGGTGTCCTCCAGATTTGGGGCTATTGGTGACAGTTTACCGTGCTCTCCCCGTGCCATAGAAGTGTTATTTCAATGCCTAAGCCTTTTTATCTTCCCACAAACATAATTTATTGCCTCAATTTATCCTATTGACCCTGATTTTCTTTCACTCAGCAATCCATTCCAGATCCAATCTTTTCCTTCCATTCTTGCCAACAAAACAGAAACAGTAATTAATACCACTGAGCTGTACACTTAAAAATGGTTAATATGACAAACTTTGTCATATATACTACTGCAATACATGTTTTAAAAAAGGAATGCCAAAGAGAATAAAAACTAATGCCTATGAAAAGTACCCCAACTAGCTGACCTTTTACCTAGCTTTTGAGCCTGTTTTGTTTTTGTTGTTTTTTTTTTAGAGGTACCAGGGATTGAAACTGGGACCTCCTACATGTGAAGCAGGTGCTCAATCACTGAGCTACACCCACTCCCCTTTTCTTTTGTTTTGTGTGTTTTTACTTTTGGCATCTTCAGCTTTTGATGACAGAGTCATCCTTGGACTTGAATGCTCATATTTTGCATCTCTCCCGGTCTTGCTGAGGTGCTGATCCTTGCTGTACCACATACCTCCAGTTCTAGCTTGGACACACAAGAAATTCTGGACTTTTGCTCCACTATTATCCTCTTCATCTTCAAAGTGGAGATATTCTTTTCTAGTTATAAAAATAATGCAATACTCCCTCCTCAAGAGGGTGATGCATAACTCCTCACCTCTTATGTGTGGGCTATGTATGGTGACATCCCATATATAGTATGGAAAGGGTGGGGAGATTAATTTATTACAGTGGAGAAACCTGACAAACACAACCTCAGCCTGGCAATCAAGGTCAACATCATCAGTGACAAGTCAACCTGAGAGCCAGTACCCTTGGTAGGCGTTAACAGGGCAGGCACTTTCCCTCTGTGGTCTTGGGAAACCCATCATTCCAGTCTAATCCTGAGAAAAAACAGACAAATTCCAGTTGAGGACTTTCTACAAAAGACCCGAACAGAGCGTTTCAAAACTGTCAAGGTCGTCAGAAACAAGGCACGCCTGAGAAACTCACAGCCAAGAGGAGCCTCAGGACATATGAGGGCTCAGTGCACTAAACATGGTGTCCCCGAATGGGATCCTGGAACAGAAAAGGACACTAGGTTAAAATGAAGGAAATCCGAATCAAACAGGAGCTTGCACTCATTAAAAACACCCTTATTTTATTTTCAGTCCCGATGGCTTTTGCCGTTGATCTTACTGTCAGGGCCTCGTCATCTCTGTTTCCATGTGGTTTATCTCCTCCCTTCCCCTTTCTGCCATGACCCGATCCTCCCCCTGGCTTTTAGTCTACGAGGGAGAACACTGAATTCAGCGCACTTGCGCCTGCAGCTGTACACAGCCTGCGAGTGGCTTTCCTTGGCCAGTCTCCCCTGATCCTCAGGCAGCCCAGGTCACACCTAGGTGCGGACTTACCCTTGCCTTTCCCCCTTCTAGAACTTTCTGAATGAAAATAATGTTCCCCATGTGGTTTATCTCCTCAGTCAAATTTCCAGCCTACAAGGAATGAAATGAGCCGCATAATTTCCCGGCTAAGCACTTTTTCAAAACTGAAATATGACTTTAGACAGTCCCAATTTAGTTTCCTCTGGATTCCAATAATTTAAGTCCCACCAAGCATGGTTTTAAGTGGCACCATCTGGCTCTCCCTACTCATCTTTGCATGACCTGGGCCCTTGCTTACTTCTGAATTGGTTTGTAAATCGGAAGTGTTAGGGAGTCAGTAAAAATGAGTGAATCACAGCTCAGGATGGATTTCTAATTGTCTTTATTCATGAAGTCACTCTGAGATGGGAGAACTGGAGGATATTTCAAGAATAAACCTTGAATAATAGGGTGAACCTGCAGAAGTGCCAAAAAACATTAGTTGTTTATGCAGTTTTAATTGGGTAATTATCTTATTGTTATTACAGGCTTATCAATTTCTACAGTTCCAACTTGACAGCTCTAAGATTTCTTTTTGAATTAAAAAGGGTATTTTATTCTCTCATATGAGAATCTCAAAGGGCCTTTGAAACCAACCTGAGCCCTTCAGTTTGAGTTGGGAGAAATCTGATTAGGTGCTTTAGTGACTCACTGAAGGTCACTTCAGAGTGATGGAGAGAGGACACTGAGTAATGTAAAATGACATTTACAGATTGTTAAATTACCTACCAGAACTCATGTGTCGTCTCCTTCAAAGGCCCACCCTGGAGGTAAGACACACCATACCAACATGAAAACCTTTCTGGAAATCCTGCTTGGGAATTGTGATTCCAGTCTGTGGCGAATTCCTGTGACCTTCCTCAGTGATGACAAATCTTTGTCCTGGAGGGGGATTTGCTTTGGGGAGCTACCAAAAGTCATTTGGAGTGAAGTATTACAGATAAAGTGGGTGATCGAAGTGAGCATAAATGTATGAAACTGCTTTCCTTGAATGGCTCCTAAACAGATTTGAAAGCAGTTATCAAAGAATACCTCTCCTTAACCCAGAAAGAATTTAACAGTCTTATAAAAGTCTAAGAAATGTTTAAAAAGACGTTGGCTGGGGATGGATGTGGCTCAAATGGTTGGGCGTCCGTCTCCCATATGGAGGGACCTGGGTTCGATCCCCGGGACCTCCCGGTAAAAAAAAAAAAAAAAGACGTTGGCTTTATTAGAAGCATCGAGCATTCCAAGGTGATTCCCAGAAAGATAATATTCTAGAATATTTGTTTTTTTTAAAAAAGAAAGAATTTGTTTCTCATTCCCTTTATATCGCTCGTCACAGCACCCCACCTCCAGGTCCGATGCAGGCAGGATACATGGCTTTTGGTGCTTCTCATCCTTAAGAAAACATGGATTGGGACAACATGTGGGGTAGAATATTCCCAGGGAAAGGAGTTCTGGGGAGGGAGGTAAAGCTGGAGCAGAGGAGGGGCTGCCCCACATTGTCCTCTCTTACCCCCTAACTCCAGCTGCAGTGGAGGTGTGAGGTTGGCAGTTTTGTCTTTTGAGGCTAATGGTGATGATGATGATAGAGATTACGATGATGATAGAGATTGTGATAACTGACACTCCCTGAGTCCCTCCTCCGTCCTTATGATGCAGCTTGTACCAGCCACTGCATTAAGAGCCTTATGCACTCTCTCTTGCTCAAACTTCCCCCCAATGAGCAGCCGCTTTGATTGTCCCCACTTTACAGATGATGGACAGAGGGTGGAGACGTTGCAAAATCTGTTTAGCAGGCACGCGGCTGGTTATTACTGAATGAACAAATATTGCATGCTGGGTATTGTTAGGCCTACTTTACAAATGAGGCAGCGGAAGCTCAGAGAAGTGAAATAACTTGTCCAGGGTCCCACAGCCCATAAGGGGCAGAAGTGACATTTAAACTCGAGTGGCATGCTGTCAGATAAATCTACCAGGACGGTGTGGCTGGGGCTGCTGGCTCTGAGCTGGGGTGGGCATATGACGTCCAGTCTCACTAATGGGTGTCCCACCTCCTTCACTGCATCTAGGTCCCTCCCTACGAATCACCTTTCTACCCTCTTGGATGATAATGCCCCATCCTGGGCCCCTCCATTGTAGGATTATTTGGCCTTCTCTATCATGAAGACTGTGGCAGACAGAATAACAGCTCCCAGAAATAGCTATGTACAGCAGGGGAAACAGAGAGATTGAGAGGTGGAGAATTTTCTTGTTTATTTGTCTTTTTTTAATTATTATTATGAAATAATGAAAATGCTCTAATAATGATTGAAGTGATGAATGCACAGTTATGTGATTATACCAAATGCCATTGATTGTACACTTTGGATGAATCGTATGCTTTATTAATATGTACCAATAAAATTCATTTGTTTAAAAAAATAAATAAATAACAGCTCCCCAAAGTGCCATATCCTAATCCATGGATTTTGTGAATATGTTGCTTTACATGGTAAATGGGAAATAAGGTTCAATTTGAAATAAAGGGATGGGGCATTATCATCCAATGAGGAGATTATTTTGGATTATCCAGGTGGGCTCAATCTAATTGCATGAGTCCTTAAAATCAGAAAACCTTTCCCAGCTGAGGCAGCGATAGACATGATGCTAGCGTAAGGGTCAGAGAGCTGCATTGTGGAAAGGGCTTCCCGGCCACCACCCACTGAGAAGGATGAAGGGGCCACAAGCCAAGGAGTGTGGGTGACCTCTAGTGGCTAGAAAAGGCAAGGAACTGGATTCTCCCCTAGAGCCTCCCAAAGGGACTGTAGCCCTGCCAATATATATTTTTTAAAGATTTATTCCCCCCTGCCCTCTGCCCCATTGTTTTGCACTCGCTGTCTGCTCTCTGTATGTTCTTCTGTGTCTGCTTGTCTTCTCTTTAGGCGGCACTGGGAACCGATCCTGGAACTTTCTGGAGTGGAGAGAGGCACTCAATCTCTTGTGCCACCTCAGCTCCCTGGTCTGCTGTGTCTCTTGTTGTCTCTCCTCTGTGTCTCTTTTTGTTGCGTCATCTTGTTGCGCCAGCTCTCCGCGCAGGCTAGCACTCCGCGTAGGCCAGCTTGCCTTCACCAGGAGGCCCCAGGTATCGAACCCTGGACCTCTTATATGGTAGATGGGAGCCCAATCACTTGAGCCACATCCGTTTTCCAACTGCTTTTCCAACATTTTGCTTTTAGCCCAGTGAGACCCCTGTCGGACCTCCCGAAGTGTAAGAGAATAGATTTGTGTTGTTGTAATTCACTATGTTTGAGGTCATTTGTTATGGCAGCAAATAGAAAATGAATACACAGATTGAATTTTTTTCCTTTCCTTTTACCTTTTTTTTTTGCCTTTTCCTGGCAGTTACCACTGTTTTTTTTTTTTTAGCTAGGGAAGACAAGTTTGAGCATGAAGTCAACATGAATTGTGAGTGTCTGCAGAGAGGAAAGACCCTAGGTGGCTGAACCTTGCGTCCCATGACCATTAGCTAAGGTTCTCAGCTGGCATCAAGCAGAGCAGGTCAGGCTCTAGCAAGTTCTTTTACCACTCTTCCCCACCCCCACCCCCAGCTCCCTATAGTAGTATTGGATGTGCCTTTCTTCTCTAACCAGAGCTTCTCAAACTTCAATGCAAATGATAATAGCTAGCATTTCTTGAGCACATTCTGCTAAGTGCTTAAAGTGGATCTTCTCATTTGATCTTCCTACCAGCCCTTTGAAGTAATTGCTATCATTTTCCTTCCATTTCCTAGGCAAGGAAACTGAGGCATGGAGAGGTTAATTAAGAATCCCCTTGGGAAGCGGGTGTGGTTCAATTGATAGGGCTCCCGGGGCCTCCTGGTGAAGGCAAGCCAGCCCATGTGGCGTGGTGAGCTGATGCAGCAAGACGACCCAACAAAGGGAGACAAGCAGACAGAGAAAAATGCACAGCAAACGGACACAGCGAGCACAAGCAGCAAGGGGTGGGGTGGGGGATACATAAATAAATAAAAATCTTAAAAAAAAAAAAAAAAAAAGAATCCCCTTAATTAAGTGCAGATTGCTGGGGCCCCGCTTGAGAGCTTCTGACTTGGTAGATCCAGGAAAAGCCCAGGAGGATGGATTTTTAGCCAGACCAGGTAAGTCTAACACCTGGTCTCCCAGGAGCACTAATAAGAAATCCTGGATCTAAAGCAGAGATTCCCAGCCCCCCAGGACACAAGTGGCTGTGTCTGGAGACATTTTTTATTGTCACCAGTGTGGGGGGGGTGTTACTGGTGTTTGGTGGGTAGAGGCAGGGATGCTGCTAAACATCCTACAAGGCACAGGCAGACCCCACAGCACAGAATGACTGGCCCCAAATGTCACTAGTGACGTGGATGAGAAACCCTCATGCTCAGAGGCTGCTGAGCAGGCTAGGGAAAGCTCTTGCTTTAGCTTTGGCTCCTGAGCTTTCATTATGAGCCTTCAGATGTTCTCACCACTGACTTTGACACAACGAACCTGGAGTTTGTTTCTCATGTGAAAGGAGCCCTTGTCTCAAGTCCCGGGTGCTCTCAGGGTCGCCTCCATATTGGCTATTCCAGTCTCTCCTCTGCTTCTCAATCTCGCCTTCTCACCCTCATCCTTGTTTCCCATTTTACTGAAAAAGTCGAGGACACCATATTCCCTCTTCTGCCCTCTTCATCACCTCTTTGCCGGGCCTGGAACGTCTGGAAGGGTGCACAGAAATTCTTAGAATGAACCAATTTTGCATTCCCATGTAGCTCACTAGGCTGGGGCCACAGTGTCTCCCAGAGTCCACTGGGGATGGGCAGCGGGGAGTCCTCCTCTTGCGGGCCTCTTGCTGTGTTCTCCCTCACCTTTCCACCTCTCCCACCCTACCCCCAGGGGCCCAGCTCCACCCTGGAGGCATAGCACCTCAGTTTTGAGTTCCCGGACATTTCTTCTAGCTCATCATTCAGCTTGTTTCAAATGGAGCATCTCAGAGATGAACTCTTCACTTGCCGGTGCTGACTGCCTCTTGCAGTAAGACTTTGCAGTGTTGTTATGCTTTATTCAGCCTCAGCAAAACCTTCCCCCGCTTCCCACAAGGGGTGTGGGTGGAGAGTGAGGAAACAAAAGGAAGAAGGCAAAAGAAAATCCCACCTTGCCGCTTATCTGTCAGGCCACATGCCATTTTTTCATGCCCTCCAGGCTCTGCTGCAGATGTCCCCCTTTGGCTGAGATACCTGTGTTCACACGCTCACCTTCCCAACTCCCAAGGGACCCTCCCCCTCCATGGGAGAGCTGACGTCAGACATTTACTCGGCTGGGGATTCTCAGTGACAACTGAGTGGGTGTTGGGATTTTCAGGGCAGCCCCCTGGTGGGGCCAGCTACTCCCACGAGCTCCTTCAAAGGGTTTGCTCACAAGCCTTGCTGATGGAGAGGGTCCCGGGTCACCCTGCCCCTCCATCCCAGCTGGTTGAACCTGCTGAGGTTCAGACGGGGCCTGTCTGTAGGCTGCCCATCAGAAGCCCTTCTATGGGAGGGGCTCGTAGCCGGAACAGAAAGGTCCTGAATAGAGAAAAGCTTCTGTCAGGCAGAGACTCTGAGGAAGGGGAAGGTATCCAGGAGAAAAGCCGGGGCAGAATGGAAGTGGAGGAGCAGAGTCCCATGAGGGCCTCAGCCAAACTTAGCAGCTGTATGGTTATGGTAATGTTCAGCTACTAGTCACAGAGACCTGCCTACTGTGGCCTAAGCAGATTGGTGACTTATTTTTCTCTTACATTAAAAAAAGAAAAATCCAGAACTAGTCTGGTGCCTTCACAGACATCAGCTACCCAGGCTTCTTCTATCTTTCTCCTTGATCATCTTTAGCAACACTCCATGGTCCACAGTGGCTCTTAGAGCTGCCCATGGCTCTGAGGGTTAGACTACAGGGTGAAGTAAGAAGAGAAAGTAGAGTTGTGTTGAGAAATTTTTGACAAGTTGGCTCTGGAGGGATGGGGAAAGGCCCTGGTATGCAGTATTGGCCAATTTTCATGGAGCAAATACTCCCACCATGGCTGATTTCAAATTACCAACATGGTGCCACTGAATGAGGAGGTGGGAAGAGATGCCCAGGAACCACCATCATATGATGTTTCCGCCTTACAGATGCAATCGACCTAAGTGACCTTAAGAGCAGAGGTTGTAGTTGGACAGTGATGAGCTTTGAGCCTTTATTCCCTATGCTTTTAATAAGATGCATTTATTTGTAAGTGTATATAATTTAATTTTTAGTAATGACTGTGTTTAACAACTGGCTTGCAAAATTCTAGAATACTTAACAATTGGCTCTCCTGAGTCAGTGCAAGCTGGTGGCAGCACACCACTGGAGGAAGGCAAAGGGGGGCTCCCAGAAGCCCCATCCAATGAGTTCTACAGTATTTACATCTCATGGGCCAGGCCTGGCTGCAAAGGAGTTTGGGAAATGAGGTTTTGGGGCAAGGTCCATTGCAGAGAATTCAGTTACCAAGGAAGAAGGGGAGATTGGATATTGGGTCCGCAACTAGCAATCTTTGCCACACTAGCCTTTTCCCTTATCCCCTACCTAACCACTTTCGTTTTTGGTAGGAGTGTATCTTAGTTTGCTGCAGCTGCTATGACAAATACCACAGGCTAGTTGGTTCAAACAACAGGAATTTATAGTCTCACACTTTTGGAGAGTAGAAGTCTACTCTGCCTCCGTCACCTGGCCATCTGTATCCTTCTGTCTCCTACTTCTCTTACTATCATGTTCAAATTTACTTTGCCTCTAAGGACTCCTGCCAAATGGATTAAAGGCCATCCTGATTCAGTTCAGTCTCATCTTAACAGGATCTTTGAAGATCCAATCTACAAATGAGTTCACATCCACAGGACCAGGGGCCCTCCCTGGGCACAGTCTACTCCTGTGCTGTCCAGTATGGTAGCCACTGGCCATATGTGCCTTTTGAGCACTTGAATTGTGGCTAGTTTGAATTGCGATGCACTGTCACTATAAAATACATACTGGATTTTGAAGGCTTAATATGGAAAAAAAGAATATAAGACATCTCAGTAATAATTTTAAAATATTAATTACATTTTGAAATGATAATATTTTGGATCTAGAACTATGGGGTTAAATAAAATATTACTAAAATTAATCTCTCCCATTTCTTTTGACTTTTCAAAACATGGTTACTAGAAAAGTTACAATTACACATGTGGCTCACATTATATTTCACTTGGACACTGCTGACCTATATATTCTCTCTTTTATTACCTGCAATTTAGGGAAACTGAGGCTTGGAGAGGTGAACAGTTAGAGAGAGAGCCAGGATTTAAACTCAAGCCTGTTTGACTCCAATGCTTCATTTTTTTTTTTTTTTTTTTTTAAGATTTTTATTTATTTATTCATTTATCCCCCCCTTGCTGTTTGTGCTCGCTGGGTCAGCCAACCACGCCGCGCGGGCGGGCCTGCCTTCACCAGGAGGCCCCGGGAATTGAACCCAGGGCCTCCCATATGGTAAACGGGAGCCCCACCGATTGAGCCACAGCCGCTTCCCAGCCAATGCTTCATTTTTAACCCCACTGTTGATGATGCATCCTCTCTAATTTGTTTTGTGACCTTGGAGAAGTCAGATGTGGCTGAGACACTCAGAGAAACAAAAAGAATTTGCTCACAGTCATGTAGGTACATCAGCACACAGAGAATAAAAACCAAAGCCAGTGTTTCAAGGCAAGTCAAGTTTCCTCTGCTGCAAAATCTTCCTTGCAGGGTGCTTGTAAGGATAAAGAGACATCATATATAGGAAGGTACTGTGCAACGGAAGAAGGTATGTTTATTCTCTAGACCCAGGAGCAATCCTCCTTGGCAAGGCTGCGGGAATCGATCAGCCAGGAGCCTCGGAATTAAAAGCAGTTACTTCGTCTTCCTGGGAAATGGTGGCTCATTAAAAGTAACCAGCTGTTTCCCATCACATTCACAGTATAGCGAGAAGGCGAGATGCTTGGTGCATCCCGTAATGGGATGTTTGGGGGGACGAGATAAGCTTATTCCTACATGAATGATTGATGATAACGATAGGCCCCAGGAGCCCTTGAAATGCATCAGGATACCTGTTCTCCATAATAGGGCTCAGATGATATATTCCCTGGCATTTCAGATTCTTCGTTGGGCCAGTACCAGGAAGAAAGTCCAAAGGATACACAGGAGGGTGCACTAAGGGACCAGCTCCCTGATGGGGGACTGGTGGGTCCCCTCTGGTCTCTCCCTTCAGAGCATGGCAGGCATGGACCTGTTGGAGCTGGAGGGACAGAGGGGTGGCCTAAATGACCGGAAGTCTCTCAGTCTCCAGGTCTGATGACTCTGATTTCGTTTTCTCCCCAGTGTTGGTCTGGTTTCTTCCAGGGAAACGTAATGGTAATAAAGAAGGCCCTGGCTGCTGTAGATCATGTCTGGCCAACCAAGCACTTGATGTACATTACTTTACCTCTACAGCAGCAACTTTATGAGGAAGGGGTATTACCCTCATTTTATAGGAAGGAAGCTGAGGCTCTGGGAGATGAAGTAGCTTGCTCAGGTGGCACAATTAATGGTAGAGCCAGGAGTCCATCCAAATCTACCCTCAGGGGTAAGCTACTGGTGAGCCAAGGACCCTCGCAGAGCACGGAAGCCACATTTCTCCCCAGTGTAAGCTTCTCACTAGAATGTCTGCTGTACGAGGGCAAGGCTTTTTGTCTGTTTTATTCACTGCTCTATCCCCATTGCTTAGAACAGTGTCTGGCACAAAGCAGGTGCTCAATACATATTTATGAAATGAAAAATAGTAGTGAATATCACAGGGAGCTTTCTACATGCATAGCACTCATTACATAAATTACCTATGAGATGGGTATGACCACGCCCATGTTGCAGATGAAGAAACTGAGGCCCAGAGGAAGAAATGGGACCAAGGTCAAGGATGAGAGACAGGCTCTGAGACCCCAAAATCATGCCTGTAACCACTCCCTTCATTTGCTCTCTTCCAGGGCAGACCTTTCCCACTCTTCCCTGCTTTTCCCTACCCTTCTCATTTGTTTTAAATAGATCATACCTACCCCTGGTAAAACTGCAAACAACCTAGTTTCTTGATAATGTAAGATGGTAACGATGATGGGGATTGGGTGAGGGTATATGGGTTTTTCTGTACTATCTTTGCATCTTTCCTGTAAATCTGAAATCACTCCAAAATAAAAAGCTTATTAAAAAATTCAAATCAGGGAAGCGGATGTGACTCAGCTAGTTGGGCGCCTGCCTACCACATGGGAGGTCCTGGGTTCAGATTCTGGTGCCTCCTGAAGAAGAACTAGATGCCATTCTCACTGCAATGTGCTAGACACTGCACCTGCTGCAACGAGCAGGCGCCTAAACGAGCAGATGCCACAAGCCAGCAGACGCTGCAGCCTTTGGGAAATGGATGTAGCTCAGGCCATTGGGCACTTGCCTCCCACGTGGGAGGTCCCGGGTTTGGTTCCTGGTGCCTCCTGGAGAAGGCGAGCAAACAATGAGCAGACAGACGCGAGAACCATTGGGGGGTGGGGGGAGGGGATCAAAAAAGGTAAATAAATCTTAAAAAAAAAAAAATTTGAACTATACAAAAGGACATATAAGGTAGAAAGTGACTCCCCCTCCACACTGACACCTCCCAGCCCAATTCCCCTCTTTCTCCCCCACAAAAGCAACCACGGTGGCCCTTCTTTTGGGTATCCTTCCAAGGATATTCTAAGCCTGCTGGACACCTGATAAATATCTGTGGGACTGAAAGGAATAGACCCACCTCCACTTAATTGCCTCTGTTATACGATCTGGGTTGAAATAATTACTCAAAACAGTGGATTCATTTTTGGTAAAAGACTTGATGCATGGTTGAGACTTTTCCTTCAGACCTGAATTCCCATTTAATTTCTGATAAGAACTGCTGTTTGTCTAGGCACCCTCAGAGCCACATCCTGTCATGACCTCCTACATCCTATCCCACCTGGATGCAAGGCTGAACTAAATGACCCAAAGGGCTGGGATTCCGTTCTACAACAGCTTCCTCAGAGGGTGGGCGGTGTCCCTTCTGTGATGCTGAGCTGCTTCCAGGTGGCACACAAATGTAGCATCATACAACATTGAATTACATGGCAGGAAAGGTTTTCTCTCTCTTTTTGCCCCTCCAATTATCAACCTTTCTGATTACCTCAGGAAGAAGTCATCAGCTTGGTACTGGTCTGTTCTTGACTTGTCCTCTAGCACTTGCTGATTCCCCTTGTTAATGAGGAGAAATCAGGTTTCAGTTTGAGCTTTGAGCAAGCAACAGTGTTTAGCCAGAATTTAATAACATGGCTCTCTTTTCATTGTATTTATTTTTATAGTGATTTCATAACTATACCAAGTGAGAAGGACTTTTCATTTATGGATGGCATATAGAATTTCCTTTTTCAAAGAGTTTATTTGAGAGAAAAAAGTCAATGTAAAGAAATAGTGAGAGGGGGCAGATGTAGCTCAAGAGGTTGAGAGCCTGCTTCCCACGTACGAGGTCCTGGGTTTAGTCCCCGGTATCTTCTAAAAACAAAAACAAACAAGCAAGCAAACAAACAAACAAACAAAAAACCAACTCGGGGAGACAGTGTAGCTCAGTGGTTGAGTACCGGCTTCCCACTTACGAGGTCCTGGGTTCGATCCCTGGCCTGGGTACCTCAAAAAAAGAAAAAAAGGAATAGTGAAAAACGATAGTATAAACAGTATGTGGCTGTGGCGAATTCTGTGCAATGACTGACGTTTTGAACACTCCTTTGGAGCACTTTGACCTAGAGGCTTTGGTGTCAGACAGTCCTGCTCTGCCGCTCACTGGTTGAGTGACCTAAGCCAACCCCTAATGACCTCTGGGAGGCTCATTTTATTAAGTCTGAAGAGGGGGTCTAATGCCGGTTCCTACTTCTCAGGGTAGTTAGGAGGAGTGATGGCTGTTATTGCGTGGTGTGGGGCTTACAATAAACGCTCAGTGTGAGTCCTGGGGTGCACAAGGTTACGAAGCGAAAGCTAAAGCAGGGACTGGCCGGGGCCACCTGGGCTTAAATTCCTCTGAAAGGCCTCTCTTTGGTCCCTAGCTGTCTTAGCCTTCTAGTCTATATTCAAAGTAGAAGTTTCTAGGCTGTTGCCAGCCGTCATCGCCACCACCCGTCTCAGGCTAGCTTTAAGATGTCAAGAGAAGTGATTACACCTGCCGGCATATCCAAGACATGGCCCCTGGCGTTCAGCTCTTGTCCGCTGACGCTGTTACCCAAGAGGCATGCACCTGCCCGAAGTGTGGCATTTGGGGTGAGAAAGATGGATTTAGCCGCCTCTTCCCCCAGTAGTGACTCAGCTCTTGGAAGCTCAGGGATAGCAATGGCAGCTGGAGCCCAGGGGGACTCTGGTCTCCACAAAGCCCCAGAACTCTGCCTGGAAATCTGCAGCAGGGACTGTCTTCTCTCCCTGCCGTGAGACCCTTTTCCCGTCTGCTTCCACGATTTTTCTTCCTCGTGGAAAGACTCATTGGCAGCTGTTGGTGGCTTGCCTCCTAGCTAAAAACGCTGTCGAGAAGGTTTCTACTGCACAACCTCAGACCGAGCAGAAACCGACCGCGAGTGATTCTCCTTCATCCACGTCCTGTACCAGCATTTCTCAGGTGGTGGTCGAAGGCCTCCTGCGTGGAGAGAGCTGGGCGGGACCCCCAGCCTGGGCCTGTCTAATCCTAACCCTTGAAAGCAGGGATTAGCTCTCTGACAAGCTCCCCAGATACTCCCCCTGCCCACTGTTTTGAGAGCAGGTACTCTACGTACCTAATGCAAGGCAATGTACTCGTTTTCTCTACTGTGATACCAATGATGGTATTTCTTATGTGGGAAGGTAGTTCTTAAATAAATACGACAGATTAGAACAAGGGTTTGAGGGTAGGACAATCTGGTTTTAAATCCCGGCCCCATAACCTACAGAATTGGGTGGGAGAGAGTGTAAACTACAATGTAAATTTTAATCCACGCTTAGTGGCAATGCTCCAAAATGTGTGCATCAATTGCAATGAATGTACCTCACTAACGAAGGATGTTGTTAATGTGGGGAAATGTGGGAGGTGTGGGGAGCGGGGCATATGGAAATCCCCTATAATTTTTATGTGACATTTGTATAATCTAAGTATCTTTAAAAAAATAAAAATTAAAAAAAATTCTGGCCCCACCCCGTACTCCTTTCTCTGAACCTCAATTTCCTCCTCTGTTTAGTGGGGCTGACAACAGGACTTACCTCCCAAGGCTGTTTTGAGAATTAGAGGTAATGCACAGGATCTTGGCGCGTGATAAATGCTCAAAAAATGTGAGCTCCTATGGTTGGGGGGTGTCTCAGTTTCCTGGGGCTGCCCTACCAAATCACCACAAATTGAGTGGCTTAAAGTGAGAGAAGTGCATTGTCTCGCAGTTCTGGAGGCCAGAAATCCAAAATAAGGTGTTGGCAGGGCCCGGCTCCCAGGCTGTTTCTTGCCTCTCTCCTGGCTTCCGGCAGCAGCCAGCAGCCCTTGGTGTCCTTGGCTGGTGGCAGCGCCACTCCAATCTCTGCCAGTGTCTTCACGTGGCCTCTTCTGTCTCTCCTCTTCTTATAAGGACACCAGCCAAATTGAATTAGGGGCTCACGCTACTCCAGCATGACCTCATCTTAACCAATTCCATCTGTTAAGAACCCAATTCCCAAAGAAGGTCCCATTCTGCGGTCCTAGGGATTAGGACTTCAACATATATCTTTTGGCGTCACAATTCAACCCAGAACACTGGGGAAACCTCCATCTCTTAACCTTTAAACTGGAGGAGGTTCAGTATCTACCACCTAGGGAAGGGATCAGCAAACTTTTTCTATAAAGGACCAGATATGAAATGTTTGAAGCTTGGCAGGTCATAGGGTCTCTATTGTAATTACTCAAGCATGAGAGCAGCCATTGACAACAGGCAAACAAATGGTGTGGCTGAGCTCCAATAGAACTGGACTTCCAAAATCAGGCAGGGGTCTGGATAGTTAACCTAAGCCCTGGCCTAGGTGCTGTGGAGATGAACTGAGATAAGGAGCACAGTGGCGGGCCCGAGTGCTCGCTCCAAGAAAAGATCCTTGCCATTTCCTCTCTGCTTTGTGGTCTAGACTAGGTTCCATCCATGAACAACACTTTTCAACAGTGATCTCCGTCCCATTTCCTGCCCCAATCCAAAGCTAAACATTCATCTCAGCACCTGGAGCCTGGCAGTGCCACCGCCTCCATCCTCTCCTGAGGAGGGAGGTAAAAATGCCGGTTCGTGGGGTGTGAGTAATCCTCTTTATCCCATGCCTCGCCCCAGGGTCTGTTGCAATTTCCAGCCTCTGTCCATGGAAATCTGGCTACCCTTTGAAACCATGATGTGAAAAATGAGGATGGGATATCTGAGTGGTTAACTGCTCACTTTGGCATCCACAAATGCCTTTAACCCTCACAGGGAGGCTGTGTAATGTGATCAAGATGTGGCTAAAAGTTCGAAATAGAGAGAGAGAGCTGGGTTTAAATTCTGTCTCGGCACTGGTCTGGCTGTTTGATCTCGGGCAAATCACTTCTCCTCACTCAGCCTCAGACCGTCATCTATAAAATAGGCATTAAATGAGATACTATATCAAGCTGCCAGTGCAACACATGATAGCTATTGACTCCCATTTTGCAAAGGTGGAAAATGATCCTAAGAAACAAAATGTCTCCTTTGAGGTCCTACAGCTAGTTGGCTTCAGGCCAGGATTTCCAACCTTGGGCCCCAGCTCGATTTCACCAGGGCCTCCTACCCCTACCCCCCGTGCTTCCTGTGACTCCTGCTGCTTTAGTACAGTAAATAAAGCACTCAGAGAGAGATATTGCAGGCCTGTGGCCATTCGTCCCTGCAATAGGTTTACATTGTGTCCCCCCAAAATTCTTGTCTACCCAGAACCTCAGGGTGTGACCTATTTGGAAATAGGATCTTTGATGATGTAATTAAGGTAAGGCTGGAGATGAGATCATTCTGGATTAGAGTGGGCCCTAAACCATTGAGAATGGCCTTTAAGACACACAAAAAAATATGCGCAGACACGCGAGGGGAGATGGCCACATGCAGATGGAGGCGGACGTCGGAGTGATGTGTCCACAAGCCAAGGAACACCAGGAGCCACCAGAGCTGGAAGAGGCTGAGACGGATTCTTCCCTTGGCCCTTCGGAGGGAGGGAGCCCGGCTCTGCCAACACCTCGATTTCAAACCTCCAGCCTCCAGAACTGTGAGAAATGAATTCCTGTTTTTTGAAGCCACGCAGTGTGTGGTCCTTTGTTACAGCAGCTGCCAGAAGCTAAGGCAAGCACCTTAATTCCGAGATGAATGAATGTGGACTGTTGGACTTAGAACAGCTGCGTGGACAAGGGATGACTGGGATGAGGCAAAGAGCATGCATGTTGGAGGCACACACGAGCTGGCCGGCTCTGAGCCTTTGTTCTTATTTGCAAAAATGAGAAATTGCCTGCCCTGCCGCTTGCAACAAAGATTAGATGAGATTGCGTGGCAGAGCAGGCCCCACAGTAAGAACCAGGGTCATTGTCACCATACATTGAGCATGACGTAATGGGGTTAATTTAATTTGATTTAAATCAATTTAATCCTCACAACAGCTCTCACATTTCAGAGAAGGCACTGAGAGGCCATGCAGCTAGTGAAGTGCAGAGCTAGGATTCCAACCTAGGGCATCTGACTCCAGAAAGCGCCCCTACCCCCTGGGGCACCACGACCCTCTACTGCCCTGTGCTCAGAGCCGGCTCTCCTTGAAGTTGGTCCTCTAGCCTGGTTGGAGGTTGACACACCTAATGTCATTGTCCTGACCCTCTCTCCTTTGCTCCTTCCTAGAGCTGAATCTCGTTGCTCCAATCCCAGCGCCCATCTTGGCATGGTATTAGGGCCAAAAGGACCCCAAAGTGACTCCCGGGGTCTTGAAGCCTGACTTGATGATATTGGGGAGATCTTTCCCAGCACATCGCCTGGAAAATTTCCTAAAAGTCCTCTTTAGCCATCGCTCCATCTTCCCAAGTCCCATCCTGAGACATTTTAGCTGACATTCCCTCCCCTCTCTGGCATCCCCCCCTTTGCACCCTAACCCTGCACCAGCTCAGCCAAAGAGCAGGACTCTCCTCAGGATCCACAGTCCTCAGAAGGCATGGAGGAGGCAGTTGTGAATATCTCCAATCAACGTTTTTACCCCTTCACCCACCTCCCCTCTCTCGCTTCCCACCACCCATTTATACAATTGTTTGCCGCTCCCTTCCCCAGTTTAATACCAGATTCTGCATCATGTTATGAAATCTTGGAGTTCTCTGAAAAATATCAAGAGAAGCAGACGTTGCTCTGAGAAGCTGAACCAAGGGTGGGGGTGGGGGGGCAGAATCCCCCACAGGCCTGGACTGTCATGCCAAAATTTCTTCTCCCCAACGAATTGCTCGACTTTTTCCATTGCCTTTGTAATTGTTTACCCTCTTAGATATTGCAAAGGATCTCAGAGCTAGTTAAGGGGGCCAGTGTTAGGATCAACTACAGGTAATTGCCTTCCTCCTGATTTCTAAGTAAAATAATGAGGAGTTTTGATTGGTGGAGGGGAGACAGGAAATTGTGGCACAGGGAACGTGTTGGGGGTTAGATGATTGAAGGGTGTGGCGACCTACCAAAAATCTGATGTCTCATGAAGAACTCAGGGTCAGGATATTCCCATAGAGGGACAAAGCACAGCGCACAGGTTTCTGGGAGTGGGCGCTGTTGAGGGACCCCAGCAGACAATTGCCTTCGGGGAAGTCTGTGCTAACAGCTCCCCGGTCACCGGGCAGGTGTGCAGGGGAGGGCTCCAGGTCGTAGGAAGGAGACAGACAGGTAGAAAGAGGACAGCTTTCCAGCTCATGGACTTGGGCAAAAGGAAGGAGACAAACACTGGTCCGCAGAGCTGAGGCACCAGGCAGGGACTGGGCCCTGGGAGGGGTGTGGAAGGAGTTAGCAGGTACAGGGAATGTGATATTGGTCTTGGCGTGAAAGAAGGGCGCCCCTGGAGTGTCCCCTACCCCAAACTGTAAAAGGCCTCAGAAGATAGCATCCTTTTCACCTCCGCCATTTACTCTGGAAATGTAACCTAAAGGAGCCTCTTAAATATGCACAAGGGCTTTGCGTTGAGAATGCTTCTCATAGGGTGTTGAGAATGGTACAACGTTGGGAAACCAACTGGGAGTTGGTTCAGCGATTCATGATACAGCCAAACAGGATACTAGACAGCCCTGAAAACTGCTGCCAAGGACTAGCACCCAAGGACTGCCGGGGGGCTCGCCACACGTGTTAAGTGAAAAGGACAAGTTACAAGATAGTGTGACCCTAACTTTGTATTACAAAAATAAGATCTAGGGGGGTGGATGTGGCTCAAATGGTTGGGTATCCGTCTGCCATATGGAGGGACCTGGGTTCGATCGCTGGGACCTCCCGGTAAAATAAAATATATATCTATAGAAGGCGCATGGGCTGCCAGGCTCTGTGTGCCGGTGAGCCGCCAGGCCCCGGGAGCCATGCAGCAAGATGATGACGTAACAGGAGAGAAACGCAGGGGAGAGACAAGACGAGATGCTCTGAAAGCTCCGAAAACCAGGAACCGAGGTGGCGCAGGTAGCATAACAATGTATTGTGAGAATTTTGATTTTTACCCATAATAAAAAAATAAAAAAAAAAAATTCATAGTTTGCTACCTTTTAAAAAGTTAAAAAAAAAAAGTGAGATTAATAATTTATTTATCCCAATAAAAACAAAATATTGCAATTTCAGCAAGTAAAAACAAACAAACAAACAAAACAAAACAAAAAAAAACCACCTCTCTCCTACATCGGCAGTCTCCAGGATCGAATCTTGGTGAAGACTGGAGGAGGAGGATGAGAAGAGATGGCAGGAAACAGATACAGAGAATTGCCCAGCGAATGGACACAAAATAGCAAATGGGGAAGGGGGGGTTTAAAATGGATAAAGTAAATAAATAAATCGTTAAAAAAAAAAAAAAAAGATCTATGTGATGGTCTATGTAGATGTGTGTATACACATACATATATTAGCATAGATTAACATTCTAAACTAGTAATAGTTTTCTAAGATAATAGGCATATATGTAATGTCTTTCTCTGTATAGCGGGTAATACACACACACACTCTCTCTGGAAGAATGTACAGCAAAATGTTAGTGGTAGTATATATGGCAGCAGGTGTATGTGTGTATACATACAGAAATATATACACATGCCTACATCTGTATTTGTGGTGTCTTTCAGTAGGTGTCTGTGGTTTATGTATCTGTATGTGTGTATATGTATATAATTAGACCCACCCACTCTAATCCAGTATAACTTCATCTTGATCACATCTACAAAGACCCTATTTGCAAATAAGGTCACATTTACAGGTACCAGGTGTTTAGGACTTGAACACATCTTCTTGGGGAACACAATTCAACCCATACCGCATAATAATAATTATAAAACCTTCTTCTGCCGGAAGGTGGTATTGGTCTCAGAGGCTGGGACAGGGTGAAGCGGCGGCGGTGGCGGGGAGCAGAACCTGAGCCCCAGAGAGGACCGAAAATGCTGTGCCTTGAAGAGGGTTTTTTTGTTTGTTTGTTTGTTTTTTAATGTCATTCCCTGCTGGCTCTTAATTTTGTACATTTAATAATTGAAAATGTTAGCAAAAACTAAAAAAAACATACATTGAATAAAAACATACATTTCTCAATTAAATGTACTCAGAATAACCACCATCTTGATTTTAACGTCTTAATTCTGAGTAAATATGTTTAAGACATATGTTTAGCCACAGCAAGTGAAGGGTGGTGCCAAGAGTGAAAGGGCAGATGACTAGAGGTAAACGCAGCCTTGGTGGATCAGCGAGTGTGTGCGTTTCAGGCAATTCTTTTCTAAACTCCTGAATAGGGTTTTGTGGGCTCATCTGACCCTCTGCTTGCCCTTGTAACAGGGTTTCCATGGAAAACGTGTTCTCCACTTTGCAAAGGGCCCTGCACATTGGCAGCCCAGCCCAGGTCTGGGTGCCCTCGGGGGTGTGATGGTCCCTAAAACGATGGCAGGTCTGTCCCACGGGAGCCCTTGGAAACTGGTGTGTGCCAGGCTGGCACCTCACCCCGGCTGCAGCCTGTGGCCTTGACCCTGCATTCCACATCTCCCGTGCAGGTCAAATGGACATCATCTCCATGGCAGAGACGACCATGATGCCTGAGGAGATTGAGCTGGAGATGGCGAAAATTCAGCGTCTCCGGGAAGTCTTAGTCCGACGGGAGTCTGAGCTCAGGTTCATGTGAGTGCTGGGGTGCAGGGCAGGGACAGAGGGAAGGAGGAGGGGTGGAGGGGGCTCTGGGATAAAGGCGTGATCTACATTTTCTCATCTGATGCTCACAACCTCCTGGAGAAGTGGGTATCCTTATCTCCAGTTTTAAACTGCTGCTGAAGCTGAGATTGAATTCTGGCCAGTCTGACTCCAAAGCCCAAGCTCTTCCTGTGTTACCCATAGGAAGAGGCAGAAGGGAAAAGAGAGAAAGAGAGATGGGGACCCAGAGACGGTACCCTGTGCTGGGGTAGTTAAAAGCACACACACCCTCTGGGCTCAGGTAGGCCTGGGATCAAAAGAGCTGAGTGACCTTGGGCAGGTTACTTAGCCTCTCTGAGCTTCAGTTCCCTCATGTGTCAAATAGGGGAATATAACAATATTTATCTCTTGGGGTTATTAGCAACCCCAGTGTCTCATAACTAAGAGCACAGGAATCTCAAGGAATTACAGGTAGTTTTTCAAGAGAAACTGCAGCTTTTAAAATTCGGCCCTAGGAGACAAGCAGTGAGAGTTTAAATGCAGAACAAAAACAGAGGTTTAAAAGTGCCCTGCACTGCCTGTCAGCTCCCAACCCAACCTCCTCTCGAAGCAGCAGAAATGTCACACCTTCCAGGCGCATGCTAAGCACCTTTTGCCCCTTTCACTGATTTCCCACAACACTGTGAAGCCAGTTTTATGATTACCCCATTTTGCAGATAATAAGACTGAGGCTTAGAGAAGCTAAACAACCTATCTAAGGCCTCCCAGCTAGTAAATAGGGTGAGTTGGGATTTGGACCCAGCTCTTCCTGTCTTCAAAAGTCATGTTCTTACTATTACGTGATGTGACTGACTCTCTCACCACATAAAATGGGCTACAACATAAACAGCTAGCACATACTCAGCTCTTTGCCTGTGCCGGGACCTGGTGTTAAATGCTTCATGTGCATGATCTCTTCTCAGAGGAAGGTTCTAGAACACCTCCACTTTCTGTATAAGAAACATCCTCCCTTTTGTTCGGGAAGCTAAACCAATATACACGTGTTCAGAAACAATGCCTCACTCTCCTTGTTTAAAAAGGAAAGAAGGCAGAGAACCTAAATCCTGCTGTAAAGCACTCAAGGGATGCCTCTGGCTTGGCAGGTGCTGTTCAGTGGACAGACTTTGCTTTTGCTGCTAAGTGAGGGGCAGACAATGGCCGGCGCTTTGCGTTTATTGACCTGGCATTACGTGTGTGTGCGCGTGCGTGCATGCGAGCACACATGCATTATCCCGGGCATCTGGCCCATGTCTGTTGCACAGGTAGAGCTTAATAATGACAATAGTAGTGCACATTTATTAACCCCCAGCTCTGGAGCACTAAGTCCTTGTCTGCTATCTCATTTAATTTCCCCGTAGAGCCTGGGAGTCCAACCACTTATAGACAAATGTCAATGGCAGACACAGATTGATGGAAAGACCAGACTCAGTAGCCACTTGAATAAATCAAATAAGCTTCTCTTATCTGGAGGCTACAGAGGCCAGTGCAGTCAGGATATATTCGAGGAGGCTGAACAACTCTCCAGGGGAGGGGCCAGCTTCCAGGCCCCCCAAAAGTCTCACAGCTTGCAGACAGATGGCGATGATAACTCTCCACTCACCGTCACACCAAGTGTGGCCTTGTACACCATGTAGCCTGGTGACACACTGGGACGGCCTCATCTAGCCAGGTGCACCCAGCTCATCAATCTCGGAGACACACGACGGATTGTCAGCTTGCCAGGGCACAGAACCCCGCCCCCTCAGCCCTCCACTAGCTCCTCATTCATCATTCACAGCCTCCCAGGCTAACAGGCTTGGCTAACAAAATTCTTGAATTCAGTTTTCCACCATCTCTCAGCACCGTGCCCTGGAATAGCTTATCCTGCCAGGAGGTCCTATTCTTATTTCCATTTTAGGGAAGCGAGAACTCGAGGTTAAGAAATTTGTCCAAGGTTGCATTAGCTAATAAGTGGCAAAGCTAGGATGCAATTTGACTCCAAAATATTTATCAAATGAAAGAATGAGTAAAGGAAGGAAGGAAGAGAGAGAGAGGGAGAAAGGAAGGAAAGAAGGTTTGAATATATCTGCCAAGATAATTCCTTAAAGAGTGTAAGCCACATGCAGGCAGGGACCCCAGCTGCCTTGCTCACCATTCTATCTTCTGAGCATCTTGAACAGTGCCTGGCACTTATTAGGTCTATTAATAAGTGTGAAATGTAGAATAAATTATTCTTTCACACTCCATCCTTATCCCAACAACCTCCCCCCCTTTGTATACACACACACAAATGCAAGACCCCTTGGTAAGAGGGAGATAGAATTTCCAGACTGCACTAAGCATTTCCAGGCTTGGATGAAGTAGCTCCAAGTGACAGGAATGTCACTGCCCTTGGCTGAAATAGTCCCACTGACCGTAGCTATAATAATCAAGATGAGATTGGTTTTGTCACACCCACGCCAGAGTCATCAAGTTAATGCCCATCAGTTCCTGGGCAGAGGCCTGAGTCAGGCAGTATTTCATGGTTGAGTGTGTCCTCTCACTTTCACGGTCTGCCACGTCGACCCTTTTCAGAACCGGCCCCATGGCTGCTGCAACTCCCACCCCCACCCCAACACCCCTGACGGTTAGAAGTGTTCTTCTGTGGGCTTCCAGATTCTTACCAGCTCTGTCTTGCTCTTACCCGAGGTGGCCAATTTTCCCTCCCCTCCTGCCAGGACGGTGAGTAAGCAGAAGAGGGAGATTTACCCCTTCCCACGGAACCAGCGAGAACTCCTGAGAGGAGGACATCTGAGTGGGCACCGTAGCTCTCCCACAGACTCAGTCGTGACCCCAAGCGCACAATAGGGGAAGGAAGACCCACTGTTTATTGAGGGGCCCGTATGCCACACACCGTAAGTGCATTGGGTCCATTCACACACTTATTTCAGTGTATTTCATCCTCACAAGCACCCTTATGGGGCAGGTTCCATTCCTTCTATTTTACGATGGAATCCTTGTCCAGGGTCCCAGCTAGTGTGTACAGAGCCAGGGTTCAGCCCCGAGAGGTCTGTCTGGAGGCAGAGCTCTTCAGCCTAAACTATTCCGTCATCTCATCCCCCATGCAAGGAACACTTTGCTCTCTGTTCAGCAATTTCAGATTGCCAAGGCAAACCCCCGGTTGGATGCCTACAATCCCAAGTCTAGTTTTGTCTTGTTCTATACTCTTGAGTTAAGTGTGGTGAGAAGAAACAAAAGGTTTCTACTGAGTCTGGACTGTTCCGTACCTTTTCTCTAGAGATGATCCTCACCGGCCCAAGTGATGGGCTCCATCTTAGACCGCCGAGACTTGCCAAGCCCACCCGTCTGGGACTTCACTCTAGGGCCTGATGGCTGTTAGGACTCTCAAGTACCACAACGCTAAACGCTTAATGAGTCCTGACCGCAGGCCAAACGCTGTGCGACGCAACTTCACACACATTATCACATCAGCTACGTGAAGTCAGGGGCAGCAGGGGCAGCACCCCAGTGAGCCCACCAACCCAGAATGAGGGCCACATGGCTTCGTTCACAGACGCCTGTGAGTGAGCCCCCAGTGGGACCGTGTCCCCAGGTTGAGTCTTCTCTCATTGTTGTGCCTTAGCGTGTCCTCTGGTTTCCAAATTGCAAAATGGCATTTACAGATCTCCCTCTTGGGGTTGGGCATTTCATGAGCTTCACTTGAACGAGTCAATCAACCCTTCCGAGGACACAAAACCACCTCTCTCACAGGAGATAATGCTCGAAGTCTCCTTTGTTTCCTCCTTTACCCTGCAAGCAGCCAGCCTCCCCGTCCCTCCTGCAATCCCATCTCACCACCCCTCTCCGTCCTGTCCACTGCAGGCAAGAACTCACGGAAGCTGTCAACAGGCTGACTCATTTTCTCACCCTTAATTCCAGCACTGAATCATGCCATCCGCTCTGAAGCATTCCTATTGCGGTCCCTTGCTGGCCCACTGCAGCCCTTTTGCAACTCGTGGGCAGCCCTGGCCCTGCTGATTGTCAGGGTTTCAGATAATGAAGTATCTTTGGCCTTGGAGTGGGGGTGTGGTGTGGTTATCTTCATCTTGCACCCGCTTGCTGGATTTTCATAACGAGGAAATGGCACCCTGCCTCTCAGCTTGCTCTGGGCAGCGGCGGCTTTTCATCAGTGCAAGTCAGAAGCGCAGCAGGCAGAAGAGGTAGGCGTGCAGAGGACGTATTTCAGTAGCACAGCTCTTGAGTTCCATTAATTCAGAAGCCTGGGGTTGAACTCCAGTAACATCATTTTATGAAGAGGCGCCATGTGTGGTTAAGAGGTCAGGCACTAAAACTTGGTAGAAATTCAGGATGGGGTTATAGCAAGTGCATGAGATGAAAATAGCAGCTTTTTGACAACTTGCAATGCTGTGTGAGATTCTGAGTGTTTTACACATACCCACTCATTTCATCCTCACAACCACCATAGAGGCAGAAAATATTCCCTTCCCCCTACTTTATAGATGGAGGAAGTGAGACACGGAGAGGTCAAGTAACTTGCTCAGGATTGCACAGGTTCCATTCAGTAGCAGACAATGATATACCCCATATGCTCGGAATTCGTACTCCATGGTCTCAACCATCATGCCACAAGGTCTCTCGAGTGTTTTTTAATTCTAGCTTTGCTTCTTATCTACTGTGTGGCTAGAGCAAATTCTCTGTTCCATCCCAGCCTCAGTTTCCCCATCTGTACAATGAAAACAATGATGTCTCCCTGGCAGCATTGTAGCAAGGGATGAAAGGAAATGCCATATATGAAAGTGACTGGGCCATCCTAGGCATTAAGCAAATAAAAATTCCTTCCCTCCTTTAACTGTTATCACCGTTCTTTGAGGGTGGTAGGGAATCAGGGCTGCTCAGTCATCTCCAGAAAATCCCTAGAAAACATTCCTCTCCCTAAGAAGCTGGGAGTAGGATAGGAGCCTCTTGGGATGGGCTGACTTTTCCAGCGTGTCTTTCAACCATCATGTCCAACTCTACCCTGGGGCCTTGACTTTATTATTATTATCTAAAAAAAAACCCTTATAAATATGCATTTTTCTTTTCCTGTTAATGAACTGATAATTCTGAAGTCTGTTAGGAAAAGCTTCAAGCCAAGGGCAAAATAAAGCATGTGTGTTTATGTAACTTGACACCTCTCAGCCTCGTTGGGGAGTTGGCATCACTGTGGTGGCACTCTGGGTTTTAAATAGCGTCTCCTAAGAACAGGTCACAGTTGTTGGAGCCACTGTACATGTCAGGTGGGAAGAGATGCCCTTAATTGCAGAAGCTCCAAAAAGCAATTTGTCTTAGACAAATATACAAGCATTGGAGGAGCAGGGGAGGGAAGGGGGGAAAGAGGCTGCAAGCAAAGAGGAAAGGGAAGGAGAAACTAAAGAGAAGGTGGATGGAGAATATCCCTTTGAGTGGAAGGATGCTCCTGCTGAATTTCCAAGTCTTGGGTGTTGGGGTAAGCTTAGGGATCTGGACTGATTAAATGGAGAACGAGCTGTCCACTACTTGACAAGCTTCGGAGACTCTAAGTTGTCTTTCACGGTCAGAACAAACTTTGGGCAAAGGAATTATTATTTTATCTGGAATCTCTGACAGTCTGAACATAATTTTTTTTCATTCTGTTAGTGTCAAGGATCTCTTCTGAATCTCCTGGGCAATGGGGAGCTGGAGGAAGATCACCATAGTACCTTCTGTTGATTCTCAGAAATTTCTATCTGTGTACTTCATCTGACTAGCAAAGTCCTAGGGGGTTGGAGAAGACTGATTAAGATAAAGAGAAATTGGCATCTACCACTTTGGAAAACAGTTTGGAATTACCTAGTATAACTGGGCACATCCTAGAGCTGCACTATTTAATTAAGAAGCCACTAGTACCATGTAGCTATTTCAATTTAAATTAATTAAGATGGAATAAAATTGATAAACCAGGAGTAAGGGGATGAAGATGGCAGAGTGAGAAGCTTCCAGGATCTTTCCCTCCACAGAAGCCTTGACCATCCAGCAAGAACTGACAGAAACATCCTTCTCAAAGCTCCGGAAAACAGTTAAAGGATTGCAGTCACAGGGTGAGTGCCAAATCAAGAAAGAGGCCACTTAAGAGTGGTAGGGACCATTATTTTTTTAAAAAAGAGAAAACTACAAATGCTGGAAAGGATACAGAGAAATTGGAACACTCCTTCTCTGTTGGTGGGAATGTAAACTGGTGCAGCCTCTGTGGAAGACAGTTTGGCAGTTCCTCAGGAAGCTAAATATAGAACTGCCATATGATCTGGCAATCCTGCTACTAGGAATATATTCAGAAGAAGTGAAAGCAAGAACATGAACAGACATTTTCACACTGATATTCATAGTGGCATTATTCACAATTGCTAAAGATGGAAACAACCCAAGTGTCCATCAACCAATGAATGGATAAACAAAATGTGGTATATACATACAATGGAATATTATGCAGCTGTAAGCGGAAATTAAGTTGGGATGCATATGACAACATGGATGAACCTTGAGGACATTATGTTGAGTGAAATAAGGCAGACACAAAAGGACAAATATTGTATGGTCTCACTAATATGAACTAAATTAGTTCATATTATTAAATGATTAAACTCATGGAGTTAAACTCTAGAGCATATGTTACTAGGAGATAGAATGTGGGCTGAGAAGGGGGAGCTGATTCTGAATGTGTATAGAATGTTTAATAAGGTGGATTGTAAATGTGGGGAAATGGACAGAGTTGATGGTATCACACTATAGTAAGTATAATGGGGTAGACTAGGGAGGTTAATGTCAAGTGAAAGGAAGCTAAAGGATAATCGAGGGACTGTATAACAGTGATTTCAGTGGTGGATATGACTGTGGTTAAGAGTACACAAGAGGGGGCGGATGTGGCTCAAATGGTTGGGCATCCGTCTGCCATATGGAGGGACCTGGGTTCGATCCCCGGGACCTCCCGGTAAAATAAAAAAATATATATATATAGAAGGCGCATGGGCTGCCAGGCTCTGTGTGCAGCTGAGCTGTCAGGCCCCGGGAGCCATGCAGCAGGATGATGACATAACAGAGGAGAGACAAGACGAGATGCTCCGAAAGCTCCAGAAGCCAGGAGCTAAGGTGGCGCAGGCAGCAGAATACCTCTCTCCTACATGGGAGGTCTCCAGGATTGAATCCTGGTGAAGACTGGAGGAGGAGGATGAGAAGAGATGGCAGGAAACAGACATGGAGAATTGCCCAGCAAATGGACATAAAAACAGCAAATGGGGAAGGGGGGGTTTAAAATGGATAAAATAAATAAAATCTTTAAAAAAAAAAAAAAAAAAAGTACACAAGAATGTTCCTCTATTTTAAGATGTTGAGATTATGGGGATACATGGAAAAATACAACTAATGTTACATATAGACTCTAGTTGACAATAATATTGTAATATTTTTGTAGAAATGGCAAAGAAGGTACTGTATCAATGTTAAGGGTCAATAATGGGGGTGTTTAGGGGTATGGGATTTTTCTTTTCAGCGTAATGAGGATGTTCTGAAATTGAATGAGTTGATGACAGCACATCTCTGTGATGAAACTGAGAGTTGTTGAGGGTACACTTTGGATGAATTGTACACGACAGGGCACCATGGTGAATGATGGACATGGTTATCAGTACAAATATGTTCTCTCATGAACTATGGCAAATATGTAATACTAATGCATGGTGTTTATAATAGGATGATTTGTGGAAATAATACACCAAGTATAAGCTATGGACCATAAAGAACAGTAGTATGATGATGATACTCTTTCATCAGTTTTAACACATATGTCACAACAATGTAAGGTGTTGGCGGTGGGGCAATGTACAGGAATCCTGTGTGTTATGCATGATTGCTTTGTAAACTCACAACTTCTCAAAAGAAAAAAAAAAAAAGAGTAAGAACTCCTGATACACTGGCTGGTCTCTCCCCTACCCCCTCATGAGCTCAGTGCAGAGGTGGCCACACTTCCAGAGTGGGACCCTGGAGCCAGTTCCAGAGAGAGCAGGCACATACTAGGAACATATTAGGAGCATGTATGCTTGGCCCACTCTGCCTGGTGGTGGCCTGAGGGACTCGCTGTACCAGAACTTGCCCTGCATATAGAAGGCAGCCCACAGAGCCCCCCACAGGGAGAGCAGTCAAGTGACTGCCTGTGGCAAGGGATTGCTGGCTGTGGGATATACAGTGCAGGGCCCAGACTCTGAGGAAACTGTTTCCTAGGAAAGAGGGGACATTTGGAAGCATGTAACTGGGGGGATTCCTAGGATCAACTACATATGCCCAAGACAAGACATGCTAAGAAAGGACCAGGGAGGCCCTATGCTTTGGCCTGGAACTATTCTCTAAACTCATTGTATGGATAAGCTCTGAAGAAGAGTACTGGCACGGGTCAAACTGAAAAGCTTGGGAAAGGTATTTTCCTTTTTATAATTTTTTGTTAGCTCTTGACATTCAAGGAAAACTCTGTCATAACACTAGCTGGATACAAGCTTAAGGAACATAAGTCTCAGTCAATTCCAGTGAGAATATATTAAAATATCAAAATGTCCAGATTTCAACAAAAGATTACAAAATATGCAAAGAAACAGGAAGCAATGGTCTGGGCAAAGGAAAAGAATGCATTAGAAACTATCAATGAGAAGGATCTGACCTGGGACATTCCAGACAAAAACTTTTTAGAAATGGCCCTAAATATGGTCAAAGAACTAAAGGAAATCTGGAAAATGGTAGATTAACATAAGGAGAATATCAATAGAGAGATGAAAATTATGAAAAGGAACCAAACAGCTGAAGACCTTAGTAAAAGGAATTAAAAATTCCCTGGAGAGGTTGAACAGCTGATTGGAGCTGGCAGAAGAAAGAATCAGAGAACTTGAAGACAATTAAATCATCCAGTCTGAGGAGCAGAAAGAAAAAAGATTGAAGAAAAGTGAACAGAGCCTGAGGGACCTGTGGGACACCATCAAGTGTATCAATATATGCATTGTGGGAGTCCCAGAAGGAAAAAAAAGAGAGCAAGGGGCAGAGAAAATATTCAAAGAAATAATGGCTGAAAACTTTCCAAATTTAACACAAGATAGGAACGTAAACATCCAAGATGCTTAATGAAGGAAGTGGTTGTGGCTCAAGCGATTGAGCTCCCGCCTACCAGGAGGTCCCTGGTTCGGTTCCCGACGCCTCCTAAAGAAGACAGTGAGCTGGTGCAATGGGCAGATGTTGCAAGCAAGATGATGCAACAAGAGACACGGGAAGGAAAAACATAATGAGAGACACACCAAAAGCAGGGAGCTGGGGTGGTTCAAGCAATTAGGTACCTCCCTCCCAGGTATTAGGTACCTGTGTTTGGTTCCCGGTGCCTCCTAAAGAAACAAGGAAGACAAAAAGCCACAGCAAGTGCAAACAATGAGGGGGTGGGGAGAAATAAATAAATAAAATAAATCTTAAAAAAAAAAAAAAAGATGCTTAATGAACTCCAAACAGGATAAACTCAAATAGACCCACACCATGCTATGTTATAACCAAGCTGTCAAATACCAAAGATAAGAGAGAATTCTGAAGACTGCAAGAAAGAAGCAACATGTCACATACAAGGGAACCTCAGTAAGATTAAATGCTGACTTCTCATTGGAAACAAATGTAAAGTACTAAAAGCAAAAAATTGCCTACCAAGCAGTCTATAACTGGCAAAACTGTCTTTCAAAAATGAGGGTGGGGGAGGCGGCTGTGGCTCGATCAGTGGGGCTCCCGTTTACCATGTGGGAGGCCCTGGGTTCGGTTCCCGGGGCCTCCTGCTGGGGGCGGGCCCGCCCGCACGGCGTGGTTGGCTGGCCCGGCGAGCGCAGGCAGCAAGGGGGGGATAAATGAATAAATAAATAAAATCTTAAAAAAAAAAAAAAAAAAATGAGGGTGGGATTAATATAATTCCAGATAAACAAAGGCTGGGGACTTCATCACCACTAGACCACCCCTACTGGAGATGCTAAAGGGAGTTCTACAGGTTGAAAGGAAAGGACACTAGATAATGGACTGACACCACATGAAGAAATAAACATCTCTGGTAAAGATGATGACATTGGTAAATATAAAAACCAGTACCATTGTATTTTTTAGTTGTAACTCCACCTTTTATTTCCTATAGGATCTAAAAGGCAAATGCATAAAATGATAAATCAATGGTTTGGGACTCATAATACATAAATATGTAATTTGTGGCATAAAGGTGGAAGGATGGAGAAGTATAGGAACATAGTTTATGTATGCTATTGAAGTTAAGTTGTTATCAAAGAAACAAGATTGTTATATAGATTTGGGGTATTAAATTTAACACTCATGGTAAACACTAAGAAAATTTCAGAGAATGTGCAAACTCAGAGAGACAGAAAGTAGAGTGCAGATTACCAGGGGCGAGGGGAACAGACAATGGAGCGGTAATGCAAAATGAGTATAGGATTTCTGTTTGGAGTGAAGGGAAAGTTCTAGTAATGGATGGTGGTGAGGGTACTGCAGCATTATAAGTGTGATAATCCCACTGAATGGTGTGCTTGGAGGGGTTGGGATGGGAAGATTTATGTTGTATATATTTTTCCATAATTAAAAAAAGAAAGAATGAAAAACTAAAGAGATAATGACAATTAAATATAACACACGATCCTGGATGAGATCTAAGAATGGAGGAGAAAAAGCTCAAAAGGACATTATTGGGACATTTCAAAAATTAGAATATAGAGTGTATATTTTAAATCAATGTTAAATCTCTTAAACTTGATAACTGCACTTAAGGTGATTACATAAGGGAACATCCTTGTTCTTAGGAAATATATATGGGAGTATTATGTGTTCAAGGAATATGATGTATGCAACCTGCTCTCAAATGATAGATATCTAGATTGATCGATCGATTGATAGATAGATAGATAGATAGATAGATACAGAAAGAATGATACAGCAAACAAAGGTAGCAAAACGTTAAAATTTCTGAATCTAGGGTGAGGGTTGGAGTTTGTATTATTTTTGCACCTGTCCTATAAGTTTGAAATTATTTCAAAATTAAAAATTAAAAAATGGAGTAAAATAAAAATTCAGTTCCTCAGTAGCCCTAACCACATTTCACGTTCTCATTAGTCAGTCATGTGTGCAAAGCACAAAATTTTATAGAACATTCTCATCATTGCAGAAAGTTCTACTGGGCAGCACTGCCTTTAGAGAACCTTACCCCTGAGCATCAGGAGGCATGTACTAAAATGTTCAAAACAGCCTTGTTTGTAGTAGCAAAAGACTGGAAACAACTCAGATGTTTATCAACAGTAGAAAGGACCAATCATCTGTGGTCTATTCATACAATGGAATACTATATAGCAGTGAAAAATGAATGAACTTCAGGCATTTACTACGGATGAATCTTGCATGAGCAATTGATTCTATCTATGTAAAGGTCAAAATATGTAAAACTAAAAAATGGAGTTGTTTAGGCATTCATATACAGATGGTAAAGTGTAAAAATAAAAATCGAGGGAATATTAGCACAAATTGAAAATAATGCTTACCTCTGAGGGAATGAGGAAAATACGCTGAAAAGGGATACACTGGAGCTTCTAAGGGTCACACACAGGTTATTACTTAAGCAGAGTGATGGGATCATAACTGTCTATTATTCCATATATTTTATACACAATTTGGTTTATAATTATTTAAGGGAGAAAAGCCGAGAAAGCAAGGGAAGGGTGCCATATCTACTATCTCCACTTAAATATCTCGAAGATACATCAAGCTCAATATGCCACATCCAAACTCATGATCCTGCCTGCCCCTCCCACCCTGCCAAATCTAGCTCAGCAAATGGCCTAGTACACCATCTCTCAGTGGGAACCCAAAATTCCAAAATTAGGCACTATCATTGACATGTTCCTACCTACTACCTCGCATATTCAACCTATCACCAAATCTCGTCGACTTTACCCCCTAAAATACTTCTCCGCTTTCCCCTTTTCTCCTCCATGGCCACCCAAGTCCAAATTCCCATCTCTGTCCTAGATTTCCATAGGAGCCCTCCCTGCAGGGAACGTCGCAGCCAGAATGGTCTTTTCAAAATGCAAATCTGATTATATCCTCCAGCCTTAAACACGTTGCAGGATTTGTTAGTCTGGTAAAGACCATACTCCTGGCTCCTCTCCAGCAGCCTCTCGACCATTTTCCATCCCCAGCCTCCAACCTTGCACTCCAGCCCCTGGGGGCCTCCTTTCAGTTCCCTGCCTACCTGGACTCCTCTCCCCACTCCCACCCTCCTTGCCTGGTTAACTCTCCCTCTTCTACCAGATACCAGATCCAGCGCCCCCTCCTCAGGGAGCCTTTCCAGCACTCTCCCCAGGTCCCATCCCAGGCCTCTGCTATATCAGGCTCTTTTCCTGAGGATCCCTTTTCTGTTTGTAAATCTGCGTTTATTTGTGTGATCATATGTTCAATGTCTGTTTCCCCTCCTAGACTGTGAGCTTGGAAAGGGCAGAGATTGAGCTGCTTTTACACCCAACGATGTCAGAAGCACCAGTACATGGCCGAACTCAGAGCAGGTGATCAGTGAATATTTCTTGAATAAATGAGCCTTGGCTCGTCTTTCTGCTTCTCCCAGTGCCTGACCCATTTCAAGGCAAGTCTGGATAATGACTGCTGCCAGGCTTTTTGCCGGTTAGGGCAGAAGGTGGGTCCAGTTACTAAGAATTGACCCAAAGCAACACTGCAGCTTGCAGTGCAGACATTTCACTAAGGTATTAGTTTTCTTGGCTGCTATAACAAATCCCCACATACTCGGGGGAGGGCTTAAAACAAAGCACATTTATCCTCTTACAGTTCTGGAGGTGGCGGGTCTAAAATCAGCTTCACAGGTTTGAAATAAAGGTGGCAGCCGGGCTACGCTCCCTCAGGAGGCTCCAGGGGACAATCTGTTTCCTGGCTTTTTCCAGCTTCTAGAGCTGCACTCTGTCCATTCTTTGGCTCGGGGTCCCTTCCTCCACCTTCAAAGCTGGCAGCCGGGCATCTTCAAATCTCTCTCTTCACTGAGGTCGTCACATTGTCTTCTCTTCTGTGTCAAATTCCATCTGCCTCCTTCCTCTAAGGACACTTGTGATTACATTTAGGGCCCACCTAGAGAATGCAGGATGAATTCCCCATGCCAAAATCCTTAATTTAATGACATCTGCAAAGTCTCTTTTGCCACATAAGGTGACATTCCCAGGTTCCAGGGATTGAGACCTGGATATCTTTATGCCACACTAAGTGACTTCAGCAGTTCCTTTAAGGGATAGGTCCAGAGCTGAACTCCAAGCATGGCAGTGACAGGGACAGAGACGGCCACAGTGAGGCTGAGAAGACAGGAGGGAGGCGACACTCACCGTGTGGAGGGCGCCCATCACTCCATCTTATGCTAAGTCCTCATCATTCTTTGAAACCTCCTAAAAAAGCACAACAAGCATCTTAAAAGAGATCCCAGTAAACTGCATGTACAAGGCCTGGCAGTTAAGGGTTTTTCCACTTTCTTTGCTTGTTTCTGGAAAATTGCTGACCTGAGCGGCAGCAGAGTTTGTAAAGTGCTTGTCTGTAATTATCAATGGTCCAAATTGAGGGTTCAGCACTCTTCTCTGCCCATGGTCCATGTGGTAGTTTGACACTATATGTACCCCCAAAAATCATGTTCTTAAAGCTGGTGCACTCTTGTGGGTGTGAACCTGTTGTGGGTGGGACCTTTTGATTAGGTTACTTCAGTATGACATGGCCCCAGGTGGGTCTTAATCCTCTTACTGGAGTCCTTTATAAATGGGATGAATTCATACAAAGAGAGAGAAAGCCAGAGGAAGCTGAAAGCTGAAGCAATGAGACCCAGAAGAGAAGAGAGAGACCACTAGACACCACCATGTGCCTTGCCATATGACAGGGGAGTCCAGGATCACTAGCGGCTGGTCTTTGGGGAAAAAGCATAGCCTGATGATGCCTTGATTTGGACATTTTCATGACCTCAGAAATGTAAGCTTTTAAGTTGATAAATCCCCGTTGTAAAAGCCAACCCATTTCTGGTATATTGCATTTTGACAGCCTAGCAAACTAAAACAAAGTCCAGAATCAGATAATGCTTCACTGGACCTCATTTCCATGTTTCCCTTCAAATAATATTTCTTGATATTTCTGGGACAGGAAGCTCAAAGAGAAATGGGAGGGGAGAAAACTACAAACAACTTAGCAGACATGCCTTGGGTCTATGCAGCCATAGGTGTCCCCAGCCACACACTGAGGCAGGATGCTGATTTTCATCTTTTGTTTTATTTAATTGGCTGCTGTTCATTGAGCAAAACATTACCTAGATCTTGTTTTCTCCTGGAATTCTCAACCACCCTCGGTCCTTCTGTCCTTAGTCCCTTAAACTTCTCAGGGGTTTCAAGTTAAAATTGGTCGATCCAAGATACTCCTGGATGGGCTCTGCCAAAGGAGTGGGGGCAGCCTGTTTTTTCATTACCAGATGTCCTGGCCTTTGATAGGTTGCTATACTTGCCCCAGATTCGATTCCACCTGAGTTTGAATGCTAGGCTGTGTGATCTTGGATACATATCTTAATCTCTCTGAGCCCTGGGTGCTTCATCTGTCAGCTAATTCATGGGGTGGTTATGGGAGGTAAATGGGGATCATGTGTATTAAGTGCCCAGTCCAGTGCCTGCTGCAATGTCTGTGCTCATTAAATGTTAGTTTCCTTTCCTTCAGAAGTAATTGAGTTTGGAAGTTAACAGATGCAGCCAAAAGGTCCTAGGCCCTTGATTTTTAATGGCAGGTTATTTGCTTTGAAGAGGAGGCACCGGAGATTGGAGGGTGAAACGAAAGCCTCTTCTGTGACTAGGGATTTTCAGACTGGGGACGAGAAGACTCCAGAGACACCCGAGATTTGTCTTGAAACATCAGAAGGACTGTCATGTGGAAGAGGGAATTTGTTTCTTTTATGTGAAACTAGCACTGATGCTTAGATGTCACAGTGAATCAAATTACTATCTCCAGATGAGAGAGACCTTTCCAAATATTTAGAGCTATAAAAAGTAGGAACTTTGGGAGGTGATGAGTTTCCATGGCTGGAGTCTTCAAGCACGCATTTGTGCACGGATGCATTCTTCAACAAGCATTTATTGCATAAATACCATGTGCCAGATCCTGGGGATGTAGTAATGAGCAAGACAGATGAGGACTTTGCTCTAATGGAGTATAGACTCCAGAGGGGAGACAACAGCCAGATGACTCCTAGGCATAGAGGGAAGTTTCAGAAGGGCAAGAGAATGGGATGGGACAATAGGGGGTGTTGAGATGCTATGGCCAATTCTTAAGGTTGTTGTTATTATTATTATTATTATTTTAGATAACACCTCTCAAGCACTTGATGTACCAGACACAATGCTAAACATTTTATATGGATCATCTTATTTCATCTTCATAGCAACCTGATGGTGCAGATACTATTATGAGCCACGTTTTATATATGGGGAAACTGAGTTTTAGAAGAGTTAGGAAACTTGCCCAAGCTAGGAATTCCTAGGATTGGCATTCTACTTGTAGCAGTCTCGCCAGAGCCCAGGCTCTTACCACTCTGCTGTGTTTGTCACAATGCCAGTCTTTGCCTCCCAGCCCACTGTCCCCTCCTTAGGAAGATGTAGCCACAGCCATAGCCCTACAAAGGGCAGCCCCAGGTGTCATGGGTCTCCTCCTCTCCCTACTGCCCTCCTCCAGGCCAGAGCTGATTGGCCCAGATTGTCTCAGTCTCGGCCATTCAGAGTCTCTCTCCTGGGATCCAGAGAGACTGAGCCAGTGCGATGATGGGGGGCTGGCAAACAAAAGTCTGTGAGTAAGCAGAGAAAGCCAGGCTTGGGGGGGGGGGGGGAAGCAGGAGGACAGCAGCTGTCTCAAGAGAAGCAAACATAAGAGACTCTGGTCCTCAAAACCAGAGCGTGAACTTGGCCATGCCATTCTCGTTTGAGTAGTAGAATTGAGGATCGTGGGAAGTGGTCATGTTGAGCTCTTCACAGCAAACAACCTAAAAATGCAAATTTGATATTCCTGATTAGCATGGTCCTTTTTACCACTCTCTACAATGAGGCAGTGGGGTGGAGTGCTTTTTTCCTGGCTCTTTTCAGCACACAGGGCCCTGTCTCACCGTTTTCCTTGCTCTTCTATTTCTTTTAACTACCCCATTCCAAGTAAGACAAATTCCTCTCCCATCTCATGCAGAGAAGTTTCACTCTTTTCTAGGAAGTCATGACACCAAAAGATACTTGGGTTCTTGAGAACTTAGTCAAGCTGTGATCACAGGCAAAACCTGTTTCATCCCCAAGATAAATTTGGGTACCAGCTTTTAAGATAAAAATCTCCCCACATTTTCTTATACCTTTAGAAAGCTCTCTTTGTATCACGCTAGCTTGAGTGGATTTGTATTCCTTGTGTTCTGTGCTGAAATGTCTTGTTGAAACTTGGCTATCCTGGGAAGTATATTTCCCAGAATCCCTTTTCTTGTATGGTTCCAGGTTAAAGGTGGCTAACAGAGAAACTTGTGGGAAATTTGGGAAGCAGAAGGGAAGAAGCAGCCCTTACTCTTTGAAGGCTGTCATGGATGGATGGGGTGATAATCAGACACAGGAGTCGCAGAGGTTCCAGTTTTCTTCACTCTCATCCACTGTGCAGTCAACTCTTCTTCCTGACCGCTAGCCCTGCTGACCGATAGCGGCCCCAGGTCCTCTCGACACTTGGCAGACACCAATGCAACAGCCTCCCATCGACTTCTTCACCTGCCCCTCCTTCACCTCCCTACCTTGGCAGCTGGATGTATATGACTTCACAGATCTGCTGCTCAGGTACTCCTCTGGTCTTCCACTCCCCCTCCCAGAACTTCACCTCCCCAGCTCCTCCCATGATGGTGGAGGCTCTAATTCACATAATACATCCCTTATCCTGTAACTCATGGTGATTCTGCTTACCTGATTGAACCCCTGACTGGTACACAAGAGCCTTTACAAGGCAGAGCCTTTACAAGACAGCCCAAGAGCAAGGAGCTTACAAAAGCAACCAGAGACTGGAGGTAGTGAAGCTTGCCCTTTTGTAGCACGCTAGCAATTCCCCCAGACCACTGGTTCTCAATCTTGACTAAAAACTGGACTCTCCTGGAGAATTTTAAAGACACTACTGGTGCCCAGATGTTACTCCCAGAGAGTCTGATTTAATTGGGCTAAAGCACCAAGATTTTTTAAAATATACTTTTTTATTTTTTAAAAAAGATACTTTGATTACATAAATGTTACATAAAAAATATAGGGGACTCCCATATGCCCCACTCCCAACCCTCCCACATTTTCCCACATCAACAGTATCCTTCATTAGTGTGGTGCATTTGTTACAACTGATGGACACATTTTGGAGCATTGCCACTAAACATAGTTTACAGTGTAGTTTACACTTTCTCCCACACAATTTTGTTAAGTTATGAGAAGATATATAATGGCCTCTATCTGTCATTGCAAGGTCATTTAGGACAGTTCCCAAGTCCCGAAAATGCTCCCATATTACACCTGTTTTTCCATCTCCCTCCCCTCAGAACCTCCAGTGGCCACTGCCTCCACATCAATGGTAAAAGTTCTTCCGTTGCTAGAATCACAAGTCTGTAGAGAATACCAGTAAGTCGGCTCTGGTCCATCGTTCATTCCCCAGTCCTGAGGATTCTGGGATGGTGATGCCCATTCCACCTCTAATTGAGAGGGGGCTTAGATCCCATGGGACAGATGGATGGGACTATCGTGCTTGCAGTTGCAGACTCTTTCTGTTCCTTGGGATGGTCGTTGTCCATCATCATCTCCTTGTTAGATGTCCTGGGTAAGTCCAGTGAACTGGAGAGTAGATGTTGCAACTCTGTTGTGATTCAGGGCCCAGCTGACACATGGACTGCCAAAAGATTTAAGTCTCTTGGACATACACCTATCAGCTCTAGTACTAACTAAAGGTTCAAATAGAAGAGTCAGAAGAGCCATGTGTAGGGAAACCACAAATGAGTCCAACTCTGTCAACACTGGGGAGAACAAATTCCCAAGTAGGATGCATTGGCAGAGCATGAAACTCTTGAGCTGTCTGCCCTGCCTGTAGTGTCTGGATGTCTTCAGAGTCCTCAGGATCCCTGCTATTTGAAGCAATATTTACTTTGGCGGTCAATGAGATCCTGCTGAGACGTGCATAAGCGTAACCTCTGACCTCCCAACTCACTTTGAAGTCTCTTAGCCATATAAACTCATTTGTCTTTACGCTTTCCCCCTTTTGGTCAAGATCTTTTTCCAGTTGCATTGCTAGTTGGTTCTTGGTAGTAATCCCTCAATGCCAAGGAGGCTCATCCCCAGGAGTCATGTCCCATGCTGGAGGGAAGTTAATGCATTTATATGCCATGTTTGACTTAGAGAGAGGGTACATTTGAGCAACAAGGAGGCTTTCAGGAGGTAACTCTTAGGCACCCTATAATACTAGGCTAAGTTTCCATTTAAAAAATAAATATTCCTAAGTACATCATCAATATCAAGCGCCCATCAATGGCCCATTCTCCTTCATTAGGCACTGCCCCTGTACCAAGGGGATTCTTGCTGTCCCATTAGAGAATGTGGCAGATATTCTTTCAGTTATTGTGAATCTCCACCCACCATGACAATGCCCCATGAACACTTGAGCACATTTATATGCCCCAGTTGAACTTTCTCCCATGCATCTGCCATCACTGACACCTCACACCAAGGATCCTCCCCTGCCACAATCGTAACCCTTTTGTGATCCAAAAGTTCTTAAAAAATGAAGCCAACAAAATAGCCAAATACAATTAATAAGAAAATGAAATAATAATGATAGTTTTAAAAATAACAAATAGAAAAATTTTAATAATAAAAATATATAAAATTAAGTTTTTTTGACATTATGTCTTTCATCACTGTAAGATCTGTTGTCTTGTATGTACAGTGACATTTTCTTCCTTTTATTCCCCCAGTGTCTTTTTTTTTTTTTTTTTTTTTTTTTTCATTTTGTCTTCAAAGAAGCTTTGGGTTACAGAAAAGTCACATACAGAATATAGGGCATTACATATACCCAACATCCTCCTCCTTTTCCCTTTTCCTCTATTAATAACATTTTACATGTGGATGGTACATTTGTTACAATTGATGTACAAATATTGAAACAGTGTTACTAACCATGGTCAATGATTTACATTACAGTTTACATTTTGGACCATACACTTTTACAAATTTTGCTGAAATTTAACATGGCCTGTATCTATCATTGCAAGATCATGTAGAATGCTTCCACTGCCCCTAAAATGCGTTGCCTCATGTTCCATCTATTCTATTCCTCCCTCTCCCTCCCCTCAGGACCCAAAGCAACCACCAAGCTTCACTCCTTGAAGAACAAGATTCATAATTACTTGCAACATCATTGAGGGCTTGACATACTGGCCTGTCCTCCCCTATTAGGTACTGCCTATGCTCTCAAGACTCCTGCCCCTCTATCTGAGAACACAACAGGACTCCTCAGGATGGGAGTCCAACACCTTCCCACTCATTATGTGGGTCTCCACCCACTGATACAACACACGACAAGATGAACACCCCACACTCTGTAGAAGTCTACCCCAGGTGCACCCTGTTCCGCATGCCCCCCACATCCAACACCTTAAACCAGTAACCTTCCCCTGCCATATTTGATGAAAGAACATTCCCATCGTTGTAGTTTCAACCACATACCTGCAAATCCCCAGAGTTCACTTGCTCCCTCCCCCCAGTTCCAAGGACAGTCCAACCCACCCTCCCCACCCTTCCCCCCTCACAAACCAGCACTGCCCAACCCAATAGCATCACTGCACCACTGTAATGCCCATCCACTGCACAACTACCTTATGATAGATTTTGCCCATATGGACATTGGAGAGCACCAGGATTTTTAAAGCTCTGGATGATTCCACCCATCTCCCACTGCACAGACAACCTCTCACTTCCTCCCTGGGTAAAGTAGAAGAACTCTGTTGTCCACTTGCTGCTTAGAGATGACTCATCTCCTTACTTTCCTTTCCTACAATTTTCCTTAATGAAAATTGGTCTACAAAGTTCAGGAGTCCCCAGTTTCACCTTTACTTCTGACAGCAACCACAAGTTTAGGGGTCTCTAAGACCACCCTAGGGTCGGACAATTCTTGAGAAAGACACACAGAACTCAGAAAAGTCATTATACTCTTAGTTACAGTTTATTACCATGAGAGGATATAGATTAAAATCAGCAGAGGGGAGAGGCACATTCAGCAGGGTCCAGGGGAGACCAGGCATGGACCGTCCAGCTGTTCTCTCCCAGTAGAGTTGTGCAAACAGCAGCTGTTTCTCCCAGGAACAATGTACAATGGTAGTCATGGAGTATTGTCGACCAGGGAATCTCAGCTGAACCTTGATGTCCAGAGATTTCATTACGGCTCAGTCATGTTGACATGGTTGACTGCCCACATGTGGGGCCTGTATTAGTCAGGGTTCTCCCGGGAAACAGAATCAGCAGGAGATATCTGTCAATAATATGAAATTTTAAAAGAGTCTCTCACACGACCGTGGGGATGCACAAGTCCAGGTTCTGCAGGCAGGCTGCAAACGAGTGGCTCCAATGAAAGCCCGATGAAAGGTCGTTGATGAGTTTCTGGGAGAAGTTGGCTGTCCAACGACGAGCTGGGAAATTCTCTCTGAATGTTGAAATCACTTACACTTTTAAATCATTTAACTGATTGGATAAAAGCACCACCCATTGATGATGAAATCTCCCTGATTGATGCAGATGTAATCAGCCATCCATGTAGTAAACTCACTGGTGATTGAAGTCCATAAATGCTCTTGTATTACAATTAGCCCAGTGCTTGCTGGACCAAACACCTGGACACAACTACCTGGCCGAGTTGACACATTAGCCTAACCATCACAGGGCCCAAGGCTCCCAGGCTAACAAAGCCACTCTTATCAGTCCAAGGACTTAGAGGTTACTTCCCAGGAGCCAAGGGCAAAGGCTAAAGCTCTCTTTGGGCAAAGATAATCCTTTACTGCACATGGCTTCAGACAAAAGGTATAAAATCTTCTCTGTGTTAATTCGGATCCTCTGTACAACAGTGGGTTTTTCTTTCCCCAGTAATTCAGGACTGTGATCAGAATCAGAATGAAATTTGTGTTGTGGTTCCCATGATGTGTGATCATTCTGATGCCAGTTGAGTCTTCTTCATCATCACGTCCTTTATCAAAATACATTGATGAAGCCTTAGATTGAGCATGGTGCTCTATTTACCAAGAAAATTATAAAGACCTTGGTTTCTAAGAGCTTATAACCAAAAGTGGGTTTACAGTCATTCAGCAGCAATTGCTTTCAGTTTGCTCAGTGGCCTATTTCGGACCTTTAAAAGACAACACAAGGGAGCAGAGGTGGCTGAAGTGGTTGAGTGCCTGCTTCCCACACGGGAGGTCCTGGGTTCGGTTCCCAGTGCCTCCTAAAAGCAACAACAACAACAACAAAAAAAAAAACAACAAGCAAAACAAATGAAAAAAAAAAACAACTCAGGGAGCCAATGTGGCTCAGTGGTTGAATGCTGGCTTCCCACAAATGAGGTTCTGGGTTCATTCTCTGTACTTCAAAACAAACAACAAAAAGATACCCAACAACAACAACAAAAAAACCCAACACAAGGTCTCCTTTCTTATTTTTATTTTTTAAAGAGATCAAGTGAACAAGCCAAGAGTTGAAAGTCATGGAATTTCTCAGCATTCCCACTGAACTGGAGAGCGGTCTTGGGATGAGAATGTAATAATGACAAACATGGATTCTGGAATCAATTAGTGTAGAAATTTAATGCCAGATCTACCACTTAATAAGTGTGCAAACGTTACTTATTTATTTTTATTAGACCAATTGTAGGTTTACAGAAAAAGTACAGAGCTCTCATATACCCCCTCTTGCACAGTCAATTTTCCCTATTATTAATATTTTACATTAGTGTGGTATTTTATTACAATAATTACTACATTATTATAATTAGGCTACTAACTTTAGCCCACTGACTACATTAGGGTTCACTCTTTTTTTTTTTTTTTAAATATTTTATTTATTTATTCATTTATCCCCCCCTTGCTGCCCGTGCTCGCCGGGTCAGCCAACCACGCCGTGCGGGCGGGCCCGGCCTTCACCAGGAGGCCCCGGGAACCAAACCCGGGGCCTCCCATATGGTAAACGGGAGCCCCACTGATTGAGCCACAGCCGCTTCCCTAGGGTTCACTCTTTGTGTTGTACAGATTTATAGGTGTGTGTGTGTGTGTGTGTGTATGGTAACATGTACAACCTAAAAATTCCCTTTTTATCCCTTATTAAGTGTGCAATTCAGTTGTGTTAATTACCTTCATAAAGTTGTGGCCTCCATTACCACTATTTATTGCCAGAATTTTTCCATCCCAAACAGAAAATTTGTGCCAATTAAATTTTATCTCCCCATCTCCCTCCCCCACCTGGCCTCTGGTAACCTGTAATCTAGTTTTTGACTTCATGAATTTGTATATTCTGCTTATTTCATATAAGTGAGATTATACAGTATTTATTCTTCATGTCTGCCTTATTTCACTCAACATAATGTCCTCAAGGTTCATCCATGTTGTCACATGCATCAAGACTTCATTTTTCTTATAGCTGGATAATATTCCATTGCATGTATATACCACATTTTGTTTATCCATTCATTAGTTGATAGACACTTGGATTGTTTCCACATTTTTGACAATTGTGAATAATGCCCCCATGAAGATCAGTGTGCCAATATTTGTTCGAGTTCCTGGTTTCAATACTTTGGGTATATACCTAGAAGTGGAATTGCCGGGTCATATGGTAATTCTATACTTTCTGAGGAATCACTAAACTGTTTTCCATGGTAACTGCACCATTTTACATTCCACAGTGACTGCACCATTTTACATTCCCATTAACAATGTACAAATTTCTCCATATCCTCTCCAACACTTTTTATCTTCTTTTTTTTTTTTTTTGTAAGTAACCAGCCTAGTGAGTATGAAGTGGTATCTCACTGTGGTGTTGATTTACATTTCCCTTATGGCTAATGATGTTGAGCATCCTTTCATGTATTTTTTCTGTCATTTGTATATCTTCTTTGGAGAAATGTCTATTCAAATCTTTCCCATTTTTTATTTGGGTTATTTGTCTTTCTGTTATTGAGTTGTACGTGTTCTTTATATATTCTGGATATTAAACCCTTATCAGATACATGGTTTTCAACTATTTTCTTCCATTCTGTAGGTTGTCTTTTTTCATTTTTGTAATATTTATTTATGACTGATAAATTGGCTTTTTATGCTGGTGGACTGATAAAATAGTTCTGTTCAATAACTTTTGAAAAAAGAAATCATGTTTAAAAATTAAAACATAACATGTATACACATACATTAAAGCAAAATATTAGAACAACATTTGTATTATCTGAACTTGAAGAAGCCCCAACCAGAACACTTGTTCTCAGTCCATATTCATATTCTTTAACCACTTCTTTAGCTGCCCTGGGCTCCAACGCTGTGTCAATGGTATTATTCTGGAGAATGTATGTGTGTGTGAGAGTATGTTTTCAGTACAGCCCTACTATTTTTAATTTTAATAAAATTACCTGTTATCCTCTTACAAGTTATATTTCACAGCTAATAAATTTGAAATCGTTGTCACCTTCAACTGACTCTTCTTATTTAACAGAGTACATTTAATTAATTCAGTACTTTCTCTAGAGGTGCTGAAGTAAATAAAGCAAATTCTGCCCAATAAAGGATATCCTTAATTCTCCTAATTTCATATTAAAATATGTAAATACTTCTGCCCAAATATGTTCACAGCTTCTATTTTGGGGCCTCCTTTTTTTGATAAATATTTTTATGAGACAGCACTCATCAAATAAGCTGTGCTATTTATCATTTGATTGTATTTCCAAATTTTAAAGTTGCAATATCTTAAGCTTTCTGAATTTCATTGCATTTTGGTACAGAATAAATATCCAATTAAAAATGAGAGCTCCACACAAATAATCCTTCCCCAAGTTGAGATACTCCAAAGCAGCTATAGAATTTCAAAATTAAACCTTGCCCATCGATTGCATTATTGATCTTGTTTGTTCCTGTTATGTAAAAGGATAAAATCTGAAAGTTCTTGCATGTGGGATTTATTTTCGATTATTGCAATTCTCTGAAAGTGCAAAAGCTGAAGTTTTTGGCTCTCCAGTTTGAATTACAGATTTCCGACCAATTTTGAACAAAGTGCCCAAGACAGGCATTAGGAGAGAGAGAGCCCTTCTCACTAAGTCATGTTCCTTTTCTTGTGCAGTCAACATTAGCTCATGACAAATAGCTTCTAGATCTATTAGTCTGGTATTGATACACACACATAATGTTTGCCAGTTTTCTCAACAACAGCTTCTACTTCAATTGCTAACTCTCAGCTGGTTTGTACACAATTATAAATCACAAGTGTACCACAACTAATTCCAAGCACATTTGAGCTCCATCAATTTCTTAATTGAATATGAACAGCATTTTCTCATGACACCAGGGTTCAACAAAACTTGGATTTATATTATCAGAGCACCAACTAATTTTATCTTAAATGTTGAATTTTTAAACTGAATTTGTAGTAGCATTCACCAAAATGCCAGATGTTTCACCTCAGTGGAAAGAACTTCTCAAAGTTTTACTTTGCTTCCATTCATTGGATGAAAAATAAAATAAAATAAAACCACTGTTGGAATTAACCTGATTTATGATTGAAGTATCTGATGGGTGTAGACATGTGGTGCCATTTAACTTTATGCAGAGTTCTAGTTCTTCTAATGGAGTTGACCCATCGATTGCTACGCTGTACTTTTTGTATGCGCACAAGAAAACATACAATTATAAAATGAGCATCATTAATTTAGCAGAATAGCCTTTGCTCTAAATGCAAGCTCTTGCTTCACAGTGATTGGTGCACGCCCCTTCTGTGGCTGCCCGGGACAAATCCTCTTTCAGGCACCGTCTTCTTAAAGCACTAACCTCAGAAGCTGTGGCTTCCTTAGCAGGCTGTGTCTTCTGGTCAGTGACACCACCATCCCCGTTGTGGTTGACAGAAAGGCCCCCCAGACGTTCCGACCTAACCCCCAGACCTCTGCGGGAAGAAGGTCCTTGCCAGCTGGAGAGACACTTGGAACCTGCTGGTACCAGTGAGGAGAAACCACTCTGCCCAGGGGGCTCCTGGGCATCCTCTGCGCCCTGGCTCCAGGGCAGGGGTGGTACAGAGTTCAGACTTTCTCTATCTGCCCTTCAGCCTCCCTGAGTTGTCTCCAGCCTAAGGTGATCCATGCTGAGTTTCTCCGGGCTCCAGAGGGGTAGGGGTGGTGTCAGGCCAAGCACGGTGGGGGGTGGGGGAGAGGAGAGCAAAAAGGAGGAGAGAGTGAACTTATGGGGGAGGGGGAAGGGAGGGACAGGCCAAGCATGGGTGGGTAGGGGCCAGCATGTCACGGGGAGCGAACAAAGCCATGCATGGGAGGGACAAGGGGGACAAGTCTGAGGAGGAGGCAGAGGAGAAGAGACAAGCATGGGGAGGGATTGGGGGGCATGAAGGCAATCATAGGGGCCACAGGAGGGGGTGGCAGGGCTTTAGGTTGTCTTTTTACTTTCTTGGTAAAGTCCCTTGATGTTCAAAAATTTTTTATTTTGATGAAATCCCATTTATCTATTTTTTCCTTGTTTCTTACGCTTTCAGTGGAAAGTCGAAGAAACCACTGCCTAATACAAGGTCCTGAAGATGTTTCCCTATGTTTTCTTCTATGAGTTTCATAGTTTTACTTCTTATATTTAGGTCTTTGATCCATTTTGAGTTCGTTTTTATATATGGTATGAGGTAGGGGTCCACCTATCCAGTTCTCCCAGCACCTTTTGTTGAAGAAACTATTCTTTTCTCATTGGTGGACTTGGCACCTTTGCCAAAGATCAATTAGCCAAAGGTGTTAGGGTTTATTACTGAGCTCTTATTTCAATTCCTTTGGTCTATATGTCTGTTCTTGTGCCAGTACCATGCTGTTTTGATTATTGTAGATTTGTAATAAGCTTTAAAATCAGGCAGCATAAGTCTTCCAACTTTTGCATTTACATGAAGATGTCTGTTGGAATTTTGGTTGGAATTGTGTTGAATCTGTATATCACATTGAGTAGAAGTGACATCCTAACAATTTTTAATCTTCCAATCCATGGACATGAAATGTCCTTCCATTTATTTAGGTCTTCTTTAATTTCTTTCGGCAATGTTTTGTGGTTTTCCCTGTGTAAGTCCTTCCATCCTTGGTTAAATTTATCCTTTATTTGATTATTTTAGTTGCTGTTGTAAATTGATTTATTTCTTTATTTCCTCTTCAGATTTTTCATTACTGGTGTATCAAAACAACACTGATTTTTGTATGTTGATCTGCCACTTTGCTGAACTCATTTATTAGTTCTTGTAGCTTTGTTGTAGATTTTTTTCAGGATTCTCTACACATAGGATTATATCATCTGCAAATAGTAAGTTTTACTTCTCCCTTTCCTATTTGGATGCCTTTTATTTTTCTCACCTAATTCCTCTGGCTAGAACTTCCAGCACAATACTGTATAACAGTAGTGATGGTGGATATCCTTGTCTTGTTCTTGATCTTAGAGGAAAAGCTTTCAGTCTTTGACCATTGAGTATGAGTTAGCTGTGGTTTTTCCATACATTCCCTTTATCATATTGAGGATGTTTCTTTCTACTCCTGGTTTTCTGAGTGTTTTTATCAAGAAGGAGTGCTGGGTTTTGTCAAATGCCTTTTCCGCATCAATCGACTTCTCACTCTTGCCTGGAGTTTTAGAGTAGATTGGCTGTGCATTAAGGCTCTTCCTCAAAGTTCGTGTTTAGCAGTTGGAATTTTGTCAGTTCCTCTCACCTGCCTCTTGCCCTGGGCCTGTGCAGTGATGTTAAGATGACCCTATTATGTGTGACTATTTGCCCTCCAGGAGAGGAATTCTTTGCCTCTGTTCCTTCCCTGAGAGTCCTGGGCTGTTCTTTTTGTTTTTACACAGATTTTCTTCCCCAACGGTTATGATTTGTGCTTCCTTTTCATGCCAGCTATCAGCCCGGGGTCTGCCCTGCCTTACAGATGTCCAGTGTCCCCTTTCTATATGGCTCTTCTGCCTCTGATAACTTCCACATTAGGGGATCCCAACTCATGGAGCCAGATGGGGTCAGTGCTCAGAACACCTAATTTTTTTTGTTCAGGTGTATCAGCAATTAGGGACTGGGCTGAGAGTGTACACAACTTGCCAATAGTTCTGCCATGGGTCACTCTGATTTCCAGGGGACTGCTTTGTATGCTCATGCACACTAATCATGAAGTCCTACCTTGGGTCTATATGGCTTTGGGTTCCTGTGGCTGGATGTGCATGGGACTCTAAGTCACTGCCATGGGTGGCTCTGTGGTCCACAGCCACAGCAGGAGGTACCTGGGCTGGAGCACTGCTGCTGTGTGTCTGTTAAGTCACACAGGACCAAGCATGGGGGAGGAGCTTGGACTGGCAGGTCCATACCACTCTCCTACCTCCTTTTTGTGTGTGTGAGTTTTTTCCCTTTGATTTAGCATTTGTGGAGTCTTTCTCCAGTATATATCATCCTCCAAGGTTCCAGGTGTGTTGAATCTGCCCTTTTATTTAGCTGTCTCTAAGGGGAAACATTTCTTGGGATGTCTTATGCCGCCTTTTTGATAATGTCACTTATCAAAGTGTGAACTTTAAGCCTCAGTTTCCTCATCTGTAAAACTAGTGCAATAACATTTCATAGGGTTGGAGCAGAGGTTAAATGAAATAATACATGGAAAGAACTTAGGATAGAGCTCATCACTTAGTACGTATCCCATATGTACTAGGCATGAGAATTCTTGGATAAGTCTTTCTGCGATCTACAAAAGATTTTTGGAGCTAGAGTTCAACCTAAGACAAAAGTTGGCTATTTTTATAAGTAGATTTAGATTTCATTTTGAAAGTAACACTTTTTAAAACATCTGTATAACTGACATTTTTGGTTCATATGAAGTTTCCCCAGATGGGGTTTGGTGAAATATACTGGACTATTAAAAGGCTCTTAGCTTAGAGCTCTGTGTCCTACTTTCCCGTTGAAAATGGTGATTATCCACCATTCCATGTGTCCAAGAATTCATGCTGCCTTTTAGGCCTGCTAGAGCTGGCCCTGAGCTATTCTGTTGGAAACCTTCGCCAGATTCTAGAACAATTAGAGAGGGTTTGATTCAGTCCAGGACACGCTCTGGCGATTAAACGCAGGGAGCCCTGCCATGTGGCACCATTAACTGCCTAGAGCAATCAGCCCTCTGGCCATCTGCTGTCTGCTGTCACTCTAGTTTTCCCTTCAGTCACATTTTGAGCCATCATGAGAAATGCTGAGTTCCTCTTATCTGACTGCCGTGACATAGTTAACCAGAAATGCGGCATAGTTGAGTGATCGGTGTTGGAATACTGGACTTGGAGTCAAGAATCTTGGCCAAGTGACCTTACATGACTTGGTTGGTCTGGGTTTTCCCAAACTGTGGCACACTTTGGGATGATTTTAGGTGGCATTGGGGAAAACATTAAGAGTTTATTTTCACATCTTGTAGGGAAAATATTGGTTTTCCAATATGGTGCTTTAAAAAAGGTTTCTATAAAAACATTTCACACAAAAAGTGACTCAGCTTGGCTCCCTGGCCATCTTGGCAGCTGTCCCACAGCTAAGGCAGGAAGATGGTGGCTGCAAAGAAGATGAAAAAGTCACAGGAGTCTATGAACTCTAGGCTCCAACTCATTATGAAAAGTGGAAAGTACCCTGTTTGCGGGGAACCTGCAGACTGTGAAGAATATCCGGCAAGGCAAAGTGAAACTGATCATCCTTGCCAACAACTGCCCAGCCTTGAGGAAATCAGAAATCAAATATTCTGCCATGTTGGCCAAAACTGGTGTTCATCACTACAGCGGCAATAACATTGAATTGGGCACAGCGTGTGGAAAAACACTACAGAATGTGCACATTGGCTATCATTGATCCAAGTGATTCGGACATCGTTGGAAGCATGCCAGAACAGAGTGGCAAAAAGGACATCATGTAAAAAATTTTTCCTGAATAAAACTGGTCAGAGCTTGTTTTAAAGATAAACAAAGGGAAGCGGATGTGGCTCAATCGATAGGGCTCCCGTTTACCATATGGGAGGCCGTGGGTTCGAGTCCCGGGGCCTCCTGGTGAAGGCAAACCAGCCCACGCGGTGCGGTGAGCTGACGCAGCAGGATGACCCAACAAAGGGAGACAAGCAGACACAGAAAAACGCACAGCAAATGGACACAGCAAGCACAAGCAGCAAGGGGGGCATAAATAAATAAATAAATAAATAAAATCTTTTTAAAAAATAAATAAAGGTTAAACAAAAGCAAGAACAGTAACAAAAAGTTAACAAATTTAAATGAAAATATTGAGTAAATAAGAGTAGGGGAGCCATGTTTTTAAAATAAAAATTATCTAAAAATTGGTAATAAGGTCAGGGGGTGGGGCAAGTACATCCTTTCAATGTCATACTCAGGCATTGTTCAACAGGCCTGCTCAAGGGACTGTTTAATTATGTGGGTGTTTTAGTTTCCCAGCACTAAATACCATACAATGGATGCTAAACAACGGGAATTTATTGGTTCATGGTTTCAGAGACTAGAAAGCTTGCTTCCTCCCCAGGTTAATATCTTCTGGCTTCCGCCAACCTTTGGGGTTCCTTGGCTTTTCCTTCACATGGCAGTGCACTTGGTGGTATAGTCTCCTTTCTCTTCAGGATTCCGTTGACTTCCAGCTTCTAGCTGGTCTTCCTGGCTCCTCTGTGACCAATTCCTTTGCTGATAAGGACTTCAGCCATATTGGATTAAAACCCACCCTCATGGAATTTGAGCACACCTTAAATAATGACATCTTCAAAGGTCCTATTTACAAATGGGTTCACATCCACAGGACCAGGGGTTGGGTCTCTAACATGCTTTTTGTGGGGGACACGATTCAATCCCCAACCCTGGGAGAATGAACATGTATTTGACTTTGTTATATACTATTTGCTTAGAGCACAGGCACGATGCAATTACAGTTGACTTGCAGATTTCTCTCTAGTAGAAGAAATCACCCTACAGGTTATGGTTTAATTGCCCCACAGGATGGTAACCAGCTTTGTGTCTAACCTAGCAATCTTATTCTGAGAATCTTTTTAAAAATTGCCCATGAATCCTTCTCCTTAAATGCTCTTGGAATGAGCTTTTTTATCTTACTGGTTCCCTCATTAACTGGTTAAATAGTTTTTGACAAGGATTCATTCCATATTTGTATGAGTCACATTTTTAAATTTTGAAAATATACTTTGACATGCCAGTAATAGCGCCAATTCCCAGAGAGCTCCCTGTGCCCATCTTTAGTCCCCAAAAAACATGTTGTGTATGAGCCACTGTGCCAGATACAGCAGGGAAAGCAAAGATGAACCCTCAAGGACTTCATAATTATTTATGCAGCTATATGGAAGTCTTCAAATTCCTTCATTCTTTTTTTATTGGAGAAATTTACCAATTTCTTACTCTGTCTGAAAGGGAAAAGCAGCCCCTGACAGCTGGAAGCTGGCTGAGGCCTTCTCCTGTTGGACATAAACCATTTTACCAACATCAGACAAAGCCATTCTGAGACTGTGATGTATCAAGACACAAACAAAACTACTGCACAAGCATGTCTGAAAGCTGACAAAGGCATGAGCATTGTCCAAATCTCGAAAATGACCACACATTCCCATATCCTGGCTAATACGAGTGACCGCTGCTCCTTTCCCAAGCACATCTTTAGTCTCGCTCTGTTCTTCTCACTTCTAGTAAGACTTACTAAGACACCTTATCATAGAATCATCCCCGCTTCCTGACAGCATCCAATCCAGAGGAAATTCCTGCTTCCTTAAACCCTTTCCCCAAAATATCTAATACCAGCCCAAATCTTTTAAATCTATCTAACATCCTCTTACTGAATATCTTTCTGTCCAGAACTAAATAAAGGGTCAAACTAGTCCATACCAACCCAGGGAGGTGCTACAAACTCACAAAAGTGATGTAAGATGGAGAAAATTGTTCCCATCAAGACTTCTCTCAGAGCGAGATCTCCATTGGTTGGTAGGAGCCCTCTAATGAGCCTCTGGGATAGAAGATTGTCTCAGGGTTCTTAGCTGCAAGCAACAGAAATCAAGTCTGCCTGATTCAAACAATAAAGAGATTTGCTGGAAGATTAGAGGGGGTCCTCATGGAACAAAGAGATTCTAAAGGGACAGACCCAGAAAATGGGCAGAAATCAAGAGGATTCTAGGGGCTGGCCATAGGACCAGTCTGGCTGGATCGGCTGCCATCACTGCTGGACGCCGTGGATCTAACCTCTCCATCCTTTAGTCTCTGTGTCATTGGCTCAGAGGTCAAAGTCTTGGGCGGGAGCTTCTGATTGCTGAGCCTGGGAAGAGGGTCGTCCTCCCTTCTTTTGGCTTCTTGAATGTGGACTGACACAATAAATGATTCCCCCAAAGCTAGGCTTTGGATGCTGGGTAACCAAAAATTCTAACTTTTGTCCATTATAGACACAAGATTCCCCACGGGCCATATGTAAATAATAACAGGTGGTCTCTAAATGACTTTCTAAGTAGGGTGAGTCCTGCTATCTGCTCGATTTTGGGTGTTTTTGAAGAAGGTTCTGCCAGATTGGTGCCAGAGCTGAATTACTTGGAGTAATATAAGAGAGGTTCCTCGCCACCTCGAGGTGGGCACCTGAGCCAGGCGACTCAGGTTAGAATCCTGGCTCCTCCTTAACTGGGTGTGCGATTCTGGCTGATGTGCCTAACCTCTCTGAGCTACAGGATCTTCATCTATAAATGAGAGATGATCCCCCAGTACCTACCTCAAAGGGTTGTTATGAGGATTAATAAGCACTTAGTGCCTAGCACACAGTAAATTCTGAATAAATGGTGTCTAAAATCATCATCATCGTTGTTGTCATCATCTTCATTGCCACTGGTAATCCTTTCTCTGCACAATGATCAACTTCTTTCCTAAGTAAATGTCAAATAAATAAAGATGTCAAAAGGGCACCCCCAAATCTGCCCACCTGCTGATTCTGCCAGCTACGCAGGGGAGCCGGCTTCAACCAGCTCACGAGAGCCAATTATTAAAATTTCAGGAAGCTCACAAGCCACTTGATAAACTGTTGGTAGCCTGAAATCCGCGAGGGTGAGAGTATTTACGCCATGGAAATCGGCAGATGGTAAAGCAAGGCTCCCACCCCCTCCGCCACTCCCAGCCAGCAGCTAAACATTTAGCAGCCTCTCTCCAGATTAGAGCCCTCTCCTGCCCCACTTTGGGGCATCCAGCAGAGGATACTTGCTTTTTCCTTGTGGCTCAACAAGCCCTAGGATCCTGCTTCCCCACAAAGGAAGCCACTCATTTAGTGCTGACTAAACACGAAGCTGATTTAAATGTTAATTTATTTATTATAGGAAGCTTCTCTGCTTCAGCCTGGTGCAGCGAGTCTCACGGGAATTGTGGGTGGTGAGTACAGCTAGCTGGTGGCTTCAGAGAAGGCTGCTCTGAGCTTCGGCAGGAGCAGGGCTAAGGTGAGAGTGTGGTCAGTTTGGTCCTGTCCATAGCGAAACAGGAATGGGAGGCGGGAGAGGACGAGGGAGCCTTCCCTAGGCCTTGGAGCTTGCAGATTGTGTTTTCTGAGACTTTTTCTTCAATCTTTAGATGCTCAGTTGAAAGGAGTGACAGCTTTAGAATTCCAGTGTAGGAGGGGTTTAGGGCCAGCAAACTAGTGACAATGCGGGGCCCGGGGATTTATCTTAAAACTGCATTTGCAGTAGCAGGCACATGTTGGTGTTGTTGTTTTTTACTGAGATTGTATGGTACAGAGCAATTAAAAAAAAAAAAAAACCCAGCCTGGTTTTCTATTGCTGTTTTCATTTATATTTCACTTCAACTGGGAGAAAATGTCTATTGTCCATCTCAAAGAACACTTTTAAAGTGTTACGGTGTTTTGATGGCTAACAGAAATTATGGGAGCTTCCTTCCAAGTAAATCCAAATCCTTGGAACTGCCACTGGTTGAAAGTACTTTTAAAAAACCTGACTGCAAGGATAGAGCCAAGAATGGGGGTATTTGGTTAGCAAGTGAAAAGCCGGTGTATCTGGGAGGCATACCTAGGCAGTGGCAATTGTCAGAGGTCTGGAGTCAAGCTGACTTCTTTCAAATCCTGCCTCTCCTGCTTGCCAGGTGTGTGATCTTGAGCAACTTGCCTAACCTCTCTGAGCCTTCTCTAAAATGAAGAATGATTATATTTGCCCTCTAGATGGTGAGGATTAGATGAGATGGCGCTGTTCTCAGTTCCTGATCTGCAGTAAAATGAAAGTTAGCTTTTAGTGTCAGCATGGATCAGGAGTGCGGAGGGAAGGTTTGGGAGAGGAGAAACTGTACTAGCAGGTCCTCGCCGGCAGGTAAGGCAGAACCGAAGGCAAAGGAGGGGCCAAGTGCTGAGAAAGCTCAGAATAGAAACGGTATTGATAGCAGAATGCAAAGCAGTGTCACCTGAATTATGGATGTTTAATTGGATTCCTCCAGGGCTGACTCACCACCTTAGATAGATGATGCTGCCCTCATGGAGCCTCTGTCATCCGATTTGAAATTTTTCCACCTGCACTTGCAGTGTTTAGGCCTTGTTTCAATAAAAATCTAAGGCTGTATGTGCTCCGTGCCTGCTGGCCAGCTTGCCTGCCGTCCCTTAGCACATGTTTGCTGGAGTGGGTCAAGCACCGGGTGATGGGCTCAAACCACAGAGGAAAAAGGCACAGTATCTTAAAGGGTTCACAGTCTATGTAGGGAGAAAGCTAAGTGCACAGATGATTATCAGGAGGATGAGATGGGGTGTGACAAGGGAGGGCCATGGCAGCATGAAAGAAGAGGACCTGACTCAGCCTGGGGGCATCCAGAAGGCTCCAGAAGGAGATGCTGGGCTGTCTTGAAAGCTGTATAAGAATTAGTCTGTGACAAAGGTGTTCTGAGCTGGCGGAAGAGTTGGGCAGAGGCCTGAAGGATTCAGGGTCAGGATTCGCACAGGGATGCAGATAGGCTGCCAGCCTGGAACATGGGCTCTATGGATAGAGATGAGGCTGAAGAGATAAGGGGCATCTGCTGAAGCTATGGGGACCCAAGAATGGCCCCTTCAGCTTCTGAGGCAAAGGGTGACTTGTGGCAATTAAAAAAAAAAAAAAAAAAAACTTTAAAAATCATCCACATAATACATTCTTATTATTTTTAAATTTTAAAAATACAGAGAAGGAAATGAAATTTCCTTCAAAATAACCATCGGAACAGTTTTAAATGGGGTCTTCCTGTCTTTTTTCTATGCATACGTACTTTATAAAATTACATCATAATATTTCCTAACCAGTTATTTTTAGTATGTTCTATTCTCTCATATCATCAATAGCATCCCTTCTGTAGCATCATTTTTAATGCCATTGTAGAATTCCATTATGTATATGTACCGTAATTTATTTAACCAGTGCCCTCTTATTGGACATTTAGGTTGTTTCCAGAGTTTTTCCATTACAAACAAGGCTGTGTGGCACATAATTGTAGCTAAATCTTTATGGTATCCTTAATTATCTCCTTATGATAAAACCCTAGAGATGGGATCACTAGACTTAAGGGGGTTAAATGTCATCAAGACCCTTGACATAGAGTGCCAAATGCCACCCCCCCCACCAATTTTCTTTTCTTTTAAGATTTTATTTATTTACTTTTTATCCATTGTGTCACTCTCCTGTTATGTCATCATCTTGCTGCATGGTTAGGCGGGGGCCTGGGCGGCTCACCTGCTCGCAGGGCCATGGCGGGCCACCCGTGCACCTTCTGTATTTTTCTTTTATTTTACCGGGAGGTCCCGGGAATTGAACCCAGGTCCCTCCATATGGGAAATGGACACGCAACCATTTGAGCCACATCTGTCCCTAGCCCCCCAATTTTCTACTCCCATCAGTCCATTGGAAACTTGTGCTCATTCTCCTTGGTGTCTTTCACTACTGTCTTCTCAAATTTCCACGTAACTGGGAACTTTTCAACGGGAGGCTTCCCAGCAGGAATGGAGAGGGATAGGGCTAAGAAAATACTGCTGTTATTCAAAGAATTCCAGCCTGCAAAAGTCTTTCCTCCTCTCCCAGCGCAGAACCAGCCGCTAGGCTAACGTCTGCTTAGAAAACGAGGCTGATCCTGAAAATCTGGCCCCATCTTCTTATAAACTTGCCAGATTAAATATAGGACATCCAGTTAAATTTTAATTTCAGGGAACTAACGAATCATTTTTCAGTATAAGTATGCCCCACATATTATGTGAGAAATACTAGAAAAATTGTTGTTTATCTGAAATTCAAAATGAACTAGGCATTCTGTCATTTTATTTGCTGAATCTGGCAGCCCTATTCTCTCAGCATCTCAGCTCATCCATTCTATTTTGGACATATTTTCTCAAGGGACCCCTTTCTGTCTGGCTAGCCATTACAGTAATAACTTTGTATTATTGTAATAATAACTTTGTAATGGCTTGTACGATTGGAAAACTGGGTATGTGGCCATCACCCTATTACTGGACAGCCATATTGTTTTCTTTCCTCTCCTCTGCTCTGCTCTGCTCTTCTCTCCTCTCCCTCTCCCTCTCTCTCATGTGAACGTGTTTGGAGCTTAATCTTCATTCACATCTTTATTTCTGGGCTAAGTCTGCCAGGGCCCTTAGGTTTTGTGTTGGGGAAATGCAGTGTCAGAGCCCTTTCCCTGCTTAGTTCACTGAGCTATCCCCAGAGAGGATTGCTATGTCCCAGTCTAGGCGCTATCTTGGGGAAAGTGTAGGGGGAAAAGAATAGAAAACAAGAAGAAGAAACAAAATCAGAAAACTGAGTATCTCCTTCAGTGGAGTGGAGGATGCCCAGAAGGACAAATGCTGTCACAGAAAACTGCCAGATCACATTAACCGGCACCGGCAGGAAATCTGTTGGCGAGCCTTAGATCCGCGGGGCACAGCCAATTCCCCGATGGAGCCTGGCGCAGAGAGCTGGCGCTGGACCCTCAGTCCAAGCAGTGAGGCGGGTGGCTTGGGCAGGTGGCCTTGGTAGCTGGCCCAGATTCATGGTGTCTCTCAGAAATGAACATTGAGTCAGGAAGCCTGGCACACAGTGGCCTCTCAGTAAGTGTTTTCTGGATGCTTGATTTATCCGGCGACTCAGCAAATCAACTTCCCATGGCTGCTTCTGAAGATCAGGAGCTGGCCAACTTTTTCTGTAAATATTTTAGGTTTCACAGGTCAGGTTGTCTCTGTCACAACTTCTCAACTCTGCCTTTGCAGAAAAAAAGCAGCTGTAGACAATATGTAAATGAATGGGCATGACTGTGTTCCAGCACAACTTTATTTATAGATACTGAACTTTGAATTTCATGTAATTTTCATGTGCCAAGGAAATACTATTCCTCGTCTATTTTTTTCCCAACCATTAAAAAATGTAAAAACCATTCTTAGCTCATAGGTTGTACTAAATTTGACCTGTGAGTCACAATTTGTCAACCCCTGCTGAAGATCCCTCAGCAAACACATCTTCCAGGAAGTCCTTTGAGTGCCATGAACAGTAAGTTCAAAGAGAGGATGAGCTTTATCTTTGGTATGTACATACTGATAATAATCTCTTCCTTATGAAAAGATTTTTTTTTTTTCCCCAAACTGGCTTTCAAAGGCACTTCACCATGCCATGCTCTCGCTCTAGAATCTACGATGGCTCCCGTGTCAAGGTCCTTCATAACCCATTACCAACATATCCCAATCGGCTAAACTCTTCACTATAACACATGTGCAGGGTCACCACACCCATTTCTGCAGCCGGCATTTGCCTGAGTTGTCCCCTCTGCCTGAGTGCCTCGTGCCTATTTTCCTGGCAGTCCTTCTGTAGTTGATACCTCAATCTGAGTCTCTGCCCCCAAAGTACTCTGAGCTCTGTCTTTCCCGAACTCCAACAGCCACATGGGACTTTCACATTTCCAGCTGAGAGCTTGAGTTCTGAGCACAGACTGCCTGGGTCAGATTCCTATCATTTACTGTACAACCTTGGGGGATAATAATAGCACTTACTTCACAGGCTTGCTGTGAGGGTTAAAGGAGATGGTTTGTATAAAACACTTAACCCATAGCCTGGTGCTGATAGGAAGAAAGCTCTCTATAAATGCTAGCTAGTTTGGACTTCTATGTTGTTTAACTTTTTTTTTTTTTTTTTTTTTTTTTACAGTGAGACTGTATTTAATTGGATAATTTAAAAATGACTAAAAATATCCTTTAAGGTCTAAAATAAAACTAAACAGTATTGTTGGTCTTTTTTTTTTGCAGGTAAACTTTTAATCACCATATTATATACACACAGCAAAGGGTTCAAACCACAAGTGGTCGGCTGGATACCTTTTCGGTATTAGCAATTTTCTTTTTAAGAAGAATCAAAACTAAGTGTAGTCAGGGTTCTCTCAGGAAACAGAATCAACAGGAGATATCTGTCAATAATATGAGATTTTAAAAGAGTCTCTCACGCGACCGTGGGGATGTACAAGTCCAGGTTCTGCAGGCAGGCTGCAAACCAGGGGCTCCAATGAAAGCCCGATGAAAGGTCGTTGATGAGTTTCTGGGAGAAGTTGCCTGTCCAATGATGAGCTGGGAAATTCTCTCTGAATGTTGAAATCACTTCCCTTTTTAAGTCATTCAACTGACTGGATAAAAGCACCACCCATTGATAATATAATCTCCCTGATTGATGCAGATGTAATCAGCCATCCATGCAGTAAACTCACTGGTAATCGAAGTGCATAAATGCTCTTGTATTACAATTAGCCCAGTGCTTGCTGGACCAAACACCTGGACACAACTACCTGGCCGAGTTGACACATTAGCCTAACCATCACACTAAGATAATCTAGAAAGTCTCTGGTAGAACCAAGAGTAAACGGTGCTTGAGGGATGTGGCATTGTTTTGGTAACACAGCGTCAGGCTCAGGAAAGTGGGTCTCTTGTTATAAGGGAGGAAGAGCCAGTGTGGATGGGGCAGCTGGCGGCGGGTTAACGCGGGAAACGTCAATGCAGTGTGGCCCTCCGTGGTGCGTCATGAAGGCGTTGCTTTCGTGGTGTGACCCTGAGCCCACTGGCCAGCGCCTGGCTGAGAAAGCATGAGCCCAGGGGTCCCTGGAGATTTCTCAACACCTTTACTCCCCCAGGGATGGCGTTCAAGCTCATGAATCTGGTGAAAGCTAAGCATTCATCATCTCAGCACTGTTTGGTTTGAGGAAACTGAAACAATGGCGCGACTCATCCTTTGACGCAGAAAGTTGTCCAGGATGTCAAAGCAGTATCTGCCACTGACTCAGCTCCTTCCTTGGGGTACAGTGGTGGTCGGAACTGGGCTTTTCTTTACACCTGATGTGCAAAGCATGGGACTTGCATCCTCTACACATGATCGTATTTAACTCTCGCCAGGACCTCAAGAGGAGGTGTTATTCCTTTCCTCCCAATGAGGCACTGAGTCCTAGAGCAGTGAAAGGAATTGCCTGGGTCACACACACTGTAACTAGTGGAACTGAGATTTGCATCCTGGTTAGGCTAAATCTAAAGAATGTTATTTCCTCTAGGTGCTGGCTGAACAGGGCTGAGGATCATCTAAACCCCTCATTTCAGACAGGGGGAAACTGAGGCCCAGAGAGGGCAAGAGCCTTGCCTACGGCCACAGACGTTTGTACTGGGGCTTGAACTTGGACCCAGGCTCTACACCCCAGACCAGCATTCCATCTCTAAGAGCAAATGTACTTCTTCTTCTCACCTATCCCCCAAATTCCATGTCATCCACAACTTACACAAGAAGGAGCCAAATAAAGAATGTATTAAGAAGTCAGTGCTTTCCTCTGGCAATCTGCTTCTGCCTTCACCTTGTGCTCTCTGCTGGGTTTCCATTAGGCTGCAGTTTTAGCTGCTGGTGCCCTGAGACCATGCCATTTTCAAGGAAATTTTGTAAAGTAGTCCCATTATTCCTGATCACCTTTCCCAGCCCAAAGCTGGTAAAATGACCGATTTTCCCCCATGGTCCCAGCGTGAAGGGCTGGGACTCAGAATGAAACAGCCTGACTTTCTTTTTCTTCCTGCATTAATCAGGATCTTGGTGATGACATTTCTCTTAGAAAGAGCCAGCAGAGGCAGGGTTTGAATTCCAGGCTTCAGCACCAACCACGCAGAGAATTGGACTAATGAGGCTTATTCGAAGTCCCATCCTTGTTCAAAAGTGCTTTGCATGAACACTTTAATTCATTTTTGGACAGTATGCTATAATGGCTGTGGAAAGTCCTCATGCTATAATGCTCTCAACAAGCAGAACATCTGTTGGTATGTGCTGATCCTACTTTTTTTGAAAACGCTCCTATCCACACACGTGTTTTAGTGAGGATGTCTTCAGATGCAAGTGGCAGAACATCTGATTAACAGTGCCTTTAGCCTAGGACTTCCAGTGCTAACTTGGGGCAGCTGATAATTGGTCACCGTACTTAAAACATAAGGACATTTATTATATACTCAACAAAAAGTCCAGGCACAGGTGGTTCCAGGTCAGTGTGATGGCTCAAGGGTGTTGTCAAGAGTTCCAGCTCTTTCCTTACATCCCCTTTGCCATTCTCATCGCGGTGACTGCAGCAGCTTCAGGGCCGGCAGGGAGCAGGTCCAAAGGCTCTAATCACCCTTCCCAAAGCCACCCAAGCAGACTTCCTCTTACGTCTCGTTGGCCGGAAGTGGGTCTCCCCCTTAGTTGCAAGGGAGCCTGGACAAGTGGGTGTCTGGCAAAGGCAAATGGGATGGCCATGACTGGCTGCCACCAGGGGCTGATCTTTGCCCTCTGAACAAATCAGGGAGGGGAAAGGTCAGTTAGGTCAGAAACCAATCGTGTCTGCCACAACTCATACAGGAGACCCCACGGTAGCGGTCCAGAGTGCCAGCTAGGGCTGAATCCCAAATGCGCTTACTGCTGGGGAGCTTTGGGCATTGTTGCTTTAGCCTCTGTTCTGCCATCTGTAAAATGGAGATAATAACACCACCTCTCTCTGCTGTGTGTTTATGCACGAGAAGTGCTGAGGACAAAGTCTGGTACATACTCAACACTCCATAAACATTAACTTTTTGTCCCCCTTAAAGGCAGAACCACTCTTCCATCTTGCAGGAAGAGGCCTGTTTTCTTCAGTTGGGCAAACACTGGCTAACAGCTTGGGGTGGGGGTGGGGGGTCCAGCTCCTTTCTGGTGGGGATGGAGGAAGGTTCAGAGACCCAGCAGGCTTTGGTTGTGCTGAATTATTTGGAATCTGAGGGCACAGAGGTGGAGGAAGAGAGAGACGAGATGGGCAGCTGGCAGCAGGAGAGAATCCTGAGGAAGAGATTGGGATGTGATTAGCTTTCAGCAGCATGACCCCATGAGAGCTTCAGGAGAATTCTGCTGCGCTTCGTGCTGCCTCCTGGAGGTGGAACTTTTTGGGAGGGCTTGATAACAAGCTGAATGGGGTCTCAGGACAGACAAAGGGCCAGGGCTAAGGCTCTCAACACAAGCCCGCCACACCTGGGATACATGCAGGAAAAAGACGGGTGTGAAATACACCAGAACATTCGGGGAGGAATGGTGGTCTCTGGGTGCTTGTAGGTCAAGGTTATGCATAATTTTAGGGTCCTTTTTTTTTTTCCCCAAAAAAACACTCGCCATCCCACCCTCCCCTAATAGTCCCACAACCTTTAATCTACTCTCTATCTCTGTGAATTTATATTTCTAGTCATCTCCTGTAAGTGATACCATACAATATTTGCCTTATGGGCCTTGCTTATTTCACCAAGCATGATGTTTTCAAGATTATTCCATGGTGCAGCGTGTCTCCTAACTGCATCCTTTCTTAGGGCTGGATAATATTCCTTTATGTGTATGCACCACGTTTTTTTTCATCCATTCATCAGTTGATGGACAGCTGGGTTGTTTCCACCTTTTGGCTATTGTGATTAATGCTGCTATGAACATTTGTGTACAGGTGTCTGTTTGAGTCCCTGCTTTAGCCTCATTCTTAATATTTGTTTGTATTTTCCATAATTTCTACAATGATCAGGGATTTGTTCTACGATCAGATAAAAATGTCATTTTAGAAATTTCAAAGAGAGGCGAACAATGAGTAAGGTTATTTTTCTAAAGGTTTGCCACATTAGCTCCATTTGTCCTATACATTGCTAATCCAGTTTAATTTTCTCTTTCTCTCTTTTGCCCTGCTTTTTTCTATCACTCAATGATAATAATAATACTATTTATTGAGTAGATTGCTATGTATGTCCCAGGCACCATGCTCAGTGCTTGCCATGCATAAAATCCTAGGAAGTAGCAATATTATCATTCTGATTTGGAAATGACAGAAACGGGGCTCAGAGAAGTGAAGCACTGGAGCATGGGCCCTTCAAACCCAGGGCTGTTGGGCACTAAAACCCTTGCTCTTAACCACTATCTCCCCTCTCTCTTTTACCATCTCCATCTTTCCCTTTCTCACTCCTCAAACATTAGCAAAACGGTCCCTCTGTCAATTCTGTGTTTATAACCCAAGAATTCTCAGCCTTGGCATGATTGAAATTTGGGGCCCGATAGTTCTCCATTGTCATCCTGTGCGTTGTAGGATGTTTAGCGGCATTCCTCGCCTCCACCTGCTAGATGCCAGTTAACACACCCCCATCAAGTTGTGACATCCAAAAGACCTTGTACTTTGTCCCCGGCAACAAAATCGCCCTCACTGAGAACCACAGACGTGACCTAATTTCTGTTCAAGTTGTGGAAAAGGACGCTGAGGCTCCTCCAATTAAAAGCCACTGACAGAAAGGCATAGGAACAGTTTGTGCCCTTCTGGCAAGTCCAAGCTCATATGAGGCAGCTGTCACCTGCTGGGACGTTCCAGGGTGGGCTTTGAAAATAGTTGGCTTGCCTCTGGCAGCAAGAGATGAAGGCTCTAGCCAGAGACTCCTGCCATTTGTCCTGAAAGCTGTAATTGGAATGGGTGGCACAGGCAGTTCTTGGCCAGCAAAGGGTCAGGGCCCCCAAGCTGGTATGTGGATGGCACTGCTGAAAGCAGAGTAAGCTCTTGACAAAGACACTGCAGGACGAGTCAGAAGATCAGTGGAGGAAAGCAGATGTGGCTCAAGCGGTTGGGCACCCGCCTACCACGTGGGAGGTCCTTGGTTCGGTTCCCAGTGCCTCCTGAAAAAAGATGAACACACAGCACACAGACACAAGAAAGCAGACAGTGAGTGCAAACAACAAGGGAGTGGGAGAAATAAATAAATCTTTAAAAAAAGATCAGTGAACTCAGACTCAGAAGAACAGATTTCTAATCCTGGTCCAGCCCCCACTTTGTGGATTCAGGTGAAGCCCTTTGCCTGTTTCCACATCGATGAAATGAGACTATTAATGCTTCCCTCTTCTCTTCCCAGGACAACTGTCAAGAGCAAAGCAGGAGGAAGTGTCCAAACTCCTTCGCCCCACCTGCTTTACTCTTCTTCATAGCATTGACGTTCTATTGTATTTCTTTACTCTGTGACTCCCTTGCCAGAATGTCAGCCTCATGGGGGCAGGAGTTTGGTCTCACTTGCTGCAGCATCTCCAGAGCCTAGGAGGGTGGGTGGCCGGCGTAGCAAATGCTCAAGAAAGACCCGTTTGTACCCCCGTGGCAAAGAGACTTGAAACTATGTCTCAACAGCGCTAGACATGGCAAGACCTTTGTGCTCTAAGGTTTTACTTCGGATAGTCTATATCCCCCTCTCAAAAAAATCCAATGTGGAGAAAAAGCCTTATATGAATTGAGTTTTCATGCTACAGAGGCCAAAATAACAAAAAACAGCCTGAAAGCCCCACCTAAGAAATCAAGATAAAGCCACAGCTAAATCAGTTCTGGTCAATCTAGAATTGGTTACAAGGTGAAAATTCCCGGCAGCCGTTACAAATGTTGTTTACATAAGATGAGTCGATGTCATAGCACACGCACAAAACTATAATGTGTAATGCAAAATTGTACGTGTAACCCAGTTACTGGGATCACAGGAAGTAGATAATCTCCTATGGAAATTCCTATTAAAATGCAAGCGTTCATATCACTTGACCCAGAAATTCCATTTCTAGGAATTTTATCCTAGAAATTTATCAGGAAACAGCCCAGATATCTATGAGTAAGGAAATGAATAAATCATTGTATATCAATATAACGGAATACTATGCAGCCATAAAAATTGAAGAGATTTGCATGTACTGATGTGGAAAATGCCCAGGATATGTAATTAAGTGAAAATAGCAAGTTGCAAAATATTTTTGTACAATTACAGCGGTGTCATATATAGCAGTATCAGCTAAGCATTCGAAAAAATGTGAAAGAATATACACCAAAGCGTTGATGGTAATTATCTCTAAGGGGAAGTATTACGAGAGACTTTCTCTATGTTCTGAATTTCTAACATATTTTAATTTTTAGCATGCATTTATTACTTTCATAAACAGAAAAGAAAAAACTGTATATGCAACATGAGCTTGCCTACATATGCAAACAAAAGTGAGGCACGTGGCAATGGGAAGGAACTGTATCAAGGTGTTATCAGTGATTGATAATCTCTAAGGAATAGGAATAACGGGTAGCCTTCCTTCAAAAGAAGAAAAAGTTCTATAATGAGCAAGTCCAGCCTTCACGAAGGACAACCCTCTCCCCCAAACCCTCTTTGTTTACACTGGGGTGGCTCTCAGGGTGTAGCATGTTCTTCCGTGTAATCTGCTGTTGCGTGGTGTCCCTGTTTCCCCAGGATGGATGACATTCAGCTCTGCAAGGACATCATGGACCTAAAGCAGGAGCTGCAGAACTTGGTCGCCATCCCAGGTAACCATTTGTGACATCCCCCTGTGCTAAGCAGCTGCTTGGAGCCCCCAGTCTGCCCCACCTGTACTCTTTGGGTCCAGAAAAGGAAGTTCATCTCCTCTCCAAATGACATCATCTTGCAATAAAGTGTCCCCGACCACATGTTTAAAACCCAGCTTTGAGTCAGGCACACCTGGACTCAAGTTCTGATTCAGGCCACTTCCTTGACTCTTGGACAAGTCACTGAGACTTAATTTCTCATCTCCTTGGAAAATGGGGTAGTAACAATACTTAACTCATTGGGTGTAAATCTCATTGTGATAAGCGAGACAATGCAAACTGAGCATTGCATTGAGATTTGACTCAAAGTAAGAGTTCAATAAATATTAGCAATTAAAACTATTATTATCCTGTTGGGAGGAAGTGTAGAGTATAGTGGCTACAAGTTCTGACATTGGAGTCAAACTTAGATTTGTCATCTATTATTTCCATGACCTGGGACAAGTTACTTCACTAAATCTTGGTTTCTTCATCTGTCAACTGGGGCAATAGGATTGTTGTGGGGCTTGACTGAGACTAAAACATGGAAAGTGTTCAGCACATAGCACTTTCCATAGTAAATGCCAAATAAATTCTTGCTGTTATTATTAAACAAATTTCTATCCATTCTTCAAGACATCTCCTGAGAAAGCCTTTCCTATCCATCCAGCCTGAGGTAGGCACTCCCCATCAGCCTTACTCTTATCATAGCACTCACCAAATAATTGCCTTTTGACTCCTATGTATCCCCTCTCTAGGCTCCATGCTCTCAAGGGCATGAATGAGGGCCAAGCACATAGGAGGTGCTAAGGAAATGTTTGTTGAGTGGATAAACACAGCTCTGTCGCAAGAACCTTGCCTTGACCTTTGCAAGGAGCAATGTAGAGGCCCAATGAGCACCCTGATATGAATGGAATCATGCCCCCACAAAGACATGCTCAAGCCCTAATCTCCCATCCTGTGCATGTAAACCCTTTTGTAAATAGGTTCTTTGAAGATATTATCAGCTAAGGTGAGGCCAAGCTAAATCAGGTGGACCTTAGTCCTGGTCACTGGAGTCCTTATAAGCACAGGAAATTTGGACCCAGTCGGGAGTAGAAGACAGAAGGAGGCAATGACCATGTGACAGAGGCAGAGACTGAGTTATGGATGGCCTGCAAACCACTGCCAGAACCCTACAGGCTTCGGAGAAAGCATGGTCATGCTGACACCTTGATTTCGGACTTCTAGACTCCAAAAACCATGGGACAATAGATTACTATTGCTTAATCCAACCAGTCTGTGGTATCTGTTACAGCAACTCTGGCAAACTAAGTCACACTCGCCAGTGTCCTATATCGGAACATCTTTGCCATTCTCTCCAGAGGCTACTCCTCAACAAGCCCTGTGCTCAGCGCTGGGCATGCAGCAATGGACAAGGAATGATTCCCTAGTCTCAAGGAGCTCCCATGTTAATAGAAGAGAGATAGGATTTGGCACACAGTGGGAAACCATAAGCAATGGGCATTACTGAGCTAGAAGTGAAACCTAATGCACTTTACAGAAGGTTTCTCAACCTCAGCACTATAGACATTGGGATTAGAATCTGTGCTCTGGGGGGCTTTCCTGTGCATTGCAGGATGTTGAGCAGATTCTTGGTCCTTGCCCACCAGTAGCCAGTAATATCCTCCTCCCTGCCCCAGTTATGACAACGAAAATGTGCCCAGACTTTACCAAGTGGTCCATGGGAGAGAAAGATCGCCCCTATCTGAGAACCGCTGCTGTAAATCCAGGCTTGGCTCCAGGCTTACCAGCTGGGTGACCTTCACCGAGCAACTTAATTTCTCTGAGCTTCAAACTCCTGATGTGTAAAATGAGACCAATGAGCCCAACCTCCCAGGGCTGTTGTGACTATTCTATGAGATAAACGCAAAGCGTAGGCACATGCCACACTCCTGTGAATATTCTAGAGATGGGTGGTGCAGGCAGTGGAAATGGAACTTTCAGATGGCTTTGTTTTAACGAGCATTTACTATGCGTCTGGCAATGCTTAAGCCCTGGGAATATCCAAGTGAGGAGAATGTCCTCACTGAAAGGCATTTTTGACATCTTCAGGGTCAGTGGTTCTCAATCCTGGCTACTCATTGGAGTCACCTGGGGAGCTTAAAAAAGTTAAAAAACAAAACAAAACAAACAAACAAACAACAAAAAAAAAAACACTGAAATCCGAGGGGTTGGAGGGTGACAGCTAAGGGGTACAGGGTTTCTTTATAGGGTGATGAAAAGTTCTAAAATTGAGTGTGATGCTGGTTGCATAACTCTTTGTGAATGTACTAAAAATCAATGAATTATACATTAAGCAGGTCAATTGTATGGGATGTGAATGATGATATCTCAGTAAAGCTGTTACCAAAAAAGTGCAATGTCAAAGGTAAAGTAATAAAAGAATGAGAAAAAACCACACCGAAGTCTAGACCCCACCAACGAGAGATTCCTATTCGATTAATCTGGCATGGGGCCTGGCCTTGGTAAGTTTTTAAAGTTTCCCACGTGATTCTACTTCAACCCTCTTGTTTTATAGCCCTCAGAGGAAGTTCCATTGAAAGATACAGATGCTCATCCCAGCTTACCTAAGCTCAAAACGAGCATTTCCTGGAAGGACAAATGAGTGTCCTGGAGACCTGGGGCATGAAGCTCTGTCCAGCCCTCAAGGGCCTGGAGACAGCTCTCTTCCTCCCTTTCTCTCTCTCTGTCTCTCTCCCTCATGAGGTGTGGCCCCCAGGCCAGCCAAGGCAACTCAACTCCACGGCCTCTTGGGGCCGTGGCATCCTCCAAGCGCATGTGGAAATGTGTGGGCATGGGTGTTTGTGGTTGACACGATGACTGCGAGGCACGACTGAGCCAGGGGCGCAGGTGACGATAACGACCCGCTCACCTGGGGTACAAAATAATCTGTAATCAACATCAATGATATTTTACTGCACTATTTAAAATCAATATTAATGCAAAAAATAATAATCCACGATGAACAAAATGCCAGGGTTTAAACCAAGATGACATCAGTACTGCTGTTCAGTGGGCAGAGGCCAGGGATTCTAGAATCTGCTACGTGGGGGGTAGTCCCAAGCAATGAAGACTGTGTCTCACCCAGTTTGCCTTTGGCTTCCTCACTCAGAGGACACCTCAAACAAAGGCCCAGCTCGCCTCATACCAGTCCCATTGATTCCTGGTAAACCATTTCTTCCCCATCACTTTTGTGTTCTAAGACAGTCCCTTTGGCTCCCGCCTTCCCATGCACAGTTCCCCACCTTCTCCCATTCTCCATGTGCAAAGTCTTCCTCTGCCATGCCTGGAGATGGCGTTAGCTGAGTTTAGGGGAAATGCCAATGCTCCTGGCATCACATCAATAAAAGCAGTAAGTGAAGAGAACACTGAGTGGCCAGGAAAATCAAGTTTCTCAAGGCAGGGTCAGAAAATATTTTGCCAGCTCCTCAGTGTGTATTGGAATGACTGTGGTTGATTGGTGAGAGAGGATGTCTCAAGGGCAAGCCACATGCCTCACCCCGCTGCCCCTGCCACCATCGCCACCTAGAGCTAGGGTGCTGGGGTGTTGAGGCCTTGCCAAGGAAGCTTTGAGTACCTTCTCATTGGACATAAAAATAGTACACTCCTCAGAGCATTTGTGGGGAGGATCAAACCAGTGGTTCTCAACCAGAGGTGAGTTTGTCCCCCAGGGGATACTGGGCAGCATCTGGAGACATTTTTGGTTGTCACCAGTGGATGGCAGGGTGGGGGGGCACTATTGGTGACTGGTGAGTAGAGCCAGGGATGCTGCTAAATATCCGACAATGCCCAGGACGGCCCCCGACCTCCAATGCCAGTACTGCCGAGGTCAAGAAGCCCTGGTTTGAATCAACATAAAGCCTATGGCAATACAAATATAATTAAAATAGCCATGACGCAGGAAGCACCAATCATTTGCACACTTAACACAATGCAATTTGCGTTTCGCTCATCAAATAAGCATTTATTTCTATTTTCACCTGGTTCAATAAATATTTAACATGGAAGGCATTTAATCACGAAAACCACACCGACAATGTAAAATAACAGCTTTTCATGAGGCCTCACCAATGCAACAGGACATCAGCTAAGCATTTTGTTTGATTTCTTGCTCTTAAAACTTATGACAACTTTTTGATGATCTGTATCGAGAGATTGGATGCTCCCAGAGGCTGAGGACTGGGCCAAGGGTCACACAGCTAAGAAGGTGGGGAGGGTGCCTGATTCTGCGAGGGTGCGGGAGGGTGCCTGATTCTCACAGCTGGGACAGGAGCTGTGGGCCAGGAGGCCCCGGCAAAGTCCAGGGGGAGAGGGTGGTGGCCTGGGCTAAGGACACGTGCTGGAGGAGATGGGAGGTGAGGTGGAGGGTGGCACTGGCACACGTGTGATGCCAGCAAGCGGGGGTGGGGGGAGTTAAGTTGGCAAGCTGGAGGTTCTCACTGGCAAGTAGGTGGGTGACGCTGGCAGGCAAAAGGGCCACCTCATCGAGCGGGCGGGTGGTACCAGCAGGCAGGTGGGTGGTACCAGCAGGCAGGTGGGTGGTGCCTGCAGGCAGGTGGGCCACACTGATAGGAAAGGTCTGTGACTCCACATAGGCAGGTGAGCGGCATTGCCAGGGGCTTGGAGGCATGAGACAGGAGCTGGTATATAAGGTGGCATGGCCCACTTCTTTGGATGACTTCTCCGGTGAGTTGCTGGGAGGTGCTTCCTGAGCCGAGGGCTGCAGCTGAGGATCTGGGGAAGGCTGGGGTGCCCCTGTCGTGGGTGAGAGATGGAAAACCTGGACGAATCACTTGAGAGAGGGTTGTTGGGGGAACTGCCAGGTACTGAGTGACTCTGGCAAAGCCCTGGGAGCAGGTGGAGGACACTTGGGCCTCTCTGAGGGTGTAGTTGGTCCTGCGGAGAGGGGAGTGACACAAGGACTCCCTGGAGCAGAGCGGGGGCCCCAGTGTGTATGGGGGACGCTGTAGGTAACCTGCTTGGAGGGGCAGGGAGGGGCTCTGCAGTGTTGGCGAGAGATTTGGGGGATCCCTGTGGGAGGTCACCGACACAGCAACAGCCGGGACTCGGGGGCTGCCCTGGCCACTGGACACCCGGCTACAGATTCCACCCTCTTCTTCACCAAGGCTTCTGGTTAAAGGGAGAAACCGAATTTGTTAGCTTCCCAGGCTGCCGTCACAAAGGACCACAAACTGAGGGGGCTTAAAATAACAGCAGTTTACTTTCTCACAGTCCTGGAGGCCAGGGGTCCAAAGTCAAGGTGTTGGCCGGGCCACGCTCCCTCTGAAGGCTCGGGGGAGAATCCTTGCCGGCCTCTTGCAGCCTCTGGCAGAGGCCACAATCCTTGGCCGGCAGCTGCATCGCTCCACTCTCTGCCTCCTTCTTCACATGGCCTGCTCTGTGTCTCTGTGTCCTTTCCTCTTAAAAAGACACCAATGGGAAGCGGATGTGGCTCGAGCGATTGGGCTCCCGTCTACAATACGGAGGGTCCTGGGTTCGGTTCCTGGGGCCTCCTGGTGAAAGCGAGCTGGCCCGCGCGGAGAGCTGACGCAACAAGATGATGCAACAACAAAAAAGAGACCCAGAGGAGAGACAGTGAGAGACACAACAAACCAGGGAGCAAAGGTGGCTCAAGAGATTGAATGCCTCTCTCCCATGTTGGAAGGTCCTGGGATCGGTTTCCGATGCCTCCTAAAGAGAAGACGAGAAGAGAAGACAAGCAGACACAGAAGAACACGCAGCGAATGGACAAAGAGAGCAAACAGCGAGCGCAAGTGGCTGAGGCAGGGGGCAGGGAAAAAATAAATAAAATAAATCTTAAAAAAAAAAAAAAAGACACCAGTCACTTGATCACATCTGCAAAGACCCTATTTCCAAATTAACTCACATTCACAGATCCCCGGGGGTTAGGACTTGAAGATATTGTTGTGGGAAACTCACTCCAACCCACACCACTGACTTTCTCTCCTAACCAAATAGTATGTTCTCCTTGCCCCACCCCCCGTTCTGCTTCCAGATCTAGAGGAAGTTGTCAACATCTGTCCTAGGCAGGCAGAACAGATCAGCTGCTGCACATGCTTTCATCTTCTGAAAGGGATCTGAGCAGAGGGAGCCCAAAGTGGGTTAAAGTTTCAGCCCTCCCTACTTTATCTCTTCTCTTTGGCGTCCTAGTCCTTGGTGTCCGTGTCAGGACTAATGTTATCAGCGTTGATGATTTTCCTCTGACAAATTGCCTTACCCTCCCCACAGAGTAAACCCCTCTCAGTCCCCTGCCTGAGGCCCTCCTAACTCCTCTCAGCCAGAGCCCCTGGCTGTGTCATTGCCATTTATTGAGTGCTCCCCATGGGCCAGGCTCTCTGCAGGGAGCTTTAATGCTACTGCATTGTGCCTCACAGGGTGAACTTTACAGATGAGGAGAATTTGCTTCTCCAAGTGCCCACAGCAAGTCACACCTGAGAGCCAAGAGTCCAGCCCTCGCCCCTCAGGCTCACAGTGCTCTCAGCAGTTACCCTCAACTGTTTCTTGGCTGGTATTTTCTTCTTCCCAGAAAAAGAAAAAACCAAGCTGCAGAAGCAGAGAGAGGACGAGCTGATCCAGAAGATCCACAAACTGGTGCAGAAGAGAGACTTCCTGGTGGACGACGCGGAGGTGGAACGTTTACGGTGAGTGCATGGCAGCAACTCTGCACACCTGTCACCCGACCATCACCCGACCGTCACCCAACCCCTCTCCCCCAAATTCCTTCCAAAACCCACCATCGGCTCCCGGCATCTGCACAGCCTTGCCCCACAGGCCCGGCCTTGACAAATGCCCCTCCAACACTGAACCCCACTCTTTGGCCCCAAGGACCATTCATATTGGAGAGAAACTCAACCCCAGCACCCAAAAGCCTGGCAGAAGCCCTTGGGTCTTAAGTGAATGCTGTTCAAGGAGACACTGAGGAGGACTTACCTCACATACGCAGCACAGCTTCTTACAAATCCTCTTCACTGAGCTGTCTCCCAACTCATCAAGGCAACTTCTCGAAGCCTCTCCTGTCAAGCTCTGTCGCCTTGCGTTGACTAGCTTCCTCTCCTGGGTTTGCATTTTTCCTTCCTCTCCCTTTGGTGGCTCCAATGTCCTTTCCTAGTGTCTACTATTTGCCAATGCATTTGCCACCTGGATATGGACAACTGAGCCCTGGAGCCTGAGATGTTGGGGTCAGGGACAGCTAGGAATTCTGGTTCTTGAAGATTTTTGTCCCTGAGCAAAGCCTTTGGAGCCACCCAGCAGGAGAGGAACACAATGTACTGCTGGCTCCGGGGTCTTCTCCAACTCAGAGGAAAGTTTCCAATCTACTCTCTCTCTTCTTGGGTCCTCCATGGCTCCTCCTGGAAGCCCCTGGGATGTGCCTGACTAGCTTGGCCAGGCTAGACCCATCAGCTTTGCTTCTGGTGACTCTTGGACAAGCCAACATGACATCTGCTCTGAGGCCCACCATGTGCCTCGCGGGGGCTCAGATGGCTTAAAGATACAGGAAGAGAAGTGTTGTCCAATCCCCTGAACCCCAATCAGATATGCTGGGTGCTGTACATCCCTGCCTGTGCCCTGAGATCTCACCCTTGCCCTGGGCAAACATTTACTCCCTCACTGATACATGTTTTCAGTCATCCATGTCCATCTCTGCTTCTGACCAGGCTTTTCAAACACTACACACGCTCATAAAACACAACAACGTGCACATGCCATACACAGAACCTGATGGCTCTTGCCTCATTTCATTGGTTCTTTGATGCTTTTCCTGCTTATTGTTCTTCTCTCTTCTCTTTTACACATCTGCCTTCACAGGGAACAAGAAGAAGACAAGGAAATGGCCGATTTCCTGAGAATCAAGTTAAAACCTCTAGACAAAGTAACCAAATCTCCAGCCAGTGAGTGCATATGTGATTCCTCCCCTGTCCCCTAATCCAAGAGAAAAGGAAATTAAAAGACGTCTGGGAGCCAGAGGGGAGCACAACGAAATTCTTCCTAATGATCAAATTTGACCATAGAATGGAGGCAGGCAGGGCTGGCTTCATGGACATGGGGACTCTGCAGTCACACACAGTCCCATGCTCAGTGCTCTGCAGTTGCCATCTTGAATTTCTTACTTTTTGAACAAGAGGTCCCATGTTTTTATTTTATGCGAGGCTCCACAAATTCTGTAGCTGGCTCTGGTGGCAGCTGGCCCTCCCTAATCACATGGCTTGGTGTGTTTCATAGAAGGAGCTGGGTGGGCACTGAGGCAAGATTGTGGGGCCAGAACCATTAGTGTAGTGTCCCAATGCCCGTGAGCTTGTTAAAGCAATAATTTGTCCTGCTGTCAAGGTACTGCCTTGTCTGTTGATTTAGCATTTCTCAAACTTATCAAGCTACTGTACGGCTTGAAAGAGTGCAGCCTCTTTCAGTTATAAGAAGTGGACATACAATTCAAAAAAGGGGATTTGTTGGAGAAAGAGAAACAAGAACCAAAGCCTCAGAGACTGAACACCTAGAAGTTGCTTTCCTTCCACTTCTCACCTCTGCCCTTCTTTGCATGTTAGCTCCATTTTCTCCTACTACCCAGGCCTTCTCCATGGGATCAGAACTGCAGAACCACAGCTTAGCAGCTCCAAGGTAGCACCACACCTTCTCTCTCTTGGGATCTAAATGTATAAATCTTAGGGAGAGATTCTGGGTTGGCCCTTCTTGGTTCATGTGCCCACCTCTTAGGCCAGTCACTGTTGCCAAGAGGCTGGGTACTGTGGAGAGCCAGGTCTGTGTCACATGCCCACTCCTGCAGCCATAGGGACATGATCTGGTACCAGAGGAAGAGGGATTAGAAATCTTGCTGGGGAGAAAGAAAAAAGCTGCCAGTATCTCCTACTACAAACACAATCCCAGCTTTCACTGGCCACCCATTCAGATCCCATGAAAACACAGTTGTAAGAGTGTGGGGGGGGATGAAGAAAGAGAAGGGTTGTGGACCTTCTACTGGCCTCTAAAATCACAAGGCAGTGTTCCTTGCCTCAAGCCAGCATCTTCAATGGACTGCCTCTTCCATAAAAGGTAAATTAGAAAAATTCCACCTAATACCATGGAGAAAGACCAAGTAAACTTTTCTTTTATGTCAGTTTGTGGATATAGAAAAGAAATGATTCTGGCAAAAAATCAAAACACCAAGAGCCAAGGGGCCAAGTGTGAGGTCCAAATTTATACTACTCATCTGGTGCTGGAATCCCAAGTCAAAAAATTAACAATAAAAGCTAGTGTAAAACCAGTGAAATCTCTGGGACCCCAGCAAAAGCAAATGCAAAACTGCTCCATATCCCACAGTTCACAGGATTCCCACAGATAAAAACAACCCCCATAAAAAGGTGCTTCCAAAAAAATGAAAAACCCACAAGGAAATGAACCACCACGAGGGAGTTAGAAGATACAACAAAGAGAATATCTTTCCTCCCAAGAATCAGAAATGACAGAACTATATAAAACAGACAATAAACTAAGTAAACTGAAAATAATTACAGTGACAAGAGAAGGAATGAAAAACAAAATGAAATAGCAGGATGCTATTAAAAAAAAAAAAAGGATAAGAGAATTTGCAAAAAATAAAGCTTCTGTAAAAAGATATTGTCACTGAAGCAAAAATTCAATGGCTGGATTAAAGAGCAGATTAAACACAGGGACACAGCTGAAGGGAAGGTTCATAAACTGGAAGACAGATCTGAGGAAATTACCCAGAATGCAGCCCAAAGAGTCAAAGAAATGGAAAAAAATGAAAGACAGGTTATGAGTCATGGAGGATAGAATGATAAGATACAACTTGCATCTAATAGGCATTCCAGAAGGAGACAAAGATAGGACGGGGTAGAAGGATATGTGCAAAGATAATGTATGAGCATTTTTGCAGAATTGAAAAAACATGAGCCCTAAGACTAAAGTAATTTGGACAAAATTTATCATTTCATTCAACAAATACATATTAAATGCCAGGCCCTGTGCTAGGCTTGGCAGATGCAATGGTGAGGAAAGCTGAATAGGAAAAGGCCTAAAAGCTGTTATTGGCTGAGGACTGAAAGCCAGAGGGCACAGAGGGAAGTGGAAAAATCACCAGGACCACAGCAGGTCTCAATGCCACATTATCTGACCTATGAAGTTGGAGCAAGGCCTGGCCAGGACTTGGGTTGGGGCTGGGCTACAGGTGGTGGGGGCTCTCCTAACCTCACCTCTTCCTCTCTCCATCTCTTCCTCTGTGCTCCCAACTTGCTGCAGGCTCCCGGGCAGAGAAGAAAGCAGAGCCCCCACCCAGCAAGCCCACGGTGGCCAAGACGGGGCTGGCACTCATCAAGGATTGCTGTGGGGCCACCCAGTGCAACATCATGTAGTCCCCATGTGGGGTGCCCCCGGGGCCACGGGGACCACCCTCCGGCCCTCTGGTCTTCATAGCCCCCATTGCACTGGGGCCCAAGAGCTCTCCAAGGTGAAAGAGGCTGAAGGCCGGACCGTGACTGCAGCCAGGGGCCATGGGCACAGCGGATGGGCCCGGCCGTCCTGTACAGAGTGTAGCAATAGGGAGTCCCCCACTGTCGCATGGCCCTCCCCAGAGCATGCCGAACCCAGGAGTCTGTCTCACTGTTTATCCAACCACTAGGAAAGGTTCTCCCTCAAAAAAGTATATCTCCACTTCTATCTAGCTGTATCTAACCCACTGTGAGAGTGAACTGGGAGAGGGGCATGGTCCCCAGGCATGTACAGTCGTGACCTCTCCATCACCATGGGGGACACACCCCCCACTCACCCTCCTAGCTCTGCCCTGTTTGTTCCCTCGCCAGGGACTGTTCCATGGAGGGCTCCCAATAGCTCCATGTCTCTCAGCTGCCATATAGGTCTGGCATTCTTGGCGACACAGAGGGCCCACCTGTAGAGTATGCTTGTGTGTGGTGTCATGGTCGCATCTCTTGCTTCTTCCCATCCTGTGTCTGGGCACAGCTCAACATCTGCAGTGGGCTCGTTGCACTCTTGCCTTGTCCTGCCTTGTCCTTCCACTTCAGTGTCTGCCTCAGGTATGTGGAGGAGAGTGAGGATGGGGAGGCCTGGGCTGGATCAGGCTCAGAAGAGGTAGCAGAGAGCTGGAGGCCCCAACACCAAGGCTAGGGCGGATGAAAAGGGGTCCTAGAGCAGATGCTGACGGAGGCACTCTCCCCGCACTGGGGGCCACCAGAGCCAATGGCGGCAGGATGCCACTCACCAGCCCAACACACAGACCTCTGGAAAGAGCAGCGCTAGGCAGGAGAGGTGCCCTGACCCACCCTGTCCCATCCTTTGGTGGCGTATTTTAACCAGCCTAACAATTCCACCCGTGTAACTCAATGTACATTTGATATAGCAGCCAGGCATACCCATGGGGCCAATTTGTACCAGTGTGTGTCGTGACCGGCCTCAGTAGTTAGCGCCACTCAAGATTCGCTGACGTGCAATCATCCATCAGAGAAAATAAATATGGAAACATTTTTTTATGACATTTTTTAAAGATTTTTACTTTTTTTTTCTTGATTATGGAAGTAATTCTTGTACATAGCAGACCATTAAGATAGTACAAAAAGTGTAACGTTTTTTTATTTTTTTGCTTGTTTTCTAAAAAAAACCACCCATAATTCCTCCAAATAGAGACCACCTTTGACATTTTGGCCTATTTCCTTTCAGTCTTTTTACTATGCATTTTTTTCATGATTGACATCATACTGTACCATTTTGTAACTATTTTTTTTCTCTTAACACTATATCACTATCATTCTCCCATGTCATAAAAAGCTCTTTGTAAACATTAAATATGCTTCGTAAATATTTTCAATGGCTGTTTTAGTAATCCATCTTATGGATATATCATAGCTTAACCATTTCCTCACTATTTCTAGTTTTTCAGTATTATAGATAATGTCTAGTTAAAACATCCTGGGGAAATAAAGTTTCATCTGAATTTCTGATTTTTTCCTTAAGATAAACTCCTAGAAGTAAAATCATTGGGCCACTAAGGGGTAGCATTTTCAAAATATTTATAAATCAAAAGTTAATGTCAGCTTTGACACAAAGTCTCTCTAACTGCGGACCCCAGAGTCTGCTGGCTCGAAGGCCCCTCCCCCAGACCCTGGCGTCACTCCGTCTCCAGTGTGCTTCTGCTTCAGTCCAGGCTTCAGCCTGCATGGCCCTTCCTGTCACTCCAAAGCTGAAGGGGGGCCCTGGACCAAGTATGAAGCCAGTCCCGCCCCCACTAACTTGCAGTACAAACTGCAGGCAGCAGAGGGCCCTGCTGAAACGGAGGGTCTGAAAGCCCTGACCCCAGGCCAATTACAGAGCAGTCACTCACCAATCCAATGAGCCAAGGAGATCGAAACCCTCATAAAAATCCTGCTTCTAGTTAAGCCCAAGGGCAGACCTAACTTATGTTCCTGCTATTCCTATTGATTTTTTAAAAACAACAAAAAAACATTTATTTAGGCTTTCACAGAAGAGCGGGGGACAGTAACTATTCAAGATGCTCTCAGATCACGAGGGCTGCCTGCAAAGCTGCAAAACCCTGCAGACCTTGGAGTCCTGCACATCAGAATTGGTCCTTCCAGAATGCAGGTGGGAGGACAATCCCAGGAATAACATTTATTAAGAGGTTATCGCTGCACTGGGCACTGAACACCCATCATCGTGCTTGGTCCTCACATCAACCTGGTATAGCTGCCATTTTACAGACAAGAAAGTGGAAGCTTAGTCCTTTGTCCGAGCTCCCAGGGATAGTTAGTGGTGGGGTTACCGCTCATACCCCCTTAGTTTTCAAGCTGCCATAACAAATACCACAAAATTGTGGGCCAACAATGGGAATTTTGTGGCTCACAATTTTGAGGCTAGCAGGAGTCCAAAATGGAGGCAATGCTTTCTCCCCAATGTCTCTAACATTCTGGTGCTGGCTGCCGGCGGTTCTCGGGGTTCCTTGGCTTGTGTCCCTACCTCATATCACGTGGTGATGGCCTCTCCTTTCTCTTCCGGGTTCCACCGACTGCTGGCTTCCTGCTTCCAGCTCCTCCCTCTAAGGCTTCCCGGGATAAAATTAAGACACATCCTAATTCAGCTGGCCACATCTAAAGCAAAAGAATAACATCTTCAAGAGATCCTATTTACAATGGGTCACACCTACAGGAATGGGGTTAAGATAAACACATTTTTTTTCTGGGGTACAGAAGTCAACCAACCACACCCACCATCAAGATTTGGACAGATCTCCCCCATCTTAAGAAATAGTGATGATAAATCCTCCATCCAATTGTCCCTTGCATCTATTGCCTCTCTCTATGTCTTCACAGTCTTACTTCTTTACACTCATCCATAGTCGCGTTATCTCCGTTTTCCTAACGTCCTGCTCTCTCTTTGGCCTATTTTAATATGGTTTTTGTCCCCCTCTTGTCCCTGAAGCCCCTCTCACCAGGGTCAACAGTGGCCTCCAGCTGGCTATGCCCAGCTGATGCTTTTCACCCCTCCTGCTCTCCCAGGCACACGCTCCACTTGTCGGCTCTAAGCCACCAATCCCCTCATCCTCCAGGTGCATTTACATCTTCCTGGTTCTCAAGGTCTGTCCCTCTGCATTCTGCTCTTCCCCTCAGCTGACCTCACCATCTTAGATGGCCAGCTGCATGTATGGCTCCCCAGCTTCTCTCTTGAGCTTCGGCCTCTCTCCTAAGCTCAGACTCATTTATCCAACTGCCACCTACACATCTTCACTTGGATGCAGTGTAGGCACCTCAAATGTAACATGTCCCAAAATGAGGGGTAGGCAAACAGTGGCCCCATGGGGCCCAATCCCATCTGCCTTCTGTTTCTCTCCATAATATTTTATTGGAACATAGCCATGCTCATTCATTTATGTATTGTCTATGCTGATTTTGGGTTGCAACAGAAGAGTTAGTGGTTGTGGCAAAGACCGCATGGCTTGCAAATCCTAAATTATTTACTCTCTGGCTCTTTAAGAAAATTTTTGCCAACCTCTTTCCTAAACTAAGCTCAGCGTCACCGTGTGTTTTCATCTCAGGAAAGAGTACCATCCTTTCCAAGCTTATCCATTGCCAAGTCTTTACTTTCTACTGGCTAAGTACCTCTAGTGTCTTTCCATATTGTACCCTTAGTGTAGAAAACATTACCTTTTGCTTGGTCAACTGCAGTACTTTCTTCATTGGCCTCCTTCTTCACTGGTCTTTCTCCCCTGAAATTCATTCTCCATACAGTAGATGATTTTCTGAATAATACAAATCTAATTGTCATTCCCCTCCTTAAAGCCATCCCCACTGCCTCTAGGATGAAAACCATGGTCTCTCACATGGTTTAAAAGGCCTTCTCTGATGGGGTCTCTTCCTGCATACTAGGCCTCTTCTCACGCCTCTTTCCTGGATCCCTTGTTATGCTGGGGATACCGAAGACTTCTTTGGGGTCTTTGATTCTTGCCATGTTTTCTGTTGCTCCTAGATCTTTATCTTTTATTTCCCCTGCCAGGGACTTCTCAGATTCTCTCCTCCCCTTCTTATTATCATCATCCATTTATCATGCCCCACTCTGAAGCCAAAATGATCTTCCTAATGCTCAAATCTGACCAAGTGTGTCACTTCCCAGTTTAAGACTCACCTGTCCCTTCCTGCTGTCCTCACAGTGAGGTCTTGGCCCTGTGGCCAGGTCTCTAAAGCCTCACGGGCCCCAGCTTGCCTTCCCCACCTCCCTTCTCACCACTCCTCCAGCTTTGCACCTTTGCTCACACCAATGATTAAGGGAACAGACAAAGGGCACTGAGCAGGAGCAGCCAGAGAGAAAGAAGGAAGACTGGGCAGAGGAAAGTGTCAAGGAGGGCATGTTCCACAGGGTCAAACTTTACCCAGAGGTCATGTGATCTTAAGAACACTGTGAAATGTGTCCAAATAGGCTGTATTTGATGAGAGCAGTGCCAGCAAAGTGCTGGCCCAGAAACCCAGATTTACCCACAACTGATGACCTGTACCCACTGTTCCACTGGAGGTGGGTATGGGCTATCACCCCTATTTGGCAGGTGGAGAAACTGAGGCTAAGAGAGGGGAAGTGATCAGCTCAAGGTCACACAGCATGTAAGTGATGGAGCCGGGATGAATCTAGGTTTTCCAACAGGTGCTCTGAGAGCATGGAAGGGTGGGGGAGGCCCAGGAAACAGGGACCTCAGGCTGCAGTGGAACATAGTCAATCAGGGCTAGGGGTTTCTTTCATGTTCCTGAACCCTTCCCTGGTGAGCTGTTATTGATTAGAGGTAACTCACAGCCATGCAGCAGCAGCTGAACCTCTGTGAACTTTCCAGTGGCTGGACAGCCCTGAGTTGCAATTCTTGACCTCCCAAGTCATCTGCAGCTTGAGAAGAAGCAATTCCCATGTACCCAGTGCACCAGCCAGGCCCGAGAGACCTTCCACTGGCAGTCCAGCCAACAGACATTGTGGGCTGGGGCAAAACACTCAGGGCAGCTGGCTTAAGGAACAAATATCAGTTCATTTTCCTATTCATTAATTTGTTAGTTAATTCCATTAGTTATTGCAGTATTTGGCAGGGTTAGGGAATACAGAGAAAGAGAGAGAAGAATGAGACCGGCCGGGGTGCTACCCTCATGTAACTTTTGTTCTAGTGAGGGAGCCAGATGTCAAAGAGGAGGGAGGGGACTGGGATCTCGTTTGTTAAGTCTGAACAAAACCCCTTGATCAGCAGGATTAGCAAAAGAGAAGGCTGCCTGGAAAAGTGATTGAGGACTTTGGCTTGGAGTCAAGCTGCCTGGGTTAAAATCCCAACTGTGTGAGCCCGGGCAATTTTCTTTTCCTCTTTGCTCCCCGGTGTCCAGATCTGTGAAATGGAGAGCACAACAGGAGGATTAAATAAGATGATACAAGTGTAGAGTGTAGAAGGATGCGCTTAGGAAAGTCAATTATTACCATCTAAATCAGAAAGTAGGAAGAAGGGTCCAAGGCCAAAGGCTACTCAACTGCCAAGGTTCTTGGAGGGCCAGGGGCTGGTGCTGGGAGTGAAATGGTGAGGAATACAAACCTGGGGCCCTGCCCTCATGAGGCTGATGGTAAGCAGATAAGTGAACAGACATGACACTACCGTGTGACCAAAGTTGTCGTAACCCCAATGACAGCTGAAGCACCCATCCCACGTTTCTCAAGATTTCTGCCCCTTCCCCAGTTCTTACAGTCCCATGGTCACATCTGACCCTCACTGCCAGCCCCTGGCCAACTCTCTGCACCCTTCTCAATTCCCTGCCCACAGCTGTCCCCTCCCTCTACTCCATACGAAGTTCAACAGGGAACTGGGGCCCCTTTTCTCCACACTCCACTGAAAATACCTGGCACAGCCTCAGAGCACAAGGCCAACTTTACAGAATGTTGATGGAGGTGGAGGGGGTTTACATCACAGAGGCACAGACAAGTGGAAGTTGAATGTTAGATTTCTTATTTCCACCAGCTCTGGCACGGCCACCTCCACTCACCCCCACATTGCTTTCCCCTTCCCCAGTCCTCTTCACTATTAAGTTCCCTCCCGCTTTATTAGAACACTTGAGCTCTCACTTCAGCTTTGCCCCTTAATTCATTTTCAGAGAAGCCTCAGCTCTGGCTGCTCAATAGCGCCAGGCCTCACCTCCTGGTCTCACCTCCATCCCACTCTCCCCCAGGGCTCTGAGAGAGGGAGGGAGACTACAGAGATTTCTTTCTCTCCTGATGAGAAATATGCAGCTCATTGCTCCTCCTCCCACAGAAGCAGCTATAGGACATTTTGGTTTTAATGAACGATTTCCCCCCTCAGTCCCACAGGGAAAGCAGTAGCACAGAGGCTGTGGGAGCATGGAAGGGGTACTGAAAGGGCTCAAGAAGCTTCCCCCAAGGAGGAAGCATCTCAGCCAAGAGACACTGGCAGGGAGAGGAGTAGAAGGGGAAAGGGGGGTGGGGTGGGGTGGGGCACGGGGGGGGGGGCGGGCATTCTTGCCAAGGGCTCTCCTGGGCTGCAGGGTTCAGGACACAGACCTCTCAGCATGCCCCCTGATGCAGGGCAGTAGCTCTCTGCATTAGGATTCTTTTGGTTATAACTGATCAAACTGAAGTCAAATAGGCAAAACATAAAGAAGGGCTAGGCTCTCCCAAGACCTGCGTGCCACTGGGTCCAGGGGCTCACAGGATGTCCTCTGGACCTGGTTCTCTCTACCTCTCGGCCCTGCCTCCTTCCTGCTGGCTTATTCTCAGGCAGGGTCTCCTGGGCTGGCCCACCACCGGGCTCACGTCCTCCCAGGCCTACCATGGCGGCAATCCCACCATCACCACCAACTCCCCAGCATGGAGTCGCCCCGGCCTGGCTGGGGTCACGTGCCCATTCCCGAATCACTTGTTGCAGCCAGAGGAGGGCAAGCTGGGGTCCGAAGTTCCACCCTGGAGCTGGGGAGGGGTCGGTCCATTTGTGCGGGAAGAAGAGAGAACGGAGGCTGGGCAGTTCACTGCCACAGTGACCACTGCCTTTTAGAGACTGAGAGACGGGCTTTCCCAGCAGAGGCTTGCCTGAGCCGGCGCAGCAAGCTCACGGCTCCGGCCGCTGCCCCAGGCTGATGCGGCGCCAGTGCCCCTCGCTCCCCCACGTCCAGCCCAGCCCCTGTCCACAGGACATCGCCTGTCTCCCAGGCAGTGCTCCCCTACAATTCCCCTCACCTGGTGCACCCAAGAGCAACTGTTTACCCAGCGTGAACCACCACCTCCGAGGGGTAGGAAGGGAAAGAAGGTCCGAAGGAAGCACTTCCGGGGCTTCAGCCATGATTCCGACTGTCCAGGCGCAGGTCCCAATCTCTGGGCAGGGCCAGGGGCCTGTTAAACCACTGTAAGGTAACTTTAAACATTTCACACTTACAGAAGAGTTGTATTTTAAATAGTCCGAAAAAGACCTGTATACTCTTTCACTCAGATTGTCTGAGTGCTAACATTTTGCCACATCTGCTTTATTATTCATATATATACATAAACATGTTTTTCCCAGAACGTTTTGATTGTGGGTGCAGGCATCATGCCCTTTTACCCCTAAATACTGCAGCTTGCCCGGCCCCCCCCCCAAAAAAAAACAAGGGCATTCTATTTCATAATTACAGAACAATGAGCAAATTCCATTAATTCAATTCTACCAACTAATATTCAAATTTTACCAATGTTTTCCTTTATGGCTATCTCCTCCTGCCCCCTTCCCATCCAAGATGTAGTCCAGGAATAAGAATTGTATTCTGTCACTATGGCTTTCTTTAGCCTCTTTCAATCTGGAATGGGCCCTTGGCCTTCCTGTCTTTCATGACACTGTTTTTTGAAGAGTCCAGATTAGTTGTTTCAGTCTGCTGGGCTGCTGAAATGCAATATACCACAAATGGGTTGGCTTTTACAATGGGGATTTATTAGCTCATAAGCTCACAGTTCTGAGGCTGTGAAAATGTTCAAATCAAGCCTTTATCAGGTGATACTTTCTCCCGGAAGACAGGCTGCTGGTGATCCTGAACTCCTCTGTCACATGGCAAGGTACACGGCAGCATCTGCTGTGCTCTCCCCTCTCTTCGGGGTTTCATTGCTTTCAAATTCTGGCTTCCGGGGCTTCTGTGGATTTCTCTCTCTCTCTCTCCATACAGGATTCCAGTAAGAGGATTAAGACCCACTCTGGGTCACACCTTAATTGAAGTAACCTATGCAAAATTCCCATCTACAATAGGTTCATACCCACAGGAATGGATTAGCTCTAAGACCATCATTTTTCTGGGGTCCATAAAAGCCTCAAATTGCACCTGTAGTTTTGTAGACCAGAGCCTGCATTTTAAACTCATTCCCCTGGTGATTCTGATGCCCTCTCCAATTTGAGACTCACCACCTCAGCGGCTTCTTCCTGGGTGAGTCGTGCTCTCCCCAGCTGCTGAGAGCCCCAGAGTCCTGCTGCCAGTAGAGAGGCAGAACAGTATGGCTGGGGTGCACATCTTCCTCGTGTGGGACCCCCACACCTGGCTCAGCGCCCTGCACACAGTCAGGGCTGGATGAAAACTGGACTTGGAGACTGGGTAGACACGGTTCCAGCCCAGCTACACCACTGAGAGACTTGGGCAGTGACTTAACCTGTCTCAGCCTCAGTTTCCCCATCGGTGGAGGGTGGGGTTGGACTAGGTGGCCTTTAAGGACCCTTGCAGCCTTGTGAGACCCTGAAGCATCTGAGCTGGGCCTGGACTTCTGACCCGCAGAAACCATGAGATAACAACTGCAGGTTATTTTGAGTCACTGAAGTTGTGATAATGTGCTCTACAGCAATAGAAAACTAATACACTTTGAGCCAGGCACAAGGTGGTGAGGATACACTGGTGAGCAAAAATCAGTCTCCACTCTAACAATCCTTTCTGCCAAGTTGAGGGAGACAAATAATCACACAAATACGTATTCGATGGTAAGCTATGATTTTTTTAAAGGCACTGTGAAAAATGGGGGAATTTACCTAATCTAGGGCTAGGAAAGGAGGTGGTCGGAGAGAGTTTCCCTGATAAAATACTGTTTGAGCGAAGGCCTGAGTAATTGGGGGGGGGGGGATAACCAGATAAAGAAATGGGTAAATAATAACAACTACCATTTATTGACTCCAGGACCAGGTTCTCCCCTAAGGGCTTCACTTGCAGTAGCTCAATTAAAACATAAAAGAATCCTGTGAGGAAGGTACTCTTGTTACCCCATTTATAGATGGGGAAGGAGGCCCTACAAAGCTAAGTAACCAGACTCCAAGTTTCAGTCTGGGAGGGGGCAGGGGCACACCCTCTCCTTGGGACTGCAGTGCCCGTGTCCCTAGCCACTGCCCTGTCTTCCAGGCCCAGGGCAGTGTGTACAGAAGGGAGCGGAGCACAGTCAAGAAGCCAGAAGGCCACAGACCAGAGGGGAGTGTAGTGTGACATGGAAGAGGGCCCAGGAAGGACCTCAGGGCCCATGTGTTAAAACTCACCAGCCTCCTCATGCCCGGAGGTGAAAGAGGGATTCTACTTGAGGGTGGGGATTTTTTTTCCCCCAATTTTTTTCCTGGTTGCAAGTCCTGCCCAGACATGCCAGACTTGGGAGCTGCTAACTCCCTGAGGGCAGGACTGTGTGGCCCTGGGGTGGATTTGAGGGGCCTGGGAAACTGCAAGGGGAGGAGGGGAGGAGGTGGAAGTAGGGGGTCCTCCCCCAGCCCCTGCATCTGGGAAGGCTTTCTGCTGGAGGTGGAAAAAGAGGCCTTGCCATGGATGTCTGAGACAGTCAGAAGAAACGGCTTCCGAGCAGTCCGAGATTTTCCTGCCCGCTCCCACCCCATCCTCCCCACCACGAAGGCTCCTGGCTGAATCTCCGTTTTGGCATAAGCAGCCAAGCAGCGGTTAGTGAGCAGTATTTACCCAAAGAGTCACCACAATGACCCTGCAGTTCTTTCTCTTTTCCTTCTCTGGTGCCCTAAATTCCGTTTCTGAATCCTTCCTTCCAAGAACATGTGAATTCTCTTCATCTTCCTGAGTCCTGGAAAAAGTTCTGGCCCCCAATCCTCTGGCTTGGGATCTAAGTTCCAAAGTCCCATGCACCTGGGAAATGAGGGATTCTCTTTCCTGCATGTTCTTTCATCTGCTTTGTTCCAGAGGCAACCAGGTTTCCTCACATTCCATCCTAAGCTGTTCTCCAGGGCTGCTGGCCTAACTCCCAGGGAGATGAAAACTCTCCTGGGAAAGAGATTCTATGCTCTACTCTGAGAGTATTAATTCAAACAGGCAAACTAGATCACTCTTCGCTGCATCTCACCCCAAGAATGGAGGTACAACAAAGCTGAGGCTGTAATCACCACATTAGCAGCTGGCAAATGGCCCTTTATTCTAACAACCAGAACTAAAGCAATGCAGAAGACTGGAAGTAAATGTCAAGTGAAGGGATGATGGGGCTGCACTCATCCCTGGGTTTATGGGGCAGTGACCCGAGCCAATAAGCAGCCTCTCTCAATTGCAGCCTAGATGAAGGCTACCATGGCTCTTCATCTGGGAGGGGGAGAGAGCAGGAAGGCTTTTGACACATGACTCATTCTTTGACCAGAGAAGACAATCACAGAGCATGGTGCTCCTCATGGTAGAGGGAGCAGAGGGTTAACCCTCTGGGAGGCAGGGCTGGGAGGGCTTCTGGAGTGAGGGTCTAGCTAGAAGATCAGATCTTGGGCAAGTTACAGATTCATCTTCTAAGCTATCATTTCCACACAATGGAAGATGGGAATTATAAAATATAAGACAAATGCTGTGCCACGTTTCAAACCCCAGTCTAGGTCTACAAACTCCCCTTGCCCCACTCTTAAGTTTTCTGCAAAAACTTGATACCATGAAAGATGATTTGAAAGGCTTGCTAAAGGTTTTAGAGCTTTTTAACTTGGAACTTAAAAAAAAAATTTGTACTTCATCAAGAAACAATTTACCCCAACACCCAAGTCTCTTCTAGGTCCTTTCAGATTCTTACAAGGGGATGTTGGGGTTAAGGGTGGTCTCAGGAGAAGGATTTCACAATTGAATCTGTGAATGAAGTCTTGTCCAAACTGACTTATCAAAAAGCTTGCTTAGTGGTGATCAAAACAAGGCAGTGGGCAAAATGGATTTCTTTCAAAGGAAGAAAAATTCTAGAAATTACCCCAGTTTTATAACTGGAGGTTTTTTTTTGTTTTGTTTTTTGTTTTTGTGGTTATTGTGTTTCCCCACACAATTATATCCTGAACTAAGGCTGGAAAACTCAGCAGGTTTTGAGCAGAAGGTCCAATAGATCTGGTCACCAGCCCATGGTGGATGCTAATTTAAAAGGGCCTTAAAACAGTCCGACCAGTTTGCTTCCCTCTTTTGCCTGCACAGGAATATTTCCAGGAGTGAGAAGGTGGGGGCACTCAAAATGAAAAATGAGACAGAATTGGACCGGTTTACAATCCCTCCCTGCAAACAAATAAAACATTTGGAAAACACATATTAGATGCTTGCTTGTAAAGTTTATTGACAACTGTTTGGTCCCAACACACAAAACAGCAATTGAATCACAAAAAAAAAAGTGTTCAAACAAAGTTGACAGTTAAGAAAAACATCTCTTCCCCCAAGCCCAATCCAAAACAAACAGTGCAAGATGAGAAATGGGGGTTTTGGTGATAATGTTTGTCTTTTTTTAAACAGACAAATCTAATCTGGTACATCTTTCCACCCAGAAATAAAGAATTTCATTGTCTTAATTCTCATACATCATTTCGTCACATCATTTAATTAAGCCTCTGGATAAAAAAATAGATAGCAATTACACTGGCCATTGTGAAATATATCATGAACACAACGTGCTTCTGCTGTATTCCCATATTTTCAAACAGTGCTTGTTAGAGTCACACATGCGTCCCCGACTAACTGGCGACTCCAGCGAATGGTATGACCACCACAACCACACAACAGTGCAGAACTACAGTTTCTTCCTTCCCTGCAGCCCAAAGAACTTGCTCTTTGAGACTGTTCCTAGTGACTTGTAATGGTACCTCTTAGATTTTTTAAGCCCACAATTCTTACATGCTAGCAAAATTAAAGTCCAGGCGTGCACACTGAGCCTTATGAAATCTCTGAATAAGGCAACTGATGTTCTCAACACCAACTTTATTACATTGTTTAAAAGCTTCTTAAAAAAAATTGCACATGTGCATTTTATTTCCTGTAACACTATGTCTGTAGAAGAAATGTCTTCAGAAGGATTCGTAGAGTGCCATAATACTTAGGTTTTTCCAGTGTTTTCCCATCTTGATTGGGGCCAGATGTTAAGAACTTGGAATCACTGGCTTCATTTAAAAGATTTGGGGAACAAAAATCTAACTTGTAAAAAATCTCTCTATAGCCCTTATTTTGTGGCATTTTATCAAAATGCTGGCTATGAAATCAGAGCCCATTTTCTGGCTTTCTAGAAATTACAAAATATAAACATTTCCCCCAAAGAAACCATCTAAATAGTGGAAGACCTTGTACAAAAAGTTCTTTCTGCTCTATGAATGAATCCGCTTTTTTGCCCAACAAATACAATCCATTGTAAATGCCGGGTTTCTCCAGGAGGGGTAAGAGGTCACCGAAACCGGACACCTCAGCCACTCGAGAGCAAGGCCAGTCCACAGTGCAGTGCTCCTCAAAGGGTGGCTTCTCCCAAAGGCCAATGTTAGACACCCCAAAAAAACCAAACATGCTTCCAACAGCGAGAAGTAACAAGAGTAAAATAGACACTATTAAAAAGACACTGAGCTAACATATACTCGAACACACAGATACTCACACGGAAAGCTTCCCAGCTACCAAAACCAGCTTTAAAATTACAAAAACAAGGTTAAGTTGATCAACCTTGGCCTTCATATGTATAGATAGAATTTCTGTCTCTTCCTAGTGGAAATAGTATTGATACCACTCCTGTTAAAGCACCTCACCACTCAGCTCTGATTTGTAATTTATGCACTTGATGCATATTTTAGAAAATCAGACTATTATTGCCTCTCGACACACAATGTGTGTTGTAATTCAAATGCTAACTTTAAATTCATGACACCAAGACCATCTCCTGTTCCTTAACCCAATCCATATTAAACTAGAAAATAAAAGGGAAGCATAAAACATCCTCAACTTTCTAGAAAGCTCCTAAATGGAACCCCAAAATGGAAACATTTTTTAAAAATCTGTCATGAAGCCACATTTGTCAACTACAGACATAGTTAAATAAAAAACAAGGCACACCTACAAGTCACATGGAACCCAGGAACCTGCATATTCCGACCTGAAAATACATTCCCAACTCCTCGCCTACCCTTCTCCTTCAGTGTGTAAACACGCAGGGTGACGGAACAGGCTTTGTTTCAAAGACACATCATGCATTTGATTAATACTGTCTGAAATCATCAGTAAGCAAAGGCTTATCGACCATTCATGCTTCATGTAGGATTATATCAGAGATGTGGCTAAATGGAAGTAAAGCCACTTCTTTCTAGCTGAATTCTTATGGCTTTCTTTTTATGGAACACCATTATATTTCATAATTGAGAAAAATTTGGTAAAACATGTTAAGGATTATTTTACAAATGCCAGAAGTTTTATCAAATAATTGAATAATAATTTGTCAGATCAAAGCTATGCTTCAATGTAAAAGAAACAAAAGCATCATGGGCTACACCTAATGAGGAAATAAGTGGCTTCTAGGGGAGTTTTCATTAAAACAGAAAAGGATGTGTTTTTTGAACCCACTCTTGTGTGCAGACTCAGACAGTGTTTTCCATCCTAATTCTATGGTCAAAATGAGAGCTAAAGCTTGGTTATAGGTGCAAAGGAAAAGTTGGCTGCCAATTTGACTCTATTTTTGGGTTGCTTTTTGGCTGGGCTTTCCACAGGGTCTTTGCTGAGTAGTGGCTCTGGGGTTGCTGAAGAGGGGCAGGGAGGCAGTGGGACAGCTGCAGAGATACAAGATGACCTGGAATCAGAGGCCACTTCTCCTTTCTTTATTGGTACTGGAATTTCAATGTTCTCTTCTTGATTTAAAATCATAATTTCTGTAAACACAGAAAAGCAAATGAATTCAGTCCCAGGACCCATAAAAAGTATACTTTTCAGTTTCTCTTTTGTATTTTCTCCAGGAAAAAAAAAATTCCCCAAATGTCACACCTATACCACAGTTATATTAACTGTTTGGTTAAGAATTTGTCATATAAATCAAGTATTTATCAACTGCCTTTTACCTCTTCCCTGAATTACAAAGTTTTAGAAATCTTCGTTTTTGGCTATATATCAATGGACAATGGGTTAAAAAAAATGTTTCACCACTTTGGATTCTTTGCCCATTCATGTTCTCTGCCAGGAGTTAAAGACTCATAAGCCACACCTGACTTAAAAGACTTTCCAAATCCAAAGGGCCCTCAGTGTCAGGGAGCTCCCGACCCACTCCATTTACAGAGGAACTGTACTCTTCCAGAGGTGATGCCCGGAAGGAAGGAAGGTGAAAACTGCATATGGTCCATATTACCCTTGGAAATATAGGAAGTCAAACACAGTGTTCCTGTAGTGTTTACACATCATATTCCTTTGGCTGAGCCACAAAGTAAGTGGCCTGCCACAATGTTTGAAAAACATGCCTCTTGAAACCTAGGACTCCCACTGTGTATGGTCAGGGACTCTCGCCACACCAGGCATCTACGGTGAGACTGACAGCAAATGAGATGGCAGAGCTTAGCATCCTTCTCAGGCTGACCCTCACTGAGAACAGCAGACAGAAATGTCCACACCATTCAAATTGGCTCGCTCTCTCTTGTCACATACATGTGGTTGAACTCATGTATACTAAATGCAAAAGGAAATGCTGGCTCTCTCACTATTATGTTCCCCCATCTGTTATTTTTCCAAATAAACAGCCTCAGTTCTCTCTCTTGCCAACAATGCCAAACACTACTTAAGGACTGTGAAAATCAATCCCGTAATCATTAGGCTCTCCCTAGCAACATTCTGGAAACCAGTAAAAACAGAGTGGAGAAGAACCAGGTTACAACACACTAAGAAGCTATAGGAAGGACCTCTGCAGGGCAGGTGGGCCATCTTCTCAGGAGGCCAGGTTACATGGCAGAAAGACAAGAGGCTGTGGGTACAAAGTTAAAGCTTGGTCATAGGTGCCAGACTCATCTCTGGTTACGTCACAAGTTCGCCTCAGTCTCCTAACCTGTAGAAGGAGAGTGCTACCACTTCAGAGTATGCCAAGAACTAAATGTGAATGTGTGTGTCAGCCCCGGTGTGAGAGAGCCATCATGGCTGCTAATCTAATTCTGCAAGAACCATGACACGTCCTGAATAGTAAGCGCAGGACTTTTTATGCCTGAAAGGTATAGTTTCCCCCACCCATTTAATATATTGGCATTACGGTTTTTAATTTTTTAAACCCACAATGAAAAATCCCACAACCACAATGTACCCTACCAGAAGGCTCTTGAGGGTGTTCCTCAAACCGAATGAGATCAGTAGATTGGAGGATGACGGGATCTGGTCTCAGCTGAGGGGACGGCAAGCACGAGGGGACAGGCTCACACAAGAGGTCGACAGGGGAGCTGCTGGTCAGGCGGAGAAGCTCTTGCTCCATTTGACTGGGACCTGGACAAAGAAGGCAGGCCATGACTCCATTCAGGATGGCGGTCTCCCACAAGTGGAAGCATGGAGTCCGTGCCTGGGGTTTTCTTTCTGAGCCTTAAAGATTAAACAGGTCAGGAAATACTTGAGGTAAAAAACAAAAACAAAAAATTTACTAACAGAAAGGTCTGGATAACTGTTTGGTGGAAGAAATGACACAAGCCAGTTATCTCCTAATTTGTGTTCTTAGGGACTACCTGTTCCTCACCAGGCCCTGACCAAGAAAAAGGTTCCACAGTCAGCTTCCAAAGCAGGGAAAGGAAAAGTGAGAAGGGGTGTGAAGTGGTAAACAAGAAAAAGTTCACATTTAGAGACTGGGGTCTGGCTCTGTGGTGTCTTAGCTATGTGGTCCTGGGTGAGCTATTTAACATCCCTGAATTTCAGTTCCTCATTGGTAGGATGGAGATTACTGCTGTAGTGAGAGCTTAATGAGATGATTTCCATCCAGGTGCTTTGTAATAGGTAACTGAGTTATATGTCAGACCACACATCAGCAGCGAGAGTAGCACCCTTCTATCTTGCAGAGTTGTATGAAGATAAAAATCTTGGTGGGTTCAAAAGCCCTTTGATAAAGTTAAAATTGCTATAAAATTCAAGAGAGTTGATTTGTATGTATTACCGAGATCGTTCTACATAAGATCTGTATGATTCAATGTTCTTCTCAGTAACAGTAACGTGTTAATATCAAGTCGCTCCCAGGAATGTCTTTAACTGGGCTGTTGTACTGTCAATACTGGGGTGCCAACATCTCTTTAGGACCTTAACCAGGCAACTATGAAATACTATCAAATGCAGGTCAGTTTCTCCTCTGTTAAGCAAACGCCAAAACTGCTTTGAAACAAAAGGTCCTTATTCTCCCTCCCCTTCCCTCTGCTCTAAGCCATATCTTCCAGAATTTTACAAGCTTTGCTTTATTTAATCTTCCACTCTTACCATTGCTACCCATTCCCAGCTTGAGTTCTGAGCCTGTGTGAGGTTCAGGCACCTCCAGAATGCGCTCACTATCTGAGGGCTGGTTTCCATGATTGGCAAGACCGAGTGAACTCAAACGACCTGGAGGAGAAAGAGCACTTACCATCAGAAAGAAAAGCTGTCAGCGAGCCATGCTTTCTTAAGAGGGGAGGGGGTGGGTGCTTACTTACTTTTCATGTCATTTTTTAACACTACAATTCTCTTATGACCATGTCCTTTTATCCAGACCACCTGCACACAAGACATACTGCTGGTTAAGCAACAGAAAAGGAGGGAAAATAATCCTTAAAATTCCAGAAGACTGTGACTTATTGTGCCTGCCTGCAAAGCACCAGGATTTAGAAGCTGAATAATGCCAATTTTTTTTTCTATACTCCTTGTTCAGCTTTTAAAGCAACAAAACCTGACAGAAACATATCCCTTAGTAAAAGCTGTACAGTCTAAAGCCGTAGGACTTAGCATCACAAATACTCATTATGACTCTTAAAACGACTCTCTCCCAAACACTAGTTTTGGTATACAAATTAAGATAGTTCTCACATGAAAGCTTTTCCCAAATTTTTTCCACAAAACTAAACACACTCTGAAATAATTATTAGATATCCTCTAGACCTCTTAATCAAAGCTGATCATCATTGCCCTAGCAAAACTCCTCTACCTAATGGTGCTGCTCTCCTCCTTCCTGGCCACAAGAGAACAGCAGAAGGGCTGGGTGCCTGGGGCCCACACATGCATCTACCACCACGTCCCACTGGTCTCAGCACCCCAGACTTCCTAACATGTGCCCCTTCTACTTTCTGTCACTGCTAGACTCACTCTGGCTCAATCCCTCCATCACACTCACCTGGACCAGGATCCTAAGCACTTTCCCTCCTCCCCTCCTGTTTCTCTCCCTATGGACAGTCTCTGTGGTCCTTGCAGAAGCAAACCAGAGGAGGCCCCTGCTCTCTCCAATGCAGAGGCACAAAGCTCCCCATGATGCAGCTCTTACTTCACCGTTAGGCTCCACTGTGGTTTGTAACTCCCATGCTCCTTCCCACTGCTCTCCATTTGCTCAAGCTCTCCCCTCAGCCTATCCCTTCTTCATCACATAGCTGACCTCTACACATCCTTTGAGACTCCGTCCCTGAGAAGGCAGCCCTGCCATGTTCCTTGAGGTGCCCATCTCTACCACTGACTGTGGTCACCTGGTCTGTATCCTGTTCTCCCATTACCTGAGAGCAGGGTTTGTGACTTACTCATCTGGCAAACAGGAATTCAACACAGGGTTACAGAACAAATGAGAAAAGCTAAAGTCATTTACTTTATGCCAGCAATTGTGTTGGAAAGGATCACTTCAAAATGCCTTCTGGCAGCAGAGTCAGCCTGTGACTGCAAGACACTCCCCAGGAAGCTGAGAAAAGACCCACCTGTGGGATTGCTCCCAAGAGCTCCTCTACACTATTGTAGCCATACGACTTGGGTTGCAGTATTTCTCCAATATACTTGGTATAGGCCATGGAAAATTCGTGAAGAAAAATCTGCTGGTAGTGGTAAGTATGAAGTAAAGACCGCACATTCTTTGCAAACAAATACAGGCTTGTGAGCTTCACACATTCCTCTGTCTTGTCATTAGTAAACACCTGGTCCAAAAGAAAAAGCAGTGTTAGGAAATTTGTGACTGCCCACTCCTGCTCCCCTCAGGAGTGAGGGCCTCCAGCTGAGAGGGAAAGGGCTAAAGTCAACTGAAATGGGCAATAACCCAGGGATGAGGCATTCAAGGACCTCCTCCAGGAGAGGGCTATAGAGTTGAGCAAGCTTTAGTTCTACCTGCAAGTCTAAGGTTGCAGATAGGTGAAGAAACACTGTCAATCTGGAAGGAAACTGGTCAGCCCAGGGAGCCAGGATAGAGGAGGCAGTGAAGAGGGGGAGGTGGAGAGAGCTGCACTGAGAGTGGAGGCTGAGGCTATTACATCTCATCTCCCAACCTGGTTTTCCTAGGAATACTGAGATGCAGGACAATGGCATTATAGTATTCCTTAAAACCACAACGGATTAAGTTCTTATGTCCTCAAGTAAATGAAGCTGATCTCTTTACCATAAACCTTTTCAGAGGCTTTAATATGAATTGGGAATCTCCAAGAGAAGGGATATTTCCCAATTAGCTGGCCAGGAAAAGCCTTTGGTCATACAACACCCACTAAGCTTGACCAGAACTAGTGTTAATATAAAAGATAATTAATGTAGTTTAGAAAATGTTGGCATTTACAATAGTAAACAAAAGAATCAAATACTTAGGAATAAATTTAACTAAAGATGTAAAGGACTTATATACAGAAAACTACACAACACTGTTAAAGGAAATCAAAGAAGACTTAAATAAATGGAAAAATATTCCCTGTTCATGGATGGGAAGACTAAACATCATCAAGATGTCTATCCTACCCAAACTAATCTACAGATTTAATGCAATCCCAATAAAAGTCAACACTATATTTTTTAAGGAACTGGAAAAACTAACCACAAAATATATTTGGAGAGGCAAGAGGCCCCGAATTGCCAAAGATATATTGAAAAAGAAAAATGAAGTTGGAGGTATCATATTACCTGACTTTACAACATACTACAAAGCTACAGTGATCAAAACTGCGTGGTATTGGCACAAGGATAGACCTACTGACCAATGGAACCGGATTGAGAGTTCTGATATAGATCCTCACATATACAGTCATCTGATATTTGACAAGGCCACGAAACCCACTCAGTTGGGAGAGAGTGGCCTCTTTAACAAGTGGTGCTTGGAGAACTGGATATCCATATCCAAAAGAATGAGAGAAGAATACCATCTCACACCTTATACAAAAATCAACTCAAGATGGATCAAAGATCTAAATATAAGAGCCAAAACCATAAAAACCTTGGAAGATAATGTAGGGAAGCATCTACAGGACCTTGTAATAGGAAATGGTTTCATGAACTTCACAGCCAAAGCACGAGCAGCAAGAGAAAAAATTGATAAATGGGATCTCCTCAAAATTAAAAACTTCTGCACCTCTAAGGATGTTATTAAGAAAATAAAAAGGCAACCTACCCAATGGGAAAAAATTTTCGGCAACCATATATCTGATAGGAGCCTAATATCCTGCATATATAAAGAAATCCTTCACCTCGAAAATAAAAGGACAAACAACCCATATAAAAAATGGGCAAGTGACCTGAAAAGACACTTCTCCAAGGAAGAAATACAAATGGCTAAAAAGCACATGAAAAAATGCTCAACATCACTTGCTATCAGGGAAATGCAAACCAAAACTACAATGAGATACCATCTTACACCCATCAGAATGGCAGCTATTAAAAAAACAGGAGACACTAAATGTTGGAGAGGATGTGGAGGAATAGGAACCCTCATCCACTGCTGGTGGGACTGCGGTATGGTCCAGCCACTGTGGAGGACAGTTTGGCGGTTCCTCGGAAAACTAGCAATAGATCTTCCGTATGATCCAGCAATTCCACTGCTGGGTATATACCCAGAAGAACTGAAAACAAAAATACAAACAGATATATGCACACCAATGTTCATAGCGGCATTGTTCACCATTGCCAAAAGTTGGAATCAGCCCCGGTGCCCATCAACAGACGAATGGATAAGCAAAATGTGGTACATACATACAATGGAATATTACTCAGCTGTAAGAAGGAACAAAGTGCTAACACATGGAATAACGTGGATGAATCTTGAAGACCTTATGTTGAGTGAAGCAAGCCAGGCACTGAAGGATGAACAGTATATGACCTCACTGATCTGAACTGAGGAAAGTGAGCAGTCTCTGAGAACCATTGTCTGAAAGATAGGTTAACAAAGGAGAGTAAGAGAAGAGCAGGCTTTGAGCCATCTCCCATATGGACATAATCTATGGTAAAGGGATAGAGTGTGGTTGCATGTTGGGGGATGGGGCAGATGAGCGGTGGTGTTCCTGGGTTTGGTGGTACAACACTGGGGGGTGGATGGTTTAGGAAGTGCTGGTTCAAATCCCCAGAGCATGCAACTGTGAATCTTGACATTCCATGGGTTAGGAGAGGGGGGTATCATG
>JAKSZT010054368.1:12346286-12604674 GCA_026826555.1 Tolypeutes matacus
CAATAGTCCTCTGAGTGTAGGGACAGTGCCTGTCAAAATAGGATGACCCACTGATGTTTTTTTTTTTTTTTTTTTTTTTTTTTATTGATGACTACCCTTGTGAGTCTTTGCTCTTGTAAATGAGTCTTAGCCTGCAGTTGTGGGGTGCCTAAGGGTTGCCAGCTGAGAACCTCCTTGTTGCTCAAATGTGGCCTCTCTCTAAGCCAAACTCAGCATATGATCGCATTACCTTCCCCCCAATGTGGGACATGACTCCCGGGGATGAGCCTCCCTGGCAACGAGGGATTAATACCAAATGCCAAGTGGCAGCTTTGCACAGTGGCAGTATCGTAGCCAATGAGTTTTATCCGAGGCACGATTATTGCTAATTGTAAACTTTTCCCAAGTGCCAACTGGCAACACAACTGGAAAAAGACCTTGAATAAAAGGGGGAAATGGTAAAGACAAATGAGTTCAAGTGGCTAAGAGACTTCAAAGAGAGTCGGGAGGTCATCCCAGAGGTAACTCTTACGCACACCTCAGTAGGAGCTCATAGAACATCTAAGTGCCTATCCCCCCACTCAGTGGGGTTCCTGAGAGCTCCGGAGACACCCTGGTCCTATATAAGGGGGGATAGCCCCAGAGACTGATGCCTTATCAGTGGGTTCTATTTTGGAATCTGTGCTCCTGAGAGTGACAGAATTAGACTCAAATAAGTCCTCCCTGCACATGGTTCACCAGTCACTTCTATTCAAACCTATATGAGATGCTGGAGTTTTTAGGTATACTTCCAGAGACTGGAGCCTCCCGCCTACCTATGTGCCAGGTGTTCATGAAATCTAGGTGGAGCTGCAACTCCTACCCTACAGCTCAATGGACTCATCCAAGTCACCTGGTGAGGAGACAACTATGGGAAATGGCCATCCCAGGGAATGGAGAGGGCCTGCATCTGCAGGCAGGTCATCCCACCCACCATATCCATGGGATATAAGCCCTCTCTCACTTGGAGTGGACATCACCATCCCAGTCCCCTCAGGATTGGGGGAAGAACTATGGACTAAAGTGGACTTGATGGTATTCTCTTGTTCACATATGGTGACTCTAGCAATGCAAGAAATTATAACAATGAGGTGGAGCCAGTGGCCACTTGACACTTTTGGGGTAGGGAGGGGATGAGCAGTTGAAATACAGGGGCTTCTTTGGGAGTTGGAGGTTATCCTGAGTACCGTTGTGGCAACGGATGTAGGCCATTTTAAATCAGCACACACCACTCAGAACTGAGTGGGAGAGAGTGTGGTCTACAGTGTGAACTGTGGTCTATGGTGGGTGGCAAGGCTCCAGGATGTGTAAGTTCATTGAGGGTGGTGGGCCACACTGTGTGAGATGTTTGTGTGGGACGTGATGGGAGGTGTGGGAGGTGGGCAACATGGGAATCCCAGTGGGTTCCGTGTAATATTTTGGGTAATCTAAGCACCTCTTGAAATATATGTGTATATATATATATATAAACAACATTTTTGTAAGCAAATACACATATATGCATATATATTTACATATCACTTTGCAAATGTTTGTATGTATTGTGAGAATTTTGATTTTTACCCATAATAGTAAAAAAAAAAAGAAAATGTTGGATTTGACATCTTTCAATTAATGATCCAGTAATAGTTATTATCTAGTAATGATATATCATTCTTGTCTTAAATTGCTAAATTTTATTTCCTATTATCTTATTTAGAATAATTTTCTCTTGGGGGGACTATCTCTGTTAGGATTTTGGTATTAAAATTATTTGGGCTCCATAAAATGATGAGCTTTCCATCTTTTTTTTTTTTTTTTTTTTAATGGCCTAGAATGTTTTGTTTTTTTTTGTTGTTGGAGTTATCTGTTCTTTGAGAGTTAGTTAAAATATAATTGTTTAAAAAAAAAAAAAAAAAATCAATTGTAAACCATCCGGTCCTGGTGCCTTTTTCAATGGTACCCATTACCTTTACAGTCTCTTTTATGGTAATTGGTCTACTCAAAAATTTTTTTTTAAAGATTTATTTTTTCATTTCTCCCTGTCCCTTCAATGTTTTACACTTGCTGTGTCTGTTTGTCTTGTTTTTTTAGAAGGCACTGGGAGCCAAACCTTGGACCTCTGATGTGAGAGGGAGGTGCCTAATTGCTTGAGCCACCTCCACTCCCTGCTTTGTTATGTCTCTCATTATGTTTTTCCTCCAAGCATCTTGTTGCGTCATCTTGTCATGTCAGCTTGCCACACCTGCCTGTTGTGTCAGCTCGCTGTCTTCTTTAGGAGGCACCAGGAACCTCTGCTCCCTGCTTTGTTGTGTCTCTCATTATGTTTTCCTTCTTGTGTCTCTTGTTGCATCATCTTGTTGTGTCAGCTTGCCATACCTGCCCGTCGTGCCAGCTCGCTGTCTTCTTTAGGAGGCACTGGGAATCAAACCAGGGACCTCCCATGTGGTAGGCAGGAGCGCAATTGCTTGAGCCACATCCGCTTCCCTCAAATTTTTAACTTCTTGTGTCAATTTTGCTAATTTATTTTTTTCAAGGAAATCATCTATTTTCTCTAAGTTTTTATAGTTGTCCAAGAACTGAATGTAGTATTCTCTTATAATTCTTGAGTGCCACTCTTAGGATGTTCCATGGGTGACTAGGCAGCCAAGCTTTCTTTCTGGCTCTTATCTCTTTGATAAATCATGTTACGCCAATACATAATCCATCTAATTCAGAAAGAAATAATTGTAGCAAAATCTAACCTGGTACAGGGCAAAGATACCCCAGTCCAAGAATTAGGAGACCAGGGTTTTAGCCCTGGCTTTGCCACTCATCTCTCTGGCAGGGTTCCTTCATCTCCCTATGCCTAGGTTTGTTCATCTATTAAATGGCCAAATGAATCCGTGATCTCTAGCATCTCTTCCAGCTCTACACACTAATCCTAGAAATACCCAATTCAGTGATTTTCATGACAATGGTTCTAGAAAATGATTAGCACTTTTACCTCAACTAAGTAAGGCAGACTCTTCAGAAGTTCGGTCAAGGTCATGAATCCATATTCACAGGGGTTGAGAGAAGTACTGTGGGTAGCTTCATAATTTCTCTTGAGCTCATCAACAGAAAGAAAGGTGGCTCCTTCCCAAGACATCAGCAAGACCAGCAACTGGGCAGTGAGAGATCGCAGAGACTTCCGATTGATTAGTTGAATCTGTTTGCCAGTTTCCATATCAGCAACCTGGAGAAAACAAAAATCCAAACTTAAAAACTCAAGAGAGAAAAAACAAACAAACAAAAAACTCAAGAGAAACAAACAAAAATAAAAAACAAAAAACAACCAAAATTCGAGAGGCAAACTGGGTCATCATACTCAGTTCAGCTACTTTCATTTTGGTTAATGAAACCAATAAAGGAAAATGTAACAATTATTTCTCTTAAACAGAAGTAAAGTGAAGGGGTGTGCCTTTAGCTTTTCAGGGACACCAGACCTATACTTCAAATAACGCTCATGTGGAAATCATGCTCTTTCTCTGCTGGTCTATAAACTAGAAACTTCCATCAACACTTACCCCTCTATTGGGCAGAAATAAGGGGAAAATCTGCTGTCATTGCCTTTATTTCTTCATTCATTCTGTGCACTCTCCACTGTGGAATGGAGACAGACTGGAGAGCTGACATCCACTGGCCCATGTTCACGAGTTAAGGGTTGCTTTGTCAAGGGAGGGCACACTGCAGGCCAACACTCTCCGCGTGCTGCTCTGCACACCCAATGTGCCCCATGTGTGTGCCCCAAGGTCTAGACGGGGGGCTGGTGGTAGAATGTCACTCTGGCTACAAGGTAAATTGCATTTTTCTAGTCCACCATTACTAGCCAAAACACTGGTATTTTGATCTCTGATTACTCTTCAATTGTTTCAAATTCTCAAGGAGATAAAGGGTTTAGGTGATTAAATGCTTTGGGAGGGAAACACTGCAAAAAAGACAAAAGTTATCATCTGGGAACCAAACATGCAAAGAAACAGGCATTTTATGACTGAGGCCAGAAGAAAAATCATGGAGGTGGGGGTGGGGATGGGGGAAATCTGGGAATTGAGCCTTTACTGGAACTAAAACAGGCAGTACATCACTATACACAGTGTTTAGGTAGTGATACTGTTAAGTCAAAGGTTTACTATTACAGTTTCTTTTTCCCTTTATCCACTTTTTCAACCAGAACCAGAGGTCTCAAGGCCAAGAGCAAAGGTTAGGCAAACACTAACTTGTAATCTTTGGGGCTTTGGATTCCTGGAGGCAGAGAGAAGTGGGTGGCACTTGAGGAGCCATCCTAATTTTGGTGTGTCTTTATCAGAGCCAACGCAGGACTTGGGTAGAGGTTGTGGAGGTAGACTTATTTGACCTACACTTCTCTCCCTCCCCCCACCCACTACCCCAAATTCAGCCTGCATTTGGGGAGATTCAGAAGCGGGTTTTAATCAACCAGCACATACAAGTCCAGGGGAGTACAAGGCCTCATTTTAGACACGCAGATCATTACTACAACTCTGGCATTTTAAGGAGAAAGCATAAAAACCTGCATCTTTAATGCTACTTAGCTTCATCTCTTGATTCTCAAGCCTGACTTTGCATTAAAATCACCTAGGGGGCTTTCAAAACATTGCCAATGCTCCGAGCACACTCAGACTAATATTTATATAAGAACCTTGGAGGCAGGGGATGAAGTCCAGGCATTAGTACATCCTAGAGGCTCCCAGGGAATTCCAGTGGGCCGTCAGGGCTGCACTTTGGAGCCTCTCTCATCTCTTCTCATCTTTGTGGCTAGTACCCAAACTTCCCAATCATTTGCCTTTATTCATCAAAGTCTTTGGCCATGGCTTACAGTCTTCCTAATCCTCCAAGCCCATCACTTTCATTGACCTGGGAGCCTGAACATCCAGGGGACCTGCCTGACACCATGGCCTTCCAGTTCCTCAGCTTTCTCATCTCCAAGAACATCCTCTTCTAATCTTTTTTTTTTTTAGATTTTAGTATCTCTCCCCCACTCCCCCCATTGTTTTGTGCTGTCTGCTCTCTGTGTGTTCTTCTGTGTCTGCTTGTCTTCTCTTTAGGTGGCACCGGGAACTGATCCTGGGACCTTTCAGAGTGGGAGAGGCACTCAATCTCTCGTGCCACCTCAGCTCCCTTGCCTGCTGCGTCTCTTGTTGTCTCTCCTCTGTGTCTCTTTTTGTTGCGTCATCTTGCTGCGCCAGCTCTCCGCCCAGACCAGCACTCCTGCATGTGTCAGCACGCCGTGTGGTAGGCCAGCTCTCTGCTCAGGCTAGCTTGCCTTTTACCAGAGTAACTGGGAATCAAACCGTGGACCTCCTATATGGTAGACGGGAGCCCAATGGCTTGAGCCACATCCGTTTCCCTCTTCTATTCAGTTTTGTTCCAGATACCTAGTCCCAGGGTTGTACTTTAGATCTTGTTATAACCCACACTTCATAAAAGCATTCAAACTTCCCACGCATCTTGCAATCTAAAGGAAGCCTGGAGGGGGTGGAGTGGGTTGGGATTATGAGGGGCAGTGAGGGGGGAGACACTAGAGACCAAGAGATTGAAACTACTCCACTCTTCTCACTATGACCTTTCTTCAACTTCACCAGCATTGACTCCTATTTTCTCCCAATTCACAAATACTCTTCTTTCTTCACTTTCCTCTTTTATCCATCCTGGCATCTATAAGCCATTAATTCATTAACATTCTTGTCAATACTCTAAACTCCTTTGTCCTTTTTGTTTCACCCATGTGGCAAAATCCTGCCCGGAACTCAACTCTATGCTCTCGCTGAGCCTGTACCTTAAAACAGTCAACCCATGAACACCATGTTCAAGCATGCTCTCCATACTCCCTGGCATGCCTACTGCATTTTCTGAGCAGCTCACTCTCTCACTTACCACAAGGACAGTTTCAGATCTTCTCTACTCTCTTCAATCTTGAAATTTATCTCTTTCTTCCTCTAAGCAGTTGACCTAAATTCCTACTTGACAGAAAAATTCTTGGAAGGTGACTCCCTCCTTTTCCTGATGACAAACATGTCCCCTGCCTCCTAGGGACCCTCACCCCATTATCCTTTCTCACCTCTGTGCACTCTTCTCTTGCACAACTGGATCCTTCCCAGTGGCTCTCAAACAAGCTCAAGTCTTTCCAACTAGGAAAACAAAAACAAAAACAAAACTAAAAAACTCACTTGCCGACTCAATTCGTGTCTCTAGCTGCTGCCATCTCCTCCTCATTCCTCAACCCACTCTGATAGGGCTTCCCCATAATACATTAACTGTGACATTGCTCTTGCAAGCAATACCAATTAGCTCCGCTTAGCTAAATCTAAAGGTCAAGTTCGTCCTTATCTCATTCACCCTTTCAGTGGCACATGCAGCTGCTGACCCTTTCTCTTCTTTGGCTTCTGGGCTGTCACACTCCCCTAATATTCTTCCAACTCTCTGGCCAATCCTGCTGTCTTCTGTGAAGGTCCTTTCTCCTCTGAATGACCAGTACATAAGAAGATTGTTTCAAAACCTATCACCGCCACCACTTCATATGTTTTTTCTATTTCTTCCTCCTTGTAGGAGCTTCTCGGGTCTTGTGGAGGAGGCCTGAAAATGGTCCAGCTGCTTGGTCTAGAATGGGAGGGTGAGTTCAGTCCAGGGCGAGGGCGAAGAGGAAGATACCCTCTCTAATAAAGCTCTACCAATAACAGGCAATTCTGAGCCCTAGCTTGCCCCTAAAAAAGTGAGTCAGAATATGGAGGAGTGAAGAGATACGTGATACAGTCTTCCCAAAACTTTGGAGACAAAGATCTGTTTGAAAGGCTCCAACTACAGGTCAGCAATGCTGAGACTGATTCACCCTAACATAAGAAAGTGACCTCAACAGTTCAAAAAAAATTCAAAAGAGTATTACTTTGGCAAGGTAGTCAATGAACACACAAAATCAAGACCAAAAATCTAAATTGCCGAACCAAAGTCATATCCTATTACATAAGATATATATATATTATTTTTTTTAAGATTTTATTTATTTATTCATTTATCCCCCCCTTGCTGCTTGTGCTCGCTGGGTCAGCTAACCACGCCGTGCAGGCGGGCTTGCCTTCACCAGGAGGCCCCGGGAACCGAACCCGGGGCCTCCCATATGGTAAACGGGAGCCCTACTGATTGAGCCATAGCCGCTTCCCTACATAAGATATTATAATGACACACAGAGCAAGCTGTAAAGCAATAGTAAGTAGGACAAAGATTAAATACAGAAATGCTAAAACACACATCAATACCTTAATAAGAATTATGCCACCACAAGTTTTATTCCATGAAGAAAAAAAAAATCTGTTTACCTTTACCACATGGCAGAGTTTCTGTGTTAAAGCCGGAATTGAACTGACATCATAGTCTTGGAGGCGAAATGTATAACCAAAAGTTTTAGCATATTCTGGAAGTAGATCTGTCATCATAAGGCAGTTATCCTTTTGGGACCGGAGGAGTTTTACAAACTGGGCAGCCAGAGCTTTGAACCGTTCTACCTCTGTCAAAGTAAGGATTTTTTCTTCTCCACATTCTAATACCTTGGAAAACACATAGCGAAGAGGAAAGGGAGCATGAACAAGCTAAGATGGTTCATGGAATTAAATGGCATGAAAGTGTATATAATTAGTAACTAAAAATTTAATATTTTTAGGAGTCAAAAATAATGAAAGTCAACAAGAGAAATCTGGTTTAACTTAGCAAAAACTTACTGGCTTAGCATTTGATGATCTCATGTAGTCATCCCCATTCCCAACATTTAAGGGACTGAAAAAGTATGGAGCTAATGAAAGAATATTCAGTTTAAGAAATCAAACTATCTAATCCTTTTTTCAAGAAATACTCTAAAACAAATTTGAAGAAAAATTTATTTATTGAAGGAAAAGCAATTACCTAAGAATACCAACGAGCCAACAACACAGCATCTCTGATTAGAATATTTTCGATTTTTACCCTCTTTCATAACTCCCTACTTCCCAGGAAAACAAGTCCCCAAAATGAAAACATTCTTCCCCTATATATTGTTCAGGAAAATACTTATGTAAATAGAATATAACTCACTTGTAAAATATCAGGTATGGCTTCAAAAAGTTCAAGTAGTTTGGTAAACCCATAGTATGAGAGCTTGCACTGCCGGCCAAAGTGGTGATGGTAGGAGGGAATAAATTTATTAAAGGGCATCCGGAAATGGGGCTGGTGACGCAGCAAATCAACAACATCCTTGGAGAACTGTTTTGTCCTTTCTATTTCATCTTGGGTACGTTCTTTAAAGAACAAACATAAATCACAGTCTTTTTCTACTCATTTGTTTTTGTTTAACATCCACACTGTACTAAGTCCTTTTCACAGTCTACAAGAGATATCATCTTTGCCTTCCAAACACTATAAACTAAACAAACAAACACGTATAACTCTTCTCTCTTTGCAAGTGGTTCTGAACACAATCAAAGGCAGAATACCTGGAAGTCACAATACTATTATGGGATACAGTGACATTCATATATATGGAGTTCCATCTTATAAGCTTGGAACAATTTTTCTAGTTACTACCTCCCCACCCCAGTGTGTGTGTGTGTGAGAGAGAGAGGGGGGGGGAGAGAGAGAGAGAGAGAGAGAGAGAGAGACCATGAGAGAGAGAGAGAGACACCATGAACATGTACAGGTCTCTATACTTGAAAAAGTAATACAGAAATCATTTCTAGAAATCACACTTCTGAATATTCATATACTTTTCATTCATTTCATCTTTTGTTAAAACTTGCTAGCTGAAAAGAGTAGCAGGCATTAAAAGTTTAACAAAAAAAAAAAAAAAAAAAAGAGAAAAGCCTTAAACTTAGATTTTTGTTTCTATTAATTTTTAAATTAGAATTAGGAAAAGACTCTGACATTACTCATTTTAGCTTTGGAATACCATGATTTCATAGTGTTTTGCAGAACTACTGATCAATGTGGATGAGCATAGCAAAAAGTAGATTTATTTTTATCTATTTTATCTCCCTAACCTCAACTGGAGCTACTAAAATTTGAAAGACAAACCAAAACATTCAAGTTTTCTTTCTTTCTCAACAATGTATAACAAAGTAGCTCAGAGTTAAATAGAAGAGAGGAGAAGTGGACAAGCAACAGCCTTGCTAACTGATTCCCAAGTGGACACCTCTGGCTTAAATGGCCACAGAAGGCTCAAGAAGGCATTTTAAGAAAGTGTTGGTTATGACTTTTTTTGTTCCTTGCAGTGAATTCTAAAAAAAACTAGCATGCTTTTTCTTCTTGACAGATGGTTTCACCTACTCTGAAGAACCTAGAATCCATTGCATAGTAGAGCTGGAGTTTTCAAACTGTGCTTTCCATGAAATCTTCAGGAGCCATGGAGAGGGAGGAGGAAAATGCATGCACTGCACAATTTTATTTTAGAATAACCACTGAGATAGACTAAAGCCTAACACTCTTCCAGGAAAATTTAAGTCAACATACCTCTTTTGGGGATACAAATCACCATTTCGTTATCATGTTGGGACAAACAGATGGTTGTGTCTGGAATCTCTGATATGATATCAGTTAACTCACAAACACCATATTCAGTGACGTTCCAGTCCTTTGAGAAACACCTAGGTTTTTAAAATGAAAATGAGCAAAGAATAAGTAATAGCACTTGCTATGGAAAGTGTAAGTTTTCCAAAAGAATGCTAAATAGAAAAGTTAGATAATTGCTTAAAAATTGAAGGGAAAAAATTGTTTAAAAATATTTACTTTCACTTTTTTTCCTTCTCATCAACTCACCAATGATAGGCCTGTGAGAATTCTCTCACAACGACTTGCTTGCTGGCTTGGGATTTGAGAAGTTTTAGCAAATCCTGAGTAAAGCGTTTCACTTGAGCCCTGTGGGTAAGGGTCAACAGACGTTTGGAGCCCATTCCCAGAATCTGCAAATCAAATATGTTGATTACTTATTCTCATAAGACCGTGACAGATACAATAACAAGAGAGTTACTGCCCCTAGAGAATAAACCCCTCTCTATGTGACATCTACAATACAAAACATGTAGATCAACAAAATGTAAATGTCCAAAATGAACAACTGCCTACGTACCTGGGACCCATTTTATGCCCTTCAAACACTTTCCCAAATGGTCATGGGTACAGAAATGAAAAACGTAGTATTGGTTTGGGCAATTAATTTTGTCTCTAAAAGAAAGCTGAAGTTTTTCAGGCAATATTTATAATTGGGAGCTATTCAGCTCCTATTAAACTAATTAACTATTCAGCTCCTATTAAACTAATAGGAAAAGACTTCTTAAGAAGCAATGTTAAAATCCACCTGATAATTAGTCTCCAACTCACAAGAAAGGTTAAGGCCTTGCCTCTCACATATGAACCAACGCACAAGTGCATGGTTGTTCACAGCATTTCCCTTGTAACAGTGAACAATTCTGGGGTGAACTGTGCTAGAAGGAAGAAGGTCAGTCTATAGAGCTCAAAGAGAAAATAATTCTCAGAGCTCATAAGGAATTCCGTTAGTTGAAAACTTGCAGCTTTCTGAAAAACTGAGAAGCTACCTTGTCTATGTTTCCTATACTTTGAGGGAAGCAGATGTGGCTCAAGCGACTGGGCTTCTGTCTACCATATGGGAGGTCCCAGGTTCGATTCCTGGGGCCTCCTGATGAAGGTAAAAGTGGGCCCATGTGGAGAGCTGGAGGCCTGCGCGGAGAGCTGACGCAACAAGATGAAAAAAAAAAAAAAGAAAGATGTTTTGCTCCAAACTGATTATCCTGTTTCTTTGGCTGGGGCAGCCAAAGTCTAGAAGGAATATTGCCATCCTTAAACTAATAATCCCTTCATGTTCCTTACCTGCAACACATGAGGCACTGCTTCTAATAATTCAATCAACTTGGAGTATCCATAGTCTGAGACTCGGCACTGCTTTGCAAAATGATGATGATAGGAAGGGATAAAGTTACTAATTGGTATGACACAGGATGGCTGGCTCTTCAGCAAGTCAATCACTTCTCTACTGAATTGGATCAGCTGGGGGTTACCTACAGGACTTTTAGAACGCAGAAGCCAAGGGTCTAGATATGTAAGAAACAAAAAAGAAAATCCATAAGACATAAAGCACGATTCCATGAGTTGAAAGGGAGGTAACTAATCTTTGGGTCCCTTGCTTGTGCTTGATCATGTGCAAGTGGACTGAACCAAACAGATGCTTTTTTTCTCAACTTCTAGCTATACTCATGTGCTATATAATCAACATGCTAGTCAAATATATTCATGGGGTGGTAAATGCTTTTCCACTAATTCTCAAGTGAAATAGTCAAAGCAATTCCTAATTTACCATAGGTTACTTAGAGAAGAAATGAAAATACACAGGTATAAACTGGTTGTTTTTCAAAGATCCATTATTAATTTGGTCAGATGGAACATACTTTCCCACAGAAACAAAATTGTACATGGTCATCAGGTACTAGCCAAGAAGAGTCTAATTAACCCTTATTAGAGCTGAAACACTGCCCAGAAAAGCATGAGATCAACATTGTAAAATGATCATGTCGTAAAATTGAGAAAATTGAATAAGAAACAGGTATCTGCATTTGTCTTCAATGTGCTTACCTAAAAAAAAAAGTTTTAATTATAAAAGCATAAATAATCAGATGGAAACTTTTATAGAAATGCTGAAGGGACTCGTGGGTTCGTGACATGAGAGAGAGAAAGGAGGGAGCAGCATAATCTATGGGACCTCAAGTGGATTAAGTCTGAGGGGCAAGGAAAGAGGGGTGGATGAGAGACTTGGGTACAAATATTTCTCCTCTAAGAGAAACCCTAGTCAGGTAGAGCCCTCTGGTTATCCATACTTTCCCCACCCCTACCCTGTCTACCCAAGTTGGGAAGTTGAGGGGGTGAGGAGGAAAAGGTAGAGCAAGTGTTAGGAGCCAAGGAGAAGGAAGTATGTCTATGAAAGCTTCACAGGTAGCAGCATTTGGCACTTATAAATTAGACATCTGAAACTCAGGAGATGCCCATAACTCAGAAACTCACCCAAATCTATGTTCCAATTCCCTGGTCCTTTATTTAAATTTAAATTTAAATTTATGTTCACATTTATCAAAGTCAGAAATATTCATCAAAATGAAAAAGGCCACTGAATTATACTCTTTAAAATGGTTAATTTTATGTTATGTGAGTTTTGCTTCAATTTAACAAAAAAGAATTTCAAAGGTAAAGCTGCACTAACAGTTTTTTTAAAAGGCCAATCAACTGCCAAGCCAAAAAGGTTCATAAAATTAGATAGCGAAAGAAATTTGTGACTGTGAAATGTGGGTTTTAAAAATATTACGTGTTGTTAGGAATTTTGTGGACATAGTTTATATAATCTATATTGCAATCTGCAAATTAAATAATTCAGTGTCCCTTTCTACATGAGAAAATGAAGCAAGATAAATAATTTGACCAAAGTCACACAGTTAATTGGCAGAGCCAGGATTAAAGTTTAGATTTCTCTGACCCCGGATGATAAGCCACTAAACCATACATACAATACCATTGTGATATGCAAAATTCTGGGATCATTATCACCTAGAAACAGTATGAACTATATCCTCTGCTATTGAATTATTTTTATAAAGCCAACAAGCTTAAAAGAAAATGAAATTTTAAAATAATGTAAAATAAAATGACTTGAGATCAATTATCTAAAATGTAAATTCATATAAGATTCATTTAAAATCCTGTCACACAATAAAATTATGATTCCTAAATGACATACACACACACACACACACACAAAATCTTATGTGATTTATACCGATACTTTAAAAAAGCCTAGTTCTGCCACACCCTCAGCATTTTAGAAAGCAGTATTTAAAAGACTGAAGGAGTCAGCCATGGGCACTTTCACACTTGGCATCACGCTACTGCGAGCCAAAGGCCACAGCCTCCTCCCTGTCTCATGGGGCAAGAAGATAAAATGCCTACCAGTGTTTGGAGGTGGTGGCTTGTTGTGAATCCATTTAACTACTTTGACACCATTCTGTGCAGTGGCAATGTTCACACCTGGAACACAGGTAATGAGATGTTCTAAAGGAGCACCCCCTCGATTTTCCTGTGCAACTTCCAGTTCACCAAACTCTGCAGCATAACAATCTGGAAAGCTGAAGGCGGGGGGGGGGGGGGAGATTAATTAAAATAACAGAAAAGCAAAGCATCCACAATCTGGGTTTAAACGTTAAAATTAAGATTCCAGGAAGGCAATCACTACAGCATTTTCCTCTTGGGTTATGTTCTGATGGTAAAAGAAATTCCCAGACAATTTTCAGTAAAAGGGGTTAAACAAGGTAACTGGACTCCAGTTATTCAGAGGCTTTAATGATCAGATGGCATTAAGGTAGCTTAGTCTGTTCTGGCCTTTATATTAAGTCTACCATTGCAACCCCTGGTGTGGTTAAATGGACTTTTAAAAAATACTTGTCCCTCCCAAATTTTGAAATTTACAAGATGAAGTATTTGGGGTTGTGCACATTCTTATAGCACTTGTGCATATTTCTATTGCAGCACTTAGAATATATCTCTTCCCTGCAGAGAAGAAACTGTCCTATTCATGTTTATGTTTCCAGAATTTAGCATAAATGCAAAGTTTCCTGTTGAAATACTGAGTGGATGGATTCCATTTCAGAAATGCTGTAAATGATGGCAAAATTAAAATCGTTAGGACAAGGCACCACACTCAAGCACGTGCTTACACATGTACACACAGAGACACTTGCACACGCACACACTCGCAGACACACTTACATTCGCACACACTCATGCACACACTCAGACATCTCCAACAATTGCATTGGGGGCAGTGTGGGCAGAGGTGGCAGTTTCTATGAAAGGGAGAACCCAGACATAACATTCACAATGGTTGAGACAAGGTTCACCTTAATAGAGGCACCGTGCCCTCATGTGTCTGGAGAAGACTATGGACCTGGGGTGCAAATGTCTTCAAAGAGAGAATCACAAAAGGAATCTTGTAAGAGTCTGGATCAAATTCATGTTCACTGCAGAAAAGAGAACCAAACATTTACATGGCATTTCTCAGTGGTCTAAAATGTTTGCAAGTTAATTCTAGTAAATGTTCCATAACCTTATACAAAAGGACTATTTCTAAAGGGGAACGGGGCAGTATACCTGAACTCCTTATTGGGACAATGCTGTCGGCAGACAGGTTCGTGATATTCTAACTCTTCAAATATAACTGGGCTGCAATTCGTTGAGGAACCATCGTGTGACTGGGAAGATCCCAAGGGGCTCTGTCGGGCTTGACTACTGGGTAAAAGACACACCAGTCTTCCATTTCCTTGTTCACGGATTGCAACTGTATCTGTTAATTTATATAAATCTGACACATTCAACTTGTGTCCAAACCTATAAGTAAGGAAAAGAGAAAAACACTGACTTAAAGAGGACCTTTTCTTTGATTATACCTGAAAGACCTATGGGTTTAAATAAAGGGCTAGAGCCAATAAATATAAGAAGCATCTGTTATCCCTGTATATCAAGAATGGTTCCTCTGTCCCTTCAAAAGTAGAACTGGAATAATTCTACCATAAATCCATCCATTATCGAGCCAGTGATGCCTGGTACTCCTTCCGGTCATCTCTGGCTCACTGTTTGTCACAATATCACACCCTTTGGTCTTCTCCTTAACCCACTGGCCAAGGCCCAAGTTGTTGGTCTGCACCCCCAGTTTCTAAGTGACCTCACCTAATTTTCCAAAATGGGAGCTATGTGACCTCTCTCAACCTCACAGCCCTTCACTTCCAAGTCTCCACTACCATTATCTTCCATAGTTTCTGCTCTCCTACTTCAGAAGAAGTATACTCACCTCAACCTCATGACCTGCACTTCCTCTGAGACTCAACTCCTCAATCACTTCCCTGCCTCCCAACTTGTATCTTTTAATAGTGCAGTGTCAAGGCCCAGGCTCTAGAGGCAGACAGACTCGAGTTTATACTCTGATTTAACCTCACCCTGTGTGACCTTAGTCAAGATATTTAACCTCTCTGGGCCTCAGTTTTTCCATCTGTAAAATGGGGTGATGATAATACCCACTGCACAGGGTTGATGTGAAGTTTGTGATTATGTATGGACAGCGCTTGGCTCACAGTAAGTGCTCAATAAATGTTAGCTGCTCTTATTATGGCCTGTTCGATGGTTCCTTCCCAGTGCCCTACATACATGTTCAGATTTTCTATCTACCCAAACCAGTCTCCTACTCTCTCCCCTCACCCTTGCCCCAGCCCACTCCTGCAGATGTTCACTGTCCCTTATGCTCTCATTCTCAGTCTTGTATTCCCTTGTCTTCTCTTTAACACCAAAAACTGGTGCCTCAGGAGCTGCTTCTGCTGTTTCATACCCAGTTCATCAACCCCTTTCTCTTTTGGATATCAATGACTCTAAGGTCACCATCGGCCTCCTCTGCATCCTGAAACCTCAGACCATTTCCTCAGACTCCTTGATGTTGCAGCCATTCCCACATTCCTGATGTGCTATCTTTCCCCACGTCCTCATTTCTCAAATACTCAGTGGCTCCCCATTATCCACGGACTAATGGTCAAGCTCTTTGACTTTCCCTCCTCTGTGCCATCACAGACTTTTCTCCTCCTTCCCCGCTTTTAATGACAGTCTTCTTTATTTTACATAATTTGTAAATGTCTTCTTTCCCTTCCATACACTAAGCACCTTAAGGACAAGGGTTCTGCTTTGCCCAGCTCTTCCCTCTCCATAGTGCCTCAGTCGTTCATCCCAATAATACTTGTTGAGCCCCTCATGCACTGTGTGCCAGACACTGCCAGGTACAGAAAATATGCCATTAGGTTACATCTAGTCCCTTTTGTCCTAAAGCTAACAGTTTAGAAGGTGCTCAAAAAGATTTACACAATGAATAATAAAACTCATCAGTCAACTGGAAAACAATAAAAGTACAGTTTTAGGGACTGAAGATCTAAATCTGCTAAAAATGAAGAAAAACTTTTAAAATGTAGGTTAAAATCAAAATTTAAATCTGAATACCATATTGTCTTTGTCTCATTTCCTCTACTAGGCTAGAAGTTCCTTAAGAGTTTCTACCACAGATCTGTGCATGGAGGTGCCTAATAAATAATGATTTAAAAAAAAAAAACAAAACTTACTTTTTTTCATAAATATCTGTAAATTTAAACAGAGGCAGGCAACAGGCAGGAGCATCCTGAAGAATAGACATCGTTTCTGCACTATAAGACAAAATTTTCATTAAGTAGAAAACAGACTATCTCATGTGCATTACAAGTTGTATTTTAAAAACAGAGTTCCCAAGTTCATAAAATTAACATCATGTGCATTTAAAATGAATTTACCAGTTTCTGATATTTCAGAATTTATTTTTCAGAAAAATTTAAAGAAAGGATTTTAGGGACAAGACAAAGAAAACTAAGTCACACACTAGGATTTTTATTAGTCACTCAAAGGACTTTTCACATCTGTGTATCAGAAAGATACTGAATTCTCACATTGTTTGAAGGAATATCTTGTTACTAACAAAGCAAATTGCAGAAAGCTTGACTTGTCTCTTGCCATGCTGTGGTTTATGTTAGATTTAGGTGATTGGAATTCCCGTAGTTGAGAAAACACAACTGAATACGATATGATCTCAACTATGGTTTAAAAAACAAAAAGCCACTAAAATCACCTAAAGGAAGAAAACCCATTGGACTGTTAAGAGTGGGTAGCTTTGAGCCATAAGATTATGGAGGACTTTTTCCCCTCTTCTTTTACATTTCTGAACTTTCTAAATCTTCTTCAATGAGTACTAAGTTTATTCTAAGGGAAAAAACTTATTTTAAAATAAGATTTTTCTGGAGTTTCAATTAAAAAAAAAAAACAAAACTCACAGCATTAACAATGAAGGGCAACTCAGAAAAAAAAGTTCCTTGATCATCCAAACAGACATTCCAGTATGAGTCCTATTATACTAGTCATCTCCCCACTCCAAAAAAAAAAAGAGGAGACTCAAAGATGAATCAAGGCTTATTCCAAAGAAAATCACCACTAGATTCCTAAGATTGATTTAGTCATGTGGACTTGTGGGGCTAGATGTCTACTTGACATTAAAGATATATCTGTAAGCTGAGAGCTTGGAGCTTTGCTGATCTACCCTTCATAGACAAATCCATCTTCTACTGAGATTTGAAGGCAATATTTTAGACTTTTCAGGCTTACAAACTTTTACTGTAGAAATGTTCTCTTTTCAGACTCTGTTCTGGATATGTAGTGTATTATTAACCTGTACTTCACCTTTGATTAATGACTTAACAAGGGTCATATAGCTTATTTCTAACACTATTGAGAAAATACATTACTGCACATGTAATCATTACAAGAGGGATGGCAATGTGATAAAATCTATTTTTATTATTTCCAAAAGTGTTTCTATGTCAAAATATTATTTCCTGAAACAAATGACCTGTGTTTTGGTTCTGTTTTTCTTTACCTTAGTAAAGAGAGTGATTTATTAGCAGCTCCTGTGGCAAGTGAGACCAGGATCTTCTTGCTGCCAATTTTGTATCTGTGGAGGCTATTCACTGCGCTGATTGCTTCTTGTAAGTTTTCCATTTGAACAACAGCCTTGAGCTGATAATCTGTATGGGGGCTGAGCTCAACACTCTTCACCTACAGCAGTAACAAGAAAAACAGAATGCTATGACACCCCAGAACCTCGTCATCTTCAAACTGAAGGTGAATCATTAAGGAACACATTTGTGGACTTCAGTGCTTCCATGGAAACTTGTCTGAACTCTGCACTTCTGCTGACCACAATATGTAACTGAGCTAGGATGGGGTGGCCTTCAGAGAAGCGAAGCTAGCCAAGGCTGCCTGTGTCTCCTCTAGCACACACAGCTCTCCAAGGCTGACTCAGAGGCCAACACACATGATGAAATTCCAGACCCTGAGAAAACCGGGGGCACAGGCATTTTAAGGGTCTGTAAAGGTGCACTTTTTTGCAAACTGCACCTAAAAACTGAATCAGATACAATAAAAAGAAGTGAAAACTGTCAGCATTTTAAAGTCCAATTTCTGTATTTAAGCAACCAGAGCTAGCTAAAACCCATTGATGTTTTATTTCCAAAGTGCCATTTAAATCATAATTGTTTCTCACTCCTAGGTTTCTTATTCACTGGGGCTGAGTCCTAAAAACATAGTAGGATGTTTTACCCTACTATGAACAGAAAAAAGGAAAGAGGTTAAACTTGTTTGGTCACATTTACATCCTGACTGTCCTCACAGGTCCTCACATTTAATTCTCTCAACTTAAAATCCCATCAAAGGGTAAAACAAAAGCAAAAGTAAGAGTGAAAAGGTTACCTTGCCATGCCTAGAAAAGGCTTCCTGCATGAGGTGCTGCAGCTCCTTCCGGGACAATCTGTAGTCTACATTGCTGATTTGGATGTCAGCACCATTTGCAAATGGGTCTGGGCAGTCTGCACCACTGCTTGAATTTGGAACGTTGAAAGCAAGTGGGGATGCTCTGTTTAAAAGGTTTGGAGACATACTCCTGCTTAAAATATACATATTGAGACTATTTTTTTAAAACTGCTATTCTGTTTATTGGTTATATCATTTAGGCATTGGGTGAAGCTATACACAGAAATGGTTTCCCCACAACACAACCGAACCAAAATTTGGTTTTCAAATGTTTTTATCTTAAACATACACTGATTTACACTTATTATCAAACGTTCCTATCAGCCACATATTATCTGCTGACCTCTTTATTAACAAACTATTATTTAATATCAAATATTCTTTCATTGGATTTACCTAAGGCTAAAGAAAGAAACTGCAGGCAGTCTTGATGAATTAACTTTCCAATTTGGGCATTTATTCTCAGGAAATAAGCTTGTAATATGAATTTAAGTCATTTAACCTCCTTCTTTGGTTCTGAAAAAGCTAGATAATCTTGCTCAAATATTGTAGTCCTTCATCACATAGGGAAAACCTTTACATGAACTCTTAGATGCAGTTTCACAGGTCAAGTCACTTTCCATGGTGATTCTTCACCAACTAAGCAGAACAAACAAAATGCTAGAAGGACTTCATGGGGGTGCAACATGGTCTTACGGCTCCATCTGTGTTCCCAGCCTTGCAAGAATTACTTGGTATAAGTTTAGGAAGCTTAGGTAAGGTAAGTATTATATAGATAATTTGGTGGTTTACAGAGACCCTTACTACTCAAACAGCTTCTTATAATTATCCTATTAGTAGGAATTACTGAAGCATGTCTGGTTTGCACATGAAGCTGAGTAAAGAGATCATAAGGACACCTGATGTGCCTCCCATCATTGGCCGGAAACTCCAGGACAGGCTTATCTCTTGGAACTCTGCTTATCAAGATTTCCACACAGAGGAGGGAGTAATGTTAATAAGCATTGCCCCGAAATGTTTACTATGATTAGCTGAAGAAAAGGGCACTAGCAGAGGAGGCATAGAAGACTTATCTTTGCTTTATACAGTTCTCTATTGCTTCGATTGTTTTTAAACAACCATACTATTTTGCAATCCTTTCTATTGCACATAACCACACCAATAGTCAAGAAGCCGGACTTACCGAGAAGACCAAGCCTGAGCTGTGAGCAAAGGACCGACTTGTCTTGAAGCAATCAACTTGCTAAAAGCAGATGGGTAACTGACTTGGAACACAGTCTCCTCTTTATCTTTTTTCTCTACAGGAGAACTGGTAACACTTCGGGCACTGAGGTTCTCTTTTCTAATAGACAAAAAAATTGAGGGGAAATGGTCATTTGTTTTCCTTCAGACTAAACTAGCAACTATGAAAAAAAGAGTAACTTAACATACTTCTGATTGTTCTTGTAAACTGATTCTGCCATCCCCAAGTTTTTAGATGTAGGCACTGCAGCACTTGAATTACTGTGAGGAGGTGCTACCAGCCTCATATTACCTTGCTGGTGCTCACTGTTTCTATTACCAGTCTTTGACTCTATGCGGCACAGCTCCTTAAAAAGAGACAATTGTAGAGGGATTTAAAATGTAAGTACCCAATATGTGTTAGACACTATACAAAAAACACTTAACTGTATCATAAAAATAAAAAAGGACACATCGAAAGCAAGCGAGCACATAAAACCAGAAACAAAGAAACCAAACCTACCATAAACTTCAGAAAGCAAGAGGTATCAAAATTACCTGTAAACTTTTAACATTTGTATTTTTTGTAGCAGATCCATAATTTGCCTGCGACCCTTTTCCAGGCATGGCTTTGGCACTGGAAGATTGTTCACTTGCATCTTTGATGAGGCACAATTTTGGATTCTTAAGTTTTTTGGGAGACTTCACTTTATCAGCAATTGCATTTGAACTCTTTGTTTCACAGAGTTCTCTATTTTTTGGAGTAAATGACACAATGATCCTATTACCAAAGACATCTTCATTTTCCATGCGCTTCTGAGCCCGTTCTGCACTATCCTGGTTTATGAAGCGGAGGATTGCACTGCAGCCTGTGATACTCAGCACTTTCCCACCACAATTATCGGACAGGCGTCTGAGCCTGTTGCTGATGCTCTTGCCATCTTTATTTGCTGGTAGGTTATAAACATAGAGCAGAGTGTGGCACTGCTAATACAGAGGAAAAACGTGTTAGGTTAACTCAAGGGCGTACATTCAATTACAAAATAAGGAGAAAAAACGAGTGCTCTCTAAACCTCACTGACAACTGGGGAGGGGAGGGAATAAATGATATAGATAGGAGAAGGTAAACTTATTTAGTACTGACAAGAGGACTGAATGCTTTTTCAAATAATATGTTAAGAACAAAAGTCCACATACTGTATGCTCCCATTTCTATGAAATGTCCAGAAAAAGCAAATCTAGAGACAGAACGATTAGTGGTTGCCTGGAGTTATTATTAACTGTAAACTGGCTCATGGAATCTTACTGAGCTGAAGAAAATATTCTACAACTGGCTGTGTAACTCTGTAAATTTACTAACATCATTGAACTGTATACTGAAAACAGGTCAATTTTATGATATGTAAATTACTCCTTGGTAGAATTGTTTTTAAAAAGTCTATTTTATTATTCAGAAGGGCTGTTGAATGATATTTTGTGAAGTTAGAGCCTGTCCAGTTAGAACAACATATTGCCAGTAGCCTGCCTGGAAATGCTATATAGCAGTGCGTATTGAAAACAGCAGTGGGCGGTCATAACCCTCCCAGATGAATTGAAATGTCTATATTAAGAAATAAAACCATAAAAATACTAGAAGAAAACCTAAGATAATTTTGAAGAGGTTTGAATCCATAAACCATAAAAGAAATCACTAAGAGTGAGCAAAGGATGTGAACAATTTACAGAAGAAATATCATGTCAACAGCAAAAATAATAGAGGTATTTTGTAACTTTGCTAATAATTAATAAAAAGAACTATAAGAAAATACCATTTTTCACCCATGAGACTGGCAAATCCTTAAAACACTCTCATTTACTGTTGGTAAGAGTGTATATTAATACAGTCTTTCTGGAGGGCAATTTGGACCTAGCTAGTAAAATTCTGACCCAGAACTTCCATGCCTTGAAATTTATCCTACAGACTATCAGCCCAGTAGCCCAAAGAAGATATGAATTACATTGCTGGAGATGGTAAAAAAAAAAAAACTGGAAATAAACAAAATGCCCAGTAATAGATAGAATGGTTAAATAAATTAAAAACCAGCTATATCAGTATGTTTCAAACCACCATTCTACTGGTTTTTAAACTGTTTTAAAGATAACATTAATATCTATTGACATGGAAAGATATCCAAGATATGACATAGTCAATTAAAAAAAAAAAAACAAAAAAAAAACCCATAGAATACTACATATATGACACTATTTTGTTTAAAATAATAATACATTTTTAAAAATCTGGAGGACAATACAAAATTGTTCACAGTGGTTACCTCTGGAGGGTGGGATTTGGGGGGGGGGTTTACTTCCCATTTTCCTGAATATTCCTTTTTTTTTTACAATGATCATGTAACTTTTCTAATTAGAGGCTTTCTTTTTATTTGAGAGGCACTGACCAATCATCAACAAAATCTAAACTCTTCATATTAAACCCAGGACTTAAACCCAGGCAGTATAAATATATGTTTAATTTATTAAAATTAAAGGGGGAAGCGGCTGTGGCTTAATCAGTAGGGCTCCCGTTTACCATATGGAGGCCCCGGGTTCGGTCCCGGGGCCAGGCCCGCCCGCACGGCGTGGTTAGCTGACCCAGCGAGCACAAGCAGCAAGGGGGGGATAAATGAATAAATAAATAAAATCTTAAAAAAAAATTAAAGGGACAGGCTGAAGAACACAAAAGAAAAAGAGAAAAATACTGTAAATTACCTCTCTAATGAATGAGAAAAACACATCTGGCAAGACTATGTGTTCTGAATAAGCATGTCTCTTTTTTTAAATTAGTTTTTTTACCATAAGCAATAAGGATCTCAGAAGTGAGCAAGCACTCAAGTAAAATATTACATTTGATTTAAAGGATGTTGAGGTTAGAAAAAGTGAATGCCAAACAGAAGCAAAGGGGAGGAAATGCAGCTCTAGACCAAAGACTAAAAATGTGAACAACAACAAAGGTGAAGAGAGGCTCAAAAAACTGAGATAGAGCCTTCATCTGTTACTCCTTGGACAAGACTCTGTTATCCCCAGTCGTGGACTGTCCGTAGCACTTTTTAATCTGGGGCCAGACTCTGGGCTTGCTTGATATTGGGGAATGCAGTAGGGCTAGCAGGAGCCCCGGGGTCCAGTCTCTGCTCTACTATAATCAAGCTTTGCATGACCTCCAACAACTTGCTTTACTTCCTCTAAGCCAGGGGTTCTTAACCAGGGGTCCATGAGCTTGAACTGAAATTCAAAAAAACATTCTTGTGGGAACATGTTGGTGCAGGTGTGATATATTTTTTAAATAATACCCAGCATAGTGTGGACTTAGTAAGGGGTCTGTGGTTTTCACCTGACTGGCAAAGGGGTCCGTGGAGCAAAAGAGGTTAAGAACCCCTGCCTAAGCGCTGACTTCCTACTCCCTAAAATGAGGACATTGGATAAGATCATTTCCAGGGTGCTTCTGTGACCCGAAAGTTAATTATTAAATGTTAAACTGCATTTATGTGTGGGATTGTCCATTCTTCAGGATCATCCACTTGACTGCTCCTCTCCATTATTATTAGCTCTTTAAGAGTTACATATATCTTCTCCCAACAGTTTGTCTAGCTCAGCACTGCAGGAAACATTCTTATCCAGATCAAGTCTATCAGAAATCCTCCTCCTGCTGTAAATGTGCTCATATTCCCCTGATCATAAGAACATGCTACATGTGCAGCAATAACCCCTCCCCTAACTGTGCTCCTGCACACTATAGGGGGCTGCAACTCTAGAGGCCATGGGCTCAGAGGCCTGCTAGAGATTATGGATTAAATGCTTAAAAAAGTGAACAATTAGCCTGCTTATTTCAGTCCAACTACACGAATATGCACAAATCGTCACTGAATTTTTCACCTATAATACTTGGAAACAAAAGGAGTAACTTTTTCCCCATTACTTACACTACTACTAGCTCTGTAAACACTAATGAATAGCTATCGGTAAGGTCAATCTAAAAGTCAATTCCCTATGATATTTTGAGAAAATAAAAGCAAAATCCACACTCATCAATTCTCTGTATGTTGGTAAGAGAAGAACTGAAGGCTTCTAAGCCTTATGTAAAAATCTGCCAGCCTCCTACAAAGAACAGTCTCCCCTGAGCTTGGTGACCCCCTTGTTAAGGGCTGTCTCTCAGCCTCCAAAATCTAATATCAGAATATGGCAAAAATAATGCAAACCCACTTACTGGCATTTTTAGTGGTAACCTGGGGGGCAAGTCAGAAATGAACTCTTCGAATCTGATCAGCTCGTTAGCGTGATGCAGCAGTGCTTCTGAGGCCTGGTTTTTATGGACCAAAATTATGTGGAAACCATGCCTGTGTCTCAGGTCACTAAGTTCCAAGGCAAAATTGACATCAGCTGAAAGAAAGGGTACAGCCCACCTCCAACATTAGAAACACTTGACATAGGCAGACAACTCTATCTCTACCCACTGAGAAGGAAAGGATGTCCAGATTGTATTAAGTAGAAAATGTGTAATTGTTTCCTAAATTCAAAGTTGCTTTCCCCCATTTTTTAGAACAGAAACACATTTCATATCAGAATTAACAGGTAAAGACTATTTTACCACATACCTATATGGAATCTCAGGATATATGTTACTTCTGATATTAAAAAGAAGTAAATATTAATACGTTGGTGTCCTCAAATTTAGAAACTGTTGACCATGGATTTTCTAAATTAGCAATATTGGGTCCAGGATTTTAAAATAATCACAATATTTTCTTTAATAAATCTGTCCCCACGAGAGTCCCTACTCAAGTTCCAAGAAGAAATTATAGAAATCCATGTAGACCTAATTTTTATTCTAAACGGTTGTCAAAAATAAGCATGAACATGTCCTGTGTATTTCAGCCTCTTTGGGACCACCTTACTTTAACATATCTTTTGCTTCTATGACAATTCTTACAGAGTGAGTTTACCTTAAACTGGCAGATGTTTCTACACTTACTTGACACAAGAACCACAGTGGCTGGAGCAGTGTGTGTATTTGCAAATCTGCGGAGACTCTGTCGGAGTTTATCATCAGCAGCATTCTTTGCAGTAGCATTGATGTGAGCAACAGTTACCTGCATTAATTTATAATAAGCGTCAATGAGCAATAGCTGAGGTTAGAAAATTGCTACACATTCTGTCCACATTGTAACAGGCAATCCTTGAGAGGAAATCTTTTATTATTATTATTATTATTGTCACTTAGGAATGGGAAACAAAAACATCTCAATAATTTCAAAACTGTTTCTCCATATAAATGAATTGGATCACTTGTTACCCCTGCTCTCATCCCTACTCTGTTTTTTGCAAGTCATCCACCTCCCCTTTTGAAAAATAGGTAGAAAAAAAGAAGAGACATTTGAAGCAGTTAAACTTGTCCTCATTAATAGCTTGTGCAAACAATTTGGAGATGGCAGAGATTTGATATAAGGTAAGATTTGCAGTTATATTTTATGTCATTTGTCTATGTTATATATCATCTAGGGCTTTCGGGGTCTGCAGTTGGTGGTGGGGAGAGAAGGGGAATCTGCCCCTAAGGGAGCTAAATTTTCCCCTGTTAAAACTATCAGGCTCCCCATATAGCAGTCTCCAAAGCAAGGAAAGGTTTATTTTGAAAAGTGCGTCAACCACATGCAAAATACAGTAAGATTTATCAGTTTTTCTAAAGAACATAAATATATTATTTTAGATTGCTGTATCAATGGCACTACTTGTCTATGAGCCAAAAGAACTAGATTCTACTTGCAGTTTAAGAGCACAAACTTTGGGGAGCGCATGTGGCTCAAACGGTTGGGCGTCCATCTGCCATATGGAGGGACCTGGGTTTGATCCCTAGGACCTCCCGGTAAAATAAAAAATATATATATATATGGAGAGAGAGAAGGCACATGGGCTGCCAGGCTCTGTGTACCGGTGAACCGCCAGGCCCCGGGAGCCATGCAGCAAGATGATGACGTAACAGGGGAGAGACAAGACGAGATGCTCTGATAGCTCTGAAAAACCAGGAACCGAGGTGGTGCAGGTGGCAGAACACCTCTCTCCTACATCGGAGGTCTCCAGGATCGAATCCTGGTGAAGACTGGAGGAGGAGGAGGATGAGAAGAGATGGCAGGAAACATACACAGAGAATTGCCCAGTGAATGGACACAAAATAGCAAATGGGGAAGGGGGGATTTAAAATGGATAAAGTAAATAAATAAATCTTTAAAAAAAAAAAAAGAGCACAAACTTTGCAGTCAGACGACCTGGATTTCAATCCTGGCTCTTCCTCTCCACCTGTGTGACCTTTAAAAAGTTGCTTAACCTCATGGCACTTCAGTGTCATTTGTAAATAGGAAATAATAAATCTTATGTGCCTTGTTCACAGAGCAGTTATGAAGGTCAAAGAAAACAATAATATGTAACCATTATCACCAGTATAATGCTATAGCACTAGTTAATATAAGTAGTTTTACTGAACAGTGAAACATGATTAAATGATTTCTAATACATCAGAAATAATCTTTTGCTAATTTTTAAATGCAAATTTGGCAGAAAAGTATTATTATTAAATTTTGAACTGGAATTCTTTTTTAAAAATCACATGTGCTTATTGTCCTACCATAGTAGATTAAAATTCTTTTTTTTTTTTTTTTACCTGGCAATTATTCAGCTCCTGAATAACTTCTTTGTTTTCTTTACTGATGTCACATACACAGATGAATTCTGCTTCTCTGTGGCCTTTAAAAAACTTCTCACGGATTCTCTGTACAACAGCAGTAGCTGACCGGCCAGAAGGAACTGAGCAGTTTTCAATATCCCAAAAAACTCCAATAGGCGGTAAGTTTTCTAGCACCTGTCCAGCTATTGCAACTTCTGGCGACCCTTAAGAAATTAAGGGTTAACACTTTTGATTACCCATAGTGAAAAAAGAAATGGCAGATGAATATAAAGCAATAGGTAGCTACTTATCATTCTTAGTGGCAGAACACAAAATTACTGATTGATGTCAAATTTAAGGATACCAACCAACCTCACTGGTTGACCTAATAATACAAACAACCCTAAATTGCCATAGTATTACTCTGATTATTCCTTTATTACAAGAGAGAACAAATCTAAAGACCAAGTTACTTAACCCCACAATAAATCAGTCTCAAAGATGAGCCATTCTCTTGCTGTCCAGTATGTGCCTCTGAACACTTCCCTATAACTGAATGGATGCTGTGTCTTGGTGACTGAAGTTCAAGCTTAACCTAAACCCGTTTACCTACTTCCTATGGAAGAACACTGAAGAGATGATGAAGTGTGAAGCTGTTATTGTTGTTGATTTTAAGTTATTTTTAACACTGCATTAATAGCTGACTGAACATTTAAAAATTGTTATCAAAAGATAAAATACCACATAACTACTTTCAGGGGAAATTATTTTAATTGACAACTCTTAGGGTTTTCAAATGCTGTAACCAGCCATTATTAAATCTTTACTTCTTCCAGGGAGTATATAATCAACAAGTGTGATTATGAACCTAAATTACCAGGTCTCCTCCAGCACTTTACTTCTCTTAATATACTATCCATTCTTCAATAAACAACTAGACTTTTTTTATTTCAAGCAGCCTCAGTCCAACATAAGTGGACAAATGACTACTGGTCTATAACAATAAAAAGTGTTTTACCAAGAGAATGTAGACTAACATACACAGTAGCTTTAGAACCACAAGGAATCTGTTAAGGTGCTTAAATTTAATGTTAGTAACTGATATTGAAAACTCCTTAAATATGCACATTTTATACCATGCTGTCATTTACCAAATTTTGAAGCAGCTTTGCCTAGACTGGTCGCCAATAACAACGTGGTCTCCTTCCCTGTTCCTTTGGTTCCACAGCCATTACACAGAGGGATAGCAATAGGTGCAGTTTGAGTATTTGGAGGTGGTATATTTGGCCAGACTTTAGCAGCATCAATTATACTATTTCTTGCCGGCTGTTTTAAAATTTTTAAAAAAAGGGGAGGTTTCAGATACATCATTGCAGAACCTAAAATTATATACAACATGAAAACACATTCTAAGTGTTTCACCTTTGCATCTGCTAGCCTCTGATAAAATGTATTTACAAATCATCATTCCCAGAACCATTAGCTCTCAATTCATAAACTCACTCCAAGAAGGGACTTGAAGATCCTACCATAATTAGAACCTTTACATTCTGGGGCATGTGTCTTCTGCAATAGAGACCTCATACATTCCACATACTTTATTTACAGGGTATTAAAGTCTTCACTTGAACACTTGGTGTGACTAAAGCCAAGTTACAAGCTTCCCATATTAATGCAAATGGACAGTATGCAGTCACCTAGGTAGGCTGAATGGGCCCACATCTAAGTTGTATTTAAGCTGTAAGAATTACAATTATGCTGTAGTCCTTAAAGACAAAATGGAACAAGGGGCTTTGCCAAACTAGTTTCACATGTAGAAAATACATTTATTGCAACAAAAGGCTCTAAGAGCATAAACTACATAAATTACTCCATACTTGTTTGAATCATCCCTCCCATTTTATCTCTTGCTTCTTTCAGGATAAGGAGAAGTTATGCTGATGGGGAGAAAGCTACACAACAGAAGAATCTGCAACCCCATGTACAATAAAGATTTTTCAAGATACATCCACTTTAAAATGTCTTTTCTCAAATCTCAACTGCACCCAGCATAAAAAAATAAAGAGATACAAACCTTGTTTAAACAGCCTTCGCAGTAAAGTGAGCCCTTTAAACAAACCGGAGGTACCACATTTAGGTGCAAAGAGTTGGTGCACAAGTGAGGCGTTAACTCCGACTGTGAAATGTGCTCTTCCAAATGCCCTGGAGCCCCACTCGTGAACTCAGAACAGGGGAAATAGCCAGTGGAGGTGCAACCCTGGAGAGCCGGAAACTGATGCAGCTTGTGTACATTACCATGACATGATTGGAAATGGAGTTTTCCACAACAGGGCAGGTGTTTGCAGGAAGATAGGTTACTTTCTACACACATGCTGGGAAAGTCACTTGCAAGGCCTGCCAAACTGTTCCTAGCTGAGGCATTCTGGAGTGAAGATGCAGACTGGAAAGCAAACCCTGACCCTACTTGACACGTGATTGTCCTGGTGCTTTGCGAGTCTAACAGTGCGCCCGTGTGAATCAAGCTACCAGTACCTCCGTTACCACCACCACCACCACCAAAATGCATTGGTGAAGTGGAGGGTTCATTAGTACAATGAGCACAGCAGCTTACTTTGGGGACAGTTGAAAGCTGTATTTTAGGTTGCTGAAGAGAATGAATATCTGGAAGTGGGACTGCTGGGAAAAGTTTAGAGCCAGCATGAAGGGGAGATGGAACATCCTTTAATTCCACAGCAACTTTCTTGTTCTCCATGTAATCTTTCTGAGAAAAGAAAATCAGAATGCAAGTTAATTTTATGGGGCTAGTGATTTTCAGTTATTCACATCCTATTGCATTCAAAAACAGAAATAGTGTTCAATTCTGTTTATATACACCCAATTATAACCAAACAAAATGGAATAGCAGCTATCTAAAACTAGGGGCATTCTTCAGAGAGGAATGCTGGAACTGAACATTGAAACTGACAACTAAAATTAAGACTCCATTTTTCCTGAATTGTAAGAGACTGGGGGGGGGGGCGGATGTGGCTCAAATGGTTGGGCGTCCGTCTGCCATATGGAGGGACCTGGGTTCGATCCCCGGGACCTCCCGGTAAAATAAAAAATAAAAAAAATAAAAAAATGTAAGAGAATGGGGGAAGTGAAGAAAGAGGTCTGTTTATGTCTTCAGCAAGCTACATTAACCATCTGTTTGTCAGTGGCTTCCCTTTGATAACTACTCTTTGCCCCATAGGATCTCTTGAAGACAAAATTGGTAATATAAAAACAACGGGCACAAACAGCATTCAAAAAAGATGGCTTACAAGTAAGGGGATTTAAGGATAGTTCCTGCAGTCAGTCCATAAGGGGTTTGTAGTAAAGTCCCCCAGGGGAGAAAAGTGAAATTCCAAACATCATAAACGTGTTGCTGATAATATTTAGCAAACCCTAGGATATAATGACCTAAAGCCATAATGCCAACCATTATAATGTATCTAGTGTAGAGAATTAGAGCAATTAGAAAACTATTTTGGAAAAAGGTAGAAGAGAAATAGTTTTCCATATGCCTTCAACACACAGAGGAGGCCAGTATATTACAAAGATTATAAGCACAGGCATTGATGTCAGAGACCTGGGTTTGAATCTGACTCTTGACAGATGGATGACTGTGGGTGAGTTATATAACCTCTCTGTGCTTCAGTTTCCTAGTCCATAGATTGGGAACAACAGAATGTACCTCCTACAGTTGTTAAGATAAAAGAAGGTCATACACATAAGCACAGTACCTAGCTACTAAAAGGGGATCAAACTAATTAATAGCCTGCTGACTGCAGGAACTATCAGGATGATGAGGATGCCCTTAAATGGTGACCAAGACATGTTCTGACTCTCAGAGCAAGAAAGGCCCATCTGACTGCTACAGATTCCCCTTTTTTGCTGGGATTCAATGCTCACCTGGGAGAAATCTGGATTTTCAGTTAAGATTTTTTCTAAAAGTGAGTAATAGCAATGGGCTGACCAGCCAATAGGAGGTGTGTTCTGCTCTTTTTTAAATTACAGTTCAGATTGGAAGTTAATTCATTGGTAATCTGATTTATACAGATCAGGCTCTTATAGGTAGAGTGTTGGTCCCCTGGAATTCTGGGGGCCACTGAGAAAATCAGGTTTCTGGATCTGTAAGGTTGAGAGTGCAATTCTGAGTTGTGAAACTCTATGAGAACCAGACATGCCACCCCAGGAAGCCCTGCTTGAGCTGCCAACCCTTGCTGTCAACACTTCTGAATTGACTCAAATTACTTGATGCCATTCAACAAAGATAACTATATGGAGGAAACCTGGAGAAGACAAAGAAGTGAACTGGGTTTTTTTAATGCTATTAATACCCTTATATAAAATATACTAAAGTCTCATTTGAATCCCAAGTACAATAGAAAAAAAGAAATAGAAAGGTGGTCATCATGAGTGCATAAAATGAAATCAGAAAATGTCAAAATCAAAAGAAAAAGCAAGAAGTTATAGACATACTTAAATAAACAGACATTTTGAACAGAAAAAGGCTATCAATAAGGTCTCATCACTCTTTTTCTAGATTTCAAAACTCAGAAGGCTACGATAAAATAAAAATTACTTTGTGCTTTCCTCTGATGTTATTATACAACATGGATTTTATCTTTGGAATCTGTGACTATAAAGAGAAACAAATCTTCCCAAGATTTCAACATTAAATATTTAAAGCAGGGGTTCTTAGCCAGGGGTCCATGGAAAGATTTCAGGGAGACCATGAGCTTGAATTGAAAATACAAAAAAAATTATTCTTGTGGAGACATGTTGGTGTGAGTGTGATATATTTATTAAATAATATACAGTATAGTGTGGACTTAGTAAGGGGTCCATGGTTTTCACCTGACTGGCAAAGCGGTCCATGGAACAAAAAAAGGCTAAGAACCCTTGACTTAAAGCATCAACTGTTACTTAGAGTGGAAGATTCCTCATAGAGTGAGGAATTATAATAACGTGCTACAAAGAGCAACACAAACAGGATGCACAGGAAAACTTGGCACACACTCCAGGGAGAAAGACTATCCCAGACCAAATGGACCACTTATCTATTACAAACAGGAATCTGCTATACCCTTAGTCTTGCACATAGTTACCTTTTGGGGACTAAGTGGCAACGTCTGCTCAGGATGAGAAAAGCAATTAGAGAATTTCCAAAGCCATGGCTTAGCATCATTATCTTGTTGAAGCCATCCAAGTGTTCTACTGCAGGAGTTCTCAGTTCCGTTTCCTTCCATCATACAGCCATACAAAGTGGTTCAACATTCTTTCATCTTTCTTTTCTTTCATTCTTCCCCCCTGTTAAGAATGAGTAAGATTTCAATGTTATTTCTTTGCACACGTACAAATTTATTAATTTATTAAAATGTGAGACTGCAACCATCTTTATGTTGCAAGGTTCCCAACTCAAATCTTAATGAACAAAAGTAGTGTGGATATCAAAGCAGATTACTAAAATTTGGCACACTAAATTGACTCTGTTTATGCTTGAACTCTAATTGTAGCAATCAGACATTAAAAAAAAAAATGTATTCTCTTCCTTTGCTCATGCCCAAAATATCTTTAAATAAACACAAACTCTAGAGGCCTATTTCTTTTCTACACACATCAATTCTTGAGAGAAGTAGACAAATCTTGACTAATCTTGAGTAAAATCTCCCTTAACTTGGATGGAATCAACCTCTTCGGACCCTGAATAAACTTCTCCTATATTCTTTGCAGCTATTTCCCCCTGAAGACTCTACTTATGAGATTCAAAACGTTAACAAAAGAGGGCATCTAATTTTAATAAAAGAATCACCACTATATCCTCATTACCAATTGTATAAGGTCTTTAAATTGATTTAAGAGGGAAGCAGCTGTGGCTCAGTCAGTGGGGCTCCCGTTTACCATATGGGAGGCCCCGGTTCGGTTCCCGGGGCCTCCTGGTAAAGGCAAGCCCGCCCGCACGGCGTGGTTAGCTGACCCAGCGAGCACAAGCAGCAGGGGGGGGGGATAAATGAATAAATAAATAAAATCTTTAAAAAAATAAAATAAAACAAATAAATAAATAAATTGATTTAAGAGCAACCTATTCCATTGTGTCTTTGATATGAGCATGAAAGGTCCAAATTAAGTGACCTCTGTGGACTTTGAAATTGATTCTGCTACAGAACAAATCAAACCAATTTCTTCATTTACTTATTATGAAAGTACAATCTGATATTCCACCAAAAATCTAACTAGAGACCTCTCAAGTCACAGATGTGCTATATCCACTCCAGTACAACACCTCTCTTAACAAAGTATTAAACAGTACAAGAAAAGGCAGATCAAACCAACCATACCCATTGGGCATGAGGCAGTCTGCCAATGGTGTGGAAAACTGAACTTCAACTCCAAGTCTTTACTACATATTCCAACAACCACCTACTCTTTCCTACAGTTGGCCAATCTAGGCTTTCATTATCTCCCAAAAAATTCAGCTAGGCACAAAGAAAATAACTTAATTTAGCCCTATCTCTGATAAGATGCTCTTTTCAAGAGATTTTAACTTCTGCATGGCAGGGACAGGGGGAGACAACTTTATATAGTTGTACAATATCTTTTATATGAGAGATCTAAGATTTAGAAGAACTGATCACATAAAGCAGGAGTTGGAAAACTATGGCCTGCAAGCTAAAACTGACCCACTGCATATATTTAAGTAACCTGCAAACCAACCAAGTATTTTATATTTTTAAATAGTTGGGGGAAAAAAATCAAAAGATTGATAATATTTCATGACACAAGAAAATTATATTAAATCAAATTCCAGTGTCTATAAATAAAGCTTTATTGTGACACAGCCACACTCATTTAAGTAGTGTACAGCTGCTTTTGCACTACAAATGCATAGCTGAGTATCTGCAACAGAGACTGTATGGCCCACAAAGCCTAAAGTATTTATGATCTGATCCTTTACAAAACTTCATTAGGCTTCTATTTCCTCCTATGTAAAACATGGCTCATTTCTCCCCTATATCACAGCATTCCTAAAGTAAAAAAAAAAAAAAATTAGATAAATGTACCCCACTGATTTTTCACCATTGTATCCCTTGTGCCAGTACCTGCTACATAGTAGATACTAAATAAATATTTGTTGAACAAGTGAATTAATAAGCATTACAGTTACCTACTATACACTGTTGGGAATGATTAATTTGGAGACAGAAGTTAGAGTTAACTGTGCCACACTGATTGTAAATTGTGGTACTTGCTTTTCCTATTAAATATAAGTCTTATGTCCCCCAACAAGCTCTTGTTTAGATCATAATGTTCATGATATATGAATTTCAATATGCCCTCTCAAACAGTTCCATTTCCCTTTCCAAGGCCAAAATCTGAAAGTAAACTAGTATTTTATGGTACAATATAGTTTATGGTATAAAACAGTTTATAAAGCATTTTAATTCAACAGTATTCATCCTCTCCCTTAGCAAGTATTTACTTAAAATTAACTTTGTAGCAAATATAATGATTTGGAAAAAAAAGACAATGGGGCCCATTTCTGTAATTTTTTTCTCAGTGAGGTTGTGATGTAGATAGGGGAGAACTTAGCCACTTTTTAACTTTTGTAACTTGCCTAAGATCACATTAGAAAGGGACAGAACCAGGCTTGTTTACTTCTTTCTACCACACCAAAGTGCCTCTGGTATTGCTCAACAAAAGCAATAGAAAGTACCAACTTTGGGATGGCAACTTGTTAGTGGCCTGTATTCTGAAATTTTCACAAATATTCCTGGGAATGCCACTAAGTAATTTAGGCAGCCAAAGCAAGTGCTGTTCGATGTGAGTGGGAGTCTCACTTCTGCCACTAGCTCTCAGAATCTTTGAGCAATTCGGATAGTGGTTGGGAGGGCAGGCACTGCCATCGGACCGCTTAATTAGTCCCTAACTCCACCACTTCCTACCTGTGCAGCTTTCAGCAACTCACAACCTCTCTGAACCTCAGATCCCCTCTGTAAAATGGGCCTGATAATAACAGTATCCCCTCAGAGGACTGTTATTAAGATTAAATGAGTTAGTCCATGTTGAATACTTAATAAATGGCCTTTCCTTAGCACCTGGTCTAGTTGCCCACCCCCCTCTCCATCCCATTACCCTTTTTAAAATAGCTCCTCTATCTAAAATTATTTTGTTTACTTTTTTATTATGCCATTCCCACTATAAACTCCATGACAGCAGGGGCCATGTTTTCTTATTCACTCTCGTTTCTCTTGAACCTAGCACAAATGCCTACTAGATAACAAATAACTGGTGAAGGAATGACATGCTCAATAAATGTCTAAGAAGACCGTTTAGGTCTCAATTTCCCTGTATGAAAAACAGAAGAATATTTACCACTCAAAGATGCTGGAAGTCCAAAAGGTACAAACGTAACTGGAAAGCACTTGGTAATACCAGAAATATGCTTGGGAAACTCCAAAAAGGTCTAAAAGGACCTTCTATTACAATTAGTAGTGGGAGTGGCTGAAGCCCTAAGGCAACTAACTCAACACTGTCAAGCTAGAAGCTATACCCTAGCCGCAGTTAAGACTGACAATATGCAAAACCCCCAAGGGTTTTGCAAAAACACCTGCCCTTTCCTCCCTCTCTTAACCTGTCAACTGTGCACGCTCCTCAGGAAAGGCTACTCCCCACACTGAAGAGCCCCCTAAGGAGCAGGCAGACAAGGGCGGGCGGGGAGCCAAATATCCCCCAAGTGGAGATGCGGCGCAGCAGTGACAGTCGCAAACGGCCCCCAAAAGGAAACAGCCAGACCCTTTTGAGGGGGCCCAACTAGTGGGTCACCAGTTCTTGCCCTCAGACTAGCCACCCAGTCCCCAGCACTAGGAGGCGGAAGGGGGGACACTTCCCCTCCAGTTCCGGTGGCCCCAGAGCAGCAGGCTGGTCTTAGTCGAGTCGCTAATGCTGAGAGCAAACTCACCTCAGCCGCCGGCCCCACCTCCGCTCACATTCCGGCCCCGCCGCCTTCCCCCCTCCCCCCCCAGACCCTTTGTTTTGATTCCCGACTCCTCAGCTCCCGCCGCCGCCGCCAAGCGCACCCTCCACTTCCGCTTCCGCACCCTACCGCCCCTGTCGCAAAACCGACGCCCTTCTCGCCCCTCGCCCCGCCCCTTCCTTCGCCCCTCCCCCACCGCCGCGTCCTCCCCGCGCGGGGTGTGCTGGGAGCCCCGGGGGGGGCGGGGCCTCGCGGCCCTGCAGCCTCGTCAGGCTCAGTCCCCTCCCGATAAACCCCTAAATAGGCAACTTCCCGGGGGGCGACCCTAGCTTTTCTGGCGAAAACCCCCAGTTTAAAGAGGCCTTCCTCCTAAATTAACGATGCGGCGTCGAAAGGAGCCTCAAAGCGGATAATTAGGGCGCTTGTGGGTAGAACCGGTGAAAAACCTGGGAACCGGGATTCGATACTATTCGACTCTGGCAGTGTTTTGCGCGAAGGCGATTTAAAAGGGATTTCGATGAGAAACTTATCATTTTGGCTTTTTACTCTTGTCATCACGTGACGGTTTTACTTTAAAATTTTTTTTAAGTGGCGCATATTCCACAGTATCCTTAATCTGGTGCGACCTAGTGGTGACTGGAGAGAAAAATAACTGCAAACTGGGCTTCCTGCGAGGTCCTTCGGACTGGCAGAGCGTCTCAAAGTTGCGACTCTGCTGGCAAAAATACAAGAGTGTGCAAAGGCTAATTTGAATATTGTCGCGAATAATTAAGACGTCCTCGATAAATCTACTGTGAAAATATAATTTTTAAAAGCCCTGATCCAGAGGTCGTTACAAATGAATACAACTTTTTCAAGGAGGGGTTAGGCGAGCCAAAAAGAGACTTTATAGTTGCAAAAGGCTTGTGAAGTCAATAAGTTGTGTTTCAGGTGGCTAGAAATGCCACTTATTTGGGCGTGTGTGTGTGTGTGTATCGTCTCACAATCTTCACTCAATAAGCAAATCGGTCATTTCTGAAACTGCTAGCTGCTCGCTATTTTCTGATGCAAATTAGGCGAAAAACAAAGCACATATTATCTAAATCTAGACAGTTTAGGACAAGCTTGCTGAATACTACTTAAAAGTTTATTTCTGAAAATCTCCCAAGAAACAAAATAGCTTTGCAAAAGCATCAGTAAGTAGAAATTGCCAAAAGATAAATTTTCCGTCTGAAATCTCCAACGTGAGGCTATTTCATTAGGCAATCCGAATTAAGTGGAGGAAATTTCCTGGGGAGCTAATACATCCCTGTAGACATCCTTATAGACACACATTGTGAAGGGCAAGACCAAACATGCAGCTGAAGAATCTTTTGTGCCTGTGTTTAATTTTCCGGAAGGCAGATGAGCAGTGCACACGTCATCTATCTGCCTGCTTAGGTATTTATTACTGCTGAGTAAATAAAACTTCATTGTATAGGTGTATGAGTAGTATTTTCCAAGTGGGAATTAGAACAAATGAGAAACAACTCTGTTTCTAGCATTTTGGGTTTTTTTCCTTTCAAAGTATCAAATAAATATACTTTATAGGTGTATTTGATGGTCTTTTAAAAAAGATTTTAACCACGAAACGGAGAGCAGATGATTTTGTTTAACTTGGCTTTCTGTAGTCCAGAGCTGTGCTTGGTCTCAACAGGTAAATGCAGAAATGAAAACAAACCAATCAACTAAATGAAAGCTGATGAAAAGTCCAAATTATAAATAGTTTTTAAAGAAAATGCAATTTTATTGTTTTCAGTAAAAAAATTAGCCTGTTAGGTTTAGTGTTTCAAATTGATAAATTATGGTGGAAGGAAGAGAAACCAAGCTCTCTGCTCACTCATGTAAGCCAAAAGCTACAAGGAAAACAAATTGAATTAAAAAAGAGAAGAAAAGGTTTTAAAGTATTCCAAAATTTTCCTTTCTTTCTAAAGAAATAACAAACCTATTTCCAATAACAAACCTATTTCCCTAAGTCTTGTTCCCGAATAGGACTTTAATGATAAGCATTTTAATTTCCTGCCCCTTTTCCTTTATGGAAAATGAAGGAAATTGAAAACCAAATAGTTTAAATGACTTGACCAACGCCATTTAGCCAGGACTGACACCTCACCAATTTATGCTTCAGTTTCCTCATCTGTTAACTGAGAGATTACACCCTGCCCAGAAACTTCACAGAGTGGCAAGGGTCAAATAAAATTCTGAGACTTGAATGCATCAGAACAAATAAATTGTCAAGCAGCCTGCAAAGGATTAGTCTTTGGGACCAGAATGGAGGTTTCCTAAATGACAATTGGCTACTTGCCTCAAACGTGTTGATGTGTGCTGGGGTTCTCTTGTGTTTCTTTGAGCCTTTTTAGGAACTAGGGAGGAATCAAAATGAGGGAGAATTAGAGAACCATGGCAAGGAGGAAGGGGGGATTTTGTGAGTGTGGAGGGGGTCTCAGAGTAGCTAAAATCTCGTTTCCTCTAGGATAGTGAAGAAGATGGGTGTAGGAGTCAAACAGACTCAGCTTTAAAGCCTGATTCAGTTATTTACCAGTTGTTAGACTAGGGCAACTCAATTAACTTTCCCTCACCTTTGTTTTCTCATCTTTAAAATGGGCACAATAAAAGTGTTTTTCAGGGATTCTCATTATCTGGGTCACAGCTCCATTGTCACCTTAGAGGGGCCTTTCCTGACCATTCTATTTGAATTGACCCCCCCTCTAGCCCCTTTCTGTCACATGATCTTGCTTTATTCCTAGCCTTTATTAACATCTGAAATTATTTTACTTTTCGTTTGCTGGATTATTCATTCTCAACAGTATAAACCCTTGGAGGACAGGCACCTTGTCTGACTTACCGTGCTAGAAGCGTGCCTTGTACATAAGAATGCCCAAGAAATATTTTATGAACAATTAGTGTTGATGTAAGAATTAAATGAGAAGACCATGTCAAGAAGTTAATATTGTGCCTGACACAGCAAAGCATTTAAAACTCATGATCATTTGTTTAACAAAGACATCTTGTACTTTGTGCCAGACACTGGCCTAAACGTTATACAAATGCTGTGAATTTATTTAGTCCTCTGCACAATCCTACAAGGTAGAATCCTATCATGAATTATAGATGAGAAAACGAAGACACAGAGAAGTTAAATAACTTGCCCAAGATTATACACGTAATGAGTGGCAAGGCTAGGAGCCAAAGTTAGGCTGGACCAAACTCCTAAACACTGTATTGCTGCCTCTGAAGAAGACAACCACGTGAAGATTTTTGTAAAGGGATACAAAGGACATAGGCATTTCTTAGCCTAAACGGCCTGGATCTTTATCCTTCGCTCGTATTGGGCACGCGACAAGAACGGGAAAATGCCATCAGTGTCAGGGGGAGGAGGCGTCATTTCCTAAAGTGCGAGGCCCGACTATCCAGGAAACGGCCCACCGGCGGGATCCAGGATCAGCACCAGCGCCTCCCAGGGCCCCGCCCAGCTAAGCCCGCCGCGTGGCCACCCGGCGCCCGGGCGCTGGAAGAAAAAGTTTCCAAAAGGCGCTGCTCAGCGCTGATTGGTCGAGGCGGACGCGGTCCCGTGGCACGGCAGCCAATGGGCGGCGCCGGCTGGGAGCGCCCGGGCGGGGGCCGGAGGGACCCGGGCGCGCCGCCCTTCGCTGCAGCCGCTGCCGCCCGCGCCGGGTGCTCGCCCTTGCCTGCGGAGCCGGGTAAGTGCGGGGCTGTCGCCGGGCCCGGGCTGCTGGCCTGCCGGGGACCGCCACCCGCGCCGGGAAACTTCTCCGCACCCCCCCGCGCCCGCCCACACCCTCAGGATCCCCGGGCCCCGCCTGGCTGGGGCCCAGCCGCGCCCCTCGCTTTTGCAAGTTCCCTGGCTCCGGGGCTCAAAGATCCCAACTTCCCTGGCGGGCCCCCTCCTCAGTTTGCGCCTTGCCACCCTTCTGGCCTGCATGCCTGCTCTTCGCCCATGCCAACTTTTTCTCTGTCTGCCCCTGTCTTTCCCAGACCCCGCCGCCCCTCCTTTCTCTCTTGGACTTCCTCTGTCCTTCTGTCCTTCTGGTTCCCAAGCCCCACTGCCTGGCTCCGACCCTTTCCCCTTTATTCTCTCCGTCCCCCAAACTCCCCTCCTTGACTCCCCTCCTCTTTCTGCTCCGTCCCCCAAACTCCCTTCCTTGTCTTGACGCCCCTTGTCTCTTTGCTCTCTCCCATTTCTGCCTCTCGCTCCCCGTCAACCTCTCTTCTCTGCTCCCCCTCACCTCTCACCCCACCCAATTCTTTGGCTTCCACCTCTGCCCCTGCCCTCATGCCCACTTCCTCGACCTCCTTTCACCGTGAAAGCAGGCCTCTCTCCAAACACCTGCCCCCTCCTTTGTACCTCCCTCCCTTTGGGAACATGCTTGGAACAGTTCCCCTTCTCTGCTTTTCTCAAATCTCTACTGCAGGACGCTCAGATTTCCCCTGACAGCACTTTGGGGAAGGATTGGATAAAGGATGAAAACGCTTATTCTGACAACTTGAATGCTGTGGTTGGGTTTACCTGCCTCTCTGAGGTCATGGGAAACCCCGCCATCACCTTGACAGCTTTTTGGGAAGCTGCATTATCTTCTCCAATCTTCTCAGGTTCTTTGCCTCCTGAGAGCCCCAACTTCCCTGATTTCTTTGTCCAAGGTTGTGCCTCTTCCTTTCTACTTTTAGCTGGAGGCCCCTTTTAACTTCCTTTCTGAAGAAATGGCCTTTGCTACCTGCTGGGGTGAGATTCACTATTTTATAGGCTAGTTTTGTTAGTGTGCTGGAGGATAGGATGGCCTTTTAGGGCATGGGGAGAGTGCTTTTAAGAGTAATTGTATCCCAGCTGTTCCCAGAGCCTTAGCTGACAAACCCCCTACCCAACCAAATTGGTACCTAAAGAGTTTTGAAACTTGTTATTCCTCTTTTTTTTATTATTAGTATAAATTTTAATCATGGCAATGTATAGAAACAAGTATATGCTTGGATGGTAATTAATTCAAGGATAGAAAAAAGAGAAAAACAAATACAAAATAATAGCATCATCACTATAACATAAATTTAAATGGAATAAGCAATCTCACCTTTACAAAATCATATTTCCAATTATTTCCACAAAATGATGAAATCTTGAGCAAGTATGTGAGATTTTGTTATTCCTCTTAATGTGTCTTTTGTGTATTACAGGCAAATGATCCATGCCCCTGAAGTCTCAGGGCCTGGGATTTGTATATTTTATCCCATTTTGGATAATAGTTTAACTTGGCATATTCGGTTAGGATGTTATTTTTGTTTCCAAAGTGTGTTTCTTTGCCTTGGAACATGTGAGCTAGAGAGATTACACTCCTATTCCTCCCCACATTATTTCCTAACATGAAAGTTTGTGTCTGTAGTTCACCCAGTGCTGTGATATAGGTGCTTGGTTCCCACTTCTCCCAGCAGTACCTAGCGTTTAGTAGGTGTCACAGGTATATTTGAAAAGGGATGGTGGAGGGAGAACCACAGGAGGAAAGGTTCCTTCTCTGGCTTCTTGGTTCAAAATTAGCCTGGAACAATAGCTTTTCTATCTTTTGCCAAAGTTTAAGTTTTTAAAATTTTCAAAGCAAAATATGCTTACTGTACGATTTATACAGTAGAGAAGGGTGTCAAGCACAAGGTCTCATCTCACTGTCTGCTTCACCCCCATTCTGGCACATCCTTCCAGACCCTTTTTATTCATTTGTGAACAAAACTGAGATCCATTCTTAATATATCATGAACTTTCTTCCATATTGGTACTTATAAGTCTTTTTTTAAATAACAGCATAGTTTTCCAATCAGTGCTCTGTTTACCTTTAGGTTTCTCTACTTGTCTACATTAGAGAATGATGCTGTACATCCTTAAGCATGTGTCCTTGCATGCCTATCTAAGTATTTTTGTAGGTAGATCATAACAGACTTTGAAAGCACAGAGACAGAAGCCAGACTTGCTGACTCTTGACAGCTTTTGCCCCAATGATGTCACTTCTGCAAAATGCAAAGCCTGTGTGGCAAGGTAGAAGTTGTTGGAGCATGTGCTGACACTTGGCAACTTCCTTCTCTCCCTCCCTTTCCCTTCATCTCTTCCATTTGTTTCGATTAGGAAGGATACTGGGTATGGGTTGAATTAAAATCCTGTTGGTTTATACGGTTGGTAATTTACCTCCTCACCAGCTGCTCTGGCTTTCTTCACGCAGAGCAAGGCCGAAAGAGATCACTTCGCTTTGTTTTGTTTTGTTTTCCAATGTTTTGAAATCAGACATGTATCTCAAGAATATTTAGACACACTTTTCTCCAGTTAGAATTGATCACGGTATAAAACATGTAAAGGGAAAAGTATGCTGAGACAAATTTTTGTAGGGAGTGCACATTTTAGGGAGTGCACGCCTAATTTATGCACAGTAGGTACATTTTGAACCACTCAGTCCACCCAGCTTTGTTGTTCTTCCTTGTGTGCAGTAGCACATTATTTGAGGTGCTCTTGGGAGCTGCTGGGACATGATGGTGTCTTGAGAATGCAAGGGAGGAGGCCTGCCTGTAAATACCTCTAGGGCCTCGACAGATAGAATAAAGGCACACACAGTATCCCTTTTTAAGATAATGGGTACAGAGCTGTGTACACTGTGATCAAGCATTAACACCTGCCATTATAGCGCCTGTTCAAAAACTGGGTGGGCCAAACAGAATAAGGGAGTCTGCCCTCTAGTCAGTCAGTTTGCAACCCCTGGGAGACGTTGGACATGAATTCAGAGACCCCCAGTCCTTGGCTTCTGGTTCACCTCTACTGCTCCCTTGCATGTTTGGAGATGGCCAAGACATACAGCGCTTCTGTTCCAGCTTGGAGTGAGTACCTTGCCTACCTACCTCTTACGGTTGTATGGCTTAAGGAGGATGATGTTGCTTGAAAATAATTTATTGTATGACCACCACACTGCAAAAGAGCTGGTGATAAAATTCAGTGAATGGTGCCAGAAGAGGGGACCCTTTGCAAAATCATCTTGTCAGCGTCCTGGAACTGAGAGTAGTGCATGTTAGAACTTTCTGAGACTTTGTTTTCCCTCCCAAACAGCAAAGGGAAAAATATTAAATTTTTAAGATTGCCGTTTCATAACAAAGTAAATTTCAACTGTTATTTCTTCCCTCTTTGCCTCTAGCACATTTTTCCTCTTCCCTAAGTCTTGTTTTTTAAAAAGCAGGGGTTTGGGGTTTAAATGCCATACCTGTGGTTTTTGTCCTTCACTTGAAGGGGCGAAGGATTATGCAGGCTGGGACACAAGTCCAAGTCTCTGCCTACTTTTTTCGCAGTCCCTGAAGTACAAAACCAGATCCCTCCCATCAGTCTGGCTGTAATTAGAGCCTCTCCCACAATGGAAGCTCTGCCTAAAACATTTCAGATTCATTTCTTTCCTGAGGATTAAGTTTTAAACCTACTGGCCAAGATAACAGTGTTTTCTTCCTTTTCTAAACGCCTCTGTCATGACTATGCAGGATGAGAGTTATTAAACTCCAGGAAATATAGCAGCTCTCTTTACCGTGGAAGCCCAGGAGGGGCTGGTGTTCAACATGGTGTCCTTTCCCCCAGTCCCTTCCCATTAGCCAGACTGCTCAGGTGCTGGGGGAGAACGGGTACAGAACCACTGTTTAGGTTGCCCCATCAGTTCTTTCTGCTAAGCTTCTTAGGAATTTATAGATGTAAACTAGCCTCCAGAGGGTCTCTTTTCTCCTTTAGGGCCCTTGTTTCTTGCCCTTCCCCTTCCAGCTCCTGATCAAGCTCCATCTTCCCCTATTTTCATTCGTTCTACAAGTGCTGTGTGTGTGTGTGTGTGTGTGTGTGTTTTAAATGCCAAGCACTGTTTTAGGCATTGAGGGTAAAGAAAAGCAAGACAAAGAAAGTCTCTGTACTCAGACACTTACATTCCAGGGGGAAACAGAAACAAAACTCATAAAGTGGTAAATAGTGTGAAATACTCTGAATAAAACTAAGCAAAGTTAATGTGATAGTAAAGGGCTGGAGGGGGCCATTAAATGGGATATTCAAATAAGGTCTCTCAGGGGAGGACATTTCACTGAGATCTGAATGGCAAGAAGGAAACCCCCTGGGCAAAGATTGGGGGTGGGGGGTAGCATTCCAGGCAGTGAAAGCAGCAAGTGCCAAGGCCCTGTGGTAGGAGCCAGGGACAGAAAGGAGCAGGCAGTGTGGCTGTAGCATAATCAAGTGGGGGAGAAGGGCAGGGAATGAGAGGGCAGGGAATTAGAAGGCAGGGGACTGCTTTTGTTGGATCTTGTATAGGATCTTTTTCCAAACTTCAGGTGTTCCTAATTCCATGCTTCCTCACTCCTGTATACTGACGTCCTCCTGTGCCATGCAGTTGAGACTGTCTCCATTTTAATAGCTGCACAGTGCACAGTAACAGTTGCGGGGGCCCTGGCTGGTGCCTACGTAGTAGATGAGGTCTGGGCTCTTATAGAGGTCATGGCTTGCCCAGGGAGTACAGGTCTCGGTTTACCCCCGCCCTTGGCCACATTAAGTACTGCTATTAGCGCACTACATACTTTAGCCTTTTTACTTTCAGCAATCAAGATATATTAATCAGAACTCTCTAGGGGCAGAAATTCACCTCTAACTGGTGTGACCAAGAAAGGGAATTCATTAGCTCCCATAACCTTAGATCAGGTATGACTGGATCCAGGGTTTAAATGAGCTTGTCAGGACCCAGTGTCTCCATCTCTTTCCTTGCTTTCCTCTGGGTTGGCTTCTTTCTCAGACAGGCTCTGCCTTTGTAATAACAAGATGACTACCAGCGGCTCCAGGCTTACCTCCTACCACCTTACCAACCCTAGAGGAAGATAGCTCCGCAAAAGGCCAGGGCCTGGACACTCATTGGTCCCACTTGGGTCAGGCCCATCCCTTCATTGGCTCAGCTGGGGTCAGGCCTATCCCTGTCATTGGTTCTACTGGGGTCAGGCCCATCCCTGTCATTGGCTCAGCTGGGGTCAGGCCCATCCCTTCCTTGGCTCAGCTGGGGTCAGGTCATCCCTTCCTTGACTCAGCAGGGGTCAGGCCCATCCCTTCATTGGCTCAGCTGGGGTCAAGCCCATCTCTTAGCCAATCACTTTTGCTAGAGGCAGAAATGGGCATATTCCTTCTCCCAGATATAGAGAATGGTGTCTAGTCCAACTGAACCACATAGAATGAGAGTAGAATGGGTTCGCCTCTGGGAATATTGGGATGCTGTTACAGGAAGATTGAGGAAAGAATGCTGGGCTGGGAAAATCAGCAGCTTTCTACTACATCCATCTTCTCTGCTTTGATCAAGCTTGCAGAGAAACTGCTCCCCAGAAGGGATGAGTGGGTGGGGAAATGGCAGATTTTCTCAGGATTGGGGAAGGGAGACAAATTAGGGAGAAAGGAAATGCAAATACAGGTATCTAACAAATGTAGAGTTATCAATAAGTGCCGTGCTCAAATATAGGCACAGTTGTGCAGTTCCCACTCGGGATCCCCATGTTGGTGATTATGATTATGTTGACAGGAACATCTTTAGCATAACGATTTGTATTTTCATCCCAAAATACAATTTCTTAAAGACTTGGTTATGTCTTGCCAGGGTCATTCTTTTGTTCCCAGGGACACACCCCAGATGATGAGCTCCCTTGAGGGAAGGGAGGGATCCTGGAGACATGTTATTTGGCTCCCTAATCACCTTTTGACAAGCTCAGAGCTTCAAATAAACTCAGAAAATAAGCTATTACATTGAGCAGGCTATATCAGCAGGGAGTCTACAGAATACTAACCCAAGGTACTTCTTCCCTAACCTCTGCTCCCAACATCTCGACCCTTACCATCCACCTGCTCTAGCTATTGCCTGATTTGTCCCCTTCCTCTTCTCACCCTGAATGTTCTAACTCAGTCTACTCCCTCTTCTTCCCCTCCCAGTTACTTCTCTCCCCTCCTCCACTATGTTGAAACCATTCTTGCTCAGGCCCCTGGGGTCTGGCATTTTGCCAAGTATTGTGGCTATTTCCCAGTCCTTATCTTACTAGCTTCTCTGTTGGGTTGATGATACTGTGAAACATTCTTTCTTTTACCTTGAACACGTCTACTCCCAGGACAACTCACTCTTTCTGGTTCTTCTCTCTCTCTGCCTCCCTCGATTGCTATTTCTTTGTCCACCTTTCAAATGTTGAGGATGCTCAGAGTTCTGTAAATTGACCTCATTAAATTCTCTACTGGTTTTGTCACCAGAAAAAGGGAACCACCTATAAACTCATGACACCCAAATTTGTGTCGCTAACTCAGACTTCACCCGAGGTCAGATTTATTGCAAATAGATGTGTCACAAACATGTCAAACTAAAAATGTCCAAAGCTGGGTTTATTATCTTACCCTCTAAATGGTGTTTTTCTGGTGTTCTCTACATCTGGTGATGGGCTTGGTGTCAGCACCTTGTTGCATAAACTGGAAACTCTGCAGATGTCTCACCTTTTTTTCTCCCTTTCTCCTTTCACCTAATGTAATAAATCATCATCCTGGTAGTTTTGCCTCCTAAATATTTTTACAATCCATTTCTCCTTCCTCCATCCTCTTTCCTACTTCCTAACTGAGGCCACCCTCCTTTCTTTCCTGATTACTGTGAGAGCATCTGCCTTGCCCCTGCCAACCTTCCAGGGCTACCATACGAGCTATTTTAGCCGAGGCCATCATGTCACTCTCTTCGTCAAAATCCTCCAGTGGCTCTCCATTGCCTCCAAATTCCTTAATGTGCTATAAAAGCCCTCTGTGATTTAGCCCCTGTGGTTGTTTTGTTTTGTTTTGTTTTGAGGTGATACTGGGAATTGAACCGGACCTTGTACATGGGAAGCAGACGCTCAACCACTGAGCTACATCCACTCCCCAGCCCCTGTGTTTTAATCTCTCCAGCCTTGACTCTTTCCCTACCCTTCCTCAGCTTTAAACCCAAGCAAGCCAGACTTCCTTCAGCTCCTCCCATGAGCCTGGCTGCTCGTGCCTTCTCTTACGTGTTGTCTTTCCCCACCATTCACCTACCTACACCTTTATATTCTTTTGGCTGCAGCTCATGCCTCCCCTCTTCCAGGAAGCCTTCTTTGACTCAGAGTTTGAGTTTGGGACTCCCTAAACACCTTGTGCAGTGATGGAAATATTTATTATCTTGATTGTGGTGATGATTCCTCAGCTGTATACATATGTCAAAACTTATCAAATTGTAACTCTAAATTTAGGCCCTATATTGTATGTCAATATCCCATACATATTTCTAGCTCTGCACTCCCCATGTAGTTTTATAATAATTTACATGTAACTCTCCCCCACCAGACTGGGAGCTCCCTTGAGAGAAGGAAGGGACCCTAAAGACATTATATTTGCACTCCTAGGTCTATAGTAGATGCTAAAAAGTTTTTGTGGAGTGATGTGCATAAGTCTTGATATTAATCCATGGATTTTAACAGGCTGTATTTTGTTGGGGATGATTTTTTTAGGTTTTTTTTTTTTTTTTTTTGGCAACATTTTGTCATTTAATCTAGCATAAAGTTCAGGGTTTTTTTTATCTATCAAAAATCAGCTTTTTAATCAAATGTGGATGATAATGATTTAAAAACCTTTTCACCTAGACACCATGCCACAAGAAGAGTAGATCTCCTCCCCTGTTTTCACAATGGAGGACTCAGGAAAGAAGACTTTCAGCTCCGAGGAAGAAGAAGCTAACTACTGGAAAGATCTAGCTATGACCTACAAGCAGAGGTTGGTTCTCCGAAGTGCATGCTGCTTTTTCTTACTATAATTATAGCAGCAGCCCTCTGTCGAGGGCTTATTATGTGCCAGTCACTGGGAAGGGCTTAACGGTACAGTATCTCAGTTAAATCTCACAGCCACCCTATGAAGAAACTGTCATCACCCCATTTTACATTTAAGGAGTCTGAGCCTCAGTCGAGGCCCATAACTTGCCCAAGGTCTCACTGTCAGTAAGAGGTGGAACTGGGCTTTGAACTCCTAAGCCCATGCTCCTAAAGATAATGCTGCTCCACCTCCCATCTTATTGTCTGGTAGGGTTTTATCAATTCCTAGATTCCATATCATATCGGTCTTTAGGGTATGCAGTGGGGCGGGGCGTGCGGGGAGACAACGGGGACTTTTTCCTTTGCCTAGCAAAATGTGTTGTTGCAGATTTTATTTTCTCTTTGAAGCCATTGTTTCAGTGCCTGTGTCTGGGAGTGTGGTTTTGTGGACATGCGTGAATGTGTATATATGAGTGTGTATATAAGTACGTGTGCATGCGTGTGCACGTGTGTGTGGTGTTCAGCATTGTTTCTTTTTATTTCGCATGGACTCTTACAATCTCCATGTGGAGGTCTTATTCCAGTCCCTCTATTATTTTTAGTCTGTATTAAAGATAATTTAGGGCTGGTATTAAAGAAAAAAAAAAATCCCCCTGGAATGTAAGGATTGAGAAATAAGAAATTTGAGATGGGGCAGGGTCAGATTATAGTGGTATGATAAAATGGACATTTAGATTGTTTCTGATTTCTGGAGATAACACCTATAAGTAAACCTGCAGAGGATACAAAACCCAAAGTATATTTTCTACATATTGAGCTAAAAAAATTCACATTGCATGAATGAGTGAATAGTGAATTAGAGTCAGGTAAACCTGGGTTCAGGCCCAGCTCCACTTCTGACGAATAAGGTCACGTTTCGATGAGCCATTCATCTTGTCTAACCCTCTTCTTCTCATCTGCAAATTGGGGGTGATATTTCTGCCTCAAAAGTAGTTGAAAAAAGAGAGGATCCACATAAAACAGCAGCACGGTATGCATAATAATTGTTTGATGTTTGGAAATTCTGCTGTAGGGCAGAGAATACACAAGAGGAACTCCGAGAATTCCAAGAGGGAAGCCGAGAATATGAAGCTGAATTGGAGACACAGTTGCAACAAATCGAAACCAGAAACAGGGACCTCCTGTCAGAAAATAACCGCCTTCGCATGGAGCTAGAAACCATCAAGGTGAGGGGGTTAGGAGGGAATGTACGCAGGGACACAGGCTTCCCCCATGGGCACAGTGTGTGTGATTGGGAAAAGGAGCTCTGCAGAGGGCAGGGCTGTGCCCTGGGCTCACTCCCACCCAGAGGCCTGGGGATGGGGGTGGTCATTGAGCTCTTTATGTGATGGGGGTGCTCTGTGAAAAGTCCCACTTGTGTCCCCACTGCCTTTCTTGGTTGCCTACAACAATTCCACAAGGAAGTAAAAGGCAGGCAGTTTTAGAATATGGAGTGTCACTAAAATTACGGATCGTTGTAAGGTCCACAGTTAGGCTGTCCGGGTCGATAGCCACTAGCTACAGGTGGTTATTTAAATTTAAATTAATTCAAATAAAATTAGGATTCAGTTCCTCAGTCACACTAGTCACATTCCAAGTGCTCAGTAGCCACGTGGGGCTAGTGGGTGTCATTATATATATTGGGAAGAATAATGATAGATAAATAGATAAATGATAGATAAATATTGATGGAACATGTCCGTCATTGTGGAAAGGTCTGTTGGGCAAAGTGCTAGTCTCGAGCAGGTTTCTCCACCTCGGCACTATTGATATTTGGGACTGGATGCTTTCTTGTGGGGGGCTGTCCTGTGCATTGTTGGATGCTTAGTAGCATCCTTGGCCTCTGCCAGAAGCACCCCCCTGTTGTGAGAACCAGAATGTCTCCAGACACGGCCACGAGTCTGGAGCACTGCAGCTCTAAAGGGGCTTGGCAGCTGGTCACTAAGTCACACTACGTCCTCGAGACTGTGGCTGCCAGCTCTTGACACCAGTCAGCTTCATAACCATCAGACGTAACCACTTCCACCTCCCCCATCCGCAACCTTCCCCCATCCCACAGTAAGTCTGGATGGGGCCCTGGCCTGTCTGCAGGTCTTTGTTTTTGTTTTTGTTTTTAAATCTCACCAGCTGACGCTTCTTTTGCAACTGGAAGAAAGAGCCAAGGTCTACAGAGTGTGTGCCCAGGGTTAGGTGTGATGGATGGTGTGGAAGGAGGTATGCTCTTTGACCTCCAGAGCTTCGTTGGGAAGACACACCCAACACCAATGAGGCAGGGAGGGAGATGCCACTGAATTCAGTTGTATTGACCGTGAGAACCTTTGGGGAGAGAGAGAGAAAGATCCTTATGGGCTGGAGAAGGCTTCATGGAGGAGTGGTGAGGGGCTGGAGCTGGTGTGTGGAAGGGAGGGGTGCATGGTTGTGTGAGGGGAGCCCACAATTTGGCCCATAGGGGCTGATGAAGAGCTCAGTTGCACCTAACACAGACATGGGTGAGACTGTGTGCTGAGCACACCTGGGGAAGCCTGGGAAGAAGTGGGACTGTTGAATGGATTAGGGATCGGAGGATGAGGAGAGGCAGAGGAAGGGCCAAAGCCCTTGAAAGCTGAACAGTTGTATGGTAGGCACAGACCACTGGCAGGCCCTCGCCCGCTCAGTCTGCCTGTCAGTGTGATTGGCTTGGCCTTTAGGGGTTTTATTTCAGCATTTTATGATGAAACTTCTAACACAGCAGAGCTGAATTTTACAGTGAACACCTGTATATCCACCACCTAGGCTCTAGTGCTCAGCCACTGAGCCACATAGGCTGCCCTGAGTTGGTTTTTTCCTTTGTTTGTGTTGTTTGTTTTTGTTTCAGGAGGTACTGAGGACAAACCCAGGACCTCCCATATGGGAAGCAGACGCTCAACTGCTTAAGCCACGCCCGCTCCCCATACTTGCTTTTTAATATACATCTATCAGTCCATCTAATTTTTAGTGCAGTTTCAAAGAAAATTGCAGGCACTTGTACACTTCCTTCTTACTACTTCAGTGTTCTTATTAACCAAGAGTTTTGTATTTGTTGATAGATTTTTCTTTTGATATTCCAATTTAAACCTTTAATGTATTTTTAATATTTAATATCAGCATGTAAAAACCTTGTTCCTGGCTTCCTGTAACAGTCTGCATTTCTGACTTTGAGAATTGGAAGATCTGGCCCCACCAGGGCTGCATTCTTCCAAAGCAACAAAAAACGGAGCCATGGTTGCTTAGAACAAATGTTCTTTACTTTGCCATGGTCCCTACGCCCTCCCCCAGTCCCCTGACACTGGGGTGGCTGACAGCTGTGCTTATCCCTACACCTGGCCCACTTCTCATCTTGTTAACAGCCTGGAACCTGCAGGCATCAGTGTTTGACCCCTGCCACAGGCAGTGCAAAATCATTATAGCTCTTAAGTTGAGGGGGACGTCGTGATGGAAAGCTGTGTGGAAGGAAGATTAGTGGTATGAATGACAGTGTGGAGAGGGTAAGAGGCCCTTCATGGATGTGGAATATAAACACCAAGCAATTACCTAGTAATTAATGGCCTCAAGACTGAGCCCTTGAGCCTCCAGAGGACTTCTTCATTGTAATCACATGACAGGTGCCTGGGACCCAGAGCACAGCATGTTGGTAGAAATAGAAATACCTTAGAAAAAAGAATACACTCCCACCAGCAAACATTTGTCAGTCACCTAAGACAAATTAATTCAACTGAGATGGACTTCTTTACAACTGGCTTATTCATTGCAAGTTGAATAAGAAAGCCTGTAAGGGATCAAACAGAGCGTCTATTGATGCTTCCATCAGCTGACAACTTATTTTAATTGGCTCCAAATAAAAGCACAACATTTCAGCAACAGCTTTTCAGGTCCACAAGTTCAAAGGAGAGCGTTTGAATCTACACAGGTGGAACTACATCCTCTTGGAACCTGTGTTTGAATGTAGACAAGTGAATGGTCCAGGATCCCATGCCCTACTTTTTATTTGGAGATGCCACCAAATAAAAGATATGAGGGATCAAAGCCATGCCTGGGAATTGGCCGTGTGTCTGGCCTGGTCTGCCTCTGCTTGTGGGAGTGGAGACGCTTCCTCTCTGCTCACCGCCAGGAAATGTGAGCACCAAAGGGGACTGAGCAGCTTGAGGATGTGGATTGTCCTGTTCCCTCCCCCTCCCCTATCCTCACCCTGTAAATAATCTGCTTGTTCTTTGAAATTCTGCTCTCACAATAGTTCTCACCAGGCCTCTCTGGCCTGGTCACCATTACATCACTCCCTGGCACATCCAGACTGTTTTTAGCAATAGCATTGTTTACGTGGTTGAGTAAAGAAGAATATTTGCTGTTTTTAACTTTGAAATTAAACCTTAGGCCTTCCTTGTGGGAAGTAAGGATATTCTCTCATACGTATTTGTAGAATCTAGGAAGGGTGTTTGATGAAGGAAAGTCCAAAGAAGAGCAGAACTGAGTGTGTGAGTGTTCTTAATACCTGTGTGACCTGGATTGAAATGGTTTTAGGCCAGATTAGCATAATTGTGGTAAGAGCATGAGCTCATGTGGGCTGGGTTTGATCTTGACTCAGTCATTTGGCACCAGGTGACTTTGGGCTAAATAAGCCACCTAGCCTCAGTTTCTACATCTCTGAAATGGGATTAAATGATGTAACAAACAGTAGTGTACTTGGCCCTGAGGTTGGCACATCGTAAGCATGTGATAAATGTGAGCTGCTGCAGTTGGGCAACAAGGAATCATGGAGGAGTCATCTAGATTATTTCTTGACTTTGGAAAGTACTATCAAAATCACCCTACATATCCTTTGGTAATTAATACCTTTTTTTTTTTCTTTTTCTTAAAAACAAAACAAAACAACAAAACCCAGAGGTCAAAAAGTCCTTCTAAATTCCCTGATGCTACAGGAGAGTATCCGGGATGAAAAAGTCAGGCAGTTGTCTAACTCAGTATGCCATGCCCTCCTCTTACTGTGAGGCACCAGCAACCAAAGTCACGGATCTGATCCTGGGACCTCCGATGTGGGAGAGAGGCACTCAATCACTTGAGCCACCTCAGCTCCCTGGTTTGTTGTGTCTCTCATTGTCTCTTTCATTGTGCCAGCTCTCTGCGCAGTCCAGCTTGCTTTCACCAGGAGGCCCCGGGAAACAAACCCGGGACCTCCCATATGGTAGACGGGAGCCCAATTGCTTGAGCCACATCTGCTTCTCATGGTGATACTTGATAGTCTCTTTGTAATTCAGTGAGATCATGTGAAGTAGGTCAGTATTGCCCTTGCAGATGAGGCTCAAAGAGGTTTATGTGGCTTTCTTTGGCTGGGTTCTTGGTTATATGGGACAGAAACAAGCCCTGGACACTTTAAGCAAAATGATTTCTGTGAGGATTGTTGGGTGCTGCTTCTTGAATCACCCAGAGGCTGTAGGGACCAGGCATGGGAATGGGCGGGAAACAAGGTACTCAGGAGGGCGGGGAAGCAGAAGCACCCAGGAACTCAGGATACTTCCTTGGAACAGTTGGTCAGGTTGTAATTGCTTTGAATGACTGCCTCCTGCTCCCTCCATCTTCCTGTCACTTGCTTAAGATTCCAAGTCCAAGGAGAGCAGGCTTGCCTTAGGCTTGCCTTCTGGCTATGGGGGAAGGCTGAGAGGAGATGCCTGGAGCCTCCTCAGAAAGTGTGATGGGAGGAGTGGTCCCTGAAAGACTCCAGAGTGAGGGAGAGATGAATCCCCTAAAGAAATCAGAATGTGGAGAGAAAAGGATGCTCAGTGTCTAAAAATGACAGGTGTCCACGACAGCAGGAGAGCACAAGGCCCAGGATTAACTTTAATATGTTTAAGATGACAGAGAAGAGCAATTCACATAGTTTATCAAAGTATTAAGTCGTTCACTGTGTCAACTTTGTGCTTCAGGAGAAATTTGAAATGCAGCATTCTGAGGGCTATCGGCAGATCTCAGCCTTAGAGGATGACCTGACACAGACTAAAGCAATTAAAGATCAATTGCAGAAGTATATCCGAGAGCTGGAACAAGCAAATGATGACTTGGAGAGAGCAAAACGGTACGTTGTGAAGGAGAAAACCAGTTTTGGAGCATTCTGTCTCTGTTTTTGGCCCCCCTGGTACCAGTGGCACCAGCACTGTTAAATAGAAATTTCAGGAGTGAGCAAAACAAAGCCAGGCCCTTGAAAGCCCTTATGAAGTTTACAGTCTTGTGCAAATTAAAGATCAGTAACTGCTAGATGTCCACAGTATCGTGGAGGCCTATGACTGCATATATCAACTTCACTGTTGGTGGGGGTATGTCAGACTGTTTTCCCAGAGGAAATACCATCTAGGCTGAGACAAGAGGGATGAATAGGCATGATTCAGGGGAAGGGTGGGCGGTGAAAGCATGTGCTAAGGCCCTGAGGTAGGAGAAAGAAGCATGTTTGATGGCCAGTATTTCTTAAACTCAAGTTCTGTAGTTTGCCAGAATAAAAGCTAACATTTATTGAATTATTACTCTGAGCGAGGCACTTTATTTTTTTTTAAGCCTTCTTTTTAAAAAAACTTAGATATAAATTGCATGCAATGAAATGCATAGGTCTCAAGTGTACAGTCTCATCACTTTTCACATGTATATTACTCAGGAAGCCACACTCTTACCCAGATGTGGTACACATTGTCCACGGCTTGCCTTCTGGCTATGGGGGAAGTGGTTGCTTTAGGGATTACAATATACACCCTCAGTGTTTCAGGCTATTCATGTTGCTGTTGTACCAGCTTACAGAAAATGTAACACCCCCACAACATTGAGAGTTGCCTTTCCCATTCCCATTCTTCATACTGCACTGTCACATGATTTGCACCTAAACCGCAGTGAATGCCATGAAACAGTATCAGTTTTGCTTTAAAAACTCATATGCACTTTAAAGAAATTAAGGGGTTAAAAGATAATCCTTTATATTTACTCAGACATTTACCATTTGTGGTTCCTTTCATTGCTTCCTGGAGATCTGAGCGTCCATCTGATTCATTTCCCCTCAGCTAGAAAAACCCTGTAGTGTCTCTTGTGCAGGTCTGCTGGTGATAAATGCTCCTAGTTTTTGTTTATTTGAGAACGTCTTTATTTTGCCTTCATTCTCGAAGAATATTTTCACTGGATGTAGAATTCTGGATTGACAGTTTTTCTTTCTTGCAGCACTTTGAAGTCCATGGTCTTCTGGTCTCTTTGTTTCTGATGAGAAGTTAGTGGTCCTTTGAATACTCATTCCCTTATATGTAATATGTTATTTTTCTGTCTACTCTCAGATTTTCTCTTTAGTTTTGGTTTTCAGTAGTTTGATTATGATGAGCCTAGATGTGGTTTTATTTGTATTTATACAATAGGGATAGGGATTCCTTTTCTTAAATGTTTTATTTTGAAATAATTCCACACTTACAGGACAGTTGCAAAAATAATACAAAACCCATATGGAAAACGCAAACATACAACCCTTTCCAGATATCCAGATACCCCAATTTTAAATATTTTGCCACGTTTGCTGTCATTTTATCCATACATCTGTCCATCTATCAACTTTTTAAACATTTGAAAGTAGGTTGTATACATCTTGCTCCTTGAGCACATAATACCATGTACATTTCCTAAGAACAAAAATATTCACTTCCATAACCACCTTAAGTACCGTTAATCAGGTTCAGAAACCTTAACATTGATGTAAAGCTTATGCTCCATATTCCAGTTTTTTCATATATCCCAATAAAGTCTTTTGGGTCCTTTTTCTCCTTCATTATTAGTCTAGAATCATGTATTGCATTTAATTGTCATCTCTTTAGTTGCTCTTTTTTCTTAATTGTGGAAACTCATATGCCACATAAACTTTCCCATCTCAACCACTCCCAAGGATACAATTCAGTGGGATGAATCACATTCACAATGTTGTGCTGCCCTCACCACCATCCATTCCCAGAACTCTCCCATCACCTCGAACAGAGACCTGCACTCATCATGCATTAATCCCCCCCCTCCTCCTCCCTGCTGCAGTAACTCGTACTTTACTTTCTGTCGCGGTGTGTTTGCATATTCTAGCTATTTATTAAAAGTCCAATCTTTATGTCTGACTTATCTCATTCAACATGATTGATGTCTTCTTCAAGTTTCATCCATATGGTGGCATGTATCAGAACTTCATTCCTTTTACAGCTGAGTTATATCCTATTGTGTATATATACCACATTTTTAATAGGTATATTAAAATGACATTTGGGTTGCGTCCACCTTTTGGCTACTGTGAATAATCTTCCTTTGAGCATTGTGGTACAAATATCTGTTCAAGTTCCTCCTTTCAGTTCTGTTGAATATATACCTAGAAGTGGGATAGCTGGGTCATATGGTAGTTCTATGTTTAATTGTGTAAAGAACTGCCAAACTGTTTTCCTTAGAAGCTGCACCATTTTCTATTTCCACAACAGTGTACAAAGGTTCCTCCTTCTCCACATCCTCGCCAGCACTTAACTATTTTCTAGTAGTTTTTTTTTTTTTTTTTTTTCCTTAATAATACCCGTTCTAGTGGATGTGAAGGTAGTAGCTCATTGTGTTTTTCATTTGCATTTCCTTAATGGCTAATGACTGTTATCCATCTTTTCATCTGCTTATTTGCAATTTATATATCTTTTGTGGAGAAACGTCTGTTCAGGTCCTTGGACCGTTTTTTTAAAATAATAAACTTTATTTTTAGAGAAATTTTAGATTTATAGAAAAATTACTCAGAAAGTATAAGGAGTTCCCAAATAAACCCTCCTCATCACACACTCACACACGTAGTTTCCCCTACCATTAGTACCTTACATTAGTGTGGTACATTTGTTACAGTTGATGAACCAGTATTGAAGCATTGTTACTAACCAAGGTCTATAGTTTACATTATGGTTTATACTTGATGCTTTACAGTTTATAGGCTTTGACAAATATATAATGTCATCTATATGTCATTGCAGTGTTATACAGAACCGTTTCACTGCCCTAAAAAAGCCCTCTGTTCCACCTATTCATCCCTCTCTCTCCCCTCTGAGCTCCTGGCAGACACTTCTTTATATCAGTGTTACAATTATTCCGTTAACACAAGATAATAACTACAATAGCAATAAATCTACTTTAGTCCATGGTTATACTCCTCCTTATGTTTGTTCATTCCTCAATCTTGAAGGATTTGAGATGATGTCCTCTCTGACTGCTTCATCCTGAGAGGGAACTTAGATATTATGGGGCAGATAGAAGGAATTGTTCTGCTTGCAATTGTAGATCCTCCTTGTTTTTTGGGATGGGACTTGTCCCTCATCATCATTTTGTTAGTTGTCCAGTGCAGGCCTGAAGAACGGGAGAGTAGGAGTTGGCGACAACTCTGCTGGGATTCAGGGTTCAACCAGTACGTGAATGATCTGAAGATTTAAGTCTGAGAGATCTATTTAACAGATATATTGAAAATTATATGTTCAAATAAAAGGAGTAGAAGAATCATGATTAGGGAATTATCAGTAAAATGAGTATAACTATGTTATATTGGAGAAATAGATTATCATATATTCCCAAATATGGTCTGCCAAGGGGGTGTTGATTTCATGAGGCTGTGTGGCTTGCCTATGGTGTCTGGACGTCCCTAGAGCCCTCGGGTGCACTTTTGTTTGAGACTTTGTTTACTGTGGCAGTTAGTGAAACCTGCCCGAGACCTGCATAAGTGTAACTTCTGGAATGATCTCCCAACTCACTTTGAAATCCCTTAGCCATAAAAACTTTCTTATTTATTCCCCGTTTTGGTCAAGGTGTTTTTCCAAATGTATTGCTGTTTAAAATGGTAATAATCCCTTGGTGCCAGGGAGGCTCATTACCAAAGTCATGTCCCACATTGGGGGGGCGGGGGGGTTGTGGGAAGATAGTTTATTTGAAGAGTTTGGCTTAGAGAAACTTGGCCCACTTTTTTGGCCGGGGGGGCGGGTGGAGCTGCGGTTGCTTGTCTTTTCATTGTTGAGTTTTAGGAGTTCTTTTTATATTATGGATATTAAACCCTTTTCAGTTATATGGTTTCCAAATATTTTCTCCCATTCTGTTAGTTGTCTTTTCTCTTTCTTGGTAATATCTTTAGATGCACACAAGTTCATTTTAATGAAGTCCAGTTTATCATATTTTTCTTTCTAGTTCAAAAAAGAAACTTTCAGTGTGAAGTCTTAAGTATCCATTGCTTAATACAAGGTCGTCGAAATGTTTCCCTATCTTTTCTTCTAGGAGCTTATAGTTTTTGTATTTATATTTAGGTCTTTGATCCGTTTAGAGTTGATTTTTATATATGATGTGAGGGAGAGGTTCACTTCCCTGCTTTTGCATGTGGACCATTTGTTGAAGAGACTATTCTTTCCCCATTGAGTGGACTTGGCATCTTTGTAAAAAAAAAATTAATAGGCCATAGTGTGAAGGTTTATTTATGAACTCTTAATTCGATTCCATTGGTCTTTATGTCTGTCCTCATGGCAGTACCACATTGTTTTGATTACTGTAGCTTGCTAATAATTATTGTAATCAAGGAAGTGTGTCTTCCAACTTTGTTCTTTGTCAAGATAGATTTGGGACCTTTTACTCTTCCATATGAATTTGATGATTAGCTTTTCCATTCTGCAAAGAAGGCTGTTGGACTTCTGATGGTGATTGTGTTGAATCTGTGAATTATTTTGGGTAGCATTGATATCTTAACAATATATAGTCTTCTAACCATAATACAGAATGTCCTTCCAATTATTTAGGTCTTCTTTAATGTCTTACAGCAATGTTTTGTAATTTTTCCATGTACACATCCTTTACATCATCGGTTAAATTTCTTCCTAGATATTTGATTCTTTTAGTTGCTATTGTAAATGGAATATATTTCTTTTTTTTTTTTTTAAAGATTTTATTTATTTATTCATTTATCCCCCCCCTGCTGCCCATGCTCGCTGGGTCAGCCAACCACGCCATGCAGGCGGGCCCGCCCCCACCAGGAGGCCCCGGGAACCGAACCCGGGGCCTCCCACATGGTAAACGGGAGCCCCACTGATTGAGCCACAGCCGCTTCCCAGAATATATTTCTTGATTTCCTTATCAATATTGCTTATTAGTAGTGCGTGGAAATGCCACTGCTTTTTTTTTTTTATTTTTAATTTAGAGCAGTTGTAGGTTTACAGAAAAATCATGTAGAAAGTACCAAGTCCCATAAACTTTCCTCTCATATATGTAGTTTTCTCTATTATTAGCATTTTGTATTAGTGTGGTACTTTTGTTACAATTGAAACAATATTATTATGATCATGCTATCAACTTTAGCCCATTATTTACAGTAGGGTTTACACTTTGTGTTGTATAGTTTTATGGGGTGTTTTGTGTATGTGTGTGTGTGGTAACTTATATACAACCGAAAACTTCCCATTTTTATTCCTTTTCAAATAAAAACACAGATTTTTTTATGTTCATCTTGTACCCTATCTCTTTGCTGAATTCCTTTATTAGCTCTCGTAGCTCTGTTATGGGTTTTTCAGTATTTTCTGTATATAGGACTGTGTCATCTACTAAGAGGGAAAGTTTTACTTCTTTTCCTTTTTTGATACCTTTGATTTCTTCTTTTTTAACCTAATTGCTCTGGCTATAACTTCTAGTACACTGTTGCATATCAGTGGTGAGAGCAGGCATCTTTGTCTTGTTCTTGATCTTAGGGGGAAAGCTTTCAATCTTTCCCCACTGAGTATGATATTAGCTATGGGTTATCATTGATGCCCTTTAACATGTTCAAGAAGTTTCCTTCTATCCATAGTTTTTAAAGTGTTTTTAACAAGAAAGGGTGCTGGATTTTGTCAAATACCTTTTCTGTGTCAATTGAGATGAACATGTGGTTTTTTTCGCTTTATTCTATTAATGTGGTGGTTTACATTAATTGATTTTCTTGTGTTGAGCCAACCTTGCATACCAGGGATAAATCCCACTTCATCGTGGTGTGTAATTCTTCTAATGTGCCAGTGACTCAGCTTGCTAGGATTTTGTTGAGGATGTTTACATCCATATTCATAAAGGATGATGGTCTATAGTTTTCTTTTCTTGTGATTTCTTTATCTGGCTTTGGTATTAGGATGATTCTGGCCTCATAGAATGACTTAGAAAGTATTACTTCCTCTTCAAGTTTTTTGAAAGAGTTTGGGCAGGATTGGTGTTATTTCTTCTTTAAATGCTTGATAGAACTCAGCAGTGAAGTCATCAGGTCCTGGACTTCTCTTTGTTGGGAGGTTTTTTATTACTGATTCAGTCTCTTTAGTTATTATTGGTCTGTTGGTATCTTCTTCTTTATTTTGTTTAGGTAATTTTTGTGTTTCTGGGAATTTGTTCATTTCATCTAGGTTATCTACTTTGTTGGCTTATAGTTATATTGTCTTATAATCCTTTATTTCTGTGGGGTGAGTAGTAATGGCCCCCTTTATTTTCTGATTTTAGTTATTTGCCTCCTCTTTTTCTTTGCCAGTCTAGCTAAAGGTTTGTCAATCTTATTGATCTTTTCAAAGAGCCAATTTTTGGTTTCATTGATTCTTTTGTTTTTTTATTCTGTTTCATATATATCTACTCTAATCTTTGTTATTTTCTTCTTTCTGCTTGCTTTGGGTTTAGTTTTTTCTTTTTCTAGTTCCTTCAAGTGCAAGGTTAAGCCATAGATTTTAGAGCCTTCTTTTTAATGTAAACATTTAGAGCTAAAAATTTCCATCTCAGCACTGCTTTTTCTGTATCCCATAAGTTTGGTTATGTTGTGTTTTTGTTTTCATTTGCCTCAAGATATTTCCCAATCTCTCTTATGATTTCTTCTTTGACCCATATGTTATTAGTGTATTGTTTAATTCCCATTGCCTTTTCTGTGGTCGGAGAAGACATATTGTATGATTTCAATCTTCTTAAATTTACTGAGACTTGTTTTGTGACCCAATATATGGTCTATCCTAGAGAGTGATTCATTTGCACTTGAGCAGAATGTGTATTCCTCTCTTGTTGGGTGAAGTATTCTCTATACATCTGTTAGGTCTAGTTGATTAGAGTACCACTCAAGTCTTCTGTTTCCTTTATTGAGCTTCTGTCTGGATGTTCTATCCATTTATGGAAAGGTGCTGTATTGAAGTCTCCTACTATTGTTGTAGAACCATCTATTTCTCCCTTCAAATCTGTAAATTTTTGCCTCATTTATTTTGGGACTCTTGTTAGATGCATAATTGTTAAGTCATCTTATTGAATTGACCCCTTTATCAGTATTTAGTGTCCTTCCTTGTTCCTTGCAAGTGTTTTTGACTTAAAGCCTATTTTATCTGATAGTATAGCTACTTCAGCTGACTTTTGGTTTTTATTAGCATGGAATATTTTTTCCCAACCTTTCACTTTTTACTTGTGTCTTTGAATTTAAGGTCTCTTGTAAATAGCATACAGTTGGATCATGCTTTTTTTCCATTCTGCTAATCTTTCCCTTTTGCTTGGAGAGTTTAATCTATTTACATTTTTTTTAGTTACCAAAACATTTTTATTTTCTTCCATGCCATTGATTTTTTTAATATATATTTTTTATTAGAGAAGTTGTGAGCTTACAAAACAGTCATGAATAATGCTCAGAATTCCCATTCATCACTTCTCCACTAACACCTTGCATTGTTGTGGAATATTTGTTACAGATTATGAAAAAATACCATCAGACTATTACCACTATGGTCCATAGCTTACATTTGGTATATTTTTTTCCATACACCCCCTATTAGTAGCACCATGTATTAGTATTGTACATTTGTTATAGTTCATGAGTGAATACTCTCTTATTTTTACTGTTAACCACAGCCCATCTTCCACCACATAATCCATTTACATTTAAAGTAATTGCTGATAATGCAGGACTTTCTTCAACCATTTTTGCTGTTTAGTCTTTGTATGTCTTATACCTTTTTCATCCCTCAGTGCATCTGTTAATGTCTACTTTTGTATTTATTTGATTTTTTTGTAGTGTGCTATTTTGAGTCCCTCATTACTTTCTGAATATATTTTCTTTGTGGTTACCATGAGCCTAAAATTTAACATCCTAAATCTAGAACAATCATGTTTGATTTAGCACCAACTTAGCTTGAATAGTATACACATATGCTATTCCTGTACCCCTCTCTCCACCCACTGTTTTGTTGTACTTGTTACAAATTATATCTTTGTATGTTGTAAGTCCAAAACCATAGATTTATTATTACTTGTTATGTGTTTGCATCTTAGAACCTGTAAAGAGTAAAAAGTGGAGTTACATACCAAAAAATACAAAAGTACTGGCATTTATAATTACCCATATGGTTACCTTTAGCAGAGGTCTGCATTTCTATATGCTGCTTTGATCCGTTGTCTATTGTCCTTTCCCTTCAGTCAGAAGAACTCCTTTTAGCATTGCTGTAGGGCAAGTCTTGTGGCGATGAACTCCCTCAGCTTTTGTTTTCTGGGAATTTCTTGATCTTGCCCTCATTTTTGAAAGACAGTCTCAACACATATAAAATTCTTGGTTAGCAGTTGTTTTCTTTCAGCACTTTAAATATTTTGTCCCACTGCATTCTTTCCTCCATGGATCCTGATGAGAAATTGGTACTTAATCCTATTCAGGCTCCCTTGAACACAGCACATTGCCACTCTCTTGCAGCTTCCAGTATTCTCTCTTTGTCTTTGGAATTTGACAATTTGGTTATAATATGTCTGAGTGTGGGTCTCTTTTAGTTTATCCTCTTTGGGGTTCATTGTGCTTCTTGGGCATGTGCATTTGTCTTTCATTAAATTTGGGAAGTTTTCCATTCTTTTTTTCAAATATTCCTTCTATCCCATTCTTTCTTCTTCTGGGACTCCCATAATCCATATGTTGGTATGCCTGATGATGTCCCACAGGTCTCTTAGGCTCTGTTCACTTTTCTTTATTTGTATTTCTTTATTGCTCCTCAGCTTAAATTATTTCAGTTGTCTCATCTTCAAATTTCCTGATTCTTTTTTCTGCCAGCTCTAATCTGCTGTTGAATCCCTCTAGGGAAATTTTTATTATTGTTGACTTTAACCACAGTATTTCTGTTTGGTTCTTTTTTTAAAAAATTCTACCTCTATTGAAATTCTCGTTTTGTTCATATAGACTTAGCCTGGTATTTCCAAAAGCTGGTATTCTTCATTGGTGATTACTGATATTTTATCTTATTTCTTTGGCTGGTCTATCCTTTTTCTGTTTCTCTGTATGCCTGATAGTTTTTTGGTGCACACTGTGCAAATCAGTATTTTAATAGGTTAACTCTGAAGTTTAGTCCCTGACCTGTCTGTTCCTGTAGTTTGTATCCAGCTAGTGATGTGACAGAGATTTCCTTGAATGCCAGGTGCTAACAAAGACAAACAGCCCAACATACAAAAAAATCTTTCACAATCTTTGTATATTGGCTTTGATTTGGCTAAGCTCTCCTTCAGAGCTTAGCCCTCCTATCAGTGAGCCTGAACATCACCTGAGGCGAAAGTGCTAGATCCTCTCTGGTCTTTTCTGAGCATATGTCTTGCCTTGGGCATGTGCTCATTGTCTTGGGAATTCCCTTGTTTACTAGGATCTGAATGCCCTCTCTTGTCCCTATGTAACAGTCTTTCCCTAGTGCCAGACACTGTATTGTATGTCTGAAAGCTAGTAGTCCTTTGCCCTAGATCACTGCTATTAGAGTCTTTCTTTTACTGATGCAACCATCTCAAGCTGCTTCTGCATGCAGGACGCTTTCTGGGATGGTGAGTGAAGAAAGAATGTCCTAGTTCAGTCCTTCAGCCTGCCACCAGATGAATTGGCACCAGCCTTATATGCACCCCAGATACTCTCTCCCTTTGGAACAGGACCAGGGAACTTCACTGAGAGCACAGGCTGGCTCCACATGAGGTTAGCAAGGGACTGGGAGCGGGGTTAACAAGGGTGCCACAAGGTTTTCCTACTGTTTTTAAGTTGCCTCTTTCTTCATTTGGTGCTCACTCAGTGACTCCGTCCTTTTAACTGTTTTTTTTTTTGAGCACTGAGGAAGATGGTCCTGCAAGTTTTTGCTAGTTGTTCAAAGATCTGTGAGGGAGCAGAACTCTGGAGTGTCTTATGCCACCATCTTGGTCAGCCAGTACCCATATACCATTGATCACAACAAGCCACATGGTCAAAACAAGGGGTGGGAAGTACACAATGAGGCCATGACAAGGGTGTGGATGCAGGGAGGGGTAAGGAATTGGGGACAGTGATGTGGCCTACCTCAGAGAGGTAGTGCAGTCACATGTTTCAAAAATAATGTACAAAGGGGTAAGCAGTGAAAAGTCTCACTCTTATTTTTTATCTCCTCCTGCCCCTAGCAGTAAGCACATAGCCAAATATATGTCTTTTATGTTTCTAGTTTCTTTGCTTCTAGTTTCTTCTATATCTTTCTAGATCTTTATGCAATTCAAGTATATAAAAAAGAACTATTTATTAACCCTCTCCATACACTTTTTTCCCCCACACTGTTCTACATTGCTTTCTCACATAGTATTAAATCTTGAGATCTTTTTGTATTATGACACTGAACTTTCCTTGTTCTTTTTTTTTTTTTTCCTAATGCATAATATTCTATTGTATAGTTGTAGGATCATTTATTTATCCTGTTCCTTGGTGATGGATATCTTCTTTTACAGTGAAATGCAGTGCTGTAATGTATAGCTTTGTGCAGATGTTTGTCTGTAGAATAAGTTCCCAGAAATGAAAATGAAATGGCTGGGTCCGAGGATTATGTGCATGTGTGATTTTGATCATTATTGTTGCTCAGTTTTTGTCTCCACAGTTGTTTCAGTTTGCATTCCCAGCAGCTCTGTATGTGGGTCCCTGTTTTCCAAAGAGCCTCACTAACAGAGTGGTTTTCTGACTTTGGATTTCTGACAGTAACTTGTGAGAAATAAGTGCATTTCTGAATTATGAGTGACCATGAGTTAAAATCTCTGCTTATCTTTGCCTATTTTTACATCAGGTTATTGGTTAGTTGGTTCGTTTCACATCAGTTTGTGGGAGAACATTATATATTTGTCTGTGATATGAATTGAAACTATTCTATGTTTCAATTCATTTTTCCTCCAGCTTTGCCTATCATGTGTTTTATTGTGCAAGAGTTACTTTATTTCTTTGTAGTCAAATTTATCAGTCTTTTCTTTTATAGCTTTCAGTCATAGTTAGAAGGGCCTTCTCCACTCCATGGCTTATAAAGCAATTAGCTTATGTTTTCTTCTAGTCCTTTTATGATTTTTTTTTTCTCCTTTTCATTATACTTCTTACTAGATAGGCACTGAGTTCACATTTTGGTCAACTGCTAAGTAGTTGAGTGTTGAAATCAGATGAGGTAAAGACTCAATCAGAATTATAGAATGAATGTTGGATTACTGAAGTTTTATTAAAATTTTCCAATTATTTTAATGTACAATTAATTCTAGTAGTTGTATTTTGAAAATTTGACAGTGTTCTGCAAGATCAATACTTTCTCAGCACCATCGGTTGTTTGATTGCTCTTGTGACCCTTAGACTGCACCTCTGTAAAACTAAATTAGTTAAAGGTAAGTCCATTCAGTTTTAGTAGACTCACTCTTAACTGAGGTGGATGAGAAATATAGAAGTCTTGAAAGACTCAGGACCTAATTGGAAGTAACTAAAAATTAAATGTTTCTTAAAGGTTATTTTGTTTCATATATGAGTGCTGAGATATGGAAATGCCCATAAAGACTGAAATTGTTTTAATCTAATCTTATTCTTCCATATTTTATTATAGCATAGATTTTCGAAGCATGTATTGGTTCAGAAAGGACATGTTCTTATTTATCTGGCAAATTTATCTTATAATATTAATATTTACTGAAAATCTGGTTCCTCTTTTAACTATATTCAAGCTCTCAATAATTGTCATGAAATTAACCACTTTTACAGTCATAAATTATTGCAGCATTTTGCTTCTCATAATAATAAATATGCTTTTTACATTGGTTGTCAGAATTTCAGCATATAAAGTGATTTTCCCTCAGGTTTCAGCTAGGATACCTTGTTAGGATACTTACCTACATTTGGAAGCAGGTGTTCAGGTAGTAACAATAAAACAGAAAGCTGTGCTTTGCTGGTACCACTGACACTGTTGTATTCCTATAGAATGGTGACCTCCACAGTCATAGGATCAGCCATCCACATGGGTTCAGGAATGCCAGACCTGCCCCTGATGGGGGTCTCCAGTTCACTGGCATTGCAGAGGTCAAATTGTAGATTTTGAGCAAATACTGAATTTACATTTTTGATGCAGTTGAAATTTGTCTTGTGGTGCAGTATGAGGTGTGGTTGCAATATTAATTTTTTTTCTAGGTAACTACTCGGTGGTTCCCAAACCAAGAATTGTGATGCCACCTTTATCATAAATTAAATTTCCATATATATTTAAGGCTGTTTCTGGACCTTTCGTTTTCTGGTCTGTTTGTTCTTAAAAACCAGTGCTACACTGATTATTGAGACTTTATAATAGTATGTTCTTTATGTTTGGTAGAGCTAGTTCTCTTCATCTCGTCATTTTCAGTTTCTCCTGGTCATTCATGTTTTATGATCACATGCTCTTTCAAATTATCTACCTGAGCTCCTTTACCCCAGCAAAAACCTGTGTTTTTATTAGCATATTGGTTAACTTAAGGACAATTGATGTCTTTATGATGCTGGGTCTTCGTCTTCATGAATATGGTATGTCTGCATTCGTACAAGCCTTCTGTTTCCTTCAGTAAGTCTTACGTATTGGTTGTTACATGAATTCCTAGGTATTTTTAACTTGTTGTGGTTGATGTTTGACTTGTCAACCTTAGGGTCCTTTTATGTGATTCTAGTTCTGTGCTTCTAAATATTATCCCTTTGTTGTTTTTACTCAGGTGCTTTTGGTAACTGACTTCTTCTAAAATCTCTTTGAGGGTAGGTACTAATATTGGTCAGTCTAGACAAAGGAGGTTATGTTGAATAAATGAATGAATGAATGAATGAATTCTCACTTTGCAGTTGAAGGAACTGAGACTCAAAGAGGTCAAGTTACCTAAAGATGCCTAGCTAGTCCTAGGTGGAGGAGCCAGGTGTTAACCCCTGGGTTTTGCTCCAAATATAACCACCATGAGATAGATAGCAGAATGTTCCTGGTCTAATGGGGGCAAACACAGGGTTTATAGTAAAAATCACTGACATTTATTGAGCACTTGTGTGTGACATATCTGCTGTGTGTTTTGTGTATTACGTTATTCTCATTCCCCCAGCCCTATGTGGTGGTACTGTCTCTGCTTTACGTATGAGGAAACTGAGGCACGGAGAAAGTAGCTTGCCCAGAGTCAACAGGACTTTTTTTTAATCACGGTGCTTATCAGTGCCATTAACACACAGTGTTCTAATGAAATGCCTACTCTGTTCATAGGAGGGTAGCTGGGTTGGGGGGTGGGCAACTTGAACTTCTTTAAGGTGACTGAGAGGTTAAAGACTGTCTCCTCTATCTGTTTAAATATGTGTTATTAAATTGTGAATATATTTTATTAGGATATTCAGAGTAATAATTTGCCTTATGAAATTCCAAGAGAAGAAGAGTATGCTTTTCTGAAATCCTAGTAAGGCTTCGGCTCATTTTTAAATGCTATTTGTACATTATCTTTTTTAACCTTCAAGACAACCTTGTGCCCATCATGTGCACCTGATTCCATTCTTCAGGTGAGGAACCTGAGTCCCAGGGAAGTTAGGGGACCTGCCCGGGTCTGAGCATCTAGGCAGGGCCAGTGCTGGGGCGGTTGCCCCAAGGTATCTGACTCTCGAGCCCACGGTCTTCACCTCTCCCTGGCCTGTAGGCATCAGGTGGTTTGCTGTCTTGGGTAACTTGGCTCTTTTCTTGCCCAGGGCCACAATCATGTCTCTTGAAGACTTTGAGCAGCGCTTGAATCAAGCCATTGAAAGAAATGCCTTCCTGGAAAGTGAACTTGATGAGAAGGAGAATCTCCTGGAATCCGTTCAGCGACTGAAGGACGAAGCCAGAGGTCAGGAAGCGCTTGGGGTGGTTCCATTTCTTCACCAATGCATTCCCCTCTCCTGACCTGAGAAGGTCTTGTCCCGCAGCATTCCCACCCTGACCTTTGCTGAAAATCTGCCCCCTGCCCTGTTCACAGGCTCTCTAGTACAGGGGCGTGGACCTCAGCAGGCAGACTCTTGTCTTGGACTCTGCCCATGCTAAGTATTGTCAAACGTCCAGGAATTTACAGAAGCAGTTTAGGGGCTCACAAACACAGCCCTTGTTTTTGTGTTTTGCTTCTGGACAGCAGGATTCACTTCAGGAAGGATGCTCCCTTGTCTGTACTTTGCACACACACCAAGCTGGGTTTTACTCAGTGGGAGCACAAGAGTTTTGTGAGGAGTAAAATTCTGTTGATGGAATTACTAGGTAGCACGTTTTTTGTGTTGTGACTTGATGGCAACAGATACATTTGTCTTAGAACTCTGAAACCTTCCCAGAATTTAGCAGTTTACAGGTAGAGCTTTCAAACTGTAAGGAGATATTAGTTAATCATCTTAAGTTTTGTGCATGAAATAAAAAAGAAGAAAAAAGTCCCAGTTAATTATTTATAACAGTTTTATATCCAATGTGTAACCAGTGAAGAGCCCCATAAGTTTAAAAGGTAGTTGTTTCTAAATGCCCATCAGTAGTGAATTGGTTTAATAAATTATATGATTTATGTTGTGGAATGGTAAACAGTTGTTGAAATGAACAAGGAGTTGGTCTAAATGCAGTCAAATAGAAAGGCTGCCAAGATACACAGGTGCAGGGGGGCAGTAAATGAGAAAATAGCAGCTGGTGTTTGTTTCCATTTATGCTTAATAAAAATTATTCATATTATACACTTAATAAATATACACGTACATATACTTTGTATATATGAAATTACAGGGGGAAAAAAAGATTGAAAGGCTCTCCCAAATGTTTTAGTGGTCATCTGTGAGTGGGGAGATGCATTTTGGGGTATGTATTCTACGTGCATTGCTGTGTTGAAATTTTTTTAAATGATAAAAATAGGGTGTCGCTGTCATAGTCTTCTTTTTTTTTTTTTTAATTAAGTCCTTTTTGTTTTTTACTCAAAAGAAAAATTGTGTCATTTTTATAGACCTGCTTGGTGAGTCCCTGTGGGTTTCATGTCATTCGGGGTTTCCACCTAGAATTTTTTACCTCAGCAGTTCTCTTCCTCAACCAGTGTTTACTGTTGGGACGTCCCTCCTACTCCCACCCCCGCTCCAAAAGCAAGAACTTAAGCTGAAAAGGAAAGCGCTTTCTGAGCCTTTTTCCTGGTTCAGATTTGCGGCAGGAATTGGCCGTGCAGCAGAAGCAGGAGAAACCCAGGACCCCCAAGCCCAGCTCGGTGGAAGCCGAAAGGACAGACACAGCCGTCCAGGCCACCAGCTCCATGCCATCCACTCCCATAGCTCACCGAGGACCCAGCTCGAGTTTAAACACACCAGGGACATTCCGACGTGGTAAGGGGTTACTCTCTGGGGAGTGGGAATTGGAAGGATTTTCTTAATTTCCCCAAACTTTCCAGAGTGAGATCCCAGAGTGGGTCCTAGGTGAGAGAGATGTTTGGATGAGTCTGTACAACAGGGGGGCAAACTGGAATATTCACAAGGCAGGGCATTGAGGTAAATGAGAGGAGCTTCCTGCGCATGAGGCCCTACTGGGGCAGTGGAGTCTGTGGTGAACTGGAGAATGGAAACCCCATCTAGAGGGGCAGCCGCCACTCTGCTCCCACCCCAAGGACTGTGGGACCAGCATTAGTGACCAGAAGCCAGAATTTCTCTTTTTGAATGTGAAATCTCATGTATTTAAAGTGTCAGTAACCAATTAAATTTTTAAAAAAACATATTGTGGGTCCAGCAGTGTGTCCATCTAGAGACTGTGGTCTCCCAGTTTGTAACCTGTGTTTGCAGTAAAATCCAAGAAATTTGAGTTCTAACCCCAGCTCCTCTGCTGATTGATTAACTGGGAGAATCTGATCAGACCACTGATAACAAATAGTAACGACAGATAATTATCGCATGCTCAGTGTGTGCCAGGCCCTCTGCTCACTCACAGTGCCTCCCTGTGTGGCCTCAGTGAGTCCTCACTGCATCCCCATGGTGAGGTCCCATTATTATCCCCATTTGATGGCGGAGGAGACTGGGGCACTGAGCTGAGGAGCTTGCCAAAAGCCACGCAGCTCGTAAATGGCAGAGTCAGGACTCAAGCCTGGGCAGGCTGGCCCCGTGGCTTATGCTATCATATATGCTGCTTCCCCCATAGCTTGTTCCCTGGGGATGAAGACACTGGTGAAGTTTCCAGAATCCCAGTCTAGAGCAGTGTTGTTCACCCTTGACTCTCTGGGGATTTTGTTAAAATGCACCACAGATTCAGGAGGTCCAGGGTGGGGCCTGAGAGTCTGCATTTCTAACAAGTGCCAGGTGCTGCTGATGCTGCTGTTCCATGGGCCCCTCTTTGAGTAGCAGGGCCACGTAGAGTCTAACGTAGAAATGCGACCAGCTCGCTCTCTGAATTGCATTTATCGTAGGTGCCATTAGTGTTAACCAGATTGAATTCCTAGACTTTCCAGAGAGCTTATTTTGATTCTGTTTTAAAAGAATAACATGTAAAAATAAGTGTTTGATATGGTCCTTGTAAGGACCCAGAGGTGGTGCTCAGATAGACTCTTGGCCTGTTATGCAGTTAACTGTTGACTGAACTGGGTCAGCACCCAAAACCACTGGGAAGACGTTCGCTTCCTGTCCCGTCTGCATGGGTTCTCGTTTAATGTTAGTCCACGGCTATGACTGTGGATGGACATTACATTTCCACTCCACCCCCTGCCTCCAGGTCTGGATGATTCCTCCGGTGGGACCCCCCTCACACCTGCAGCCCGAATTTCTGCCCTCAACATTGTGGGAGACCTGCTGCGGAAAGTAGGGGTAAGACCAGGCTCCGGTGGGCTCCTTGCCTGCCTTGCAGAATTTCTGAGCGGGTTCCTCTCACCAGCCCCTTCCTCCTTGACTAGAGATGTGGTGACTGAGCTGTGTCTCTAGTTCTTCAGGGGCCCCTAGATTCACTCCAGCCTTCTGTGGGGTTCTTGGAGCCAAGCACCCAGAACCCTGAACCTAAATCTTCCCTTTGATTCCTTTCTTCCCAGTACAATCTTCCCTTCAGGCAATTTGGGAAATTAGGATGGTGTCTCTGGTTTTCTTCTTAATTTGAAGGCACTGAGGTATGTTTAAAAATTGCCTTCTCTCTGTCCCCCACCTCTTTTTAAAATTTCTTTCTCAAGGAGTTTAAGAGAAAATCTTGAAAGGCTATGGCAAAAAACTTGACCTAACAGGTTTTATATTAATTACAGGGAGAGATTCTTTTGGGCTCAAGAAATAACCTTGGCATTCTTTGAAGTCGTTTCTTTTATTTTAAAAAATGATGCCTGGAAGGTCGTGTAAATTAACCCTCCAGCTTGTCTTCTACCAGAACGTAGTTATAGCTACGATGTTAATGGGAGCTTGCAGCTCATTTTCTCATGTTTTTACTCTTCGCTTAAGTTGTCTGGTTTCCTCTTATATAACCAGGCCTTAGTTTCAGTACTAAGTTACAGCAGAGCTATACTCTAACTGGAGTATAGGGGAGCCTGGGGTGGGCTCTGCCTAGTCTGCAGGGTCTCCTCATAGCAAGACAAAGTCTGTGTTTGAACCCCTGCCTTATCTGTGCACATTCAACACAGTAAACAAAACAAGGAACAATGTCCAAAGTTTACTTCTATCTCCTGTAAACAGAATTGGGTAATAGGTGGAGTTAATAACTTTCCAGAAACCTCCTATTTAAACTAGTGATTCTAGGACTTGCGTGTATATTGTAATCCTCTGGGGTCCCAACTTGGAATTCCAACACACAGCACAGTTTAAGAGCCACTGTTTTTAGCTCTTTTCTCTGTGTGGGCTCCTTTGAGAGGGAAGAGTTTTGTCTTTAATTTGAGCAATGAAAGCATTTTTCTCTCCAGGCACTGGAGTCCAAACTCGCATCTTGCCGGAACTTCGTGTACGATCAGTCCCCAAACCGAGCAAGTGTCCCAGGACGGGGGAGCAAGAACAGAGATGGCGACCGGCGGCCAGGAAACACCGGCGTGCCTTTGGGTGAAAAGGGGTTAGTAGCTTTTGATCCACCTCCTCCCTAGCGGGGTCCCCTCCACTCCAAGTGGGAGCTCTGACCCCCAACTCGTGGCCGTTTTTTAAAAATTACAGGTCATGTCAGCATACCTTATCCTCTCCCGACCTCCCCTGAGATAGAATCAGGTGATGGCTTCTGGTTTGGGCAGACGACCGAGGAGAAGGTCGTTTTCACTCTTTGATTCCACAGCCCCGACCCAGTAGTCAGGCTGTGGGAATGTCCTGTGCAGGTCTCTTGTTTGGGAGCTTGACTTCAAACACTGCTCTGCTGCCCCCAGAAGAGGATTTTTTTTTTTTAATCTTTAGAACCTTCAGGAAACCAACACTCAGTTCTAGCCAAACGAGAATCCTGAAGCCAGTCACTTGACTGGAAAATACAGATCTGACCTCCAACAGTTTAATTTATTTTCTCACCTAAAGGAAATCAGGGCAGCGGAAGCTTAATTCGGGAATTTTGTAAAATGTACCACCATTCTTTTGGACCCCAGGCCACATACATTTGATGAGTCTATGGCAGACAAATGACAGGAAATTAAGAATTGTTTTCCATGGCATGCATATAACTTCCAGACCTTGAGAAGTGGAGGTTTTTAGAGGGTCTTCTGAGATTGGGCTATTTGTACAACCTTGGGACTAGGAGAGCTAGTGGACCAGTGTGCTTTTTCTTCATTTCACAAGAGAGAGAAGTAAGATATGGGGAGACACTCTTATAATTTTGTGTGCCCTGATGCTAGCCAGTTTGTAACAGCTGTAATATCAGCTTAACTTGGTTTGCTCTGTCTGAAGGTTGGGAAAACGCCTGGAATTTGGGAAGTCGCCTTCAAATATTTCCTCACCATCACTGCCATCAGCCCAGGGTGTAGTCAAGATGTTGCTTTAGGAAAACCACGGAAGCTGAAGCCCTTGGTGTTCGTTCAGGAGTTGTTACCTTTCTTCTTTTCTTTAAATTATCTTTATTTTTTAAAGTTGGTTTGAGAAAAATGACAGCAAGCAGTCACCATAATTAGTTTAATATTTAGCTTTGTGCTTTGTGTCACAAGCAGATGACTTGAGGATGTCACCGGTGGCCCCTGATTCTGTCCTGTGAAATATCTGATGATCCCCAAGCCTCACTGTCATCGTGTGTTGCAAAGGGACAGGGACAGATGGACTGTCTGGGAAGAGCTCTTAGGGGTCACCGATGAGGCCAGATTGAGCTATACCACGAATCCCGATTTGTCTTGAGAGGTGTTTTAAACATCCAGGGGCTCCTTCACCCTGGCAGCCTGCCCTTTTAACGCCCTTACCCCCAGCCCCAGTCAGCTGGAGCTGTCTTCCAGAACACTGTGCTTTATGGCCCAGTGATGACTGACTGGCGTACTTAAATCATGTCTAAGAGTGAACAGTAGAGCAGGCCCACGCCTTTTTCTTAAACTGCGCTAGTGTACCTTTTTAACTTGCCTCCCACTGAGGCATTCAGAGGTGTGGCTGAGTTTCAGCATCAATTTCGTGTTGACCAGGGCCCATCAGCAATCTGTGTCCTCTGTAGGTAAATCCTGACCATTAGCTTTCCTGATTGGAAACAGTCTGAGCTTGAGGACCCTGAGGGTCGTTGGGGCAGAGGGGCTCAGTCACGCAGCCCCTAAGAACAGGACTTCGTTCAAAGATACAGTGAATGAATCGGGGTGACCTTCAGCTAGGATTACAATACGAGGACTGTTGTTGGATGCTTCCCCAAACAAGGAATTGAACCCAGGATTTCCATTGCACAATAGTGCGTTGTATCCTCATCACTGCTTGTCACGAACTGCTGTCACTTCCAGACCCATCTAAAAAGAACACACTAATTTCAGGAGCATGTGCACAGCTTACTGACCTTCCTTTTGTTACTAAGTTATGTTCCAAAAGAACAGCAAAAATACCCTTGAGTTAAAAATCTAACTTTTTAAGTGCTACTGAAATTCAGAAAAATTGAAGTGCCAGTTTTTGTTACCCTAAGAAAGATTCTTAACCTGTATCAGTGAAAGATGTACTTTTATTTTTTTAAATGAACAATAAAATCAAGAGACATCAGTATTCAGTTAGTTTCTGTTGGTGTTTAATAAATACTGCTTTGTATGTTTGGACTTCTGTGCTGGCTCACCTGGTGAGGTTGAACTTTTTTCCAACAAGTAACTAAATATGAAAAATCTGATTTTTAAAAAAAATTTTCCATTTAATTCAGCTTTTTAGAAATGTATCTGGGATATGTATATGAATTGCTATAGGAATATTAGCATTTGGTCATTCAGTTGAGTCTTTTTAGCCTCCCTGTTTCCTCTTTCCTCAAATTGACTTTATCCCGAGTCAGCGTGTGGAGTAGTGTTGGACTGAACCTTTGCAAGCGGATCTCCGTGAAACTCAGTCTGAAGAAGAAAAGGGCCCACGGCCTGTTTTTGTATGGCCCTCAGGCTAAGAGCAGTTTTACAGTGTTACAGGGTTTTTTCTTTTTGTTTTGTTTAAAGATGAATATGCGACAGACCATTTGTAACCTGCGAAGCCTAAGATATTTACTATCTGGCCTTTACAGAAAATGTTTGCTGACCCCTGCTGGGCAAAAGAGAGCAGTAGTGGAAGTGTAGTTTCTACCTGAAGCACTCAAGGACGTTTTGCATTCTCCATATTATCTGTATAGCTGCTTTACTGATAGCGAGGTCCTTTCCGGTCATCTCTGAATGCATCGGTCCAGGTGCTGCATCTTGCTCCCCTAGCCCAGAGCTCCCTGTGCCCTGGTTGGAGAAACCTCCTCCAACAGACTATTCTCACTGTACATCTCTGCTTTTTCTTTTGCCAACTGTGTGATCTTGGGCAATTGATTTCATTCACCTCCTGAAGCCTTATTTCTTAATTTATGAAACAATAACCCTGACTTCCTAGGTTTGTTGTGAGGACTGAGAACCCCTCCACCCACCCCCAGTCATTGCACTCTATAGAAAAGAGCTCAACAGAAAAGATGACTGCGTTCTAGTGATTTATAACCTTTTATTAGTGAAGGTGTCTATAAGTACAGTCGGGGTGCATATGAAACAGGGTGACATTCCTGCTCTTTTCCGCCTGAGCAAGAGTGTCTCTCTTTAAATTCATGTGACTAAAGAAGGCACTTGGTCTTGGTGAACTGTGTGTGTCAGAGGTGTTGTAACCAGGAGGGGGGAAAAGAATTTTCAAACAAGGGCCTACTCAAGAACTTGGATGGGTATACAGGTTAGGGAATGAATTCGGAGTGGGGGGCAGTGGCACCCATTTTTGGTGCCATTCTCCCCATTTCAGGTAAGCTAAGTTGCCAGTGATTGGTTACCGTGGCTGTTATTTCTAAAAACTCAAAATCTCCGCACAATTCATTGATAGAGCAAGAGTGTGTTTGTGTTTCTTGTTGGGGTTTTCTCATCTGGTACATCATAACAACATAAATTTATACCCTGAGTACAGGGTAGTGTTTTGATATTCATTGTGATGGGTGTCTGTGATGTTTGGAATTTGAAACTGGATTTAGACAGTGCTAAGTATTGTCCGCTGGCTTTTGTCTTGTTCTGTTTTGTTTTTTCCTACTGGTGCAAAACTCTAGCCAGTTGTTTATTCGCCAGCTTTGGTTCCATTGAAGTCTGCATCACGAGCGTCCATTTCCTCCTCAGAACCATCTGCATTTTCAATAACTCTGCGTCCTCCAGACCTTCTAGATGGAACAAAAGAGGTCTCGTTTCCTCGCCTGTGGGTTTGAAGAAAATACATGTTTTTTGGTAAATAAATCTCCCTCAAGGTTCGAATAGATTTTTATAAGGGACAGAACAAAACAACCACAAACAAATCCAAGACAAATCAGGTGCACATATTCAAGTTGAAGCCAAGAAATCCTGACCAGTCTTAAGTTACAGGTTCCCTGAATCAGCTGAGACGGAGGGAAAGTCAGTTTCTCAAAGCAAGACTACCTGCTTTTAAAAATGTCTGGCTCAGCTTCGCGATGACCCACAGGATTCTGGGCTGCTGCAGTCTTATCTTTTATTAAAAAGAAATAGGCAAGTGGAGTTTTCACGTATCACTGGGGCTGGGGCTTTCCCTAGTGGTTCCCAGCAGGTTAGAACGAGTGTCTCCTATGACCTCCTCGCTCTATTCCAGAAGGGAAAAAGTGGCAGAATATTTAGTTTTCGATTGGAACAAGTGAAAAACGAACACCAAGGGCAGTGCTGAGGCCGTGAGGATGCTGAGTGGGCAGTCAAAGGCCCTTCTTGGTTGAAGAGCAAGTCAGCGCCCCCTGCTGGGCGAGGAGCTGCTTGGGCTGAGCACAAGAGCGGGATTGTGGTTTGTTTCCACCACGGTAGACACTGCATGGCATATAAGAGATGCTCGATTAAATTTTTTTTTTTTTTTTTTTTTTCTCGATTAATTTTTTTTTTCAACCGGGAGGTACTGGGATCGAACCCAGTTCCCTCCATACGGGAGACGGACGCCCAACCACTTGAGCCACATCCATTCCCAACTCGATTAATTTTGATTAGAAAAATGTTACATGTATTAATCCAAGGTGTGTTTTAGCTCTAGCTAGTAGGACACCCCTCCCTCTCTATCTGTCCTTACCTCTCCCACTTTCCCTCTTTTCTTGGGTCCTACTGGTTCCCCTGTCTGAGCTACCACCCAAGGCTTGGCCTGACTTTACAAGAAGGGCCAGTGATGTGAAGTGAGAGATGGGAGGCTGGGAAGGGCGGCAGTCAGGTCCCCCTGCGGTTGACCTTTGCTGTTGGGAAGAAATGCGAGCAGTGTTTTCAGTGACCACGATGAATAATCTACACTGGGCTCTGCCATCCGATCCTGTTTGACCTGCACTGGAGGACAGGCCTTAACTCCTTTCAGGAGGCCTAAGAAGAAAGCAGACTATAACACAATGAAGTGCTCACCACACAAAGGCTGGAACAGAGAACCATGAAGGCAGGCCCACTCCAGTTACCGATTCTTAGCCAAAAGGACAAAACTCCGACAGGTAAGCCTAGTGGCAGAAGCAAGGCCCAAGACTCATGATCGCTGGGAAGGGAAGTCCCAACCTAGCCTCTGGGGGTCAGAGGGTGTGAGAAACCTGCTGAGCCAGCTTTGCTTACTTCAGACAGAAGCTTCTAGGCCTCCTGCTCCCTAGAACTAACTTTCCACCCCCATCTCTAGAAATGACCTCTAAAAGTCTGTCTTTAGCACAGTAGCTTGTGCTGTTGCCTGTACATCTCAGTTCCAGGCTTCCAGCACTCACTTCTTGCCTCTTGGGAGAGTCAGTGTTTGCTAATTAGAAGAGTTGATAAGTTTCCTCCCTTGCTCTAAGAAGTAAACTGTGCCCTGGGTCATTATGTGCTCCCAGGATGGGCGCCATTGCTGCAAGGCAGCCTTTTCTGACTTAGGTGCCTTTCTTGAAGAAACGGCTTTAAACTCCAGGCAAGGGTTGACACTAGCTGTATCTGTTATAGGAAGTAAGGGAGCCCTCTAAAGATGGCCTGAAAGGGTCTGATCCTGGAGAAGTTGGATTCTGTTTGTGGACTCAAACTTATCCAAGCACTTGGCACACCAGGTCTAAGTACAAGAGGGTAAGTACCCTGCCACTTAGCAAGGATTCAGTTTCCTGCTAGCTGTTGGGTCCTTCACGCCAGCTGATCCTAAAATTCGGCTGAGCCTATGATTCCAGTGAATTGGCAGGAAACTGCTGGAAAGCTGTGTGTCCTAGAGGCTTATCTCCACCCTCAAGGGAACCAACACTGAAACTCCTGCCAAGACCTTATTCAGCTTTAAATATTTGGGTAGCGGCAGCACAGCTGAGATTCTCCAGAAAAGGATGGACACAAGCTAGGGCTTGCCTGGCCTCTCAAGGCAGGTGGGGGGAATCACCCTGATTGCCTGACTTTACATATGGAAAAGGTGTTTAAATCCAAGCCGTGGAGGCCTCTTCTCCCTTGTGAAGGCCCCGTGGACTTCGAGTCTTGGTTATCCATTCCCCAGTCCTTGAATACATGCCCGGGAGGCCTCTGGAAAGGGCTATGCAAGGACATGCGTGGTTTTGCAGTGGCAGCTTCCACTGGCTTGCACGAAAATGCAGGTAGCCCATGCTCAAGCCTTTACGCAGTGCTAGAATTTGTAAAACATCGCAGCGAGAGCTCATTTCCTTTGCAGGCAAGTTTTTGCAAGCTTAACTGTAGGAGGACAAGTTGTTGGGCCGTGGCTATCGTGGACCTGTGCCATGTTATTTCTAATTGGTGAGCCAGACTGGCCAGGTGGAAGCCAAGTGCATTCTTCAGGCATGTACCTAGACTGTGGAATTGTCATATTCACTGAGTGGGGAGTCCTAACGATACAAGGGAACAGAGTTGTGTGGCCTAACAGTGTAGAAGCCTCACCATGCAGGTAAGAAACATCCAAGCAACATACAGCCTCTACAGTCTTATCACCTCGCAGTGGTGATAAGGTCACATTGTTCAGTGTCATGTCATATGCCAAAAGCGCTGCCCAGAAGTAGAGAAGGAAAATGGGTCAAGAGATGAGCTCTTATCGTCAAGACATGAGCTCTTGTCATGTTGATTTTGGTTTTGATAAAAGACAGTTTTGAACTAAGATATCCAAGCCTTCAGATTTTGCAGGAATCTCACGGAAATTTGCAAGGGCCAAAAATAGGAGGGGTGGGTGGCGCGATGGACAGAAAGAAAATGAAAACTCAGTACAACACACATGAGCTGCAAAGCTGAAGGCATGGTACCTGGTGAGTCATTGCGAGGTTTCCTGGGGGAGGGGGCCTCTGAAACAGAGAGAGAGAGTCCCTGGTGGTTACCGTCAGCAAACCCAAAGGAGCCCATTTATGTTCATTTTTAATAAAGGCATTTGCTTAGATTAAATAATTAAAGGCACTTTTAAGTCAACCTTGCAGCTAGGCACCTGAAGCCAAAACCTCTTAGGCTGGTGTACAAAAACAATGCAGTTTTTTTTTTTTAATTAGAAAATATCAGCTTTTCAGAACTTCTTTTAAGAAAGCAGGTTGCTTCCTCCCACCATGCAGACCTGTGCAAGAAGGGAAAGGCAATTCAGTAAGCTAGTCCAAAAGATCAGCTTTGGAAGAGAAGCTGAAAGTGCTGGGCAGGGAACCTGCTGCAGCTTCTCTTTGTCACTTGGTTATCATTTGTGCCTTTCACCAGAAGGTAGAGCTGGATGCACTTTGCAGCTCATATCATAGGACTGGCCACGTGGCAGGTGATATATATGTTGATCAGGCTGTAAGGGGGGCCTGTGTTGAGATTTTTCTGGCTGATAAAATTGTATGGAATTTTGGCAATTCCTTATTTGCTGAGGGGCTGGCGAGGTTCGCCACCTTCACTCAAAGCTTTAGGGCTTGATTTACATTTTTGTGCACTTAAAAAGACTCAGGCAAGGCAGAGTATGACATGCCTTCACACCGCATTCTTAGTATGTTCAGATGAGGACTGGCGAGAACAGTTTGCTCGATGGCACCTGCATTGCCTATAAGAAGGGCCAGTTGTCCAGGCAGACCCCATAGGGGATGTTTTAAGGGCTAATAGAATCACTGGGCCCAAGAAGAGGGAGTGGAGAGAGCAAGTGGGTGAGAGCTGAGCAGCTGACTGTTCTCACCACTCAGCCCAGGCCCAAGGTGGGCAGGGGGCCCAGGTTCTAGCAGACCTCACCGTGGGGTCTTCATGCTGAGAACGGCTCTCCTCAACCCTGGGAGCTGCTCCTGGGCCCCAGGAGGTTAGGTCTGGTTCTGTCAAGTGGGGACCACAAGCCCCTCTCCAGCCAGAGCCTGGAGGCTCCTTCCTGGAGCCCCGAACCACCCGCTCTTGTCCCCTCAAAGGGACTGGGGTTTCCCCTTGCCCCACGCAATGGTTCCCACAGTGTGGAGTCCACATGCCAAGTGATTCTAGGTGGTTCCTGGGCATGTCATTGAATAACTGAATTGCACAGTGAGAAAAGCATTCCCTTTTCCACGCTTCAAATACGCCTGAGCATGCCAGAGGGGCCTGCTTGTCGCTGATGGCTCTCATCTCCCTTTTTAACTGAGCAGGCCACGTAGCTAGAACTCAATATTGTTTCTTTCCACTGTATTTCATTCCATTGTCACCTGTTAAGGCAGGTGGTGCTGGTTACGTTGGTAAGGTTTATTTGTAAACAAGTACATTATGATTAAAACAGTTAAGGTGAAAGAAAATGTCAAATCCACAATGGTGCAGGTAGTAAGTGGCCAGAGCAAAGTGGCAAAAGAGGCATAAACGTTACCCATAATGCAAGGATTAAAGGTTTGCTGTGTGCCCAGCACTGTCCTAGATGCTGGGGATGATTAAAGTGACAGAACCTATGCACATGGAGATTACAGCCCGAGAGGGAAGACATCAGTGAGATAAGTAAAATAGCATGTTAGGCGGTGACACGTGGCTTAGGAGGAAAAGGTGCTGCGGGGAAGGGAGAGGGGAAAGGCAGAGGGTGTAGTTGGAAATTTTAGACAGGCTGATTTTGAGTAAAGACCTGAAGGGAGGGAGGGAGAAAGGAAATAGCCAGTGCAAAGGCCTTGAGGCAGTATGTGAAGAAATCAGAGAAGTAATTTAAGAGGCAGTGACCACAGATCATGTAGGGCCTAGCGGACCCAAATCATTGTAAGGACTTGGCTTTGGCTTGGAGTGAGGCAGAGCCTCTGGAGGGTACCGAGCAAAGGAGGGCTGTGGTTGGACTTTTCATTTGAACAGGATCCCTCTGGCTGCCTTGCTGAGGAGAGGGGACCCAGCAGGAGGCCATGAGAGTAATGGGTGAGAGTTAATAGCGGCTTGGACCAAGCTGGCAAGAAGTGGATTCTGATGTACAGTAGTTTGAAGGGAAAGTTGACCAGATTTTCTGACAGATTAGATGTGGGGTGTCAGGAAGAGAGGAAAATGAAGATGACCCCACAGTTCTTGGTCTGAGTTAATGACAACTTCATGATCCCAGTTGCTTGAGCTGGGGAGGATGGCCTGGGGGTGAGCGAATCATCAGGGTTCAGGGCAGGGCACGTTAGGTGTAAGACTAAAATTAGAAGGGCCTAGAGTTACTGGTAACATCCGCAGCAAGGTCGTGGAGGAGAGAAGGTCAAGGAACCAAGAGGCTGGACCATCGGGTGGGGGTGGGGTGGGGACGGGAACAGCTGACTGCCTCAAGATAGGGAGTAGGGGGAGGAGGAAGGAGCCCCGAGGAGGCAGGGGGACATCTACCCCACCCTCAGGCTGAGGATGAGGGAGAGAAGAGAGCCCACTCCAGGCAGCTGCATTCCCCAGTTTGTGCTGTCAGTACTGTCCGGTGGTCCTGGCACCCTGTGCATAGAGATCAGGGATGCTCAACGCCCTGCAGCATGCGGGGAATGCCCCCCCACTCCCCACCCCCTGCAGCAGAGAATCCACAGCGCCAAGGCTGGGACAGCCTGAGTTAGACCCAGAAGGCAGAGGGGATGGTCAGAAGAGGGGAAGAGAGGGGCTCTGCAGTTGTCAAGAACAGAACGAAAAAAAGGTTTCAGGAGATGGGGACGCGGCATCTTCTCACCGGCAGGATGGGATGAGAATGTTATTAAAGAAAAGAGAAGAAAAGGTCCTTGGAGACAGGCCCTGGGCTGACTCAGACCCACTCTAGGGCCTGGTGCAGGCGATGCTTGGCCAGTGACAGTACACAGAGGAAGAACAGCAGGTGGGCTTTTGGAAAGGAGTCCTTGGTACCGAGGCCTCGACTTACCTGGGCCCTTCGGGCAGACCCCGGAACCCAGCCCCCTCTGGCCTCCCTCAGCTTCCCGGGGCCGGGGCTGGGCCATGTTACCTGAGCTTGCTCTTGAGCGCGTTCACCTCCCGGCCCATGGCTTCATTGCTCTCCGTGGCCTCGTCCAGCTCCCGCTGCAGCTTCCTGCGGTTGGCGTTGATGCGCTGGGACTCTTCCTCTGCCTCCTCCAGCTGCCTCTTGAGCTGCTTGACCCTCACATTGCCTTTCTCCGCCTAGGTGAACCAGGGATCAGGGAGGCCCCAGGGCTGGGGGGCTGGGGGCCCTGAGGGGGCGGGAAGGGCTGGGGGACAGGGCTACCTGCTCCTTGTACTGCTCCGCCATCTTGCGCTCATCCTCCACCTGCAAGAGGACCTCCTTCAGCTTCTTGTCCTTCTGCTTCAGCGCCTTGGCAGCCGCTTGCTTGTCCCTGCACACATGGTGGGAAGCAGGGAGACACTTTCAGAAGGGGACGGATGGGGGAAGTAGCTTCCTTTTCAGGGTACAAATCAGACGTGGAATCCTGCCCACTGAGAGCACGATTTTTAGGCCCCACATCGGGTCTCAGCCCAAGAACGGGTCAGGATCCTTGAACTCTGGTGGTGCCAATGGTGCTGCGACTAACCCCAGTCCACCTGTAATTACAGCGAGAAGCCCTGACATAGCTGTGTGCTGAGTGGGCTGATGATTTGGGCTTTTTGCAGATCTGCTAACATGCTGTTCCCTGCAGGCACAGGCTAGGAAAAGCAGCATGTCCTCTTGGGACGGCTGGCCAAAGTCCTGTCACCAACAGCCACTGACGTTTTAGCTGCTTCCTCTAGGGCAGGCCCAGGCGCAGCACTTGAGTGTGTCCTCATTCAGTTCTCATGACACCTGCAGCGTAGATACCCCTGTGCTTATGTGTAGCCAGGACTGCTGCTCGGAGAGGCCAGCTGCCTTCCCAGCACCCTCCTGCCAGTCTGCAGCCTGTCCACTTCCCCATGGTGACTTCACGCCGCAGGAGATGGGGGTAGAGGCATGGTTGGCCCTAAGTACCTGGCCTCCTGCTCCACCTGCTCTTCCAGCTGTGCAATCTTGGCCTCCAGCGAGGAGATGGTGGACTTGAACTTGGACTTGACTGCCCCCTCCATCTCCTGCAGCTTGCTCCGGAGCTCCTTGTTCTGCCGCTCTAGCTGCTGCCGCGCACTCTCGTTCTTCTGGGCCGTGCTGCGCTCCATGGCCAGCTCGTTGTTTAGCTGCTCAGCCTATGGAGGAGGGCCATGGTCACGAGGTGGAAGGCCAGGGCGCCCGCCCCGCGCACTCCAGCCTCCGATGGCCCCGGCGCGAGCCCCTGGGCCTGGGGCACCCTGCCCGCCTCCCCGCCCTCCAGCCAGCCAGCCCCCGGGCCTCCTTGAAGGCTCAGCCCGAGAGGCAGCTTGTCAGGAAGCCTCCCGACGCTCCCCTGCCTCCTCCCTGTCCTCAGCCTTCTGTCCCTTGTCTGTTCTCCACCCTAGACTGACAGACTTCTGAACTCGCCCCTGCTCCAGGGTTGTTCCCAGCTGCTGTGCTGCCGGGGTGCTGGCCCTCACCTGCTGCGTGGCCTTCCGGGCCCGGTCGCTCATGGTCTCCATGTTGCCTTGCTCTTCCTCCAGCTCCTCCTCCAGCTGGGCGATCCGGGCCTCCAGGCGGCGCTTCTCGTCCTGAAGGGTGTTCCTAGGGGAGAGGCATGTCTAGGCCGCCACCCTCACCCTGACTCAGAAAAGGCCCCTCTTCTAGCAACGGGAGAACTTCATCACTGACGTGGAGGCAGTGGCCACTGGAGGTTCCGAGGGCAGGGAGAGGGAAAAACAGGTGTAACATGGGGCATTCTTGGGACTTGGGAGTTGTCCTGAATGACAGTGCGATGACAGATACAGGCCATTGTATATCTTGCCATAACTTACAAAATTGTGCTGGAGAGAGTGTAAACTACAATGTAAACTATAATCCACGCTTAGAGGCAATGCTCCAAAATGTGTTCATCAACTGTAACAAATGTACCACACTGATGAAGGATGTTGTTAACATGGGAAAATGTGGGAGGGGTAGGGAGCGGGGGCATATGGGAATCCCCTATATTTTTTATGTAACATTTTAAAAAAAAATAATGTATATTAAGAAAACAGGCCCCTCTCTGGAGGAGCCTCAGGACTGCCTTCACTGAGGCTCAGAGAGGAGGGGGCTTGTTCAAAGGCACACAGCTAGGAATTGTGGAGCCGGCACTCATACCCAGGGCGTCAGGCCAAGGTGGGGAGGGGGACCCTCTCTCTGCTCCCCGACTCCCCAGTCCCCCCTACCTCCACCCACTCTTCATTCAGAATGTGTGACACTGGCCACACTTCCAAAGAGGGACATGAAAACACTGAGAAAGGAACTTCCCCCACTCGTTGGATCTGACTTCTCCTTCCTTGTCAGCCTTAAGATGGGGTCCGGGAAGCTGTCCTGTGAGGTGCCTCTTGCTTTGTCCTCTCGATCACCCCCTTCCGCCCATGGGCACAGCGGTGGGCCATACCTTCCTGACACGCTGCTGGCCAGCTCCTCAGCCAGCTCGTCCTTCTCCAGGTCTGCCTGTTTGCGAGCCCTCTCAGCTGCGGCCAGATCCTGGAGGGTGGGGTGGGGAGGGAACCTGCTGTCTGCAAGGCTATCTGCAAGGGAAGGGCAAGCCCCCCAAGAACCTGTCACCAGGCCCCCGCTGTTTCCACCCATTAAGAATATTGGGCGAGGAAAAGGGATCCGTGAATATACAAACCTGGGGTGCCGAGATGACATCCCCACTAAGGCCCTCGTATCAAGAAAAAGCCTTTACCTCCTGTAGCTGCATGAGCTCTGCTTCTAAGCTCTTGGCTTTCTTCTCATTCTCTTTGGCTGTGGCAAAGATCTCCTCTCTGGAGGCACGGGCATCTTCCAGCTCTCTCTGGAAGTCCTTCATCTGAGCCTGCATGAGTTGCAGGAGGGATGAACTAAGATAAGATAGCCTTACTTCCCAGGTCCTTCTCAGCTCATCTTTCCATGCCAACCCCTTTGATTTTCCAACCACAGAGAAGGCCCTGCTACATGGGCATTGCCTTCAGCACCAGGTACCAGATGGCTGTCTTGGGTGCACTGTTCTGGATGGGCTCAGCAGACCCATCTGCTCAAGGAGCTGAGCCCCTGATGTGGTCTGCAGGCAATGGCCAGATGCACACGGATGGTGCCCTACCCAGGGAAGGAAACAGCCACCAAAAGCTAGATGGTGATGGAAGAACACCAGCTGAACTGGCACAGGTGTCAGAAGCAGGCCGGCCTCCTGCTGCCACTGCTGACGTGGCTGGCCCATGGCAGCTCCTCCGGCCCATGCTCTCAACTCACCTGCAGTTTTCGAAGCTGCTTGATGGCTTCTTCTCTCCCCTTGATGGCCGAGTCAGCCTGAAGCTCCAGGTCTTTCAGGTCCCCTTCCAGCTTCTTCTTGGCCGCGGCTGCCAGTGCACGTTGCTTTCGTTCATCTTCCAGTTCCGTCTCGTACTCGTGCAGCTGAGCAAAGAAGAGAGATGTATGATGCTCAGCTGTACCCCGAAGGCTGGCTCCAACCAGCATCCCCCGAGCCCCCACATGCACACAGCTCCTTTCACCGTGGTGCAGGTGAGGAAACAGAGTCTCCGTGACACCAGTCAGTGTGAGGGCAGAAATGAACCAGGCCCCCCATTCTGCCCTTGCCTCTAACAGGTCCTACCTGCCTCTGGAGCTGCCGCCTTTTTTCTTCATTCTGCTCGTCCCGGGCTTGGAGATCTCTCTCAAACTGGCCCTTGAGGGCCTGCATATTGACCTCTAGGCGTAGCTTGGCGTCTTCTGTGGCCTGCAGCTCATCCTCCAGCTCTTCCAGCTGGGTCTTCATCTCCTCCATCTGGGTCTCCAGGGCCCGCTTGGACTTCTCCAGCTCATGGACCTGACAGGCAGAGCGGGAACCACCATTTACATGAGGGTTGCCCTCAAGATGGTCAAGCAGCCCACAGTGAGAGGCAGGGAGATAGCTTTTGCCTGCCCACAGGGTGTTTGACCAGGAAGCAAGATGGACCCTGAGAGCTCAGTCTGGAGCCTGCCCCTCAGATCGGTCTCAACCACTGTCCCAAACCACTCCTATCTTTGCATCAGCCCAAGGAGCTGCCTGCGGTTCCCAATCATGACTCACTATAAAAGAGCCAGCCTCCCCACCCCATATACTTATAAACAGCAAAGAAGCAGGTTGATGAAATGTGCACAAGCAGACAGTAATGAGCAACTTACATTCTTGCCCACGTCATCCTTGGAGCTAACCAGATCTTCCATTTCGGCTTTGAGCATTTTGTTGGTCCTCTCGAGTTCCTCTTTGGCTTCCAAGGCCTCCTCAAGGGCCCGAGCCAGGGACAAGGCCTTGGTCTCCTTCTCCCTGGCTTCCGCCTCAGCTCTGTCCCTCTCATCCGCGTATTTGGAAGAAATGTTTTTCTCTTCAGCTAACAGCTACAAAACAGCAGAAGATACAGAGGCAGGCATTCGAGAGAAATGCGAGGCACATCCGAGGCTTGGCGTCATTATTTTCAAATATCCCATTGAATTTATCCAAGTGCAGGTGCAAGTAATTGAGCTTCCTAAGGGATACATTTATAATATTCTTGATTTCTAGATCAACCTTACACAGAGCCAAAATCAGCTGAATCCTTGTGCTTTGAAACCACCAAAGTTGCCCATGATGGGTAGAACCTATTGCTACTGAGGTCCAAGTAGGATTTAATCCTGCCAAAGGCCGATTAATTATTTTCTTGTATCATGGGCACAAGTAACTATCTCCCAAAAGCGCCCTGTCTGTCAGAGCAGAGCAAGGTGTGTGTGTGAATGGACCTGCGTGCATTTAGCCCTTCTTGGAGAAGCAACTCAAACGACATGCTATCCTGCCGTTGATCTCATCTTCAGAGAGACAGAGCAGTGCATTATATATTGTAGCATCCAAAGACCAGACTTCCAGATTTCAGCAGACAGCCAGAATGGGGGGTGGGGGTGTCTCCAAGCAACACAGTCAACACAAAAGCCCTTCACTATACTTGACGGGATATAATAAAGACCACCGCAGGCCCTCGGCCATACAATGAAGTTGCCGATCAGAAGCGATGAAGACAAGCTGACGGCATAGAGAAGGGGCGCTGACGGAAAGGCAAGACTCCACAGTGCCATGTAGGAGCCTGGCACACTCAGGCCATTCGGGGAGGGGCAAGGAGCCCCCAAGCCCCTGGCATTTGGCCTCACAGTACAATCTAGCTATCGATTTTTAGGATACCCTGAGTCACTTGTAAACTAAGCTGAGCTTACTAAATAAGGGTAACATATATTAAAAGTTGGTTTATAGGGGGTTGGGTTATACAGGTATACACCTAGGATCTGGACATTTCATTGTATGTAAATTTTAGCTCCAAAGAGGCAAAATTGTAAAAAGAAAAATGAATTCTAGTTGATGATATGCAATGCTGAAATATTGAGGGGGAAGTGTGCAGATGTTTTTAATTTGCTTTGAAATGCATCCAAAAGATAGATTCAATTGCTAGATAGAATTCATCCTTATGAACAAACACCTGTTAAAGCAAGTGCGGTAAGGTGTTAATGAGAGAATCCAGGTGGAGCGTATACAGGTGTTCCCTGTACCCGTCTTTCAGCTTTGCTGTTTTTGAAGTTTTTCATAATGAAATGTTGAGAGAAAGGAGGTATTTAAAGAGCATAAACTTCAAATTACCTGGACTACTCAATAGGCACTCCATAAATATGTTGTGTGAATAAAATAAAGGAACCTCACTCCTTATCAGGAGTAGGAACAGAGGCCGCACTCTGCTTGCCGGTGGCTCTAAAGTGGTGCTCCTTAGAGAAGCCACAGCTCCTACTGCTGTCCTCGCTCTACTCTAGTGGCCCTTTTGTTTCACCATCACAGCACCAGGCCACCGTCCCTGGTGCCCAGCAAAGCAGAGGATGCAACGTGGCCACACACCTTGCCAGCCACCCCTGAGGCTGGGCCCCCATGACCTGGGACCCCCCAGCCAGTGTCTGGGAACCAAGCTGATGGCAAGCTGGCCCCTACCTGATCAAACTTCTTCTGCTTTTTCTCCAGATTGGACACTAGCTGCCGCTGGTTGTCCAAATCGACAACCAGGTCATCCAGCTCCTGCTGAAGCCTGTTCTTGGTCTTTTCCAGTTTGTCATAAGCAGCTGCCTTCTCTTCATACTGCTGGGTGAGGCCTTCAATTTCCTTCTGGAGCCTCTTCTTGCCCTCCTCCATGGATTCCACAGTGCTGGCAAAGTCCTGCAGCTTCTTCTTTGAATCGGAGAGCTGAAATGGCAGTGTGCAGGGTGCGGTAAGAGGAAGGCTGTGAGTGGACCCCATCCCTGCTTCCCCAAACCCTGAGAAGTGAAGCCCACTTTCCCCTCTTTGAAGACATGCAATAGCAGGGGGAGCCACCGTGAGCCAAGCAAAAGGGCGTCCACGTTTTCCCACCAGCAAAACATCAGAGTGCATGACCTCCACTCAAGAGCTCTAGGCCCAGAAAAGACTTTGAAAAGACCCCTGACCGAAGCGGGAATGTGCAGCCGGCACCTGTATGTTCAGAGTTGAGATGTGGCGTTCCAGGTTCTGCTTGGCCTCCATCTCCTCATCCAGCTGGTCCTGCAGGCTGTTCCTCTCGTCCTCCAGCTGGCGGAGCTTGGTGGACACGTTGAGCTTCTGCCGCGTCTCTTCCTGAAGCAGCTCCTACAAAAAGGACACGCAGAGGTCCCCGGGACTCCCCCCAGGAAAGGTGTACTCCTGGTGCCCCTGGGTGATGTGGCAGGGAACCCACCTGGGTGTCCTGGAGCTGGGACCCCAGGGATGCCACGTCCTTGGCCAGTTTGATGGCCTTCCCCTCCGCCTCGTTGAGCATCCCTGTGACACTCTCCACTTCATTCTGAGGGCACAGAGAGCCTATGGTTAGTTGGGACTCTGGGACAGGATCCCGATCCCAGGAAGAGGAGCCCATCTTACTCAAAACACATCACACCCTTACGGGGCAGGACTTGTGGTATCCACTGATTGAGAAAAGCACCCATGAAGGCATGGAACTCCTATCCTAACTCTGTGGCCCCCTGGGGAAGTCCATGGCCTGCAAGGAGAAATCCCTGGCTCTAGACTCTCTGGTTCTAAGAACCTGGTAGAGTCTCAAATTGTGTTGACTGGGTCCTAATCCCACTGAACCACTGAACAGATCCTGGATCTCTATCAAGGTTGGCAAAGACAAAGCAAAAGGTCTGAGAGTTCAGACGCCAAGAGGTGCGCTGACCTGACCTCTCCCCAACTTAAAGTTGGAGAAGAATGCAGGACGGCGCCTGCCCCCCCGCACCTTCCTTGCCCCCAAGTTTCTGCCCTTTCACTGACTCTTAATGGCCAAAACCAAAGATTCAGGCACTAGAGGTAAAAAAAAAAAAAAAAAAGGTCTCTGCCATGTTCTCTGCCTTTTACCCCAGCCCCATGTGTGTCTGGGCAGATTCTTTTGGAGATATACCAGCCCATCATCCATCCTCTTCTTATTTTCAATGAGAATATAAGTTAGCTTGGCTGCACTCTAATCTTTAAAAGTCTTCATCTGCTTTTTATTGCTCTTATTAGAACATGGCTTTTATTAGGATAGCAAAATCACTGCTTTCACCTGCATGTAGAACCATTAGCTCCCCGTTTGCCCTTACCTGAAAGCACATTAAATATTTATCAACCGCTTAGCCATATCCCATGAATGGCAACACAGGTCAAATGTGTATTCAAAGCTAAACCACACCAAAGATAAAGAGACCATGTCACTCCCCAGCTTAAAACCCATCCATGACTTCCCAGCACTCAGGGTAAAGACCAACATCCACATAACAGGGCCTCAAGGGCCCCATACTACCTGGCCACATCCTCCCTCTAGTCCCATTTGTATCATGTTTTCCCCTCCAACTTGGCACTCCAGCTGGACTGGCTTTATTTGCCCTCTTCTAATGGTCCCACCCACCCCTGGGCCTTTGCACATGCTGTACTCTCTGCCTAGTAGACTTGTACTTAGCCATCAGATTACTCAGCTCCTTAGGGAAACCTTCCCTAACTCCCCTCCTCCCCAGCCAGGCCCCTTATTAGTCACACTTATTGCACCCCACGCCTCACCTTGCCAGCATACTTTCATATCCTTTTGTGTGATTAGCCATGTCTTCCCCCCAACTAGGCTCGAGCTCAACTGGGGCAAGGACAGTGTATTTTCGCCTTTACTGTTGTATTTTAGGATTAAGCCCACAGCCTCGCACACAGCAGGTGCTCAATAAATACTTGTTGAATCAGGAGATGAAGGTTTTTAAAGATTAGCTTGATTAGGGTGACCTTCTCTTGCCAAGGAATGTAAACTAGAGGAAAGCTACTTGCTTTGCAGCAAGAAAGGCTTCTGTTGGCTGGGAAAAGCCTCCTGCCTGCAGAGCCGGGGGCTTCCCACTGCGTAGCCGCCTCACCTGCAGCTTGTGGACCTTGTCGTTGAGCTCAGCCCGGGCCCGCTCCCCATCGCTGTACTTGGACTGCAGATCCTGCAGCTGCACCTCCAACTTCTTCTTCTTGTGCTCCACCTCCTGCTTTGCCTGGCTCAGGACCCGCAGCTCACCAGCCAGGTCTGCATTCTCTTTCTCCAGCGCCTGCTTGTTCTTGTCTAGGTTTGCCTTGGCCTGGCCAAAGAAGCAGGTGTGGGGTGCGGCGGGGGGAGAGTGTTTTAAGATAGGAACCTGGGTTGTCGGCAAAGCTTCCTCTCTCCTTTCTCCTCCTTCAGGTAAGTGCAGGAATCTATGCTTGTCACCTCAGGGGAAGGACGGGGCAGGGTGGGGAACCTCCCCCCCATCGGTTAAACTCTGGATTCTGCTTTCTTAAAGCCTGGAAGTTGCAAACCAGCATCCCACATGGGCTGCATCCAATCCACCTCGTGCCCTGTTTGACCTGCTCAGCACTTTTTTTTAAATTAGTTGCCAACATTTTAATAAAGAAATTTCACATAAATATCTAGATTCCCAGCTTCTCTTAAAAAAATAATCTAAAGTTCTATATCCTGACTGGTGGTGTTTACACCAATGTGTGTATGTGTTAAAATTCATTGCACTGTAACTTAATATCGGTGGATTTTACTGTATATACCTCACTAATTCTGACTTTAAAAAAACAAACTGAAGATTTGGGGATTGGCCTTGCCTTCCTCCAAGGAACAGTCAGCCAAATCTAAGTAGCAGCTGCCCCTGTAGAGGCAGGAGCCCAGTGGGCCCCAGTCCCCACCACTCCTTCATCCCGAATTCATAGCATCAAACTTATACTGTGGTTTCTGTGACAAAGTTACCTACCCAGCTCCTGTATGCATGTGAGTTTCCCTAAGAAAAGTGGGGCAAAAGCAGGAGCAAAATGGGGCCTTCCCCCAGGGCTGTAGAGAGAAGGAAAAGAAGCAGAGAGAGACGCAAGTGGGTGCCAAGAGCAGAGGAAACATACGTAGCACGCGGCTTTCCCACAGCCCTGGAAGGTGCCATGCAGGGCCCAGGCAGCCTCAGAACATTCCTCCACCCAAGCACAGTCAAGAGCTGCCAGATGGGGCGAAGGCTCCTCTTGGTGGTGGTACAATGCAGGGTGATAAGAAAGGACCCTCACAGATCTTAGGGGACCGGGCTCCCCTAAAACCACAGCCCAGCCTAAGACCCCCCAAACTGCAAATGTGTTGAGGGGAGCCAAAGAGGACCGTTGTTGCCCCAACAAACTGAGGGAACCAGGGTTCCAAGTCAGAGCCACAGTGGCAAGATCAAATCTAGAAGTCCTGAGTGGCGGGCAGAGAGTCCCAGCCACAACCTGCATTCGCGCAGGAGAGCGGCGGAGCGGGCTGCTGCTGGGGGCACTCCCAGCTGAGGCTTTCCAGAGACGCCTGCTGAGGACCCAGCCTCTGCTCACCTCTGATGACCACCTGGCTGGAGAGTTGTCAGGTGCCCCTTCCAGAGCCCACTCGTCCACCCATAGAATTAAGAATTACTTAGCCCTCTCTACTGCTTTGAGGGCTACTTATTTCAGAAGGAGGAAACTGCCCATTCTGGCTCATGTGTATACTAAATAAAAAAGGAAGACAGTGGAAAGGGGAAGCATACACCGTCGTTATAATGGGCAAAATCGTGTTTGTCTAGAATGTATAAAGAATTGACAAAATGTATAAGGTTAACATTCAGATTCCATTTGACAAGTGAGCAGGGGACGTGAACATGCGCCTCTTCGTTTGGAAACTGGGGGTGAGCACAGCGCTTTGCAAAGTGTGGCCCCAAGATCACCTCCACCAGGACTGAGGCCAGGGCCTGGGAATCAGCATTTTAAAGTGCCATGGGTGAAAGTAAATGAGTTAATGTATGTAAAGCACTCAGGAAAGCATCTGGCACATACTACATGCTACATAAGGGGGGTGATGATGATGACCCTAAGCACAGTAAAGTTTTAGATTCCAATAGAGCAGGTAGTGAACCACCTCATGAAATGATGTTCAGCTTGACTAGTGATAGAAACCAATGCAAACTCCACAATTTTTTAGGCAAGAAATCTTGCCAAAACCAAAATACCATACTGAAGAGGATGTGGGAAAACCACTACACTTATTCAAGGAGCGTGACATCAAGTAGTTGAGATTTTCAGGGAAGACTCCTGCAGGAGGTTACGAACTACAACACTCTCCCTTAGGAATGAAGCTCAGGGAACCAGTCCAAAGGGAGAGAAAAGCACCCAATATAGTGATTTTGAGTAGTGTTCTCTCAACAGTCCCATGCCCCATACACCCCACATAGCCCAGCAACGGGGAAGGAATGATCAGATTCAGTGGCTCTCACACTGGGCAAGAGAGAGCTGTTTGGCCACTAACCTGCAGAGGAATTACAGGGGATCAAACAGTCTCAAGTTTAAGTTATCCTCCCAGAGTTTCTTTTCACCTTTACTGGTCTACAAGGGGCAGTGTGTTATAGACCCCATCCTGGGGGGTTAAGAGATGCTCGGGTTTAAAGCACAGCTTTATCACTGACCAGCTGTGACCTTAGGCAGGTCCTTCACTTCATGTGGGCAATGGACACATTGAATAGGGTGGTTGTGAAGCATGACTGGCCTCACGTGTCAGCACATAATAGATGTTAACTGCTATCATCATCGCTAGACCCTTGTCGAGCTGGTTCACCCTTGCACAGACCCCTGTATGCAGTTATCTGAAGCTGTCCACCTATTGTGCTTTCATGCATTGTCAGTAGAAAGCATTGCGACTTACCCTCTTGAACTGCTCGAGCTGCTCAGTAAGCTCCTCCACCACCTGCGTGTGTTTCTGCCGCATCTCCTGGACCTGGGCCTCGTGGGACCGTGTCTCCTCATCCAGAGCCTTCTTCAACACCGTCACCTCCTGCTCCCTCTTGGCCCTTGACAAGAAGAACACAGTGGGTGGAGACAGAGGTTCCCCTCCGCGCTGTGCAGAGGAACGCAAGCACTGCCCTTCCCTAGCTGTGTGACCTAGGGTGAGTCACCTAACCTCTCTGGACCTCGAATTTCCTCCGCTGAAAAACGGGGAGCACATTCCCTGCCCAGAATCTCTCTCAGGGCCAACAGAAAAAATACACAAAACAGTAGAGTGGAAATAAACTTCTATGAACCACAAAATGTGCCTCAACTATTCATATTAAGCTGCTATTTATTGAACACTTATTATGTGCCCAGCCCTGAGCTAAGTTCTTTAAATATATTGTCTCAGATAATCCTCAGAGTGACCGTAAGTAGCATGTATATTAGAATTTGCATTTTACAGATGAGGAAACCGAGGGTAAGAGAGGGCAAGCGGCTTGACCGAGGTTTCACAGCCACGATATGATAGAGCCAGGATTTGAACCCAAACAGTCTGACCTCAAGCCATGCTTTTAACAACTTTGTGTTGTTGCTAGGTGGGAAGGGAACAGAATATCGTGCTGACCTCTAGGTATGGTGAGTATGGTGAGTGATATGTAGTGTAACACCCAAAGCCTGGGGAATGAGTCTTAGGGCACATATTGTTAGCACAGCACCTAGCCCAAGGAATGCAATCAAAACACATTTGTGTATTTGTTGAATGAATAAATGACCGAGTTTCACTACAGAGTCAGCATTCTTTGTCTGGCAGGTGATCTGGGTTTGTTGTTGTTTATTCCCTGCAGGGAATCTTAAATTCCAGACCAATGGGATAAACATTTTTTAAAAATTAAACACAAAAATTTACACAAACATACATACATCTGTATCTACATATATAAAGTCAGGAAGGAAATACTAAAAAATGTTAAGTGGTATGATTAAGGCTGACTTTTTGCACCTCTGTATTGCTCAAATTGTTCTTTAATTGCACATGTACTATATTTTGATGTAAAAGCAGCGGACAGGTTGAAAATAATCCTGCTGATATTAAGTAAAATGCAATCAGGAAGGGAATACAGTGCCCGTGAAATCCTGTGGCTGTGGCTGTGCTCGGGGGCCACCCCCGCCTCACACAGCTCATCCCGGCAGTGAGGTGGGTCGGTGGGAGCCACCCTCTCACCTGAGCTCCTGCTGGGTGGCTGTGCTGTCCAGCGTGTCCTCCAGCTCTGTCTTCAGCGCCTCCAGCTCCTCCCCGAGGTCTCGCTTCTGCTTCTCAGCCTTGTTTCTCGCCGCCCGTTCTGAGTCCAGGTCCTCCTGCAGGTCTGAGATGATCCCCTCCAGCTCCCGGATCTTCTTCAGGGCATTGTTCTTTTGAGCAATTTCGTCGTCGAGCCTGCCAGGGACAGATCACCAGAATGAAGTCCCCGGGGCCCCAGGCCCACTGCTCTCTCACCACGGGGCCAAACATCTCCTTCTAGAACCAGCCACGCTTGTTCTATCAATCTCCTCAAGGCACACAGAGGACTCCTTGCTATGCTGGACAGCCTGGAGACTCAGATAGGAAGTGACCACCAAGGCCTGATGTAAAACCAGGCCAGGGAGGGTGGGGAGGGGAGCTGTGTGGGAAATAAAGCACCTTTCACAGCCTAGCAAGTGCCTGGTTCCCAGTGGGAGCCTAATAGGTGCTTTCTGAAAGCTCAGCGGCTACTGCCTCCTGGGAACTCTCTTTGTTCTTTCCTCCCTGTGCTTCAGCAGCTCGAAGTGCCAGCTACAAGCAAAGCCCCGGGCCAGGCGCTGCTGGGGTGCGAAGGTTACACCAGAGCTCCTGGTCTGGGGGAGGCAGTAACCGGGAACACAAGGCAGGGTATAAGGCACGGTTCAGATGGCACAATATGCTTTAGGAGATTCGTGGAAGGAGGGTTCCGTCCTGGCACAGGGAGGAGCTGGTGTCTGGTTCGGAACACAACGGATGGGAAAGGAAGTAGCATGAGGGAAGTAGCATGAGGGAAGATAGCGAGGCAAGGGGGAGTGGTCGGTAAGCATGTGGACTGACTGCACTCGTGAATGGGGGGGCAATGATCACGTTAGGGTCAGACTGTGGAAGGTGGGTCGGCTTGGAGGGCCAGGCATAGGAACCCATGCCCCTGTGTAGCTTCATGGCCCAGGGTGGGGATTTTGGCTGATCCCCCTCATGCCATCATGTGGCACCAAGTTCACTGGCAAGGAAGAGCCTGGGCCAGGGTAGCTGTTCAAAAGCTTTGGAGTGCAACCAGCTCTGCTTCCTAAAAGCTGGGTGACCGTGCCCACGTTCCTTCCCCCTCCAAGCATACCTGCCCAGGTGTGGAAAGATGGTGCTTGAAAAGAGCTTGCAACGTGCGAGGCATACAAGGCATCGTTAGTTGTTAGTGCAATTTTCCCAGTGTGGGTCCTCCAGCGTGAACCCAGCTCAGAGCCGCGGGAAGGGGAACCAGGGAATGGGCGTGGGACATATTTCAGGGACTGGCAGAGTTGAGGGCTGCCGCATCCTGGGGATGGGAGGAGAAGGGGGGCAACGAAGATAAAGGTGGGACCTCGACGGAGGGGCCAGGGAAGAGAAGGATGGTCTCGGTCCTAGGCATGTGGTGTTAGAGAGGCCGACGGGAGTGAACTCAGTGGCAAGCGGACATTCAGAACTGGGGTGCAAGGTGCACTGCAAAGAGGACAAGTTTGGAGAGAAGTGTAGCTCTGGGGGGCGAGCAGGGCTGGGAGGGCGATCGCTGGAGGCTGGCCCTGAGCAATGAGGTGCAGGCCTGGGCCTGGGGCCGCCTGGGCCACGGTGGCCTCTGAGGATCAGCAGGGCCCAGAGCACACCCAGCAACACTGCAGGGCCGGCCTCGCTACCTGGCCAGGGCCGCCTGCAGCTCCTCCTCCTTCTTGGCCAGCTGCATCTTCAGCTCGGCGATCTGGGCCTGGAGGTCGGCAATCTGCTCGTGGTAGTCACTGGCCTCCCCCTCCAGCTTCCGCTTCAGCTTCTCCAGCTCCTGCCGGCTCTTCTCCTCCTTCTTCAGCCGCACTACAACAGAGCCAGGGCCTCCTCAGGGCTGGGGACCACCACAAAAACTCCGGGTGGTGGTGGTGGTGGAGGGCTTTCTGCTCAATGGTTTTACATGGACACACACATGCATCTCCCCACCCTGTAATCACCACTGCCCAAAACGTTTATCCTTTGGAAGGAAAGTGAGTCCCACTGAGGAACATCTTTTATCATTATCCTGTGAGTTGACTAAGGGCGATCTGGGAGCTTGCAGAGAGCTGGGAACTCTCTAGAAATCATCTGCCTTTCTCACATTTCCATCCTGATTTTCCTGGTTTTCAAAAACTCCAGTCAAAACCCCTTCAGGTAGACAGGTTACCTTCCAGTTCTGAAATCATAGATTCATGCTTGTTTTTCAGCTTGGTAAGATTCTTGGCTTTCTCTTCCTCTTCTGCAAGATTTGTCGTTAAGTCACTAATCCTCTCTTCAAGGAGTTTTCTCTCCTTTTGGAGGAAAGAAAAAGAAATCTCATTGGCTTTTTTCTTTTCTCCAGGACATTTAACTTCTAGTAATTTCTGGATAAAACCACATTAAAACCAAATACAGGGGAAGCAGGTGTAGCTCAAGTGCTTGAGTGCCTGTTTCCCATGTACGAGGTCCTGGGTTCAATCCCCAGTACCTCCTAAAAAAAAAAAAAAAAAAAATACAACCTAGACTTTTAAAAGTGGTAAACAGAAGTTTCTTAATAATACATTTTTTAAAATTATCCACTTCACATCCTAAGCCCTCACACTTCATTCCCCAACCAATGGGGCCCTCTTTCAGTTCCTCCCATGGGCCAGTTCTTCCCTGCCCCAAGGCCTTTGCACAGCACGGGCTGTATGCCTGGGATGTTCCTCCACCTCCTTTTCCTCTACTCTTCACTATTCAGGTTTCCACTTAAGTGCCACTTCCTCCAGGAAGCCTTCCCTGAATACCCCACCTACAGCCCTTAGTTCTCCACTCTTACAATATGGTAAACACCTCTTTCAGAACCCTGCTTGCAGTTGTAATCAATGGTCATCTATACCAGTTCCTGTTTGCTCTCTCACTAGAGTACAGGCCCATGAGGGCAGGGTCCTCCTCCACCATGCATGCCCAGTCCCACTAGGTGCCCAGTAGGATCTAGCTCAAAACTTAAAGGATCCAGCCCTCAGTGGGGCTGGCTAGTGATTACTGACCACCTGCACCAGCTGGTCCAGGACTTCCCCGAATTCACTGAGAGTTCCACATCCTGGAAATCCCTCAGTCCAGGCAAACTGGGACCACTGGTCACCCTATTACTAACTGGAAGTGGTAAATCCGCTTGTGGGGGAGGCCCCCAACTCTCGGGCATGTCTGCCTGCCTTTCTGTAACTGGAGGCTCTGAGAATCACTCCTTGGCTGATGGGACCACCAGGGACCCAGTCCAATGCACACCTGCACCAAGAAAGCAGCCGCACGCTGCCCTGTCACTGCGGGGAGGTAGCCCTTTGCTCGGCCTTAACTAGCTTGGCTGCATCTGGCTAGAAAGGAAAACGCCTGGAGCCCTGGGCCCTGGCAAGCCTGCAGTTTTAATGCAGACGCTCGGCTCCACTCACTTTGGACAGTTTATTGTTCTGGTCATCCATGACCAGGATATCATCCTCCAGTTTCTTGATCTTGGCCTCAGCTGTGACCTTCTCGAGTTGCAGCTTCTGCCTCGCAGCTTCCTCCTCCTCCAGCTGTTCCTCCAGGTCCTTTGTGGGGAGGGAAAAGAATCATGGCCTTGCTTAAAACCAGGTCACTCTCAAGGAGACACGGGGACCCACTAACCCCAAGGCCAAGCCTGAAGACCCCCTGGCACTCTGCTGTCTCCTGTGAGGAAGAAGAGGTGTGGGAAGCCACTCTGCTTCGTGAGACCTCGATCGCCTCACCCGTAAAACGGGGAGAGCAGACACCACGGTGGTTTTAAAATTCACCCCCCAATTCTTTAATACTCTTCCCTTCAAGAGGTGAAGTCTAATTCCCCTCCCCTGAGTGTAGCCTGGACTTAGTGGCTCACTTCTAATGAATAAAATAAAGAGGAAATGGTGGTGCATGGCTTCAGAGAGGATATAAAAGGCTCTGCGGCTTCCTTCCTGCTCTCTCTTGGGTCACATGCTCTGGGAGAAGCCAGCCACCATGTTGTGAGGACACTCAAGCAGCCTGTGGAGAGGCCCATGTGGTGAGGAACTGAGGCCTCCCACCAACAGCCATGTAGGGGCGCCATCTTGGCAGCGGCTCCTCCAACCCCGGCGGACATCTTGATTGCAACCTCAGGAGAGCTCCTGAGCCACAGCCACCCAGCTAAGCTGCTCTCGGATTCCTGACCCCCAGGCACTGAGTGGAATAACAAACGTTTTTTGTTCTGAGCTTCTAAGTTTTGGGGTGTTTTGTTATGCCACAATAGCTAACCAACACCAGTAACTGCCACTCAGGGTTGCTATGAGGAGAAAAGGCGTTAGCACATGAAAGGCAGGGAGGGAGAAGGCTCCGGAGGAGGCCTGTGTTGAAATCCCAGCTCTAGCTGTGTGGCCTTGGCCTCGCCTCTCCAAGGCTTAGTGGACACACGTGTCATCAGATACACCTCCGAGGACTGCAGCATGGGTCAAATGACGTGGAACCCCCCAGGGCAGCCCCCTCAACGCCTTACCAGCATCTGTTGGGCCATCTTCTTCTTTTCCGCCTGCAGCTGCTGGCCCCGGTCCTCCTCCTCCTCCAGCCGGGCCTCCATCTCATGCAGGATCTCCTCCAGCTCCTGCTTCTTGGCCGCCAGCCGTACACGCATCTCCTCGGCCTCAGCATACAGCTCCGTCTCTGCCTGTAGCTGCTCCTGTAGCAGGTTCTTCTCCTCGGACAGCTGCACGCAGGGGATGGGGAGGCGGCCGGTGAGCCCAGGGGGACACATGTCCTGCCTGCCACCAAGGGCACAGCTCTCCTTCCCCCAGCCCCAGACAGGCTCCCAGCCTGAGCACCTGCGTGTGTTTCTGCTCCAACTCCTTGAGCTCGCTCTCAGCCTTCAGCTGCCGCTCTTTGATCTTCTGCAGCTCATCCTCCTTGGCCTGCATCTCCTCCTCCTGCCGTGTCACCTGCAGCAGTGGCTTCACCTGCACACACACACACAGACACGCACACACGGTCAGGTCAACCTGTCGTTTTCATGGCAAAAGGAATCCGCTCTTGTTGAAGTAAGTTACACCAGTGGTTCTCAATCGGGGACAGTTTTGCACTACAGGGGACATTCGTCTATGTCTGGAGACATTTTTGTTTTCACAACTACGGGGTGGGGTGGTGCTACAAGCCTCTAGTGGGTAGAGGCCAAGGATGCTGCTCAACATCCTACAAAGCCCAGGACGGCCCCACAACAGAATTCTCTGTCCCGACATGTCAATAGTGCCTGTGTTGAATTAGAGCAACACAAAAACGTGCAAAGTAAAAAGAGAAAATCTCCCGCTTCTCCCTTTAGGCTCATCCCAAGAGAGAGCTGACAAGCTGTTATTTTTCCTTCCAAGGAAAGAAAAGGAAAAAAAAAAAAAAAAATCCCCCACATCCTACCTCCCTAAAGTCATTATGTACATTTCCTTTCAGTCTTTCCCCCCCCCACACATTTGAAGACTATACTTGAAATCATACAAGCCCAGTTTTATATGCTGCTTTCATTATTTAACACTGCAAGATAACGACCATGCCAAGGTGTTACAGCATGTTTTCAACCTTTTTTTTTTTAGCCATCATTTTTAACAGTTGAAAAAACTCCATGATGGATGAACTATTACTAAACTAGGTCTGGACTGTGAAATTTTGCTATTATAAATAAGGCCATGATAAATGCCCTTCTTTCCTAATTTTTTCTATCCAGGGTGGTTTTTTGAGGATAGTTTCTCAGAAATTGGGTCAAAAGGCATGAACATTTCCAAACAGCAGCTTTCCCCACTCTTCTTCACAGGCTGACTCCTAACTCTCTGTTTCCAAGCCCCTGCAGCCTGTGGCTTCCTTCACGCTCACCACAGTCTGCCATTACATATTTATTTGCATGGTTCTCTGTTTATCCTCTGCCCGCCATCCCCCTCCCACTAAGCTAGCATCTTCTTGAGGGCAGGGTCCCTGGTATCTTGTTCACTGCTGTGTCCCCAGCACCTAGCACGTACTGGACACACAGGAGACACTCAATAAATATTTGTTCCACATGAAAGGTTTGTGCCAATGTACCCAATCACGGGTACATCTAGCGGAACAGAGTAAATATTTTTGCACTAGTATGTTACAACCATGGCTTTGCAGGGACCCGTTGTACCCAATAAAAAGGAACGAACTGGTAATATCCACAACAACCTGGATGGCTCTCCAGAGAACTATGCTGAGCATAAAAAAGCCAATCCCCAGAGGCTACATATTTGATTTCCATTTCTATAACCTTCTTGAAGTGAAAAAATTATAGAACAGATTCATGGTTGCCAGGGGATGGGGAGGGGTGATGGTGAAAGGGCAACACGAGGGTACCCAGAGCTGATGGAAACGTTTCATTAGGGCCATGGCTATAACCCACGCGCTACTGAGGAATCACCCATGGGCAAGGTTTGGGCTTTTTTTTTTGAGACCTCCATTGCACATCCACTTTTGACCATCTCCAGTGCACACCTGGAGAACCCGGAGTGAGGGGTCAGGGCAGGGGGCCTGGGAGGAGGTATTGCACCTTCCGAGAGGTGGCCCCCGGCCGCAAACACTCACTTTGGTGAAGAGCCGCCACCACTGCCAGTTGCGCAGCTTGAGGTAGGCGGCGCAGTTCCTCTGGATCACCTTCATGGCCGTCAGCTGTTGCTGCCTCTTGGCAAAGGCCCTGGGGAGCGGGAAGTCGGTGCTGTGAGAAGCTCCCCCATGCCCCTCACCCTCTTGTCCGCAGCATCCTGCCCCGCAGCATCCTGAAACCAAGCCATGTCTGCTGGGCTTGCTCAGAGACACCCCCCTTCTCTCCAGCACAGATTCTTCTAGAACCCCCCGAGTACCCCCAGCACAAGCGTGTTGTCTGGTACAGACCACATACCTGGTCTGGAAGCGAGAGCCTTTTCTCGGGGCAAGGAAAACTCAAGGCTTACAAAATGCCCTGGACTCACCTGTGGTTCAAACACCACCCAGGAAATAAATCTATGCTACCTCTGTCCTAAGGAGGACCCCCTCACTCCCCCAGCTCTGCCTTCACCAAAGAATAGGTTTCTGGTGAACCTATACTTTCCTAGATTGTGGTTTAGAAATCTCTAAGTGGAGACCTTGACATCAAATCTCTTCTCGTTTAGGGCTGTTGAGTTTGAGACACCAGAGCTCACTGAACAGCAGCCACTCATCGCTGCTCGACGGCCATCTTGGCTGCCATCTTGGATGTGGGTGAGCTTTAAGAATTAAATTGCCCCAGTTGTTTGGAGGTGGGAGGGGTGGTAACTGAGAATCTGCTTATGAAACTTAATGAGTTAGTTCTGTCTCTGGACCAGCTACGCTGATCTGGTCTTGACCATCTTATCTTGGTCCTCTTCGGCTGTGAATCAGCTACCACATCTGGGCCCTGCAGATGAGGTGTGACCTATCCCTAATGATAATATACGCTCCAGGCAAAGAGCTCTCCTCCACCCCTGCCCAAGTCCTCTTCAGGGTGTGACCATCATCCTAAAACTTTAGACCTCACCCAGCTCCCAGCCCTCACAAAACCAAAAGGGCATCAGGTACCCAAAGTACCACCTGATGAATCCCACTGGACCTGGGGCTCTAGAGACAGCCAAATACTATTTCTTCAGCTACTTTTTCATATTCCACCATTTCTGAAAATGATGACCAGGCAGTGTTTTAAGTCCATTTCATGCCTTATCTCATTGACCCCTCATAACCTCACGAAGAAGAAATGATTATGCTCGTCTTATAGTAGAGGAATGTGAGGCTCAGAGAGGTAGAGTAACTTGCCCAAGGCCATTTAGCAAATAAAAGTGGAGGAGCCAGGATGAGGGCCCAGGTCTAAAACACCAGAGCCCACGTGATTTCCTGCCCTGCACTTAGTCAGATATTTAAAGTGGCGGCATTTCTCCCCCTCCAGAAAAAGCTGCCAATCAATAGATGATGCTTCCAAGACTAGATGGCCTCTTAGAATTGGGAGAGGAAAACCCAAGGCCAGAAACCCCCCTGAGTATCTGGGTTTCTGATCTGCACTTGTGGCGAGGTGTTAGGAGGCGGGAAACAGTCTTTACTTTCTGGCCAGGTAGCCGCGGCACATGGCCTGGAATGCCATGATGACATCTGTGATTTTCAAGTCTCGTTCCTCTTCCAGGTGGGCCAGGACCCCAGTTCGGAAGAATATTTTGCTTTGCCCAATCCTGTACAGGTTGGGATCGAGTTCCAGGGCCTTGATCTGCAGGAGGAGAAAAGTTCCTGTGTTGAGCTGCACCTTTTGGGCGGTGCCTTACTTGTGTTTAAGAAACGTCCCACGCCAGAGCGGAGCAGCCAGAGGCTGGGAGGTAGGCAGTTTGATTTCTGAGGAGGGTCCCGCACCCGACTCACCATGAGAATGCAGGCCTGCTTCCCATCCATGAAGCCTTTGGGAATGGCATTTGCGGCCAGGATCTCATAGCTAGAAACGCAGGGCAGAGGTCACCGAGTGCATCTCCATCACGCGCCCCTCCCACCTGGCCCTGCTCACCGCCCCCACCCCTGCCAGCACCGAGCCCCAGTGGGCTCACCGTTGGCGGAACTCCTGGAAGACGATTCTGTTGGGGAAGCCCTGACGACAGATCCGGATGCCTTCCAACACCCCATTGCACCGCAGCTGCTCTAGGACCAGGAACGCGTCCAGCTTGCCAGACTGCAAGGGTGGAAGAGGGCAATGGAGCATAAGGGCTGGGTATGGGGATGCTGGGGGAGGGGGAGGGCAACGAGTCCCAAATCTCATCCTGATGACCAACCTGGCCGGGTTAGGGGGCCTTAGCAGAGGCACCACGTGAGGTCTCGGCTGAGGGTCAGGTGCACAGGAGTGTACTTTCGCTGGGTTTTCATGCCCTTTAATGGGTGACTTTTGCCCCAGGATCTCTCTCTCACTTGGTGGCACTAGTATCACCTGGGCCAAAACTGGGGCTTCATTATTGTCATCTCCCTCTCCCTTCCCTTCCTGTCCATCACCAAGTTCTATAGCTCCTACCTCCCAAATGCCTCCCCAATCCACCCACTTCTCCCCATCTCCACCGCCACTCTCATCCACTCACCACTACCTTCTACCTGAACAACCTCTACAACCTCCCACCTGGTCCTCCAGCCTGCAGTCCTGCCTCTCCAGGCAATCCCCTCGTCCTGCCTCTAAAATGATGTCACACCCCAACACTCTGTCACTGCCCAGGAACTCCATGACCTAGCGCCTGCCTCCCCATTCGGCCTCCCCTTCCCCCTCCCCACCCAATCCCTGCCTCACACCATCACACATCAACAACATGAAGCTACCTTCCCAGTGTGTCTTCCATGGCCGTCACTTCTCACCTCCACACCTCTGCTTATACTGATCCCTCTGCTAGGATGCTTCCCTACCCCACACTCCATTTCACCAAAAGACACCTGCCCATCCTGAAAGCCCACATCCTCTGGGAAGCTCTCGCTGAGCCCTGAGGTAGGAGTGGAAGCCCTGGCTCCTTGGCGTTCTCACCTTTACCACACTCCACCGTGGTGATCAGCATGTGTGCTGACCTGTCCCACTAGATCAGGGTTTCTCAATCTCCGCACAGTGGACATTTGGGGTGAGATAATCCTTTCCTGAGGGGGGCTGCCTTGTGCCTTTGGGGTGTTGAGCAGCATCCCTGGCCTCTACCCACTGAATGCCAGTAGTACCCCCACACCCAAGTCCTCACAACTACAAATGTCTCCAGACATTGTCAAGCATCGCCAGGGGACAAAAGTCACCCCTGCTTGAGGACATTTGCTGGATTATGAGAAATCTGCAGGCAAGGACACCTTATCCAGTGCTATATTACCAGCACCTGGCACAGGTAGGCAAGCTCAGTAAATATTTACTGGACTAATGAATGAACAAGTGACTGGGGGCCCCATACAGCAACTCCAATGCTGAAAACGTGGCCGGGCACGTTCTCCCTTCCTCTCCTGCCTTCTTCGCCTCCAGGGGTGGGAATGGGTACCGAATTCTGATCACCTCTCCTCCATGGCAGATGGCGCCCTCCAGCACAGAGGGTCAGCCTTCTCCCCCACCCCTCCACCCTGGCCTGCCTCCCTAGCCCTGCCCTGGATGTACTCAGAGCCCTCCGCAACCCCTGGGGGGGACCGTTCTGACTCCGGAGTCCCCGCAGGGCCGGCCCACAGAGCCGGGCGCTGCCTCACCCTCTTCTCGTGGTTGGGGATGATGCAGCGCACGAAGTTGGGCGTGGTGTTGCGCAGTGTGGTCATGAGCTTGCCCAGCTGCTCCTTGTACAGCTGCCCCACCGTGCGGAACATGCCCTTCTTGGTCTTGGAGGCGCTGGGCAGCGAGCTCTCCGTCATCTTGGCCATCTGGTCCAGCCCCACGATCCGGTCCACTGCCGGGTACAGAAGGGGCAGGGTCAACCCCAGGCCCACCCACAGTCACCCGTCCCCCACGGCAGACCTGGATGGGGTGCGGGGACCATCCCTGGGAGACCCCAGGTCCCCTGCACCCTCTTCCTGCTTCCTGCTGCCAGTCAACTCCTTGTCTCCACCACCAGGGAAGGCAGAGGTGTGGGAGGATTCCCTTCTAAGTATTATCTGTTTGGGAAATCGCCTGAGCTCCTGAGAGGGGAAAATAAAGAATTCTCTCTGACACTGCCATGGAGACCTGGACTACATTCTGCTCTTGCCACTGACTCCCTGGATTGCCTGGTACCACTTTGTGCCTCGGTTTCCCCACCTACAAAATAGAGGTAACACCAGCATTTACCCCACAGGGCAGGAATATGTGGATGAGGTGCAGACGTGCTTACCTCCCTGCCGGGCTTCAATCCTCCATCTACCAGCAAATTCTTATTGAGAGCCTACTGTGCGCCAGGCCTGGGGCTACAGCCCTCAACAAAGCAGAGCTCCCTAACCCACCCCAGGAGGCTCATCGTCTTTGGCTCTTCTAATGTAAGGAGACACACAAGCTATGTAGAAGTACAAAATGTCTCAGGTGGTAAGGAGTGCTTAGAAGAAAAATAAATAAAGCCAGGTATAGGTGGGGAGAGGGATGGGGTGCCCTCCTAGGGTATGCGAGGGTTCTTCTCTGATGAACTGCTATTTGAGCAGAGACCCGAAGGAAGTGAAGAAGACGCATCCGGGTGTCATGGATAGACTCAAACCCCCCACAAAGGCACATTCAAGTCTTAAACCCCAGTCCTGATGCAAACTCATGTTCCAAGATCCTATGAGTTAGGGTGAGGCCAAGCGAATCCAACAGAAGACATTTGGACACAGTAGGAGAAGACAGACAGGGAGAGAGATGGCCACGTGACGCAGGCAGAGACAGAGTCACGGATAACTGGCAAGCCATCAGCAGAAGGCTACACACTTCAGAGGGTGTGGCCCTGCTGACATCTTGCTTCTGGACTCCCAGCCTCCAAAACCGTGAGGCCATCAATTCCTGTTGTTTAAGCCAACCAGCCTACAGCAGCCCCGATAGACTAAGACGCCACGGAAAGAATATTCCAGGCAGAAGTTACAGCAAACACCCTGTGGTAGGAAACCAGCTAAGAGCAGCTGGAGTGATTATTACAGGGCTTCTTTTTCTTTCAGAATGGAACGAGAAACTCCCAGGGGCCCAGCAGGGACTTCCCGTACCCAGCTCAACTCAGTGGCACTGGCCTCGGATTTGCATCATTTCTGCACCTTGTACTCAGCTGGGGTCCTTTGTAATAGACTCTTTGCTGGTCTGTTTCTCCCACAAGACTGAGGGCTCCTTGAGGAAAGGACTTGGCTGAATGTGTCAGGAGTCCCAGGGAGGAGGTAGGTCTGGGGTGATATGCTGTTACCAGGTCTCAGGGCCTGGCACGTGATTGACCGCTCAGCAAATATTGGCACAGCCAACTCTCCCTGGAGCATTTTCTACCTAAAACAAGGGCGGCCAGTCCCATAAGCCCCAGGCCCATGAGCTCTCTGTGCCAAGAAAGAAAGCTGGTGTGGGTGGGCACTGTGCACTAAAACAGCAAACCCCACTCCAAATAATCGTCACAGTCTCCAACATTTACTGAGCACTTGCTCGGCGTCACGCAGGTGCTAAGCATGTCATATGGATTATCTAGTTGCTGGTTCTCAAAATTGAAGCAAAATGAGGTCCCCAGACCAGCAGCTTCTCATCGTCTGGGAGCTTGTTAGAAATACATGTTCTCATGCCCCATCCAGATCTACTGAATCAGAACCCCTGGGGGTTAGCCCAGCAATCTGGGTTTTAGAAAGCCTCTGGGTGATGCTGAGGCACACTCAAGTTTTAGCACCATTGGCCTAATTTAACCTTCATAATAATCCTAGGTGAGGTGGGAACTATTAGTGTTTTCCCTATTTGACTAATGAGAAATCAGAAGCATAAAGAAATTACATGGCTTGTCCAAGATCACACAGCTAGTAAGTGGCAGAGACAAGTTGTGAAGTTAAATCTTTATGACTCCCGAATGAGGGCATCACAAACCACTGTGTCTCAGATAGTTGGTTTCCTCCATCTATTGCCTGAGCCCTAACCTGAGGACCTTCTCCCTGGGGTCCATGTGTGGGGTTGAGGGGCTCAGGGCCTACCATTCAGGAAAATAAGTGGTTGAATGTTTCAACATCACTAGCACATGTCAACTGTACCCAGAGCCACATGAAGGTGTGGGCACTGGAGGGAGGGATGGGCATTGGGGACAGAGGTGGGCATTGGGGGGAGGGGTTAGGATTGGGGGCGGGGGGGGGATTTGGGGGCATGGGTGGGCATTGGGGACAGATTGAAGAAGTCGTAAGTCATCAGGAGCCAATCCTCCTGTTGAAAGCAGCATCCAGAGCAGGGAGGGCATGGCCATGTTGTAGATTTTCCATTTCATCCTGAGTCAGTTTTAATAATGTGTGTGTTTCTAGGAATTTGTCCATTTCACCTAGGTTATCTAACTCGTTGGCAGGCAACTGCTGATATCATTCTCTTTTAATCCTTTAACTTTCTGAACGTGGTGTAACATCCCCACTTTCATTTCTGATTTGAGTTGTATCTTCTCTTATTTGTCTTTGTCAATCTAGCTAAAGGATGGTCACTGTTGTTGATCTTTTCAAAGAACCAACTTTGGGGGTTTTGTTGAGTCTCGCTTTTTTTCCCCCTATCCTCTGTTCCGTTTGTCTTACCATCTTTCCACAGGTCAGCCACAAACTTGTCTGAGGAGGCATTGAGGAGGGAGGTCACGTTGTCGTTCAGGGGGTCCATATTCTTGGTCAGCCAGGCGCTGGCGTTGTAGTCCACCTGCCAGAGACCCCAGAGACCGTCCCACCGGTCAGGGCCCTCACTCAGCTAACGAGCCTTCCCGTTCCCCTCCCGGGTCTTCCCAGGTCAGAGAGGAAATGACATTAGCAGACGCCATGATGGGAACCCATAAGCACCAATGAAGAGACCAACAGATGAGAATGTGAAGCGCCTACTGCACACAGTAGGGCATCAACAAGTGGTCGCCATTGCTGGGAAGAGCTCGTCACTATTCCACCTATTCTTCCGGTTACCCTTTCTGGTGGCCTTATTTCTCCAGAGCCCAGCACAATGCCTGCTGAGTTATAAAAGAGTAAAGATTTCATGCTGAAAAATGCTCTCCCCCTCATTCAGAGAAGGCTTGACGAAAAACCTGATTTTTAAAATTAAGTTTGGGGATCTCTTTTCTCCTCTCTGATGAATGTGATTTTTATAACTTGTAGATCTTGATACATGGATATATAGAAAAAAGATATAGAAGGCTTCTTAAATTCCCGACTTGAACACTGAGAGTGTCTACACCTTACTTTTTATGATTGTGACTATGAAATGAAAGGAACTGATAAAATAGTTCTGGGATGTGGGTTGTTATGGTGACAGCCAGGACTGACAGGAGAGGGAGCTGAAAAAAGAAACTTATAAAGTGGGGAAAAGAAAAGCGTTACCTCTAGATGTTTACTAGGACATATATACTCCCTTGAGTATAGGGTGGAGGTCAGTTTTTGATAAAGGACCAGATAATAAACATTTTAGGCTTCACAGGGCCATCTGGTCTCTGTCACAACTACTCAATTCTGCCTGTGTAGCCCAAAAGCAGCCAGGGACAATATGCGAACCAATGGGTGTGGCTGTGTTCTAATAAAACTTTATTTAAAAACACAGAGCAGTGGTCTGTAGCTGCAGTTTGCCAACCCCTGGAATAGGACGTTGTCTATTCCCATGATGCAATGGAGACACCATGGAGTCAATAAAATAAGATTCTGTAAGCCTCACTAAGTTACCTCTTTTCTAAGTTTTCTACTAAGGACCCTCAGGAGTCACAGGAGAAGGTCTTGTGCAATAGCAGCCCTGATGTAATGATGATGATAGCGATGATGACAACTATCACAGATTTCCCCAGATGGCACAGGCTGGCAATGGCAAACCCAAGGTCATGATAAGGGAGATTCTTATGGAACCCAAGATCAGGTTTATGGGTCACCCCATTCCCATTGGTTCTTCCTATTGGATTTAACTTGTAGCAGGAAAGACTTAGAGTCTACCCAAGAAAGAATTTCCTGGCCACCATGGTTGAGATACATGAGAGAGGCTAAATATCTTTACAGATGCTTTAAAAAATCACATATAGGACCTGGTTGAGATTTGATATACACCAGATGCCTTTGGAGTTCCCACCTAGTCTGAGGGTTTTGCCATTTCCAGATTATTCCTATTCTGAGCATCCTGCCTGCCATTTCCCCTGGAACAGAGAGAGCCCTGGAACCTGTGGCTGGTACCTTCCCAGCATAATGGATGATGGAGAACTCGGTTTTGTCCTTGAGTTGCTTGGGCTTCTGGAACTTGGGGTGGCTGCCCTGCTCTGTGCACAGCTTCTCCACGAAGGACTTGTCTGTGGCTTTGGGGAACCAGCACTCCTCGTCCAGCAGGGCCAGCACACCCGGAGGATTGTTCTATGGAAGACAAGCATGGTAGCATCAGAGCCAGGGCAGGAGGGCACCCCAGCCTCAGGCTCCCCAAAGAGCTAGGCACTTAAACTTCATTCTCAATGCACAGGCAACCCCTCGTTCCATTACATATTTGACTACTATAAAAATGGAGCTATGCCCAGCCCCTGCTCCCAGAAAGATCTACTGGCAAATGACTTTGCATCCAATGGACCCACATTAGGAATGAAAAGTAGGCACCAACAGAATGCTTTCTGCTGCCCCTAGTGGACAACACATACATAACAGCGCACAGATTTCACAAATCTCCCATTCGTTGCTTTACACATCAATTCACCCCAGGGTTCTTTTTAGTAAAGCATTTCCTGGTGGCTGAGGCATTCTAAACTAAGGTGTCAGGAGCACTGTGTGCCATTCCCTCTTCTGGAATGTCCTTCACTTCTGGACTCAGCTAAAATTTCAGTGCCTCACAGAAGCTTTTCCTAACTGCCCTGTCCAAAGCAAGCCTCTCTAAATTATTCTCCATTTTGGCCTGATTGGGAGGGTTAGTTTCTTTAGTTGTCTGCCTGGTTTCATTGTCCAGGAGGGCAGGGATTATGCCCTTTTTGTTCGCAGTTACATCCTTGGCCTCTAAGAGGCAGCCTAGCACATAGTAGGTGTCCAGTAAATATTCTTTCAGTGACTGAGGCACTGTTCAAGGACTCTGGGAAACTTTGGTGAACAAAACAAAGATTTTTGGGAAAGAGAGAAATGAGAGAGAGAGAAAGGAAAAGGAAGGAATGGGAGGAGAAGAGGAAAAGGAAGAGAAAAAAGGAAGGAAGGGAGGAAAGGAAGAGAAAGAGAGAAAATACCTGCAATATTAAAATGTGGCTTAACAGAAAATGTGATTTAGTTCCCAGAGATTCAGTCTACAGCCTCTCAGGGCCTGGTGACGGGGGAAGTCGTGCACACGTGGTGTGCGTGCGGGGTCCACGCGCCAGCTGTGTGCAAGCTATGTGCCCGTGCACGTGGGATGCGGGCACACGGCCCGGCGCAGCCCCTCACCGGCCGCTCGATGAGCTCGATGCAGGGCTGCAGGTCCAGCCCAAAGTCGATGAAGTTCCACTCGATGCCCTCGCGCTGGTACTCCTCCTGCTCCAGGATGAACATGGTGTGGTTGAAGAGCTGCTGCAGCTTCTCGTTGGTGTAGTTGATGCAGAGTTGCTCGAAGGAGTTCACCTGTGCCCAAGACACCAGGGAGGGGCCGGTGAGCTCCTTGGTACAAAGGTAGGGGAACTGGAAAGAGCCCAGTGGCCTGACACCCTCTCCACAAGAGCCTGTTCTGCTAGCACAGCACCCAGCAAAGGCTGCCTCGAGTTCAGCAGGGCTGGCAAAACTTGCCTTTATTTTCTACTACTCTATTCCAATGTTCCGTGGCCCTTATACATGCAGTTTTGAGGCTGCTCAGCTCTTCCAACAGTACGAGTGTTGTCACCTCCATTTTACAGATGTGGAAACCGAGGCTCAGAAAGGGAGTAACTGCAGTAGACATACTTTGGGATATCTGTCAATCCAAGATCTTCCCTTTCTCTGAGAACTTCCATCCAGGGGGGTGGGATCCAGTAGCCATGTTTACGCTACATTAGGTACTGCAAGACCCTGAAAACAGCACTTGCCTCAGAGATGACCGTGTGGCCCAAGACAGGAAAGCAAAATGCTAATTTAACAGCATCATTGGCTTCTACCTACTAGATGCCAGTCTGTTGGAAAAAAGATTTGCTCTTTTTTTGTGAGGGCTGTTGAGAGGCAGTCTGGAGTGGTGGCAGCCATTCTGCCACCATGAGGAGAGAAACTGCCTGAGAATATAGCCAATATGGAGGAAGAGAGAGAGAGAGAGCAGGTTATCAGGTCCTGCCTGTTGGAGTCAGCTGTACCTCTGGCCTTCTCAGTTTCACAAACCAATACATTCCCTGTTGGATTTCTGTCTCCTACACCCTCAAGGGTCTAAACTTAACTAGACAGTGTGCAACCCTATAGTGACCATCTGCCTGCCTTTCTCGAAAATAGCCATTTCTCCGAGAGGAAGCTGTGTCCCAGAGACCCAAGACCACGGCGACCACAATCCCACAAAGCTGTACCTCAAAAATCTCAAATCCAGCAATGTCCAGGATCCCCAGGAACGAAGCCCCTTGCCTGTGGGTCTTGTCCAGGGCTTTGTTCACACGGCTGAGTATCCAGCGGAAAAGGCGCTCATACGTGGCTTTCGCCAGGGCCTCCACGGCAAAGTCGGCCTGCAGGGGTGTGCAAGGGGAATGTGGTTATTCCCAGCAGGTTGCGTTTTCACACGAGCCAGGCTAGGGGTTCAGATTTTTATCCTCCCTGTAATTAATACTCAGTCCTTACAAAACAAATGAATGGGGGGAAAAAGACAATTACACCATCTCAACAACTGTCAGAAAATAGGCAGCAAGCAATAGAGTGGTCAGACTCAAGGAATGACTGGTTAGATAGTTAAATACTTCCCTGCAGAGAGCCTGTGGAGTCTGTCCCATCCCCTACACCATTCAGAGGTAGACAACTCTGCCTCTATAAAGGGGACACAGTCATTTCCACAGATAAGTCTCTGAAGTCAAACCTCATACCTACCACCAAGAGATCAGATAGGACAGGCATGAGGGACTCTGCTGTTTTTATTCAGTGTTGGAGCCTCAGAACCTGACTTGGGGCTTCCAAAGAGGCATTGGATGGACGGCAGTATAAAGAGATGGACACGTGAATGAGCAGATGGGTGGATGGATGGATAGATGGATGAATAGAGGGGTGGGTGGATGAAAAGATAGAGGGAGGGATGGATGGGTGGATGGAGGGATGGAGGGAAGGAAGGTTCTGCAAGAATGAATGGCAATACCTGTTCTTTTGTCTGAGCTTTCTGCACTACATCTCGACCAACTTTGATACGTGGGGTCAGGATGGATCTGGTGAAATCCGTCACGTTAATTCCCATGAGGTGGCAGACTTTCTGAGCAGCTGGATGGGAAAAAGAAGCATCTTGAGTTCATCACCAAAGAGAAGGCTTGGAAAGGAAGACACATCACCTGGATATTTCTGACCTGTGGATACACTGGTTTCTCCAGGAGAAATGGAGCACGATAGGTGAGAACGTGGCTTGGCAGAGTCCTAAAAACTGCTGATGTTAGTGACCTCACCCCAATGTCTTGTTAAGAGGCAGTGACGGAGGCGGAGGCGGGGGAGGCCCCAGCTAGGTTCTAGGTTCAAAACTCTTGCCCCCTGTCCACTTCCTAGTCATGGGACTTTGGACAAGCTATGGAACCTCCCAGAACCTTGCTCTTCTCAGCTTCTGAAAGGGGCAGCTCTTTGGCACCTGGTCGGCTTGTCAACAACATTAAGTCAAGTCAGAAATGTAAAGGGCCAGACACATGGCAACTGTTCAATAAATATTTGTTCCTATATTGAGGATGTGTGGTGCAGCATTGTGTGTCATGGCAAAATGGTGGAAACAACCTAAATGTCCATGAAAATGAGGGTGGTCAAACACCATGCCGTGTTTTCATAACATGGGATACCAAAGCAGAGTTGAAGGAATGAGCTCTCTCTTCCTCCTTCTCTCTAGACCAGTAGTTCTCAACCGGGGGGGCGGGATTTTACCCCCACCCCAGGGAACATTTGGCAATGCCTGGAGACATCTGTGACTGTGAAAAGTTGGGGAGGGGGCTGTGTGCTTCTGGTGTCTGGTGGGTAGAGGCCAGTGATGCTGCTAAACATCCTATAATGAACAGAACTAACCTCTACCCCCTCCCCACAAAAAAGTATCTGACCCAAAATGTCATTAGTGCCACAGCTGAGAAATCCTGATCTAGACAAGAGAATGGTGTCCACAGTGTGACATCCTTTCTGTAATTAAAAATACACCCACAAAGCAACACTATATATTGTTCAGATACGTGTGTGTGAAAGTATAAAAGGAGATGGGAAGGATCCATAACCCAGTAGCGTTGGGGTTGCCAGGGGGTGCAGGGAGGAGAATGGGAGACCCAGGGGACATCAATGTTATCTGTACTGTTTTATTTCATTTTAGAGAAGAACAAAGAAAAAATAGTCACAAATATCAATTCTGGATCGTGAGCACTCAGGTCGTGGGTGGTGGTAATGCTGGTGGGTATGCATTTCTGCATTTAAGAACATTTTCTCAAAAATAAAAAACAAGAACAAATCTGCCATTAGCTGCTTTCTTAACGTGACGACTAGTCCAGCAGGACTGTTGTCACAGGCGAGGCGGATGAGAGATTTCAGGACATTTTCCCATGTCTTTGTAAGAGCGCTCTCTTGCTTTCTCTTTCCCTGAAGTTGTCGCCCTGCAGTGTGCATTCCTTTAACCCCCCATATTCTGGGAGTTTCATAATAAGAAACAATAAGTAGGTAACAAGGAGTAAGCTCTCGGCCACTTGGAAAAAGCAACGTGATGTATGAGCTGGGGGTGGGGGTGGGTGCTCCAGGAGGTGAGTGGACAAGGGCCTGGGAGCCTAAGTTCCCCTCTGGGCTCAGTCACCAGCAAGCCCTGGGACAGCCAGAACAATCTTTTCCAAACATAAAACACTATTTATTTACAGGTTACAATAAACATGATTCGTGATTTATCTGAAATTCAAATTCAACTGGGAACCCTGTTTGCAGGGACACTTAAGGCCTGTCCCCAACCAGACCGCACGTGCCCCAAGGACAGGGGCGGAGCCCGTCTTGTTCCCTGCTGGGTGCCGATGCCCAGCACGTGGTAGGTGCTCAAGAAATATCTGTTTCCCAAAGCACGTGAGAGTGGGCTGCGCTGGGGTAGTGATGCAGGGTTCTGTCGGGTCTAAAACTGCTTTCTCCCCTCCGATTACACGCTCAGGTCTTCAGGAGTGAAAAGCTTGAAAAGAAGAGGGAAGTCGGTGGTGATGACCTAGCCCAGCCCTAGTCAAAACTCCAGGTACCCTCATCCAGAAAAACAACTGGAGCCTAAAAGCGAACTTCCCTTCCACCTGCGAAGTCAGCAGTTATTAGGAAAGGTCAGCAAGTACCTGTGTTATCAGGCATGGACGCCTGGTCTGTGTTTCTCTCCTTCTTGAAGACAATGTTTCCAAGTTGCAGGACAGAGGACACCACCTTCAGTATGGCTGAGGTAGGGAGAGAAGAGCAGACGTGACACGGACTTCAACACCAAGGGGCTTTGGAGATTTGGAGTCTAAAAGCCATTGGAGACCCAGAATCAACCCACGTCTTTCTCCTGAACAGACTCAGTTCTGAGCTCCTGAACTGAGGTGAAAACCAAACCACCCTATGTTCCTACAAACAAGAGAGAAATCTTGGGCCAAGGGGAGTTGAATATTTTCGGATTGTACTACAATGGAATATTATACAGCAGGGATTGGGAAACTATGGCCTGTGGACCAAATCCAGCCTGCCATCTGCTTTTGCAAATAAAGTTTTATTGGAAACCATCACACGCACTCATTACTTATTGTGTACAGCTCCTTTCATGTAATGGTGGCAGGGTTAAATCACTACAACAGAAGTTGTATGGCCTGCAAAGACAAAACATTTACTAACTGGTACTAGGGTAAGAAAAGCCCATTATGCTTTGTTCGGACAAAATAGTAATTATGTACCACCAGAGTTTCCCAAGGTGTGGCATGTGTACCACCGAGGTATACAGAATGGATGATTTTAGGTGGTGTGTGAAACTTTTTAAACATTTCGGTAGTTTGGTGTATATTCTGATCTTTCAGAAACATTCTAACCAGGACATAAAATTTGTGGTTTTGCAGACATTATTGGTTAGGACAAAGCCACGGTAGATAAGGCTGTAGAAATCTACCCTATGCATAAAAATATAAAGCTGGCAATAATACAGATGGAATCTGGAAATGGCATCAGTTGCAAATGACTGGAGTCTGGGAAATGGATCTAGAGAATTCCTGGGAGGGTTTATTAAAGAACGTTCCCCTCGGCCAGGACCATGTACTCAAGCACCTGTACGAGGCGGCTGCAGTTAGTGCCTCTTCTTCAGAGGGACCTGGCAACTTCCTCGAAGGTGGGAAACACTGAATGATGGTGGGGAATTGGTCCAGGGAAGCACATGGTAGCTGAGTACAGGGGCGCTGGAGACCAGGAGGACATGGTTGTCAGGTTTGTCCAAGATTAAAGGGCTATAAACAAAATAGTAATCCCCAAATTAAGAACAAATTTCTTGTAGTTCTTAATCTAACTACCATCTTGTCTTCCATCCCACTAGATTCCACCTACTTTACTGTAATAAATTTGTGCTCAGCATTCTTTTGTGTCCCTCTTGATCCTATTTCCTTTTACCTGGGAAAAAACAACAAAATACCTGGACTGTCATGCCTCAAGGATTTACGGACCTTCCTGTTTCTCTCAGGTTCTCAATCAGAATCAACAAAATTTAAACTTCCTGCAAGGGTCTACTTTAATTCAATATGTGGGTGACCTACAGATTTGTTCTAAAACTAAGAAGGCTTGTGAGAAAGATTCCCTTTATTTAATAGAGGCATTGGCCAAAAAGGGACATAAAGGCATCCATGGATAAACTACAATTTTGTCAAAGGACTACACAATGCTTAGGCCATGATCTATCTCTGAAGGGGAAAAGATTCGCTCCTGATAGACTCAGCACCACCCTCAGCTTCCCTAGGTAGATCATGAAGAGGCCACACAGGGGCTTCTTAGGGTTAGCTAGCTATCGTAGGCAATGGATAGCTGATTTCTCGGCTATTGCAGCCTCACTCCATGACTTCCTAAAACTAGTATTCCAGAACCGTTCCCCTGGTCTGGTGATGCAGAAAAGGCATTTATCCAACTAAAGGCAGGTGTATCATGGCCACCTTTTCTCTAGGACTTCCAAATTGTGGTAAGAATGTCTTCCTTTTTGTATATGAAAGAGATGGACATGTTTTGGTAGTCCTAACTCAGAAGCATGGAGACAAGCAGAGACGTACCACTTGACCACTGGGTCAAGAGACATGAGTCATGTTCCATCTCTCAGTTACACAACCCAGGTGAACTGTAAAGGTTTACCTCAACCGACAGGGCCCCTTGAACATCCTCAGGTGGACTCCCTTCTCTGGGATATGACTATGTCCTTATTATTTTATGTCTATTTTCTGGGTAGAGACTTTTCCTTGTCAAAAGGCTACTGCCCACACAGTAGCCAAAAAGCAATTAGACATTGTTTTCCCCACCTGGGGAATTCCTGCTATTCTCTCAAGGGATAGAGGCACCCATTTCACGGGAAGTTTGCAAGATCTCACCCATCAACCAAAAGCTTCACCGTCCCTACCATCCTCAATTGTCAGGAAAGGTAAAAGAACAAATGGTATCTTAAAACTAAATTAGCTAAATTATCTGATGCTCTCTCTATACCTTGGCCTAAGGTTATTCCCTCAGTTTTTGATGGCCATAAAATCTAGTTCCTTGGGAAAACATTGGCTTTGAAATCATAATGGGAAGACCTATAAATTTCATTATTTCTCCTGCTGTATCATACTCCAACCTATTACAACATGAAATGCAGACTCTACATGACCTTCAACCTGGAGTCCTGGTGTACTAGAAGAGACATCAATGCAAGACTGCTTTAGGACCTGCATGGAGAGGACCTTATCAAGTCTCATTGACCATCACTAAGCAGTAAAACTACAGAGAATTAACCCCTGGGTCCACATGTCACAAGTAAAATATGTTCCAAGCCTTTGGGAGGTCACTCCCATTTTGAACGCCAAGCTAAAATTGTCACCAAGACACCAAAAGCAGGCGGCATCTGATGCAGACAGCCTCTGCCCAAGATGTCAGAATGAGTAGATGATGCCCCAAATCACAGATCAAGACCCCTTGGGTTTCCTTATCTTATTCCCTGTCTCTTCCTTTCCCCCATCTTTCTAAACATTCTGTCATTCACTCTATACCCCTTATAATGCCCAATCTCCATCCCCAATAATACCCTACCTTCACCATGATTTTATCTCCTCTTTATCCTATTCTGCCCTATATACTCCTACTTTGAACACAATTCCTTTGTCCTGCTAGTACACCGCATAGCAAATGAAACCAATCAGAGTAACTGCTGGATCTGTGCCCACCCCCCACTCGGTCCCCAAACCAGTACTCCTCTAAAACCCACCCCCTTCCACTTGTAGACCTAGCGCTGGCAGGAAACAGCAGACACACCCAGTCAGCTCGATCTCCTTTTTTGGAATGACTCTGGGCTGTGTCTTAGGAGTCCCCAAGACTGGGATCACGAGTGGCCTTCTTTAACCCAAGGAGCATGCTTTTTATTAGAAACCAGACAGATAACAATAGACACCCTGGAGGGCATAAATGTTCAGCTTCTATACGGCAAGGCTCCTTTTACTTTCACAAGAGAGGAGCATACTGTAGGGGCCAGGCCCCTTTGGAGACACAATTTTTCTCCAAGCACCCCAAGATTTTAGTAATATAAGAACTGATTCCACCCAAGGCACAAATTCCTGGTGGGCTGAAGGGTCAGGCAGAGGAAATTGCTGGACCCAAGGTATCGGATAACAACAAAGATGATATCTCTTTTTGGAGCTTATATCCAATTAGCTCTACAAGCCAATATCCCATTTCTTAAAAGCAGTAGATATGGCTCATTATGCTCCTAAATGACATTATTTTGTATGTGGACACGAGACATACAAAGTACGACCCAAAAACTGGGTTGGCTCCTGTTTTACAGCTTATGCTATCCCCCAAATGACTATTTATGATAAGCTTCCAAAAGGCAAAATTAGAAACCTGAGGGCTCCTGGCGCCTCTTTCCACACTATAGAAACTTGTGAAGAGACTATTGCCAGACTAGAGACAGCTCTAAATGGATCATGGAAAAACCCATTAACCCAGGCTACACTCACTGGGTATTCTGTTCTTGTTTTCGGTATTATTTACCCTGTCACTGGGGCAGCCTTCTCCTGTGTTGAAAGATACACTATAAGATTATAGGTGGCACTAGAAAAGGCAGCTTTAGAGTTAGAGAAATCTATTGCCCACCTAGGGCAAGCCATCAGCTCACTAGCTGTCAGAAGTATCAGACCTTTGCAAAATGACTCTACCAAATCAACCTACATTAGACTATATTCTATTTCCCAAGAAGGCGTGTGTGCGCTAGTGGGCGCCCAGTGCTGTGTATTTGTGAATGATAATCAAAAGAAAGTTTACCAAGAGGCGGTGGCAGCAGAAGCCCATGCTAGGGAAGCAGCCAAATCAGCTGACACACCTCCCAAATCTGACTGGTCTGAGTCTCTTTTTGGTTGGCTTCTATGGTCATAGGGACCTTGGCTCAGAGCTGTCCACATAGGGACACTTGTTATCCTCTTATTCATAATTTTCATAATATCCCTCGTTTGTTATCTGATCTCTCAACTCTTAAATGTTACTTTATACAGCCATTAACTTGACAAATAATACAACTAAAGATACAAAACCAGTGTGAAAGGAATGGCGAAAATCTCACACTTCAGCCACCCCATGAAATCAGCAATGAAACATGACAGACTTCTGGGGGTGAAAGAGAAACTAACACCTTTGCTCAAGACCTCATAACCAAGGGAATGACCAAAACGGGGTGGGGAATGTGTGTGATCAGCTTATATAGAGAAAGCCCTGGGGACCAGCCCACTCAGAGCCCAAACAAAACAACAAACCTCCATGCCCTACTTCTTCTGTGAACTCCCCCTCTCGAGTTTCCTCCTGAGTCTTCTGAAATTTGAAATCCTCACCCAGGTGGCCGAGCCAAATACCCAATCAAGCCTCTAGTTAGTTATGTTTGATCCAATACAAAATTAAGCCTGTCTCCCCAAAAACTGTCCCTAGAAGATGGACAAACCCGGGTCTGTTCAATAGGACTCATGTTAATGTCCTTTCTATGTCTATAAAAATGGCTTGCCATCCCCAGAAACTCAAAGCTGCTTCCGTTTTTGCAGTTTCCTTACTGCAGCAGAACTTTTGGCGTCCTGTGAAAAATGCTGTTACCTGCAAACTCAACTCTGATTTGTCTTTTGACACTATTATTCCAGTCCCTTGCTGCTACCAGCTCTCTCTGTGATCTGGGGTGAGTCTCTTTCCCTCTGTAAGCCTCAGGAATCAGAGGAGGCTGGATTGACTGCCTCTGAGGTCCCTTTGAGCTGTTTCTCTTGGACTTTAATGGTTGTATAGCTGCTCCATGTACACAAACAGAACCCAACATGGCAGGGGAAATCCTGGCCTCTCCTGGTCAACTGGAGTCTCACAGAGCTCCAGGGTATCGCCCTGACTCACCCCTTCTCCTCCGGTCTCTTTGTGGAGGTTTTTGGCAGGGAGCTATGGATTCATAACCAGGGCTGGTATACTTACCAGTCTACATCTGGGTCCCACGGCATCAGTCATTTGCACATCATCATCATCTTAAAGTTTGCTTTGCATACCATCTGCTCTGTTATTTATTTAACCCTTTTCTTTAAATATACTCACTTCTCTTCCCTTAAATTTATTTTAACAGAAAACTTCCTCTCCCTCTCCTAAATGAAAAATCAACTTCACTTGCCATAAATAGATGGCAAGTATAAAAATAAATGCAAAGAAAACAAGTATTATTATCAAAGTCTAGGAAGATGCTAAAACCTGCTCATGGCGCTGGGCCGGAGAGCTGCCCTTTTGTGGTTAGAAGGAAGATTAGCACATGTCAGAGAGGAACTGAAAGTGCCAAACCACCATTGTCTCTTTGAAAGTCATCAGAGGACTGAGGAGAGTGGAGAAAGGAAGGATTCATGGTAGGATTCCATGGCATTTGTTGCCCATTAATATGAGTCCACATTTTAGAACACACTGGGCTCAGCTAGCCTTGGTTTTCATACCTCTGCCCTGACACGGATTTTTAAAGGATTTTAAAGGCCAAAAACCACTTTCCCACAGATAAAAACAGAGCACAGAAAGTCACAGCATGGGGCTCAGGGGTTCACAAGACCTGAGAGCGAGTCTCAGCTCTACCAGCAATTAGCTGTGTGACTTTGGGCAAGTTCCTGTACTTCTCTGTGCCTCAGTTTCCACATCTGCAAACTGGCAACAACAGCTACCTCATAGGATTGTTGTGATATTAAATAATGCATACGAAGTCTTTAGCATATTGCGTGGTCTTTACCTGATGTCTTCCCTTATGAATATATTATGAACATTTTCCATATGAGTCCATTTTTTTCTAAAATATGATTCAAATGGTCGCATAGTTTTCTTTCATAAGGATAGACAAAAATTCATTATCATTTTGTCCATTCCAGTTTCTTATTATTCAAATAAAACTGCCCTGAACATTGTGCTACATTAAAAAAAAAAAAAAGTTTCTAGCAAATGCCTGGCACACAGCAAGTACTTGATTATGTTTTTTGTTTGTTTGTTTTAGGCAAAGATTAGAAGCAAAACTGAACCATGCCCAAAATAAAATGAATCATTCTTGGAGAGTCTGCACAACTCAGCAGGGATGCTGTTAGAATTGGATTCTGATGTGGGACCCTGGCCAAGACCCACAAAGACCCTCCATTTGTCAACTGAACCATGGAGCCTTCTTTTTCTGGGTCCCAACTTATCTGGAGACGAGCTGCCCCTCCCTATGTGCTGTATCTCAGCAACCTTTGAGCTATTTTGGGGCTCCAAGGGGTATGGGCGTGGGAAGAAAGGAAAATTTTCCACAGTCTTGCCCTAGTGTTCCCAAAAGAGTTTAACCTTGAAGAATGGGGCATGTCTAACACAGAAGGAAAAGCGTTTCTCAAAGCTCAGCATCAAGATCATGAACATCGCTTTAAGCCATTCTGTTCTTAGGCTCAGATAGCTTTCTTTACCTTTGGTAGACGATATTGATCGATATTGGCCTATCACTGGATCTGCCTTTCCAGGAAGAGTCCAAGTTAAACTTCTGCCTCAATCGCTTCCCCTCCCCTATCCTGTTTTGTGGGGAACCAGTCTATCCACATGTTCCACATCTCTGCCTTCGGAACAGAGACAATGGAACAGAGGCAAATAATCTAAGCTATCCAGAGCTTGGCTACAATGAGTAGCTCAGGACTGTGCACATCAACGTAGGCTGACCAGTCAGAGCTAATGAGAGTCCACTGAGGGACTCAATGAGGGAATCGAATCTGCTCTTTTTTACTGGATTTAAACCAGGAAGATATAAGGGCTGGAGCCACAGCAGCCATTTTGCTACTAAAAATGGTAGCCTAGTTAGAGACAATGTCACTGAGAGATGGAAGGAGAGAAACCAGGTTCTGGAGGCATCTTTTGAGCACCTATATAGTGTTGTGCCCAAAGACAGTAACCCAGAACTTTTCAGTTTTATTAGTGAATCATTTTCCTTTTTGCTTAAGCCAATTAGGATCATTTATAGCTGAAAGAGTAGTAACTTATACAGCCCCTTTTCTAACACACCAATAAGTCCACCTAGACTAATATTCTTTTTTTTTTTTTGAGTAGATAGGGAATTAAAAAGGCAGAAATCTATCCTGACAGATTCTAGTGGTACTGAAAGCATGAATCTAGGGGTCCTCACCAGCCCCCAGACTCAGGGTGTGAAGACTTACACAGCTGCTCCTCTTCATTGAAGCCCATGATCGCCATGGCCTCCAAAGTTTCCTGGAACATCTCATCGTCCTGGGCAGCTGGGATGGGCACAAAGCCATTGGAGAGGAACGTGTAGTTGCTGAAGCCCTCCAAAAGCAGGTCATCTAGAAGAAGAGGCAGGGGCAGGGAGCGGTCAGGGGACCATACTTCCACTTTCAACATGAGCCAGTGTCCTGGTAAAGGATCTGGATCATCATCACTTCTTCCCCTTTCCCAAAAGGACTTGGGTAGTTTAAACCCCTCCTGCCTCATCGTTGCATAGATCACCCAGCTCAGGTTGCCTCACACAATGGCACAAGTTGTGCACTGACCCAGCCCTAATTCTGGCTGCCAAAATCCAGCCTTCAACTCTGCTAAGCCCTGAACTGGTTCACATCTACTTGGAGGAAGGGATGCCTTTATCTCCGTTACCCAAAGGCACTCTGCCTCTAGGAACAAAACCTGCCTGAAGAGTTATGGCCATCTTTATTAGAGATGTTTATTAAATTTTTATCAAAATCATCCATGCATGTGATTTTCAAAAACCAGTTACTACCAAAAGGTTTATAGAGAAAAACAACATTCCCCTCTCCTACCCCTTCTCCAACTCTTACCTATTCTATAATGACTGCTTTTCCCTTCTAGCTGTTTCTTCTGGTAGTTACCACCATCTCTCTATATAATAGACTTACCTGCTCTTTGTGGAAATTTAGATATTTTCTATGACTTCCTATTCTGATGGGTGAAGATTTAGCTTTCTTCTACCATCCTCCCTCTCCTCCAATTATTTTTAGTTGAACCAATAGATGGGGTTTATATCAGGGGTCAGCAGATCCATAGCACCTGTTTTTGTAAATAAAGTTTTATTGGAACATGGACCCTCCCATTTCTTTGCCTGTTTTCTTTGGCTGCTTTCATGCTACAATGGCAGACTTGAATAGTTACAACAGAAACCATACGGTACACAGAGCCTAATTGTGCATTTTCTGGCCCTTTCCAGAAAATGTTTGCCAATTCCTTGTTTATATGATTACATCTATTAAATATTGTTCTCTGCAGAGTCATATTCTGTGGTTATATTTCATCTTTTTTGTTGCTGTGGCTCAGCTCCTCTCTTTCCCAAGAGTTTATAACTACTTTCTTTTCTTTTTAAATACTATTTGCTCTTATCATATCCTCCAAAACATCAAGTTTCCTATCCAAAGCTGGCTCGGATTGTACTTTTGGAGGGGAGTTAGTGAGATACTTTTTAAAAACAAAACAAAACAAAGGTCTTTTAGGGGTCAAATCACTTAGAAGCTGCTCGATGAACTCGAGGTTGAATTGACCCCAGGCCCCAGTTAACTCAGGCCTTTGGATTAACTGAAATGACTAAGTCAGGTCACAGGGAACTGGGTCTTTGCCAAGACTTCATCATCCAGGGCATGAGTAAATGCATGTCTATTCTGTTCTCTCCAACAGCCTAACCCCTTCTCCAGTCTATCGCCAAGAATCCAAATGGTCCAGAACATTTCGTTGTTAGCCTTTTCCTTGTCCAATTTCTGGAACTGCAGAGCGAACACACAATGAAAGACCAGAGGCAAAGCACCATACTGTAACCCAAATCGCCAACAGCCAAGCCGTTGACTTTGGTGCCAAATAAAGGGTGGTGGGGGTGGGAGGGTGGGATGCAAACATTTCTCCCTGGGCCACCTCATAGTATCCTGCACAGTAACTGCTCATTTACCATATTTTCCAGGGTATAACATTCATCCAGTACTCTCCACTTTATCCAAAATTGCTCCACCCCATACCACGTGCTGCAGAAGGCCAAGCATCAAGATCAAATAATGGATGATGCCTCCCCCTAGTGGCAGAGCCCTGCATTATACCCCATCATGGCAAAGGTGTGCACTCAATGCGTCCTTTTGGTAAATTTTCTTTACCCAGATAACTAGCCCTGAGCCACAAAACTGCTGGAAGCAATATCTGTATTATTCTCATAACAATTTGGATTTAAAATTACTACTGGAATGACCCTACCATGTATCTATATTCACTAACATCTTCCTTTTATAGCTATGTGACTTTATATTCTTTTTTTTTTTTTTTTTTTTTTTTTTTTACATTATGATAAGGTTTATAAAGTGAAGATGATTAGGCTGTGATAGCATAAACTAATCTGTTCTGGAAGAGTCAGAAGACTTCTAAGCACTAAGCATCTAGAAGTCCCCATGTGACAGTCTAGGGCATTGAAGAGGCCTTTGTGAAGCAGTAGGGTGCAGTGGTTACAATCAACTGTCTTGATTTGACTATAGGCTCTAAAGCTTATTAATTATATTCTTTTAAGTTAGATTATTATTACTGCATGTCCAGAGTTTACAATTTCCTACTGGAATCTGATATACATTATATTATGTTTACATGAAAAAATAATGTTTTTCCAACAACAGGGGTTGCCAAACTATAACCCACTTCCTGTTTTTGTAAATAAAGTTTTTGGGGAATGGGAGCAGCTCAGTGGTTGAGCACCTGCTTCACATATACAAGGCCCCAGGTTCAATTCCTGGTATCTCCTAAAAAAAACAAAACAAAAAAAACCTATGTTGTAAATAAAGTTTTATTGGGACACAGCTACACCCATTCGTTTATATGTTGCCTGTGGCTGCTTTTGAGCTATAGCTGCAGAGTTAAGCAGTTGCAACAGAGACCTGCAATGCCTAAAATATTTATTTGGCCCTTTACAGAAAAAGTTTGTTGACCTCGCTCTACAAATCCACTTAACATCACTTTCAAAAGTGCTGTGCAATGAATATGCCTGAGGAACGCCTCCCTCTCCTGAATTCCTTATAAAATTGGAATGCATCTCATGTACTTGCAAATTTTATAAACTGGAAAATATGGTACTTGTCTTTCTCCCTTCTTGAGGGCACAGATTGTACCTGCCACATAGTAGGTGCTCAGTAAATGAGAATGACATAACTGAAGGAAAGCCACACCTGCCTGCTGGAAGCAGACGAGGACTTGAGTACCTGCTGCCCACGGGTATGGTTCCTGCTCCAACAGGAATTCATACTCTGTTTTAATAGCCAATCACTTAACCCAGAACCATGACGAAAGGGAAGGCTGAAGCCTCCCAAGCACGTGTCAGTGCTAACCACTTACTTTTCATCTTCTCCTTGGCACCAGCAATCATGTAGTAAAAGATGTGGAATGTCCTCTCGTCCCTGGCTTGACGAATCGCCCGTGACTTTTCTAGCAGATCTGGTTTGGGAGAAGTTAAGGATTCTGGAGGTGCCACGGCCCTTCCTCTTGTGAGGTCCTAAGCTTTCTCCCCAGTTTCTGCAGCACAAGCTGCTGGAGGGGAAACTCTCCAGGACCTGGGAGAGGCTCAGTGGAAGGTTTTGGAGAACCTCAGAGAAGGGGCGGATTCAAGCCATCCACACTCACTTCACCCAGTTTTGGCCCAGGGATGGGCAACATCTTTAACTTTGCCATTGCCCCTGTGGACAAGTGAGACCACTGGGGGCTGCTTTCAGGCCCCGGGCCCAGAAAGAAGCATGGGGAACAGAGAACACAGGGCAAGCATAAAAAGAGAGGAATAGAAAGACCCAGCATGAAGGGCTATGGTGGGGCATGGCAATGAGATGTGTTCCCAACGACCAGCACCAAGTCTCCTTCCAAATGAGCTGTCCTTAAAAATGACCAAGTAAAAATCCTTATATCTGCCAGCATTTATTACTCCCACTGCTAAGTGCTTGACGTGCACTGCCTCAGTTAAGCCTCACAAACTACTCTAGAAAGTCAGTGCACATATTATCCATATTTTCAAGACAGGGAAACTGAGGCTGGCAGTGGTAAAGTCATTTCCCAAGACCACACAGCTAGGAAGGGGCAAAGCCAAGGGTCTGCTGTAGCTGAAAACATCATGGCCAAGAGGCTGGGCTTCGGGAGAACTGGGTTTGCTGAGTGACTTTGACCCAGCAGCCTAACCTCTCTGGTTAAAGGAGAACCCACAGGTCCTCCAGGCTCCCTGTTCAAAAAGGCAGCTCTGACAGGAGTGACTAATTAATCTAGCGGGGGGTGCTCTGGGAGGGACTGAGGCTTGCCATAAGCAGGGGAAGTGAGCAGCTTAGAAGTATGTGCAGGGGCTCAAGAGGACGGGGCACTGGCTGTGGACTGGATGGTGACCCACCAGCCTCCCAGCCATGGGACAGGGATCCTTCCTGGGTGGGCTGGCCGTGCAGCCCCAGGACAGGGTGTCTCAACCAGGCAGAGGGCACCTGGTCTCCAGCCAGAGGCCTACTTCCCACAAAGCAAATAGGAAACTGTTCTTGTAGCCTAAAATCTCGTGATTCTGGAGGGCTGGGCAGCCTCCCAGGCCCTCTGCCCACCCATCCCCAACCTTTGCTCATTGCAACCAAATGGGGGCTCAGGGCATGGCTGAGGCCACCCCCAAAGGGGCACCATCCTCACTTCCCAGAGCTGGGGCCAGGACTAAAGGAGGTGGTACCCCCCACACCACAACCCCTTCATAAAGCTGAGTGATAGTGAAAAACTCTAACGGTTCCACAATCTCTTTTCTCAGCCCTGGGGCCAGAGGAGCTTCCAGATTTTCCAGATCTTGGACAGACTGTGGTGCATATATAATGAGTATCATGTAACACTGTGACAGCAAAACATAAATATTCTCATAAGGGAGAGAGACTATAAACAGCCTCTTGTTGGTTCAGGACAGGTTTTGTCACCAGATGAGTTTTAATTTTCAGAGGTTTCTGGATTTCGGAATTGCAAGTGAGGGGTTGTGGGCTTGTATTGTGATAGGAGACCTGGAGGGGGCAGAAACTCATTTCCACAACCCACCAAGACACAGCAGGGGAACAAACACGATCGAATCCAGTGTCCTGGGCATCCCAGGGAAGAGCTCGCTCAGGCCCCAGGTCCCACTGTTCAGCCGTCAGGGTGAGGCCCATTTTGATACGGCCAAATAGAGCTGCCTCTAACCTTTGCAATTAAGAAGACCCCGTTTGCTACAGGTACCTCTCTCGATGAATATCGAGTCCTTAAACTCAGTGGATAAAAACAGATTTCTAAGAAAAAGATGTTGGTAGGTTAAAATAGAAAACTACAAAGGTTAATAATGGCACAATAGCCACCATGTGTCAGATGCTTCTTTTGGGCCAAGCACCATGCCAAGGGCTGTGACACAGTGTTCCATCTGACCTCCACGTCAGGTCCACAGAGTAGGTGCTGTTAGCGCCTCCATTTTATAGATGGTGAAACCGAGGCTCAAAGAGGTTAAGTGACTTGCCCCAAGACTCACAGCTAATACAGCGTATCTGAGAATTGGACTGAGACCCATGCGACTCCACAGTCCATCCGCTTATCGAGGACACCCTCTTATCCAGGGTACCCACATGCAACTAAAACACTCCCCTGGTTCCCACCAGTCCACGTGCCTTAGAAAACATGGTGCCCTTGAGCCTAAGGGGAGCCTACAATGTTTCAAGAGCTGGTCCCTGAGTCCAGAATTTTCTGGCTCGGCTCCGTCTCCATCCTGATTCTCGAAAGAGATGCTCTCTGTGTCCTTTGCAGTACCTGCATTCCCCGGGGAAAGGTGTTTTCACTGATTTCTCATCTGTAGGTGCAGCTGGCCACAGACCAACTCTCTAAGAAGGACACAGTCCTGCATTTCACCTTGGACCCTGGCTCAGGAAGGAATCCCTGCCCAGTGACGGAGGCCATCCGACAGTCCTTTACCAGTCCTGACTGTCACTGGCACAGTTCTAAGATCTTTATGTGAGGTAATTAGATTTAGCCTCACAAGAACTCTACGAGGTTGGCTCTATCATCATTCCCATTTCATTGATGAGGTAACTGAGGCACAGAGAGGTTGAGTAACTGGCCCCAGAGATCAACTCAGCATCAAACTCAGGCTATATGGGATTTAAAGCCCGTTATGCAACCACCCTCTACAGCACCTGCTGTTAAGGGAAGACAACCCCAGGGAAGATCTGTTCTGGAAGGATCCTAAGAGTCAAGGGAGAGAGGGGTGGCTCTTGTGCAAGTCACTCTGTCTTTCTTGCTCCCTCTCCCAGCCTCTGGGAAGGAGGTTTAGCACGGGGTCCCACTTGGCCCACACTAAGCCAAAGGATACACGTCTCGATGTTGGCGCCCACGATATAGCCGGTGACGTCGAAGTTGATGCGGATGAATTTGCCCTGCCAACCGGAAAACACAGCTCATGCTCTGCTGCCAGGCTTAGCCCCCTCAACCCACGCTGTAGCCCATGGGGAGGGAGACATCAGGGGGCATGCAGAAATAAAAAAAGGCCCTGCAAACATTCAGGTCTTCACAGGTCAGCTCGTCAGAAGGCGCCAGCATCTGCTGAGCGAGGGCTCTCCAGGCTTTATGGCAACAGAGCAACTTAAAAAACGCTTCCACCAAAACGATTGCATTTGGCTCTTGCAACGACTCCATGTCATGGCTATCTATCCCCATTTTAAAGGTGGGATGCAGAAACAGGTAGAATGACTTGCCCACAGTGACATGGCTCCTAAGAGGTAGAATCATAAGTAAAGGAGTGTTTCTTGTCACCTAAGTGGCTGGAAGGCTCCCCCACGCCCCATCCCCCACCCATCAGGCCCGTGCATCCACCTGCCGGCTAAACCTTCTCTTCTGGGAAGGTGAGCGTGAGGAGCAGCTCCAGGGAGCCACACAGTCCCAGCAGGCTCTGGGGGCAAGACTGGACCACAGCCCTGGTGGTTCTCAGATATGTCAGCTGGGAGAGGATGCCCTCTGCTTCAGCTGACCACAAAGCCAAGGTCAGGGGCTGGTCCTGGATCCGGCAACATTGGCCCTTTCCCTCCTTTCTCAGTAGCCGACAAAGGATGGCATCCTTTTCCCTCCACCATGACGTCCGTGACAGGAGGCATTCACTTGTGTGGACACAATCCCCCAGACTTGCTCGGGCCTCGACAAAACCCTCAAACTGTCTCCATCAGGAAGTAAGACAGCAGAAGGATTTGTGACACCCACAGTCATTGCTAGCAACGGAGAGCCTGCTGGCCCTGGCTGCCATCCCCCCTGCCCCCCAATAGGGCATGGGACACCAGTGAGTAGAGGACATGTTCAGAGTTAAGCTTGAATTTGCTCTCATTCATGACCTAGAAACTTTGCAATGGATTGCAACACGAAAGTGCAGTGAGTGTCAGTGCAAGTGCTACCACCCATTGCAACATCGTGGAAATCTGGGGGAGCGACTGTTTCGGTTGTCACCCAATGGCAAAGGCTACTGGCACTCAGTGGAAAGGGGCCAAGGATGCCAGGCGTCCCACAGCGAGCAGGAGAGCCCCCCACAACCTAACACTGTCCACATCCCATCTGACATTCGTGTAGGTGAAAAACCTGTTTGTAATTAGCTGAGTCTAGAATCCAACTCATTTTAGACAAAAGCACAAAGAGTTTTCTTTAACATTGATCTAGTAAAAGAACATAATATCTGTGTAACCCTAGAGAAGAGGGTTCTTGGACTCCGAGCTTTACCAAGAGTTGTTCGTTGTTGTGGAAAATCCTGTCCTAATGGGGAAGTCACTCTTGGCAGCTCAATCACTAGCCAACACCCCAGCCCCTCGTATCGGGGCTTTTGGAGCTGCTGTAGCTGTTGTCTGGTACAGAGGCCAGTGCCTGACTGATGCATCCTGTCTTCTGGCATGGTCCAGCCCGCGCACTGGTATGTTGAAACGCACGTTATTTTTACGATGAATTATTTTACTTTATTTCTTCTTTGTATTACAGTTAAGGCCTTATGCTGATTTGTGTTCATCCTGTTTGTAGTGGGTCGTGTGACCCATGGCATTAATTTCGGGACAAGAAAGGGGACGTTACGTAATTATCTGTCACGTGGGGTAAAACAGTATTGAGAGCCGCCACGTGAACATGCAGGACACGGTGTTACTCGGAAGAACAGAGCAGAGCAGAGGCTTCCCACAAAGTTTTCTCACAACGGCCCCATCCCAGCGAATGGCAGCTCAGGGGGGGCACCCACAAATAAGCAGAGACCCCCTCTCCACTGCAGTCTTTTCTCAGAATTATTATCATTAAAATATCTTTCTGACATTTCTTTCTGTCACCACTTCCTGGGTCCAATAAAACCGTTTTTGTCTACATGTCCTGCTTTCTCCCACCCCCACTGGGCTCAAGTGAGAAAGGGGGACCCTAGGAGCCTGGGGAAGCAGGCAAGGGCAATTGACGCCTCCTGCCTTTGGCACAGTCCAGCTTCCCAACTAGACCACAAGCTTCATGAAGGCTGGAACCACATCTGATTTGCTCCCTGCCGATCCTCAGAGCCTAGTACAGTGTCTGGCTCACAATAGGTGCATGATAAAAATTAACTGAGCAAAAGAAGAAAAAAAAAAAAAAACACAAAAGAGAATGGTGTGTGTAAAAACGCTTACCAGAACGCTCGTATACAGTAAGTGCTTAATAAGTATTTGTTGAAGGATGCATATGCCTGGTTTACAGCAGTTGTTCAATTAGAATTTTGTGACTACCTGAATGAGTATTGCATGTACGTGTCCAGCTTATACTAGTTGCTCAACAAATATTTATTGAAGGAATTATGAATGCCAAACACCTAACAGGGTGCTTAGTTTCCACAGATGCTCAATGAATATTTGCCCCACGAGGAGAGAATGAATGAACACGTGAAAGAGTGGCCGGAGACTTCGGGGGACTCCAAAATCACGCGGCACAAAGTGCCACGTGACACACACCTCCATCCCCTCAGGCTCGGACTCCCTTGCACATACATACTCCACATTCGCTGACACCAAGGATCTGAGTCTGCCAGAAAACCCACATGGCTTCACTACTTACAAATCGTGAGGAGTTGTCGTTCTTGACCGTTTTGGCGTTGCCAAAAGCCTCCAGAATCGGGTTTGCTTGAAGAAGCTGCTTTTCCAGCTCACCCTAAAATCCATCCACAACGAGTTATTGGAGAAAGCAACTCAGGCCCTGGCAGTTTTGCCCTAGACAGACGTCATCACAAGACTCTGCCCTTTGCCCGCAGTTTCTCTCCTATCCTACCTCCCACTCCTTTGAAACCATGATGCTAATGTTCAGATTTGCTCGAGGATTTCAGAAGAAGAGCCCTGGCCAAGCTCTCCAAGAGCTAGGATGTCTATTCCCCACGAAGGCTGCTTTTCCCAAGACCAGCGCCTGCTCACCTACACAATATCACAGCCGCTCAGGCAACGACACTGTACACCAGGGACGCCATTTCCATCATGGCAAATGGTGCCCCATGGATTTGTGCAGTGCCCACCCTGCCCTACTGTACGTGGCTGCTGCTGCTCGTGTTTACCAAGCAGCCTTCTGCAAGCAAAACCACCACAATCCTCCCGCTGATTGTTTCAGTGCAATCTTTAAAAGTTGCCGTTTTTCCTTTCTCAGGATTGATCTTCTGAAGTCTCCTACGAAGGGCAAGTAAGGAATGCACAAAACCCACTGGGAAGCCTGCAGAACAAAGCTTCAAAGCAGGTTGTCTGAGCTCCATTCATTGGGTTAAACGCAAATGAGATGGTACACAGCCCACTGGCCCCTCTGCAGGGGCGCTTATGCACAAATGCGGTCACGTGATTAATCATGGCAGGAAAGGGCCAACGAGGTAAGTCATGCCGGGACAGCCACTGAGCTTTTTGCCTAACTCCCAAACATGGCGGCTGCAGGCTAGCCCAGAGGCCTCGGTGCCCAAGCTCTTCCTCCCAGCGTCCTCTGGGAAGCGCTGGGCGTGGGGTAGGGGAGGTTCCCTGCTGCCTTTCTCTTTCTTTTTGTCCAGGCAGAAGCTGGGAAGGGGTCTAGAGGTAAAAAGGGAGGACCCAGCTTTCTCCTTGTTCCCTACACACCAGGAGGACATCACAGGTAGCTTTCCTGAAAGGGGCAAATCAGGGAGCTACTATTTATTTATGTTTTTCATTTTTACATGCATCTTCCTCCTTTGCAGCTCCCAAAGAAAGATGACGCAAATGCATCATCTCCCCGAAAATCCCAGCCTCAGCTGGAATCCCCTATAACTGGGACTTGTGGAAATTTTCAAGAGCCACGGGCTTTCCTCAGTGGGAAGAAGATGAAAGGAATCAACCACTTCCATCAACATAAACTCGGAGTTCCCTAAAAAATGTTCCCTTTCTAGAATGAAATTCCAGCTGATGGGGCCAAAAGGTCCTTCTTAGGAGAACATTAAACATGGAACTAAAAAGTCAGAAGGGACCTGGTCCAAAGACTTTATTTCATGGATGACAAGCCTATGGCCCAGAGAAGTTAAGTGACTCAGCTGAGGTCACACAGGAGAGGATCCCAAACAAGAATCCTGCTTCTCCTTCTGGTACAAGACACTGCCCCCCACGGTCTAACTATGATGGATTGAGTGTGATCCTTCCAGGAGCTGTGGGAGATCCCTGAGGGTCTCAAATGAGCTAGGACCCATCTTCCAGTCCCCCAAGCTCTGCATCATGGACTGAGCAGGACCTGGTTGTGTGTCGCGTAGCTGGGGCCTTACCGCGCCACCAAAGCTTGTGCGTCGCCAACCCCAAGACTTCTGTTTCTGGAGTCTTGAGTCAAGCAACCAGCATGCAGAAGACAGACACACACTGCACACGCATGCACAAAGACACACCGGTGCGCAGAGGGGGCTGGGGTGGAATTTAGGGATGGTGGCGGGGAGGCGGGGCCGCGGCCATGCATCAACTGACTGTCAGTCAAGCCAGGGAAGCATCGGGGCCTGACAGCCCTAAGGCGAGACGGGAGAGACGTCTCTAGGTCGTTCAGCTCAGGGTCACAGGTGGTGGAGGACACTCTGGTGGGTGGGGGAGGGATTCCTTCTGAACTGGGGAAATCCATTCCCAGCTGGAAGACAACACTGGAGATTCCCATAGGAGTCCCACGGGTGGCAAATGCACCTCCGCCCTCACCTCCACCCCCACAATGGCCACGGACAGGGACCTGTGGGACAGTATTTCGGTGCGTTTGCTGATCTGGTTGTGAGCCTTGTAGCCTGCCCGTTCTACCACCAGCTACGGGACTCAGTGGTTGCAAGAGGATCATGCAGATCTAAATACACTCCATGCCTCCCGCACACACCGAGAAAACACCCTCAGTTACTCACGTAGGCAAGAGATGGGCCTTGCTGTGGTTGAACAATACAGTATAAAACAAACGTCAGCGTTATTTCCATCACATGTGCACTGGGGACTGGGGAATAGATTTCAATTCCCACCCCACCCCCAAACAGCCTGGATTCACCAAGATAACTGGGACCACGCCTTCTTTTCCCTTTCTTCTGCTTCCTTTCTGTTCAGCTCTTTCCCTTTCCTTATTTCTTAGAGGCTCAGACATTTCAAAGGTTTTCGTATTGGCCAGGGCCAGGGCTGGCTCTTTAACACCGTATCAGAAGAGAGAATATCTGAGATGAGCTTACATCCCCAGAGAAAAACGTGCCTGGCAAATAGCAGGAACCTGATAAAGAGTAGTCATGATTATGCATCATTATTTCTTACTTTCACTATCATGGGCGGAGGAAAGGTAGTGGAAAGCAGGATTTTAACTGACACACAACTTTGAGGCAGTTTGTTCCCACATGCTGTGGCTAGAAACTAACTAGTCAGAGACAGTTCTGAAATGCCAGACCTCAGGTTTCTTGTATTTGTTTAAGGAAAGAAAATTCTAGAAAGCTACAACAGGCACCAGCCCTGAACTCCAATGGCCTCCAGACCAGCTCGGCTCTGCACAGTCTCCTTCGAGGGCCTGGAGTGGTGACAACTCCAAGCCACCTCCAGGTCTCCATTCTACCACATTCCCAGCCCCGAATTGTCGGACAGAGGTGCCGGCAAATCCTTCAAGCAGTCTTACTGCTTGTCCCCTCCTCTGGGACCAGTGAACCAGGGATAAGATGGAGAAGGAAGAAGAGAAAGACCCAAGAGCAGACGGCTCTAGAAACCTGCTCTTCCTTTGCTTAATCGTGGTTTGTCATGATTTATTTGTGTGATCCTCTGACGACCATCTCTCTTTTCCTCTAGTCCGCGAGCTCAGCCAATAGAACTGGCAGCATCTCTTAGACTCATCGCCGGAATCTCCATCTTAGCAGTGCCTGGCACACAGTCGGGACTCAATCAATAGGTACTGAATGGTGTTGGATGGAAGCCCCCATGGTGAGTGACTCCAATATCCCCATCCCCTGAGGCTGTAGCCAAAGGGACACATGGAGGAATGAGTGACCCCAGAGCCCGTCAACTCTGGTGAGTTTATAGAGATTCATTTAAGGCAATGGTTCTCTACTGGGGTGACCTCAGCCCCCCACCCCCAGGGGGCATTTGCTCTTGTCTGGAGACGTTTTGGGTTGTTAAGACTTGTGCTATTGATATCTCCTGGGTAGAGACCAAGGATGCTGCTAAATGTCACAATGAAGAATTCTCTGGTATAAAATGCCAATAGTGACATGACTGAGAAGCCCTGGTTTAAAGCAAGAAGGCTTCAGCATGGTGAAGAGATGGCTTCTCCCCACTCTGCCAGATGGTGCCCCTTTAGGGTCCCGTTCCCTGCTGAGTGAGGACTTGACCAGACCCAATCAAGCCAATGCCCATGAAAGGATGACCCCACCTGGGAGGTGCCAGGGGAGGGGGCAGTTAAACATGTGGCCTGTCCTGAAAGGCCTCCGCCGACTCCTGGGCCCTCTCACCCACGTTCTACTTGGACGTCGGGCCACGAGCGGGCAACCCCGTCCGCCAAGGCATGGCCGCCGGGTAGGAACCGCCACTCACCGTGATGCTCGTGTCCTTCTTGCCCTTGTGGGAAGAGGCCACCACGGCCAGGTACTGGATGACTTTCTTGGTGTTTTCTGTTTTCCCAGCTCCAGACTCGCCTCTGAAAGACACAGGGAGACTGATCCAGAATCCACCAGAAATAACCCTATGCGGGTGTTCTATGGATACCGCCCTGCAGCTCCATAAGTAAAGAGTATGAAAATCATCACTGCCCTTTCCAGGGTGGGGAAACTGAGGCTTGTGCAGAAGTGTCTTGTCTAAGGTCACACTGCTGAGAGGGCTGGGCTGGACCTCAAACCCAGCTCCTCCCGAGAGGATGAGGGATAGGATTCAGATGAAAAGAGTGAAAGAGAAAACATGAGTCATCCTACTACGGTCCAAACTTATGCTTTTTGGAAGGTTGATTAAGACATCATTTGCATTGGTTAAGATGAAAAGACCAGGCAAGAGGTAGCCTTCATGGAAGGACCTAAGTATCTCCCCTTAGGGAAAAAAGAACTAGTTATCCTATTAGACACAAGGCAGCTACAAGCCACATTGCCCACTGGGGAATCCCACCCTGAATGTCAGGTGGCTACCTAATGATCTCAGCCAGGTATCAAAGGATAAGACTGGCTGGAGTAATTCATGCTAAAGTGTAAATGACTGATAGATTTAGATTGGCAGGGCATTGTTTATCTTATCAAAGGAGAACTCCTAGAATATATGGTTTTTCAAGATGGCCTTTTGAGCCAGTTGTCTCCCTAGCCACCAGAGATCATCATTGTAGGACTGCTTCATCCAAGCCTTCAGCCTCTGCTTCTAATTCCCCACACTCCAAGTAAAAGGGAAGGACAGAGCTGCAACCATAATATTCTTCCCTTCTCATCCTCCCCTCCTGTTTTTCCACATCTCTTTGCCTAAACTCTATCATTTCCCAACCTTTCTCAATATTCTGGGCTGCAAGAGATTAAAAAAAAAAACAAAACTTAAGTCTGGAAAAGAATTTGTACCCCGAGGTTGGCTCAAGGTTCTCTGTGCTGAACCAGTGCCACCAGTTTGTGTGCAGTCCCTGCTCTTCTTCCTAATTAGGAAGTAAAGAAATTCATTTTCTCTGCCATGGCCTGTTAATAACTTTGTGCAAGGTCAAAAAAGTAAAGAAAAGCAACATGTGCCCTGAGCTGCTGGCGCCAATCCTGAGTCCCACAGTTGAGAGAAATCAAGTGTCTGATCACTGGAAATGATAAAATGTCTCACACTACTGGCAAGAGAGCTGTCCTTTGCCAGTGGACATCCTTGGCTGCATTATTTCATGTGGCCTCAGAGGCAGTTTGGGAAATGGGAACCATGAAAGTAGTATCCCTATTTTCCTGAAAGAAAACTAAGACCAAACAATGATATTTACATTTTATTTCAAAGAGGGAATTGACTTTTGGGGGAAGAGTAGAGGCCCTTTGCTAATTGTTTCACATGCATTATCTCCTTTCTCCTCTCCCTGCCCCACCCCCAAATCCAATGTATCACCTCCACATTATTATTCTTGCCGAGAGTGAGTAAGCAACCTGCCCTAAGTCACACAGCAAGGAGGACAGAGTCAGAATTGAAAGCCAGGTCTCAGATTCCAATGCTCTCAGGACTCTTTCTACTACATTTCACCAAGTGCATTCCATGACACAGCTCCAGCCCTCTAGAAACTTTCTTTCTAAGGGTAGAGGAAGGGAAGGAGGAAAGGAATTGATATTTGTTGAGGGCCCACTCAGCACTTAGGTATTAGACCAAAAATTTTTCATCCCATCTTCCCAACAACCTAATGGAGTTATTTATTATCCCCATCACCCCCCAGCGAAACGAGGCTCAGAGAAGTTGAAATAAATTGTTCCAGGCTCCAGAGGCAGGAAATGGAGAAGGAGCAGGATGTAAACATGAGTCCATCTGATTCCAGAGCCCCTGTTCTGCCCACTCCCCTTTTATTTTGACAGGTGAGAGGAGAGGATGGAATATGGGTCTGATGGTTTCATTCCTGTGTCCCCTTGACTGGGAGAAGGTATCCAGTTGTTTGGTCAAGCAAACACTGGCCTGATGGTCACTGTGACGGTATTTCACTGATGGATTTAAATCAGTTGATTTGCCTCTATGGCTGATTGCATCCTTCAGTCAACAAAGGAGTTTGCCTTCAGCAATGAGAGAAGTCTCAACCAACCAGTTGAAGGCCTCAAAGGGAGAACTGAGGATGTCAGCAGTCAGAAAGAAAACTTTCTCTACTTCAGCCAGTCAGCTTCTCTTGGGGAATTCATCAAAACCTTCATTGGAGTTCCCAACTTATGGGCTGCACATATATCCCGTCGATTCTGTTTCTCTGGAGAACCCTAACACAGCAGAGCAGACTGACTCTCCACCCCATTCCATGCAAGAGCTCTTCCATATATTATGGGAATGCTTCACCTTCTTTAACAGGTTCTTCAAAAATGTAACCAGGCCCCAATGAACCAAGACAGTCATTTACCCCATAGTAGGAATTACGTAAATCAAGCTAATGTCCTAACACTTGACAGATATCACCACAAACTGAACGGGCTGGGTTCTAATCGGAGCAAGAGGAAAGAGAGAACATTTCGAGTGTGGGAAACTACCCACGCTGGTGGTCTTGAATCCACTCAGAGCCAAGACACAAATGAGGGCATGTGAACCACGTGCAGAGAACACACTTGTCACATCGACACAGCAGGGCCCCTGGGTCTCTAAGCCCACCTCTCCTTTCCCACGCTGCCTCTTCCATTTTCCACCTTGGCCTTCAGCCTCTCCTGCCTCCTCCCTTTTACGGCAAAGACTTTGGCATGTCTTGCCTGAGTCTTCTACTTGGCAGGGGAGGGAAAGGGAGATACAAACTTGGGGAGGCTGCCTTCCCCCCACATGGACTGCTTGGCTCAACAAAGTTTCCGAGCTTTATTGCTAAAAAACAAACAATTGTTTTGTAAACTCACAACTTCTCTAATAAGAAAATCTAAAAGTTTAAAAATAAATAAATGGACCTGGGAGGTTCTGCCAAAGAAAACACTGAGCGTCTGAAGGTTGATGTGCTCAGGGCTGCTATAAAAACCTTAATCTCTTTGCTTTTCTGATGCCTGAACTTGGGGGTAAAAGCCTTCAGTGGTCGGAGCCTCCTAAATCCCTGTTCTGTTTCTTAGGGAACCCGGTGCCCAGCTCTGAGGCCCTGACGCATGACCATATGTGGCCTCCTGGCCCTGTAAGTGGCCCACTGCCAAGGCCTTTGAATCAGGCAGCCCCAGAGGCTGGGCAGAGCCACCCAATGGCTACTTAACCCCTTGGCCCCCAGCAGGGCCAGCTTCCTGGGCGTGTGAGCTGTGCAGCCGCAGAGGGCCCTATGCTGAGAAGGGCTCAGTGCTCAGTTTAATGCTTTGCCATCTTGACATTCCAAATTTTTGAACAAGGGTTGCCTCATTTTCATTTTTGCACTCAGCCCACTAATTATGCAGCTGGTCCTGCCCCCAGGGATGAACACCATTTCCAAGTGGATTTTAGCCTGTGGTCTGCTCTTGGTAGGAAATTTAAACCTGATCTGAACCTTAGAGCAGCGCAGTCCCTGGTCCTGGCTGGCAAGGTCCTCTGACGCTGGTACCATCCAACTCCTATATACCCTGCAAAGCCCCGTTAAGTACTGCCTCTGTTCCAAAGACAGAAGCAATGCCTCCCTCCTCTACAGCACCAAATGACAGAATAGTACACTGGGCTCCAAGGTGAAACTGCCTGAGTTCAAATCCCTGCTCTGCCAGTTACTTATGTGACCTTGGGCAAGTCATTTAACTACCCTGTGTCTCAGTTTCCTTATCTGTAAAATGGGCATAATAAAAGCACTTAATACTGTGTGCTTGTGATGAGGATTAAATGAGTAAATATATGTAAAATTCCTAGAACAGTGCCAGGTAAACAGTCAGCTATAACTACATCTCCCCCAGGGTTTCTACATTCTCTTTGCTTTATGAGCTTCAACATTCAGACTATCACTAAATTGTATATCACACCACGGTTTCCCACTGCTTAAGCCAGAAGTCAGCAAATGGTTTCTGTAAGGAGCCAGATAGTAAATATTTAAGGCTTTGTAGGTTATTGTGAGTTCTCTGTCATAACTACCCCACTCTGCTGTTGTAGCATGAAAGCAGCCAAAGACTATGTGTACACAAATGGGTATGGCTAAGTTCCAATAAAACTTTATTTATAAAAATGAACAGGGGCTGGATTTGGGCCCCTGGTGCTAGTTTGCAGTAGCTTGCTTACTTCCTCCAGTGCTTTGCCACCCTCCTTAGATTAAAATACAAGATCCTTCCCAGGGCCTAGAAGGCCCCACCTGCCCCTCTCCCATCTCATCTCCCACCACCCTCCATCTCCCCTAAACCCAGTCCCTTGAACACATACAGCTCTTTTTCAACTGAGGCCTCCCTCTCCCATCACCCAAGACCTCCATTTTGTTCACACTGGATGAACCATATTCTGGACAAAATATAACTCATACCTAAAAATCACGTTCATTCCATTCTCAGTTTCCTGACTATATAACCAACTAGAGTTCATCCAAATGGTTCATTAATCCAAACCAGGCTTCTCTTGACCACAAATTCTTTCTAAAAACTCACACCCTACAATCAAAAAAAAAATTTTTTTTGGCCTTTTTAAAAATGTATTGAATTATATCATACATACATAAACATACATAAACAATAAATGTATAGTAATAGTAGTTTACCTACAAAACAAACATATGTAACATCATACAGGGAATTCATACCTTACCCTACCATCCATACCTTGCATTGTTGTGAAACATTTAAAACTAATCATTAAAGAGCATACTCAGAACATTATTACCAACCAAAGTATCTTATATTTGGTGTATTTTTCCCCCTACTCACCCTACTACTATTATTATTTTTATATCCTTTATATATGAACATACATAAACAATAAGTGTATAGTAAAAGTTGTGAACTTACAAAGCAAACATGCATAACATCATACAGGGGTCCCATACATCAACCCTCCACCAACACCTGGCATTGTTGTGAGACATTTGTTACAAATGGTGAAAGAATATCATTTAAATCTTACTACCAACTATAGTCCTTATCTTACATTTGGTGTATTTTTCCCTAACCAACCCTATTATTATTTTTTAAATATATTTTTATGACAGAAGTTGTAAACTAAAAATCAAACATGCACATGTGCAGGATTCCAATACAACACCCCTCTATCAACACACCACTCTGTGGTGGAACATTTGTTACAGATTATGAGATAATATCATCAGACTATTACCAGGTCTACAGCGTATATTTGGCACAGTTTTGCCATACTCTGCCATTATCAACAGAGTAAATCTTTGCCTTAGATGCATGAATATTGCATTATTACTGTTAACCACAGTCCATTGGTCACTCCCATTGTATTTTTCCCATGCTTCTCCACATTCTGACCACCCTGCTACAGTGACATACATCTGCTCTAGCTCACAAAGGGCATTCTTGCATCTGTACCATCAACCACAATTCTCATCCACCTCTGGGTGTACTGTGCTATTCAGTCCCTAGATTATTCTCTAGCTTTCTTTCAGTTGGCATTTATATCCCTAGACTACCCTTTTCAGCCACATTCTGATTTATAAACCAGCTGTTACTCACTATAATGTATTACCATCAACTCTATTCATTTCCACACTTTTATAATAAAATTAATTAAAGCTTCTACATACATTAAACATCAGTAGTCTATCTCAGTCCTCCTCTTATCTCCTTTAAAAATCCACCACCTACCTAACAGGTCTTTTTTTTTTTTTTAAGATTTATTTATTACCACCCCCTTCTTGTTGTTTTGTGCTCTCTGTCTGCTCTCTTTTTCCATTCGCTGTGTGCTCTCTGTGTCTGTCTGTCTTACATTCTTGTCTTCTTTTTTAGGAGGCACCGAGAACCGATCTTGGAACCTCTGATGTGGGAGAGAGGAACTCAGTCGCTTGAGTCACCTCAGCTCCCTGGTTCCTACAATCAATTTTAATTCACTTTGGCTGATTTTTAACCACAGCCAAAATAAATTTTAGTAAGAGTCACGCTGTGTGTGGTGGAGGGGTGACTGGGTGCATTTTCAAAGAAAAGGCTAATGGCCTTTGGATTTCCCTTATAACAATGGCAGATGCCTACTTGCCGTGCATTGTCTAGGTGCTGGGCCACGTGTTAGGAGGCGAGGAGACCGTTCCCACCCTCGCCAGCCAAGCTTACATTCTAGGACAGGGAGACAGGCAACAGCCAAGCAAACAGATACATCAAGACTCATTGAGGGAGGCGGATGTGGCTCAAGTGATTGGGCTCCCATCTACCAAATAGGAGGTCCCGGGTTCAATTCCCAGGACCTCCTGTGAAAAGCAAGCTGGCCCACGGAGACCTGGCCCACGCGGAGAGCTGGCCTGCGCGGAGTGCTGGCCCATGTGGAGTACTGGCCCGTGCTGGTGCAGCAAGATGATGCAACAAAAAGAGACAGAGAGACAATAAGAGACGCAGCAGACCAGGGAGCTGAGGTGGCACAAGAGATTGAGCACCTCTCTCCACTCCGGAAGGTCCCAGAATTGGTTCCCGGTGCCTCCTAAACAGAAGACAAGCAGACACAGAAGAACACACAGAGAGCAGACTGCGAGAGCAAAACAACGGTGGGGGGGTGGGATCGGGGGATAAATAAATAAATCTTAAAAAAAAAAAAAGATAAACTGAGGTGGCAATGATGGCTATGAAAAGACAACCAGGGTGATGTGACAACAAGGACTGCGGGGAGGGAAGTGGCTGCAGATGGGGTGGCCAAGGGAGGAGCTGGCCTAGGAAGGACCAAGGGAATGACCCAAGGCCAAAGACCCAAGGTAGGGAAACACTGGGCAGACGTGGGGAGCAGAAAGCAGCCTGGTGGGGCAGGAGGGGCAGGAGGGAGGGGAACCGTGGTGGGTGATGAGGGAAGATAGGGGAGGGCAGGTCATTAACTATCTTCTAGGCCCCTGTAGGGAGTTTGGATTTGAATCCAATGGGGGTGGGAAGCCATTTCAGCAGAGGATAGGACTTTAGAACCAGATCCTCAAAAAATCAAAACTGCTGGGTGGAGACTGGGTGGCAGGAGGGATAATAGATGGTGGGCGCCCTTACATGGCAGCTGACCCTCACTGCTTCCCACGAGGCAGTGGCACTGACTGCAGGCCTTCACATGGATTAGCTCATTCAATCCTCACAATAGTTCAGTGGGGAATTTGGACCCCCATTTTACAGGTGGGGAAACTGAGGCTCAGAACAGTTACATGACTTGTTTCCAAGAGCCTACTGCTCTTTGGTGATGGGGCTGGAATTCAAGCCCAGGAGGTTTGGCTCTAGAATCCACACTTGACTACAATACACTGCTTTTCATAATAAATATGTAATGAATGAATGAATAAGTGAATGGGGGACTCGGTCACACAGGGGAGCAGGGAGGAAGTGGCTGCAGGGGGCTTAGCTAGAAGGCTATGGTCCAGGCAAGAGGTGAGGGGGACCTGAACTAGGACACAGGCAGCGGACTCAGCAGTGCCTGGAGGTGAGAAATATTTCAGAGCTGTGCTGTCCAGTGCAGGAATCATTAGCCAGAGGTGGCTATTTCTATGAACTAAAATAATATTAAAAATCCAGTTCCTCAGCCATACTAGCCACATTTCAAATGCTCAATAGCCATCACTGCAGAAAGTTCTCTTAGACAGTGCTGTTTTAGAGGAAGCACCAACAGAACATGCCAATGACATGAATGATGGGGCTGAGGGCAGGCGGGTTCCTCCCCTCACATCTGCTCCAAAAGCTCTGCTCAGAGAGGGGCAGTGACCTGCGTGGGGTCACACAGCCAGGAAGCCGTCAGTAAAGTGTGCTCTTCCCTTCACCCCTCTGTCACCACACCAAATTCATCCGCTCAGCAGGAACTGGTTGAGCAAGAGCAGTTTTCTAGCCCGGTGCCCTGACATGAGACTCACACAGGGACCTGCCTCACAGGAGCTCCAAGAGCTGTGTGGTCGGCTGGTGATGGCCCCCCAAAGATGTCCATGTCCTAATCCCCAGAACTGGTGGCAAAAAGGATTTGGGGTGTGTGATTAAATTAAGGCGTTCAAGGTCAGGTGATGGTCTAGGATAATCCAGGTGAGCCCAATGTCATCACAGGGTGCTTTCAAGAGGCAGGCAGGGAGTTGGAAGAATCAGAGAGATTTGAGAATGCTATGCTGCTGGCTTTGAAGATGAGGAGGAAGAAGGCCATAAGCCAAGGAAAGCAGGTGGTTTCTAGAAGCTGGAAAAGGCTAGGAAACCATGACAATCGCTTTAGCAGGTTGTTTTTGCATTTATGTCCACATGCCTAAGAAGTGTTCCATTGTGTCTGCTTGATTGTTTAGTCCTAAGCATCAAACACTGATTTCCCAGAGTGAAAGATGAGAATTCAGCTCCCACTCAGTGCTCTCCCCTTCCCCCAGAGAACCAATCTGGACATGCACAATTCCTCTGGCCAGATCAACACTCCAGGTTTGCATTAGGATGACGATGCAAGAGCTGTGCACGGCCAGACCCCATGGTCCACTGTGGCCACCCTTCCTTCCTTCCCAGCTTTTGGTTCCCCCTGGAATTAAAAGTTACCTTACTTTACCGTTTGCCAATTTTCTGTGTAGTTATCACTAATTCAACCCCAAACTTAACATTGTCTAAATCTTCTCGCAATACATCAGAGTTTATCAATTTCATCTACAACTCCCTTTTCATTTTTTACCTAAACGCATTGATTTAAAAATGAAACTTTACACCTGCTATGACAGGACCAATGTGCTGGGAAGTACAATGGTTAGAGCAGGGCTTCTCAACCTCAGCCCCTGTAGCAGTTTGATATTATTTATTAATTCCCAAAAAGATATTTATTATGCTTGTAAACTGGTCTGTTCCTCTGGGCGTGATACCCTTTGATTGCATTAAATTCAAAGGTTACATTTACTTGATTAAATTAATATTAGGGCTTTGATTTGGCCACGTCAGTAGGGCATTGAGTCCCTGCCCCCATGGTGGGTGGACACTCACACAGAGAAGGACACAGAGAAGAAGGACACAGAGGAAGAGCAACAGCTCATTAGACATGGCAAAGACCCCAGGAAGAGAGACAAACCTCATGGTCTACAGCTGACCTTATGAAGAGAACAGAGCAGCTGACCTGGAAAGAAATGAGCCCTGGGGAGAGAGACCAGCCTTATGCCAGCCTACAGCTGAGATTGGAAGAAGCTAGGACCACAGAGCCTTAAGAGGAAGAGGAAGGCTGAACAGTCACAGACATCGCCCGCCATCTTGCTTCAACACATGGCAAATGACTTTGGGTGAGCAGATACCTCTTATGGTATCTTGAGTTGGACTCTTTAGGGCCTTGTGATTGTAAGCTTCTAGCCCAGATAAACACCCTTTATAAAACCCCACCGTTTTCTGGTACTTTGCATCAGCACCCCTTTTGCCTGACTAATACAGCCCCCATTGACATTTGGGGTGGGATAATTCTGTGTCGTTGGGGACTGTCCAAGGCACTGCAGGATGGTTAGCAGCATCCCTGGCTTCTACCCACCAGGCACCAGTAGCATCCCCCCAGATGTGACAACCAAAAATACCTCCCATCATGGCCAAATGTCCTTTGGGGGGCAAAATTACTCCCCCAAAATTACTCTGGTTGAGAACTACTAGATTAGGGCCTAACTTCTGAAGCCTGGCTCTACCAACTACTGCCTACGTGATTTGGGGCAAGTTTCTTAATCTCTCTGAGTCTCTGATATTTCATGTGTAAATGGGGATTATTAACTACAATACAGATTTCCTTTGGATATACATGGAGATAAAAAATAGGAAAACTCTCAACATGGTGTTTGGCATGTAACAGATCCTTGATAAATGGTAGTTTTACTTCTCATATGTGAGTTTATTTTATTAATAATAATGGTTTTAATTATTAAACATTTGAATATTTATGGTATACATATCTCTCTTAATCTTCACAAGAGCCCTAAGAGATATTATCATCTTTACCTTTTCAAATTGAGGAAAGTGAGGCTGATAGAGGCAAAGTAGCTTGCCCAAGGTCAAACAGCTAGTAAGCAGCAGAGAAAGGATTAGAACTAGGCATCCCAGGGAAGCGGCTGTGGCTCAATCAGTGGGGCTCCCGTTTACCATATAGGAGGCCCCAGGTTCGGTTCCCGGGGCCTCCTGGTGAAGGCAAGCCCGCCTGCACGGCGTGGTTAGCTGACCCAGCGAGCACAAGCAGCAAGGGGGGGATAAATGAATAAATAAATAAAATCTTAAAAAAAAAAAAAAAAGAACTAGGCATCCCAGCTCTAGTGCTGCTGGTCTTACCCACTATACCATTTTTTTTTTTTTTTTGGTTATAATTCAGGTTTAATATCTTATAGATAAGGAAATTTAGTTTCACAAATTAAGTGGTTTGCTTGATATTCATTTCTCTATTTCCTTTTTATTTTTTAAAGAGGTGCCTTCCCAAAAGAAGAACCCTTCAGGCTGATTGAACTGGAAGTACCAGTATAAGCTCATGATTTCTTTCAGCTCTGTTTGTTAAAGTGGCCTAGAAGTAGTAGCATCCAGTAGCAATGAGCACAACTAGTGCCCAGACCTTGGTTTCTAAATACCACTGTCCTATAAAAGGAAAAAGGAATCCTTGAAGAAAGGGCAATATCAAAGCTAGAGTAGGGAAAATGCAAGATGATCCTGCACATCTTGCTATGCTAGAAAGTAAGAAAATACTTATATGTAAAAAAGGATGGGGCATGCCAGAAAGAAACAGGAGCCAACTTGAAAGGGCTTCCACTGGCCAAATATGGTACAATCTGAGTATCAATATAAATAAGAGTAATAGATTATAATGCATTGTATAAAATAGGAATCCATGAATCCATGCTGATGACAGATGGAGGGATGGATGCATGGATGGAAGGAAGAGAGGGCGGGCAGGCTCACTCTTCCTTATATCAGAGTACCAAATGTGGAGGGAGTGAAAGAGATGGAAAAATCACCCTTTTATAACCATCATAGAGAAACTGTTTCAAGCAAGTATCATGAATAGATGGTAAATCTAGGGGTGAAATTTTTGATGAGGAACAGGATGTTTGCATGGTCTTAAAGGGTCTCCCCAGAGTTTGCTTATTAGCTGCAAGGGGAAAAATGCAATCTATATAGTGAGAAACTGAAAAACACCATGATTTGGTAGTCAAAATTCATATCAGGTCTGAGGGGCCGTTGGACACCACATGCCTCAGAGTGTGATACGCAGAGAAAAATCACAGCATTAGCTGTGAACACACAACCTGAGTCTAATCAAGAGGAAACACCAGACAAGCCCAAACGGAATATTCTAGAAAATAACTGGCCTGAATGCTGCAAAGTGTCAATATCATGAAAGTCAAAGAAAGACTGAGGAACATTCCATATTAAAGGAGACTTAAAGAGACACAACACCTAAATGTAATGGATGATCCTAGTCTACAGCCTGTGCTGCAGGGGGAAAATGCTAAAAAGAAGCAAGCCAGACACAAAAGGACAAACACTGTATGAATGCATTACTATGAAACAAATATATTGTCTAACATATTGTCTGATTTTAAAAAAATTATATGCATCCATTACATTTAATAGAAAAATGTATATATTTATTCATCTGTGTTTACTTTTTAGTTTTTAATTGTTTATATTTTCAATTATTAAATGTACAAAATAAAGTTTAAAAAAAAAAAAAAAAAGAACATTTTTAGGACAACTGACAAAATTGGAATATGGACCCAGGAATTAGATAAAAAACATTGTATCAATGGGGTTAAGTTAGAGGATATCCTTGTTCTTAGGAAATATGCACTAAAATGTTAAGGGGCATAATAACTGCAACCTCCTCTCAAATGTTCAGAAAAAATAAGTGATTGTATGTGTGTGTCTAAGAGAGAGAGAGAAAAACAGAGACAGATGAAGAGAGAGACAGAGAGAGAGAGAGACAGAGAGCACCTGATAAAGGAAAAGTGACAAAATGTGAACAATATGTGATTCTAGGTGAAGGGTGTAGGGAGTCTTCTGGACTGTTCTTAACTTTTCTATCAATTTAAAATTAATTCAAAATACAGAATCGAAAAATGAGGTGCCCCACCGATTTGATTTCTTTGAGAATTAAGGCCATTTCGGGGAGGCGACCTGCGAGTCCATTGTGCACCCAGACTGAGAAGACAGTAACAAGTCAACCCCGTACAGCGGCCCACCCTGAGGGGAGTTCCCAGGTTCCCCATGGACGCCCACCCCTCCACCCCTGCTACTAACACTCACAAACCTCCTGCCTGCCCCTTGGTCCTGCTAGAACCGAAACATTTTGCTCTGAAATAAACTCTAGTGCCCAATTAGCTTTCCTTTTGTTCGATGCTTTATATTCCACTTAAAAACATCTCTGAGACAGACTGAAAGGACTTTCCCCTCCAGGATGTCACACGGACTCATATCTCAGCTACATTGAAGTTCTACCAAAAACTAAGGCCCCGTGACATTGCACGAGACTGTGACAGGAAGCCATGACTGTCTCCGTTCACTTCTCCACCTTGAAGACCAGAAGAATCAAATCTGTTGACCCCTCCTCTTCAACCTTCAGGCTTGAGCACCAATGTCACCTCCTCCGAGAAGCCTTCCCTGATTGCCCAATAGAACCATCTCTCCATGGAACACTATCCTCCTGACTGTGACCCAGAAGGCCCTGCCAGGTGAGGCCCCTGCTTTCCTGTCCCTCCCTCATCCACCTCCCACTCCTCCCTCCCTCTGCTCCAGCCACTGGCCTCCTGCTGGTCTTCTGGACACCCCAAGCCTGTCCCTACTTCCTGGTCTGACCCTTTGCTGCTCCCTCTGGGAACCTCTGCTCCCAGATATTCAAATGTCTGGTCCTTTCTCATCATTTGGTCTCTGCATAAAAGGTCATTTCCTCAGAGAAGCCTAAAAACTGTCCCCACCACACTTGCCTCCCTCTCAATCATGCTAGCCTATTTCTCTGTCTTCACAGCATCCATCACCATCTGAGATTCCTACTTATCTTGCTCACCACCAGGGCCCCGGGACCCAGCCCCTGCCTGGCACTCGCTGGCATTCAAGAAATATCTGTTGCCTGCTTCTGTCCTTCCATCCTTGGGCGTTTGCTGCAAGGAAAGTTGGAAACAGCAGCTGGAAAAGCACCTTTGGAAAGGGGAAGCAGGCTCCAATTTCAAGGCCATAGCAATTAGAAACCCTCAGCGCCTTAACTCAGAACCGGTCGTTCGCAGGTTGAAACACGCAGAGAAAGTTGTAGCAGCAAAACTCTAGAAGCAAAGCCACTTACTGTTAACACCACTGTGGTTTGTTGCCTACGTTTCGTTGTTTTTCTAGGCCTTTTATGCATATATTTTTGTATCCAAAAAATAGACTATTGCATAGTGCATGCAGTATGTCTTTTCAAATAAAAATTCTTCTTATGCACAATTTTAAATAGAATCTCAGGTGGCACAACTACATCTTACTCTGCTTTTGGTTTGAAAAAATGTTCTTAATACATCTTCAAATAAATACTTCACAGCACAGTGTATGTTCCAAGCCAGTTCACACTCACACAGCACAAAAATCAATAGAGTCAAGCATGGATATCCTGCAGAAATCACTTACCTAAATATTGATAATGCTACTGTTAATTGAAAGAGATGCTAAATTTCAGCTAGAGGTTAATGAAAAACATACATGTATGTATGCATATATATGTGTGTGTGTGTGAGTGCGTATGAATGTGTTTCTTTTAATCTGGAAATAACTAAAGTTTCCATTGGCAGGGAATGGTTAAATAAAGTACATTTCCAGGCAATCATTACAGGGAGTGAAGCTAAGTATGCTTAAACAGAATATACTCTGAGATACACTGTTGAGTGGAAAAAGGAAGGGCAGATCAGCATATGCGGAATACAACTATTTGTGTTTTATAATATAGCAGGAATGCAAAAATATGTATATACATGCTGCTTGCATTTGCAAACAATTCTCCTGAAGGACACAAAAAGAGAAACTAGTCATTGCCTTTGCATCTAGTGTTGGAGGGAGGCTTGCTTTTTTTTTTTTTTTGAGGTACTAGGAACCTATGTGTGAAGCCGGTGCCACATGGGCTACCCTGAGTTGGTTTTTTCGCTTGTTTTTGCTTGTTTGTTTTTGCTTTCTTCAGGAGGCACTGGGAACCGAACCCAGGGCCTCCCATGTGGGAGGCAGGTGCTCAACCACTTGAGCCACATCCGCTTCCCTTTAGTTGTCTTTAACCTTTCACCATGTGCATACATTATCTGCTTTAAACCTTTTTAAAATTAGAGCCACCAGCAGCCATTCTTGTTGCACCGCCCTGCCTGCTCCGGGGGCCTGCCTCACTGCCCCAACTCCCTCTGCATCTGCCTGCCACACGCTGCAGGCCTTGGCTCCGTCCTCTGCCACCTCCAAATGGAAACCTGGCCTGTCCTGGAGCCAGGATGGCCTCATGCTTCCTGGCTCAGGGCCTCTGAGTGTTGTCACAGCATCGGCTTAGGAGAGAAAATGGACCCAAACGTCCCCCCTCACTTCACTTCTCAACCAGGAGAGCTAGAGAACAGTCTGAGCACCCTGATCTCGGGACTGGGCCCCTCCCGGCCCTGGCTCTCCGGCAGCCAAGACTGGGGGCTTCTTGCCAACTCCTGCAGGTCCCAGACAGCCCTCGGACTTCCTGCCGCACAGCCGCACGGGGGGCCAGCAATCTGGGGGTGAGCCAGATACTATCTTTGCAGTGTGCATTGAATCTCCTGGACCCTCCTCTCCTCCCCCAGCTCATGTCTCTCCCCCTCTAAGCTCCAAAGAGGGGCCACACTAAAACCCCAGAACCCCACCAGCCCAGCCCTCTTCTCTACCCCAAAGTAGGCGGGGGTGCTCGGATTCCGCCACATCTTCAGCCTCCTCAGTGTAGACGGCCCGTGACAAGTGTGTCCCTCCCTGCCAGCTCTCTGGCCAGCCTGGCTGCCTCTAAAGTGCCCAAGATGCAGAGAAAAATGCAGGTTTCCCCAGCTGCAGCCCAGGCCACTGATTCCAGTCACGTGTGGGATCTGTGGTCTACAAGGGCCCCAGTGGAACCCGAGATGGTTTAAGGCCATCCGTGGTTAGAAAATATATAACCCAAACAGCCAAACGACAGATTCTCACCGAGATCCTTACTTAGCAGAATGCCATAGAAGGGCAGTTAAGTTAAAACCCTGGTAGGTGCCACCGTACCAGGTGACGGTCAAGATATGGGCAAACATGATGGGACAAGAAAGACACTGTTCCTCTGTGGTTTTCTTCCCCTAAGCCCATAACTCCAGTCTCTTGATGAGAAAAACATCCGACAAACCCCAATGGAGGGACTTCCTACTCAGTCCCTCATCAGCCCACCTGAAAACCGTCCAGGCCATGAAAAACAAAGTCTGAGAAGCTGTCACAGCCACAAGAAGCCACAGAAGGCATGGCGGCTCAACATAATGAGGGATGTAGGATGGGATCCTGAAACAGGGAGAGGACGTTAGTGGGAAAACGAGTGCAATTGGAATAAAGTCTGCAGTTTAGTCAATAGCCACGTACCAAGGTGGGCTTCTCAGAGGTGACAAATGTGCAATGACAGAAGACATTAACTGAAACTGGGGGAGGGCCATGTGGGAATTCTCGCTGTCTTTGCAACTTTTTTGTAACTCTGAAATCATTCCCAAATAAAGATTTTATTTTTAAGAAGTGATTCCACTTAAAGAATAATATTAATTGAATAATAATTTTCACACAGAGCCCAAAGCATAGATTTGGTGTCAGGCAGATGAAGTTGGGGAGACTGGACTCATGCCTCCTGCTCCTTCCAGCAGGTGCCGGAGGCAGGAACACAAATTCTTTTTCAAACCAGCCTATTGCATCCTGACTCAGGAGCCTCAAACACCTTTCACACCTCTGTGCTCGTGACCCTCCTTCTGAACAATCCTTAAAATGATGAGCTCAGAAACCACAGAAGCAATTTCATGAACAAAGTTGTTCATCATGATGTTTTTTGTTTGAGGGAAAAATTAGAAACGACTTAAGAGGGCGACCCCAGGAATGAGGGGGCGGGGCAGAGGGTAAATAAGTGGCTGTTCAATAAAGCTGCAGAACTTCAGGTGATTGTTCCAAAGGGATATTTGAAAATACCATGGAAAAATGAATTTGTTGGAATGCAACATGGGAAAAAGCAGGAGAAAAAAGTATGCATCGAGTTGGGATCATGACTTCTGCAAACTGCCTAGCCAAAAAGAAAACAAAATGGAAAAAAAACTAGAAGGGTTACTGGTGGGCCGTGGGCGAGCTTTTTCTATGGCTCATTTATCTGCATTACTTTTTTTCTCTTTTATTTTGTACATGAATTTTATAGTGGAAAAATTAAATATATTATCCATATTCACATGTATTTAAAATTTTAACAATTAACATTTTTAATTTTTTAAATTTAATTTGTCCTTATGGCAGAACAGAAGAAAAGAAAAATGGGAGGCAAAGGAAAGTCAACTGATTTGCCTAAAGCAGGGTTGGCAAAATTTTCCATAAAGGACCAGATAGTAAATATTTGAGGCTTTGGCATGTCACAAATGCCTCTATCCCGACTACTCACTCTGCTGCTAGAGTACAAAAGCTGCCTTAGACGACTATAAATGAACGAGCGTGGCTGTGTTCCAATAAAACTTTATTTACAAAAAGAGGCAGGGAGTGGTCTTTGGCCAGTAGGCTACAGTTTGCTGATCCCCAGAGGTCTAGCTCGGATCCTGGGAGCTAGATCAGTTATTCTACCACAGCCAGTGTTCTCTCACATACCAGTAAGCAAGACCACACAGAGCTCAGGCTCATAGCAACCACCACCAGGCAAAAGTGTGGGCACTTACTAGGAGCCAGGCTCCAATTTCCCAACACACCTGGGAGGTGAGCACAATTGCTGCCCCCATTCCACAGCTGAGGAGACTGAGCCTTGCAGTCTTAACCAGCTTGCCCCAAAACCAAGAGCTGGCACGTAGCGAAGACCGAGAGCACCTCCAGGCCTTCATCTCCTAACCCACACCTGCCACCTTGCTGGGGTCCCCTCCATATCACCTTATGTTAATAAAAAAACACCTTTTAAAAACCTGCAGTAAACCAGACACAAAACGACAAAGATTCTATGAGCTCTAGAATAAGCAAATTTCCTAGAGACAGAAAGTGGATGACAGGTTACCGGGGGAGTAGGGGAGAGGGGGGAATTATTGCTTAATGGGCACAGAGTTTCTGTCAGACGTGATGAAAAAGTTTAGTGACGGTAGCACAATATTTTGAATGTAACTAGTATCACTGAATTGTACATTTGAAAGTAGCTAAAATGGGAAATTTTGAGTTGTATCTATGATACTACAATTAAAAAAGAAAAAGATCCCTGGTCTCACAGACCTTTTTCTTTAATAGGTTGGCTCTCAGCTCCAGAAAACAGTGAAAAGCAGCTCCACTTACGTGCATAGAATGGACTGGTCCTCTCGATCTGCGAACAGAAAGAAACAAGAGCCGTGAGTTAGAATTGGCTCCGAGCTGACTCAGGTCTGGGCGCAGCTCTTCCCAGGGCCTCCCATCTAAGCTGCTACGTGCTGGTCCCAGGGGCAGCAAGGGGCCAGGGGGGCGCATTGCCCAGAGCGTAAGAGGGCAAGACCGAAGCCAAGAGGGCGGCAAGAAAGCCGTCCTGGCCAGGTGCTGGGGCCTGACTTATTCTGAGACAGCGAAGATCCCAGCCACACCAGCTCGGAAGGCATCCCAGGATGTCCATCCTGCCCAGACTAGGTCACAGACAGAACACGGACTTGGGATCCAGACATTCTGTGGCCCCACTTGGCCACTTTCTGCCTCCTGGCCTTGGACAAATATTTTTAACCTCTCCATGCCTCTGTTCCTTCATCTGTGATATGGTGTCATAGATACTTTTGTTTTTTGACAATCCATTCCCTCTTCTTCTGGGAAGAGCACCCTGCGTTCCTCTAGAATTATCCCCCCCCCCCCCATGTCACGTACAGCCTTGGTCAGATTGCCCTGCAAGCTCCCCTGGCCCCCAGCCAAGAAGTGAAAAATTGTGCCCCAGTTCTATGTCAATGCTGAGTTTTGATCACACTGATTCGAGGACAGGACAAGCACAGCAGGTGGACAGAGCCCCAAGGATGCCACTTCCTGGGCCCCCAGAGCTTAAGTAGCCCCCATTTCTGGCATTTTCCAAGCCTGGCCCTCCTGTCTCCCTGTCCCTTCTGTGATCAACACGATTCTCCTTCATGAATTCTTTTCCTATATAAGGAGCCAGAGTCGGGCTCTGTTGCTTGCCACCGGAGAACCCTGGCAGACCCAGAGACCTTGGAGAGAACCAACTTCCCTAAGCAGGTGTTACCGATCTTGGCCCCAGAGGGTGGAGCCAGATGCTGGAGCCCATTTCCTCCCCTTCAAGGGAGATGGGGACGATTAGAAATCAGGACCTCCTACCTGCTGGCGAACAATGCGCAAGCTGCAAGCGTGTCTTACATCAGTCCCCCCAGCTCCCTCCCACCCCCACACCGCTCGGCTCCACATGATCTTTCTAATACTCTGAGCTAACCAATAACTCCCTTCTTTCATCCCTTCCGTTTTGGCAGTTTCTTAAAAAGTTAAACATAAATTTACCTCATGACCCAGCAATTCCACTCCTAAGAATCTACCGAGAGAAATGAAAACACATTTCCCCACCAAAGACTTGACCACGATTATTCGCAGCATCATCACACTAGACAAAAAGTGGAGACAACCCAAATGTCCATCAACTGAAGCAAGGACAATCAAAACATGGGACAGCCACACAATGGGACACACTCGCAAGGGATGACGTGCCAATGCAGGCTGCATCCTGGACGGACCTTGGAAGCATTATGCTAAGTCAGAGAAGCCAGATGCAAGAGGCCACATACGATATGACTCCATTCACAGGAAACGCCCAGAGCAGGCACCACAAAGGCAGGAAGTAAGTGACTGCAAATGGGCATGAGGGACATCGGGGTTCTCACACAGGCTTGTGGTGATGCCTGCACAACTCCACAAATTCACTAAAATTCATTGAATTTCACACTTAAAACGGGTGAATTTGGGGTATGTAAATATTGCCTCAATAAAGCTGGGTTTTTTTTTCCTTTTAAACCACCAGCATCCATGGCTCCCCAGTGCCCTTAGGATAAAGCCCAAACTTGTGAGCATGGCATCCAAGGCTCCCCTGCCCAGCCCCTGCCCGCCTCCTGAGCCTCGGCTCTGTTGTCTCCCTCTCCCCTGACGCTCCAGCAACCTCACGAAGCTCAGTCCCTGGACATACACCTCCACCATGACTTTGTTTCCTCTGCCTAGGAGGCCTTCCCTTTCTCTTCCTGCTGACTTCCTCGTCCTTCCGTCTTTCTGTCTCGGAGACAACGCCTCTGCCAAGAAGCCTTCCCCATGGTGAAGGAGCCAGGAAGTGACTTGGTTGTAAACCTCCATCAACACTCCCAAGCCTTTGCAAATAAACAGCCAAACTTGCTAGAGAAAATTAAGCCCCAAGAAAAGTCCCCAGGCCCCCTTCAAATAACAAAACAACTGCCTCCAAGCCCCTGTCATACAGAAATTTTGGAGCTGTCACTGGTTCTGTCCATCCTCCAGAGAGATTCAAAGCCCATGCCTGGAGCCCTCTAACACCCTGTGCTTCTGGAGTGCTCCATCTCAGGCTTGTTTTTTTCCCTTTCCTTGTGTATCTGCTCCACGGAATCATGAGCCCCTCGTGGGCAAAAACATCCAGGGTCCGTTTCTGGACCTCCAGCCCCCAAGCCCTGTGCCCTTGACTCAGAGAAGACTTAACTTGGTGAGCTTTAAAAAAAAGCCAACCCGAAACCCAAAAGACACGATCTTCTTGATGGGGAAGTCCAACACACACACAAGAAATCAACCTATTCTTTCACGCACTCATTTCCCACATGTAGCCTTTGATCCTGACCCTTCTAGGGCTGACTGGGCTAGGTACCCCAAAGTCACACAGCCACTTCAAGGCCGACCAGGTTTTGTTTTTTTTTTTAAGATTTATTTACTTTGTTTTTCTTTCTTTATTCCTGCCTTCCCTAAGTGGTTCTCTCATCTGTCTGCTCATTGTTTTCTCCCCTTCTCCAGGAGGCACTGGGAACCGAACCTGGGACCCCCCACATGAGAGGCGAGTGCCCAACAATCTGAGCCACATCTGCTCCCCATGGGCTGCAGCGTCTGCTGGCTTGTGGCATCTGTTCATTATGGCGGGGGAGGCATCTAGCTTGGTTGTTTGGGTTTTGTTTTGTTTTTTTCAGTGGGGGCAGTGTCTGCTTATCTTCTTTTAGGAGGCACTGGGACCCAAACCCCAGACCTCCCGTGTGATAGGCGGGTGCCCAACTGGTTGAGCCACATTCACTTTCCTACCTACCAGGTTTTTTTTTTTTTAAAGATTTATTTATTTATTTCTCCCCACCCCTTGTTGTTTGCACTTGCTGTGTCTGTTGTCTTCCTTGTTTCTTTAGGAGGCACCAGGAACTGAACCTGGGGACCTCCAATCTGGGAGGGAGGCAGCTAATCATTTGAGCCACCTCTGTTCCTGCTTTGTTGTGTCTCTCATTATGTTTTTTGTTTCTTGTGTCTCTTGTTGCATCATCTTGTTGTGTCAGCTTGCCACGCCTGCCCATCATGCCAGCTTGCTGTCTTCTTTAGGAGGCACCGGGAACCGAACCATGGACCTCCCATGTGGTAGGTGGAAGCTCAATCGCTTGCACCATATCTGCTTCCTCTGACCAGGTTTTGAAGCATCATTTGTCAGGGCCTAGACTTTCTCTGCTTTCCTGAGTAGAGTGCAATGCATAGGAAATGGAACATGGATCTTGAGAAGCCCAGGGTCCTGGAGCCTTGGGAAAGGTTTTGGGGGACAAGGTAACTTATGGAGACCAGCATGGAACAGCTAGGAGAGGGAGTGGGGACTCTTTCCCAGGCCAGAGAAGTAGCTGTGCTAAGGTTCAAGGTAGAAAGAAGAAACTGAGGCATGGAAAGGCCCCTGGGGTGGCTTAGAAGGCCCCCTGGAGAGTGTCCATTTGCCAAGCACCTCTTGAATCTGAGACCATTGCCACCACCACACCATCTTCCAAGGACTATCACTTCTGGCCCAGACCTTCCTCCCCAGTCCCCCTACTTCTGCCTGTACCCCTACAGTCCATTCCCACAGAGCAGCCAGAGGGGTCTTCTGAAAAGAGATCATGCTCCATCCTTTCTCAGAGGTCCACTATGGCCTGCCCTTCATCCACCACCTCACTGGTACCACCCTCTCGTTATCCCAGTAGGCTCCTATGGCTGCCTCCCTGCTCTTCCTTTCCTGGGAACACTCTCCCACCAGCTCTTTTGAGACAAGCAATCCTGATCCATCTGTTTCAGGAAGAAAGCCCTGCTTTCCCAGCACCTTGCAGAGCCTGCGCCCAGAGTACAAGAGAGTTCTAGGGTCAGCTGCTCACAGGTCCCCAGGAGAAGGAGCAGGCTGTAGGGGAAGGCTTGGGAGCCGACGGGGCAGCTCCATGCAGGGGGCTGCTGGGAGACCTCTGGCCGGGAACATTCTCATTGGAAATTCTCATTGTTAGCTTGGGAAGCTAACAGAGGCTTGGCTATAAAAGAGCAGGAGAAAGGCTCTGTGTGGGTACTCTTTCCCATGCGGAACTCAAGGACACTGATTTCATGGGGCTTTCTATCAAATTCTTTCCCTGGGCCTGAGATTATGGTCTGGCTTAAAAGAGAGGAGGGTTCTTGGGATTTGCTAGCAGTCTCCACTCTCCAGGTTTTCCTCATGCTATTTCTTCTGCCATTTCTCCTCCTGCCTAAGCCATTCTTGTAACATCATCTTGGGCATCACATCCTCCATGATGCCTTCTCTGACTCTATACCTCCCTAGAGCTGAGATGGCCTTTTGTCTGTAGCTCCCCTCCAGGGCTGCTATGGACAGCTGTGCAGGTTGTACACTGCATAACTCTAGGGGGAGTCATTCACCTCAGTCATAGATTTGCATATTTATTACAACAATCTTCCAGCAGATAGAGGTAAAGTGCCTCGAGAAAGGGGTGCCTTTTTCTAACTCTACAAAGGTGCCACATGGCCTAGCAATGGTCCTGGCTCCCATGATCCCAAGGTTCCCACCATCAGAGTACTTCACCTCGCTGGGATCATTGCTTAACCTGGCTACCTTTCGATGCTTTTTAGGGGAGAAGGATACAGATTACTTGGACTGGTAATGATTTACATTATTTATAACAGCCAAAAAATGGAAGCAGTCCAAATGTCCATCAACTGATGAATGGATAAACAAAAAGTGGTACACCCATGCAATGGAATAGTGTTTGGCAAGCAAAAAGAATGACGAGCTGATATATGCTACAACATGAATGAGCCTCAAAAACATGCTAAGTAAAAAGAGACCTGTCACAAAAGACCACATATTGTATGATTCCATCTACATGAAATGTTCAGAACAGGCAAATCTAGAGAGACAGAAAGTAGATTGCCCGGGGTTGGGATGGGAAAGGCAAGTGACTGAAAACGAGCGCAAGATTTCTTTTTGGGATGTACAAATGTATAAGGAGATTGTGGCAATGGTTGCATAACCCTGTAAATTTGCTGTCAGTGAATTGTACACTAAAAGGGGATTGATTTTAAGTATGTAAATTATACTGCAATCGAGTTTGTTTTTTTTTAAATAGGTCATCTTAATTTTACAGTCTCTGAATCAAGAGGTTCACTTCCTTAAGCTTCAGACAGTTCTGTTAGGTTTCCAGAAGTTACGAGAGTGTTTTGAATGCTTGGCCCACTAGCCCAGAGCTCCTGGAGGTCAAAGGCTGTGCCCAGCCCTGGGAGCACAATATTTACTGCTCTCCCTCAGGAAGGCAACGTGGTAGAACCACGGGCAACGCTTATTCACCCAGCAATCAGGGTCTGAGCCCTCTGACGTGCCCAGCTCTGGGAACCACAGAATGTGATAAGAGCCACTTAGTTCTTGCTTTTGAGAAGCTTTATCAGGTGAGGGAGTCAGGCAGGCAAAGAAATGGCTGATGGAGGTGAGCAAGGCTACAGTGAGTATATGGGAAGGTAGAGTTTGGTTTTGACGTTCCCTGAGGGAGTCAGGGAGCCTCCACAGCTGAGGTGACAGACGGCACAGAGAAGGACCTGTAGGAATCTGGGGGGGGGGGGAGGGGAGGACACTGAGGCAGAGCATCCTAAGCCGAGGCCCAGGGGACAGCCTCTAGCATCCCCTCCCTCTGGCTGAGCTTCAAGGCCAGGGCCCTGGCGTCTGGGGCTCCTTTACCTCACGCAAGTTCTGGCCTTGGAAGTACAAGTCTCCCGGGTGAGTTTTCTGAGGAAATCAAGGGCTTCAGCCATCCCTCCCCCACAGCAGGCCTGAAGACTCTCAGGAGGTTCCCAGCTCCCAACAGACCAGCTATTTAGGCCTGATCCCAAACACAAGCTCATGGTTTATGGCTGGGGAGCCAGAAGCCTACAGGCTGACCATAAAAGGAGAAAACCGAGCTAGGGCTGAGAAGAGCCCTGGGCTCGCTGCTTCTCTTCCTTCCTTCTCAGGCTGTGGTAAGAGGGAGGTCTGCACCTGCAGGGTTCACCAATATCTCCACGAAGTGGGTCCCCACCCAGTGCCCACACAAAGGTATGGCCAGAGGATTCCAGGTGGAAAGGTGAGTATGGTATAAAACGCCCTGTCCTCCAAAGTGGGCCCTCAGTAAATGTCAGCTGGCTCCTGCAAATGAGCCCTCACAGCAGCTACAGTCTGGAGTAGGCACAGCAATTATCTTCGTGGGACAAATGAGGAAACTGAGGCACAGAGAAGCTCAGGCATTGGCAGAGCTGGGATTCGAAGCTGGCTCCAGAGCCCATGTCCTGAACCACTACTCTGGAGGGCAGGGTCCTTCTCTTTCTCCAGGCTTCCTCTCTCCACTCTCCTTCCCCAGCAGAGCTGGCTAGGAAGAGCTTCCGGGTAAGAAGACATACTCGGAGGGCTTATGCTGGACCCGGACAAGCCTTTTCCCAACCCCAAATAAGCCCTGGCATCTTTAAAAGCAGAACTGGATTGCAGGATGCCACTTGTAGGAAATATCTAGAATAGAGACAGAAAGTCGACTAGAGGCTCCCAGGGCTGGGGGAGCAGGAGAGGGGAGTTATGCTCAGTGGGTACAGAGTTTCTGTTTGGGGTGATGAAAAAGTTTTAGAACTAGACAGTGGTGATGGCTGCACAACTTGGCAAATGTAATTAACGCCACTGAATTGCATACTTACAAACGGGTAAAATGGCAAATTACATGCTATATATAATTCACATTAAAAAAAAAAAAAAAAAAAGCAGAACTGGCCGGTTGAAGGGTACCTGAGGTTCAGGAAGACCAGTATTCTCCTGGCGGCCTCTTTGGTCTCACTCCTGCCCTCAGGTGCTCTGCCCCTCCTTCTCTCTGCTCCAGAGCCCCTGGCCCCTGGGATCCTACTGCCACCTCCCTGGGGAAGCTCCCAGCCTGGGACAAGCCACTGGCTTACAACCTCACAGCTCCCTGTTCTGCACCATCCTTGCTTCTACATCTATTGGTGTGACAATTTGACTGATACCTGCCCCCTCCTATTTCTTTGACTCAATATTTACTGTTTACAAAAAAAGGAAAAAAAAAAAAAATAGATGCTCCATTGCTTTCTCCCATCCCTTCCTACCAAAGATGAGCATCTCGTGCTAAAGCAGAATCAGCCAGTCATTCACTAACTCAAGGAAGACTCAACCAGCCAGCCAGATAGACGGAGCCACCATCAGTCCTCACCCCCAAACAGGCCAGGCGTGGAGCCAGGAGCCTGGAGAAAATTCTCCAAGAAGCAGAGAGGAGTGCAACTGTCCCCCTCTCTGGATTCGCGTCTGTAGGAATACACTCTCTGGAGTAGATAGAACAACTTGGAATTAATCTCTGGGTCCATCTCCAGGGCAAGTGTCGTGGCCTGCAGAGCTTCAGTGTCCTCACCAGAGAAACTGGGATAATAACCCTAAGCTCCCAAGGGCATGAAATGATTAAATGAGATTGGGCACAGAAAAAGCTTAAAATGATCCCTGGCGTATCTAAACACTCAATATTTGCTATATTGTCATCTTTAGTATCATTACCATCATCATTGTCATCATCTAAAAATAGTGACCCAGTGAAACGCCTTGGTCATGGACGGCAGCAGTTCTGAATCCAGAGGTCGAGGTATCAGGCCAAGTTCAACTTCTTCTTAGTTACAAAGCCAGCCCCCAGGCCTTCTGGGATCTTGGTTTCCTCATCTGGTGGTTAATAGCGCCACAAGATCCACTACACTGCCTCACAGGGAAGATAAAACCCTTCCCAGGCAGCAGAGGTGGTGTCGAGCCTGAGCCCAGGTTTGATTCTCAGTTCTTGGGCCAACTCACCTATATGGTCCTCTGAGCCTCAGTTTCCTCATCTGTCAAAAGGGGATGCTGCTGCCCACCCTGTAGGGTGCTGGCGAGGGCAGAGTGATGTGCCATTTAAAGAGCAGTGAGGGGACGTGGCATGTGGCAGGGCTCGCTAAACTTCAGCGTCTTCCCCTCTCTGCCACATGCTCAAAGAAGCGTCCATAAAGTTGGGGAGAAGCAAGCCAGCGCCCCCAACCCCACCTCCAGCTGCTAGCCACAATCAAAGGGATCAAATTGAGTGTGGGAACTTGCAAAGTGGATCACCCCACCTTTAGACTTCTCTTCAGCTTGGAGAGGGCTCGGCCAAGAGCCCCAGGCTGCTGAAGGTTGGGGGCTATTTCTCTTTTAAACCCCAGAGAGTGGCTATTTGGTACTGATTAGGTGAAGACAAAACACTTCCAGTTGCTTTCTTGCAGGGGCTGGCGTATAGAAGAATCCTGAGGATTCCTTTCAGCACATCAGAATGAAATCTTATCTGCCTTTCACCACCACCTGTCCCCCCAGGGACCCATGAAGGGGAGGCGGGACATCCAAAGTGATTCTCATCGGGAAAATTTTAGTGGTGCTTACCTAGCATCAGCACCCTGCGATGTGAAGAGATGGCTGAGTGGGAGCCAACAGCCTTCCAAGGCATGGTGCCCTGCTCTGTCCAGCAGCTAAGTGCTCTGACCAACTGGGAAAGGCCTTGGCTTTGGAGCCAGGTAAACCAAGGTCAAATCCGGTGCTCACTTATGTGAACTTCGGCAAATTTCGTCTCTCTGAGCCTCAGTTTCCGCAGGTATAAAATGGGGCTAATAACAGCACCTGCCTCCATTACCCAAGAAGCCATGTCCCCCTACTTCTGCCTGTGCCCTTATAGTCCATCCATGGCATCTGCCTTAACTTGTTGAAATATTGTGGTGCACATTTACTTTTTTAAAAAAAAGGAAAAACCAATCTCATGGCCTATGGGTTATTTTGTAGGGAACCATTTCTTTAAATTTAAAATAAGGACATTAGAATATAGATGTATGTAGATGTTAACATGTTAAATTATTCTCAAAGTCATGTATATGCAGATTGTACTTGTAAGTTTCAAAGAAAAACTATCACCTCTTTATATTACCTAACCTAGAAAGTAAATTGGTTGTGATTAAACTACATTAATTTCTTAATACAATCTAGGGGGAAAAGATTAGGAGTTGAACAGGGGGGAAGAGAAAAAGTAAGGACCAGTTGGAGTTCCATTATAGAAATAACAGGAGCTCTAGATTATGCAGATCAGAGAACACAGAGGGAAAGAAATCATCAAGGAAATAGCTGACAAAAATTTCCCAGAATTTAAGAACAAAAGTTTACAGATTAAGAGGGTCCACTAAATCCCAGCACAATGGATGAAAATCAGTCCATACCAAGTTCATTGCCATCGACAGGGAGATAAAGAAGATCCTAAAAGCTTCCAGAGAGGAAAATGAAAATGGTACACACAAAGGATCAAGAATCAAGTTGACCATGACCCAGCAATCCCTCCACTAGATATATACCCAAAAGAATTGAAAGCAGGTACTTGAACAGATATTTGCACACCAATGCACTGGAAGCAACCAAAGTTGTCCATCAACTGATGAATGGATAAACAAAATTTAGTATATACACGCAATGGAATATTATTCAGCTGTAAAAAGGAATGAAGTCCTGATTCATACGACAACATGGATGAACCTTGAAGACATTATGCTAGGTGAAATAAACCAGACACAAAAGGACAAATATTATATAATCTCACCGGTATGAAATAATTAGAATAGGCAAACTCACAGAGTTAGAATCTAGAACATAGGTTACCAGGGGCTGGATAGGGGTTAAAGAATGGGGAGTTAAGGCTTAATTTATACAGAATTTCTATTTAGGTTGATTGGAAAGTTTTGGAAATGGATGATGATGGCAGCATACTATTATGAGTGTAATTAACAGCACTAAATTTTATATGTGAATGTGGTTAAAGAGGGGAAGTTTTAGGTCATACACATGTTACTAGAATAAAAATTAAAGGATTAAAAAAAAAAAAACAATGCTGAAGCTAGAAGGCAAAGCACCTTCAAAATTCTGCAAGAAAACCATTTGTCAGCCAGAAGCTTAAACCCAGCTAAACCATCCCATAAGTGTTAAAGGAGCATCAAGTCTTTCAGACATGCAAGATCTCAGTTTGACTCATATGCATCCTGACTTAAGAAGCACAGGAGGAGATGCTCCATTGAAATGGAAGAGTAAACCAAGGAGGAGGAAGACATGGAAACCAGGAAACGAGGGATACGCTCTAAGAGCACTAAACAGAATTCCAGGTTGATGAGGCATATCCAAGATGACAGCTACCAGTCACAGAGGGTAGCCAGTCTGTGCCAGGGTAGATCAGAAGGCTCCAGTAGAGCTCATTTTCAAGGAAAGGAAATCAGTAGAGTCCCCTATCCATGTCTGGGTATATTAAGATGAGATTTACACATTAGAAGGAGAATTAGGGGTTGAATTACTGATTAAGAACATAGTAAATCAAGTTGTTGTTTTTTTTTAAAAAAGGCAACTGCTAACTCCAGGGAAAATAGTAAGTTGTTTAGGGAAAGAAAAGTAATCATAAGCTTAGTAATTTCTGAATACTGACTTGACAAAAATTAAAATAAAACTCTATTGGGAGTCCGTGGAATGAGGTGGGGAGAGAAAGAGAGAGAGAGAGTTAGGAGGAGGAGGTAGGAGTAAAGCAAGGGGGAGAGTGAATTAAATCCTCATCTTTTATAGTGGAAAGTCAATAGGTAATGCCTAAAACTGAAAATAAATTAAATGTCAGTAATATAACCAAATTATTTAGAGATGTTGAAGCAAATACCAAAAAAATTAAAGAAGCTGAAAATGTTTACTCCTAGGGAAGAGGCAGTGTGGGGCTATTTTTCCTAATAAACCTTGAGAATGACTAGACTCTAAACTATTGGAATGTATATGTTTAATAAAAATAAAAACTAAAATGTTTAAAAAAGGAACAAGGATGCCCTCTACAGACTGTTATGTAACACTCTCTAGGCAATTGTAGAACAGTGTATATGGAGCAACTACCATTTGTGGGGAAAAGTGGGTGGTGGGGAATAGATATAAATCTGCTTACATGTGCAAAAACTATTTCTAAAAGAATACCCAGTAGAGAGATTCACACAACAGCTGCAGGATTGTTGGATCCCCATCCTGGAGAGCTCTGCCACATTCTCTAATGGAATAGCAACAATACCCCAAGTACAGGGGCAATGACTAGTGAAGAAGGAGAGTCTATTGAAGGGCCCTTGATATTGACAACTATACTTATGAGCCTTTTGCTTTTGAATTTGCAACTTGGCCTAGTATTGTAGGATGCCTAAGAGCTACCTCCTGAGAGCCTCCTTGTGCTCAATGTGGTCTCTCTCTAAGCCAAACTCAACATATAGATGCATTACCTTCCCCCCAGAGAGGGACATGACTCCCGGGGATGAGCCTCCCTGGTACCGAGGTATTACTACCAAGCACCAGCTGGTGACACAACTGGAAAAAGACCTTGAATTATAGGGGAAAAGGTAAAGACAAATGAGTTCATATGGGTAAGAGACTTCAAAGTGCATTGGGAGGTCATCAGAGAGGTAATGCTTATGCACATCTCAGCAGGATCTCATAGATAGCCAAAGTAGACACTACTGCAAACAGTGGGGCTCATGAGGGCTCTAGAGACACCCAGGTCGTACAGTCATGGCAGATAGCTCTGGAGTTTGGTGCCTTGCCAGTGAGCCCTACTCTGGAGGCTATGCTCCTAAGTGTGACAGAGTTGGACTCAGATGTGACTTCTCTACACATGTCTCTTTTGTCCCTTTTATTTGAACTTATAGTTGGTGCTGGAGTTGGTAGGTGTACATCCAAGAGACTTGAATCTCTGGGTTGTCTATGTGCCAGCTGGGCCCTGAGCCCCAGCAGAGTTGCAAAACCAACTCTCCAGTTCACTGGACTCATCCAGGACAACTAACAAGGTGAGGATGGACAACGACCATCCCAAGGAACTGAAAGAGTCTAGAACTGCAAGCAAGACAGTCCCATCCATTAGCCATATGGGATCGAAGACCCCTCTCAATTAGAGGTGGAGAGGGCATCACCATCCCAGAATCCTCAGGACTGGGGATTAAAATATGAACTAGAGTAGACTTCCTGGTATTCTACTATAGACTTATTGTGATCCTAGCAATGGAAGAAATTATATCATTGATGTGGAGACAGTGGCCAATGGAGGTGCTGAAGTCAGGGAGAGGGAAAAAGAGGTGTAATATGGAGGCATTTTCAGGACTTGGAATTGAGCTGGGTGACATTGCAGTGACAGATACAGGCCATTATATATCCTGCCATAACCTACAGAATTGGGTGGGAGAGACTGTGAACTACAATGTAAACTGTAACCTATGCTTAGTGGTAATGCTCCAAAATGTGTTCATCAATTGCAATGAATGTACCACACTAATGAAAGAGAAGTTGTTAATGTGGGGAAAGGTGGGAGGTGTGGGGAGTGGGGCATATGGGAATCCTTATATTTTTTTATGTAACATTTTATGTAATCTAAGTATCTTTTAAAAATAAATAAAGAATACATTTAAAAAAAATAATACCTAGTAGACTGGAAATCAAGGTGTCTCTGGGAAGAGGGGAACTAGGGATCTGATGCATAGGGGGAAAAGAGAATTTGTACCTTTTGAATTTGAATGCATCATCTCTCCAAAAACAAATAAAAAAAAAATGGGGGGAAATTTAAAAAGTAAACATGACATAATTTACACATCATACACATACATATATGAGATTCACTTTGAAAAAATGTCTACTTCTCTTGCATACACACCCCGCCCACACACACACACAAAGGACTGGGCTTCCTTTTGGGAGTATTGGTGAATGATGTCTTAGAAAGTCCCTCTCATATCCCAACTCCCCTGCGGCAGCAAGGGGCTAAGCCCATATCACTGAGCTCCCCCCACATCTCCTAGCCAGCCCCTCTAGGTAGGCCCCTCCATTTTTTACCACACCCAGTCTCACCCCTGCACTCATACTCCTCTTCTTTTCAGCAGGAATGCCGTCCAGGCTCCCCTGCCCCCATCTTAGTAAACCATCCTGCGAGACTTGTAGAGCCCCATCCCTCCCAGACAACCTGCTCTACCCAGCCCTGACCCTAGCTGGTTCCTTTCTTTTATGAGCTCTCATGGTCTTTCAGCAAATATTAACTGAGCAGCTACTATGTACCAGGCCCTGGTAACTATGCTAGGGATACAATGATGGACATAGCGAGGTCCCTGATCTTAGGGAGTTTATGGTCCTTGGGAATTTACAGTCTCTGTTAAAAAAAAAAAAAAAGGTGTGTTATCCATCCCTCCCCAATCCCACCTCTTTTTTTTTTTTAAAGATTTTTTTTTTATTTATTTATTCATTTATCCCCCCCTTGCTGCTTGTGCTCGCTGGGTCAGCTAACCACGCCGTGCGGGCGGACTTGCCTTCACCAAGAGGCCCCGGGAACCAAACCCGGGGCCTCCCATATGGTAAACGGGAGCCCCACTGATTGAGCCACAGCCGCTTCCCCCACCTCTTCATACTCCATCTTATCCCACCAAGTACTTGGGGAAGAAGCCATGGTTGCTGGTTTTGCCTCTCCAGCCAGTTGGGAAGCTGTGTGGATCCCAGATTTTTTTTTAACCTTTGACTTTTTTTTTTTTAACCTTTGGAGTCCACTATTACTATTATCACTGTTTGCCAGAAAGTACCAGATGATGCCAAAATGCATGAGCAAGTAGCAGCTGTTGATTAACATGTAAATTAGATGAATAGCTCATTTCTTAGTGGATATATGTGCTCATGACTGATGTTTTCTCCTGGAGTTTAGAATGTGTTGACATTTCCAAGTAATTTTAGAGAGCTGACCATATAACTTTGTGATAAAACATACAGCCCAGAAAGAATGAGATGTTTTAGCCCAGGGGTCCTTGTCATCAAATACAATGTTACTCCATGGTTCTGAGGTTGTCTAGGGAAACAAAGTCATCAAAACACAAAAACATTCTTGAGTGAATCGACTATTGAGGAACTCAGATGCCAGTAAAACCTGTTTCTCTGGCCTGCACAATTGCCACCCCCTAATTCAATGACTTAATCTCGCTGATTTTGGGGTGGAAACAGCCACCATTGTATAACTAACACAAAACCTGATATCTCTGTGTAAGTCCTGAAAATTCAATCTTTCACAAAATCAATCACCTTGACCAAAAAAAAAAAAAAAAGAGTCAGATCAATTCACAACCGAGTATAAGAAAATCATTGTGAACAATAATACAACAGGAGGCTTTGAGAAACTACTCTAAAGACAAAGGAAGTTTACTTCTTCTAAGAAACTCTTGGGAAAACTGGTAACTCCTCAGTTAAATCTGCAGGAGTGCTCCTCTTTAACCCATGCTGCAGAAGTCAAGTACAAAGTGAAAAATGTTGCGTATTATACTCATGCATGATTTTGACCAAAAGAAAAAAAAAAATTAAGGTAAAAAAAAAACCAACCCTTAATTCATTTCATACCCCATCTAAGAATTAGCATCTAATTGCAATCCAACCAAATGTCCACTACATGTAAGAGGAAATAAATGGATTTTCATCAATTATAGTTTCATTTTTCAAAGCCAGTCAAAACTTTTTTTTTTTTAACCCCTTAGTATCTAAGGTTAAATGTGGTCCCTGTTTCAAGAGATCATTTTCTGGAATCAAGTACCCATTTGCTGAAATTCAGCTCGGTGTGTGCCTGGAAGGTTGCATATCAAAACGTTAGTGATAGTGATATCTGGGTGACAGGATTATAGATGCTGGTCATATTCTCCTTTGCTTAAATATATATTTTACTTTTTCTAGAATGAATATAGAATATTGATTTTTTTTTTTAAGTTACAAAGAAATATTTGAAGAGCACTTACCCAACCGACACTCTGCCCTTTACCTTTGCTAACATAATTTTTATTTCATTTTGACGTCCGGATAAAATGTGTTTAGTTGGTACCTCACTCAGCTCCAAGAAAGAAACAAGAATGGTCTAAACCAATCATGAATGTCCCAGTCCCCTTTGCCAGTGATTGGTTTCAAGGCTGGCGTGTGACTAAGGTTTAGCCAATTAGGTATAAGGGGACGCTGGCTAAAGGGTTTCTAGAAAAGGTTTTTCTCTCTGATAAAAAGAGGCAAGAGAAGAATCTAACTTACATCCCCTTCCCTCATGCTTTTGGATGGTATCACATGGGGATGTGATGCCTGAAGCTACGGCTGCCACCTTGTGATCATGAGCAAGAGGCCAAGAAAATAAAAAAGCCTAAATCTGAGCTGCTGAATTAGCCAACCCTGAAATCGCCAACCTCCAGGCTTCCTTTTACATGAGGTAATAAACTCCTCTTGTTCAAACCACTTTACTTGGTTGTTGTTACTTGTAATCAACCCCAAATGATATGAACACTATAACTTTGTGATGTTCAGCTTCCCAAAGAAATGTGTAAAACACTGTCTTATATTCCTTCATCAAGAAAAATCACAAGGGATTTTTAAATTACAAAAACCTATACTTAACCCCAGTAGTACCTCGGAGGTACAAATAGACCCAGAGACTGCAACCCATCACCATCCTTGCATGACTCCCCTGGGGCTCCATCTGCCAATCTTCAGAAGTAATGGCAGCCCCGTGATAGGGATGGTCCAATTTGGGTCATACCTTTGGGATTTGACCAACTCTGTCAGTAACCTGGAACACTTCTACCTGAGCCCTCCTATCTTAGAGAAGGTGGGGGGTGGATATCTCCTGGATACACCTGGATCCCTGCCCTCATGAGCTTCCAGAACTGGGCTTCTCTCAATTCCCATCTCAGAAGACTCTTAGAGGCAGCTATTCCAGGGGTTGAAAGTTAAACACAGGGCCAGGCAGTTAACACAAACAAGCATGTATGGCCATGTGAGGATTGTGGGGAATTGGAGAACTCACACACACACACACACACAGAATTGGGCAGCTGACTCAAGGTTATGCAGGCCCAGAGTTGCCAGATGTTCCAATGTTTTCAAAAGAACCTAGAAATCTGGATTTTTATGTGAAATCTCTCAATTCTCAAAAGTTGCCAACTGATCCAAATATCTTTAAAACTCCTTGTGGGCCAAAGCAAACTCATCTAAGGGCTGGATCTAACCTCCAAGCTACAAGCTTACAATCTCTGGACTATTCACATCTAACAATTGTGTGTAGCTTTAAAATTGCCAAAGCCCTTTCTTGTTATTTTTTCCAAAGTGTAAGGATGTGGAGAATTCCCAGATCCATTTATAACAAAGGAAAATCTCTAAATCCTCTGAGAAGATCGATGCCACTGGGATGGACGCTGCCCTTTTAATTGGGAACCTAACATATTGGATGAGAAAAGCAAGGGCTCAACTCTTCAGTGGCCAACAGATATGCTGAGAGAGGACATACAATGTATAAAGATATGACTGTTAACAAGTACAATGAAAAAAAGGTGGGGGGACGGAGGGGTATGAGAACAGTGTATATATATTTTATTGAAATTAAGTCATATCAAATCAAACGTGATTGTTATAGATTTAGGATGTTAAATTTTAGCCTCATGGTAACCATAAAGAGAATATATGAAAAATATATTCACAAAGAAATGAGAAGGGACTCAAAATGGTACACTACAACAACTCAGATATGAAATTAGGCATTAATGGAGAAATTGAGGATCAATAAAGGTATGAGATTTACAAAGACACAATAGCAAAATGGCAAAAGTCCTGCATTATCAGTATTGTGGCATTTGAGATTATTTTATGAATCTCAAAAAAGAGAAAGATTGTGTTTGTAAACTATTCCTCTGGGTGTGATACCCTTTGATTTCACTAAATTCATTTAAGGGGCCTTTGATTAGATTACCTGTTAAAAGATTGCTGTAGGGCTTTTTATTGGATTATGCTAATGAGGCATGACTCAGAGTGAGTCCCTGCCCCTTGCTGGGTCTGATATAAATGGACTCCCATAGACAGACAGAGGAGGAAAAAAGGGAGTCAGCACATTTTTTATTCTGCAATGTAAGAGAGAGGATTACTTAACCCAAAGCCCCTAAGAGGCTGGGCCGGTGGAGCACCTCAAGAGGAGACCAGCCCTGCTCTATGCCTGATACTCACAGATGAAGTTAGGAAGAGAGCAGAACAGCCGGGACTGATATAGGAGGTTGGGAAAGAGACAAGCCCTATGCCAACTTGCAGCTGAAATTGGGAAGAAAGCAGAGCAGCTAATCTTGAGAGATGAAGCCTGGAGGGAAAGGCAGGGACCAGGCAGAAACTGCCTACCACCTTGCTTCAACATGTGGTAGCTGAGGAAGCACCTCTTATGGTGCCTTAAGTTGGACTTTTCACAGCCTTGGCATTGTAAGCTTTTATCCCAAATAAATACCTTTATAAAAGCCAAACACATTTCTGGTACTTTGCATTGGCAGCCCTTTGGCAAACTAAAACAGTAGTTACTTTACATGTAAATGTATTAAACTAGCCAGTCAAAAGGTAGAGATTGGCAGAATAAATAACCCAACTATGTGCTGATTATAAGAGGCTCACCTTGAATTCAACACAGAAGTAGGTTGAAAGTGAAAAGATGGAAAATATATATATACCACACACATAGCAACCAAAAGAGAATTGGGGTAGCTATACTAATAGCAGATAAAGTAGACTTTAAGTAAAAAACTGCCACAAGGGACAATGAAGGTCCTATAAACTGATAAAAGGGATCAATTCAACAAAAGACAAAATAATTATTAATATAGATGTACCTAACGGCAGAGCCCCAAAATATCTGAAGCAAATATTGACAGATCTGAAGGGAGAAATATATGGTTCTACATTAATAGTAGAGTTTAGTATACCACTTTCAATAACGGAGAGAACATCTAGACAGGTGATCAATAAGGAAATAGAAATAAGTCTAAACCAAATAGAACTAACCGACATATTTAGAACACTTAACCCAACAGAGGCAGAGTACACATTTCTCTCTAGTGTACATGGATCACTCTCCAGGATAGACTATATTAGTCACAAAACAAATCTCAAAAAATTCAAAAGTATTGAAATCACACAATGTATCTTCTCCAATCACAATGGAATGAAGACAGAAATCAACAACAGAGGGAAAACTGGAAAATTCACAACTACGTGGAAATTAAACAATGTACTATTAAATAACCAAAATTAAGTCATATCAAATCAAACGTGATTGTTATAGATTAAAATGGGTTAAAGAAGTAAGGGAAATTAGGAAATATCTTGAGGCAAACGAAAATGGAAACACGACCTACCAAAACTTACGGGATGCAGCAAAGGCAGTGCTGACAGGGAAATTTATAGCTCTAAATGCTTACATTTTTAAAAAAATACTTCAAATCAGAGACTTAACCTCAAAATTGGAGGATCTAGAAAAAGAAGAGCAAACTAAACCCAAAGCAAACAGAAGGAAGGAAATAACAAAAATTAGAGCAGAGATAAATGACATGGAAATAGAGAATTGAAAAAATAATTGAGAAAATCAACAAAACCAAAGTTGGTTCTTTAAAAAGATCAATAAAATCGACAAAACTTTAGTGAGACTGACAGAGAAAAAGAAGAGAGAGGACACAAATAACTAAAATCAGAAATGAAAAGAGAACATCACTACTGAGTTCACAGAAACAGAAAAGATCATGAGAGGATACTATGAACAACAGTGTGCCAAAAAACTAGATAATCTAGAAGAAATGGACAAATTCCTAGAAAACACCAACTACCTACACTGATCAAGAAGAAACAGAAGGTCTCAAAACACCAATAACTAACAAACAGATTGAATCAGTAGTCAAAAACCTCCCAATAAGGAAAAGCCCAGGACAGATAGTTGGCTTCACAGGTGAATTTTATCACATTCCAAAAAGAATTAACACTAATACTGCTCAAACTCTTCCAAAAATTTTGAGGGGAGGGAACATTCCCTAACTTATTCTATGAGGCAAACATCACCCTAATACCAAAACCAAATAAAGATACCATAAGAAAAGAAAATTACAGACCAATATCTCCTTATGAATATAGACACAAAAATCTTCAACAAACTACTAGCAAACTGAATTCAATAGCACATTAAAGGAATTATATACCATGATCAAGAGGGATTTATCCCAGGTATGCAAGGTTGGTTCATCATAAGAAAATCAATGAATGTATTATACCAAAATGACAGAACAAAGGGGGAAAACCACATAATCATCTTAATTGACACAAAAGAGGCATTTGACAAAACCCAGCCACCCCTTCTTGATAAAAAACGCTTAGAAAACTAAGAATAGAAGGAAATTTCCTCAACATGTAAATGGCATATATGAAAAACCCACAGCTAACATCATACTCGATGGTGAAAGAATGAAGTTGGAAGACTCACACTTCTTGATCTTAAAACATTTTACAAAGTCACGGTAATCAAAGCAGCATGGTACTTGCACAAGGACAGACATATAGACCAGTGGAAACAAATTGAGAGTTCAGTAATAAAGCCTCACATCTATGGCCAACTGATTTTTGACAAGGTGCCAAGTCTACTCATTTGGAAAAGAATAATCTCTTTAATAAATGCTGCTGGGAAAACTGGATGTCCACGTGCAAAAGAATGCATATACATCATATACAAAATCAACTCAAAATGGATCATATACCTAAATATAAGAAACAGAACTATAAAACTCCTAGAAGAAAATATAGGGGAGCATCTTCAGGACATTGTGTTAGGCAATGGTTTCTTAGACTTTACACCAAAAGCATGAGCAACAAAAGAATTAACAGATAAATGGGATCTCATAAAACTTAAAAAATTTTGCATATCACTTTATCATGAAAGGAAAAAGACAACCTACAGAATGGGAGAAAATATTGGGAAACCACTTATCTGATAAAGGTTTAATATCCAGAACACATAAAGAAATCCTTCAACTTAAACAAAAAAAACAATCAACTCCATTTTTAAAAAATGGGGAAATGTCTTGAAAGATATTTCTTCAAAGAAGATATACAAATGGCCAAAAAGCACATGAAAAGATACTCAACAGCATTAGCCATGTGGCAATTTGAAGCTGTATGTACCCCCGAAAAACATGTTCCTAAATTTGATCCGTTCCTGTGAATGTGAACCTATTGTAAGTGGGGCCTTTTGATGAGATTTCTTTGGTTAGCATGTGGCCTATCTCAATCAGGATGGGTTGTAAGTGGAGTACTCTGCAAGTGGAGTGAAATCCAGACAGAGAGAAAGCCGCAAGAAGCAAGAAGCTGAAATTCAATGGGACCAGGAAGAGAAAGGAGAGACCAGGAGACGCCACCACATGCCATGAGACAGGGGAGCCAAAGATCACTGGCAGCCCCTCCCAGAATGTGAGTCTTCAGGAAGAAAGCATTGCCTCGATGACACCTTGATTTGGACTTTCTTTTAGCCTCAAAACCGTGAGCAAATCAATTCCCATTGCTTAAACTGACCCATTTCATGGCATTTGCTTGAGCAGTGTAGAAACAAAAACAAGCCATTAGAGCGATGCAAATCAAAATCACAATAAAATATCATTTCACACCCATTAGAATGGCTACTATTTTTTAAATGGAGGTCGTTTCTGCCCAGAGGAGCCCGCACCAAATCTTGGTGTGTATTTCCATCTTTCTCTCCTATTTCTCAGCAAGCTCTGTTCTTTCCCCCATTTCCCAATAAATTCTTTTTACTGGCCTAAAAAAAAAAAAATAGAAAGAAAGAAAATTATACAAATGATGAAGAGAATGTGGAGAAACAAGAACACACATTCATTGTTGGTGAGAATGTAAAATGGTGCAGCTGCTGTGGAAGGCAGTTTGGTGGTTCTTCAGAAAGTTAACTCAGAAATTTAAGTATAGAACTATCATATGATCTGGCAATCCCACTGCTAGGTATATACCCCAAAGAATTGAAAGCAGGGACTCAGATATTTGCACACCGATGTTCATAGCAGCATTAGTCACAGTTGCTAAAGATGGAAGCAACCCAAGTGTCCATCAACCAATGAATGGATAAACAAAATGTGGTATATCCACGCAATGGAATATTACTCAGCCATAAAAAGGAATGAAGTCCTGACATTTGCAACAACATGGATGAACCTTGAAGACATCATGTTGAGTGAAATAAGCCAGACACAAAAGGACAAATATTGTACAAGCAAATTCATAGAGTCAGAAACTAGAATCCAGGTTACCAGGGGTCAGGGTGGGGTAGGAAATGGGAGTTAAGGCTTAAATTACAGAGTTTCTGTTTGGGTGCTGAAAAAGTTTCAGTAATGGATGGTAGTACAATACTGTGAATGTAATTAACAGCATTGAATTATATATCTGAGTGTGGTTAAAAGGGGAAATTTTAGGTTATATAGTTGTTACTAGAATAAACTTTTTAAAAATAAGGACTGTACAACACAAACAAGGAATCCTAATGTAAACCATGGAATATAGTGAGTAATACAATTATAATAAGATTCTTTCATCAATTGTAACAAATGCACCATACAAATGCATGATGTAAATAATAGGGGGGGTATCTGGGAACTGTATTTTCTGCATGATTTTTTCTTGCAAACCTACAACTTCTCTAATTTAAAAAACGAGAAACACAGATCTGTTGGCCCAGTCCCAGGACCCCTCCCCACCATCTTTCCTTCTGAGGTCTGAGGAGCTCTAACCATTTTCCATACAGCTGGCCTGGCCAGGGCCGTCGGCAGCCAGAGGGACTGAAAATGCTGAAGCCGGAGCAGCCCATGCCCGTATTTGCCCAAGCTCTCTGCTCTCCCCCACCCTCCGGGCCAGAAGGCTGCAAACAGATGTTTGGGGCTCGCTTTTTCCCTTTTTCAGTCACAGGGCTCCTGTTTCTCTGCTCCGCCTGCCAAACTCCACATTCCTGGCAAGAACTGCAAGCAGGCAGGGGGGACGGGGGGACCCGCGCAGAGCAGGCAGCTCTCCAGAGGTGGCCCTGAGTGGTCCTCGGTGGGCTCCCCTTCTCCCAGACGGAGCAGCCCCTCGCCCTAGGGCGGGCCCCAGTTCACCTTGCAGCATGCTGCGGTAGGCCGTGTCGGCGATGGCGTAGATGTGGGGGGGCATCTCGTGCCTCTTCTTGCCCTTGTACATGTCGACGATCTTCTCCGAGTAGATGGGCAGCTGCTTGTAGGGGTTCACCACCACGCAGAAGAGGCCAGAGTACGTCTGCCAAACAGAGAACCCCAGCTTTACTATGGAACAAGGAGAGCCCAGAACACCTGGCCAGCGGGTCCCGCCGTGCTCATGCCCACCCAGCCCCGCATTTACCCAGCGCCACTGTACACATCCTCTAGCTTCATCCTCACAACAGTACTCTCAGACATGGGTGCTCAATAGTTTCATTTTACAGATGGGGAAACTGAGGCCCAGAGAGCCATAGTGGAATCCCTTAGCATCACTGATATTCCGGGTATGGGGGGAAGGAGAGCAAGGGGGAAAGACTGGATTTTGAAGGCACCTATCTCATATTTTACAACTAAGTGATTTTTTTTTTAAGAGTCCTGGGTTCAAATTCCAGCTCTCCTCCTACGGCCCTGGGCAAGCTGAGGCTCACAGGCTTAAACAAGAGTTACCATTTATTAAATGCCGGTCTCTGTGCTCAGCACCCCACAGGCATTTTCCTATTTAATCCCAGTGACAGGATGCTCTGATTTATACTCTGTTTGACAGCTGAGGGAACTGAGGCTCAGTGAAGCAAAGTCACCAGGTCACACAACTGGTGGGAAATTACTAGAAATCATGACTGTTTACCCCAGAGCTCATACTCTTAACTGTTAAAGTACCGTCTCATCTGCAAATTGGCCATAAACACGGCTATCCTTAAAAAGGAATGAAGCTCTGATGTGCTACAGCATGGAAGAACCTCGAAAACATTACATTGGGTGAAAGAAGCCAGGTGCAAAAGGCTGTGTGGCGCCATTTATATGAAATGTCCAGAATAGCCCAATCTACAGAGACAGAAAGCAGATTAGTGGTTGCCAGGGCCCGGGGACAGGGGGCAATAGGGAGTTAATGGGATGATGAAAATGTCCTGGAACTAGACAGTGGTGATGGTTGCACCACCTTGTGAATTGTGTGCTTCCAAATGGTTAAAATGGTGAATTTTATGTTATATGGATTTTACCGCAATTAAAACACACACACAGAGCGGTCCTGCCTTATACGGTAGATAGTAGCATCTGGAAATCCTCAGAACAGGGAGAAGGCCGGGAAGGTCCACTGCAAACCCTACTGTGCTAGGCCTGTGTGAAGCCTTATCGCTGTTCTTATCTGTCCTTATCCCATGGGTCAAGGTCACAGTTCAGTGGACTGCCCACAGGAGACGATTTCCCCGAATGAGATCACCAGCACTGCCCCAAGGCTCCGATGGCCACACACCATGATCTCCTTCCCACTCTCCCCAGAAGGGGCCAGGGGAGGGAGAGCAGACATCCCATCTCTGCAGGGCATGCAGGGCAAGCCAAGCTGGGTGAGGGCAAGCAACCGGGCCAAAGGCACCAGGCAGAACCCTGGCAGCACCAAGCCCAGCTGGCCCGCTCCCAGGCGTGAGCACTGCCCACCAGGCTGCTGGCCGAGGCCCATCCCACAGAAACAGAAACGATTTGTCATCCATTCATTTCACTCCATATGTATGTGCTAGGCACTGAACAGGGTGCTGGGGCTATGGACGTAGGGAAAAAAGATAAGGTCCCTGTCCTCGAGGGGCTTCTGGTCAAGGGCTGGAACTGACTGGGGAGCAGGAGGGTCCTTCCGGGGCTCAATCTGCTAAGGGGTAACCGTGTGTGATGGGGGAGCTGGGGGGTGGGAGAATGGTATTCTCCAAAAGGCATAGGATGGGATATGGGAGTGAGGAACCTCCCAGGTTCTCACTGTTTCCCTTAGAAGGACAGGAATGAAGCCAACATAAGGCCAGTCTGAGCATCCATCAACCATTTATTGAGCACCTGCTGTATACCAGGACTGGAGATAAATGAATCAATGACAGCCCCCACCCTCAATTAGTTCACAGATCAGGAGGAAAGACGAGGACATGAAAAAACAACACTTTTTTTGACAGACGTTGGAACCCAGGGGATTCTGGGACCAGGAAGAGAGGGCCCTTGCCCATGTTGGGGGTGGTCAGGGAAACTTCGTGGGGAAGGGGTTCCCTGCACCAAGTCTTAGAAGACAAGAAGGGGTTAATGAGCTCAGGAGGTGGAAGGATGGGAAAGACAATAGAGATGGCAGGGGCAGAGGCCAGGGGCCCAGCAGAGGCCACAGCGGCCAGGACCAGCCCTGGAGGGGTCCTTCTTCCGCCTGGACCCACCACCCCCATTTGCCCCCCTACACCCCTCCCAGCTTCCCTGCCAACACCAGCTGCAAGTGCCTGGAGAGCAGGCAGCCCCTTCTTCATCCCTTTTTATCCTAGCACACACCTTGGAATACTGTAGGTGCTAACTAAATGCTTACTAAATGAATGCCGGAGGAGTAAATTCATTATGAAATTTCCCCAGACGGGCCCAGCGCTGCCTTCATCTCTGTGAGCCCAGCACCTGGCTCAGGGCTGGCACGGAGTAGGTGCTCAGCAGATGTGTGTTGAGTGAGTCGCCAGATTTTCCCAGGGCAGGGGCAACGTCAGTCATCTGTGTCCTTGTCCCCAGCATCAGGGCTCCCGCAGATGATCGTCTGAATGAAAGTCAACCAAGGCCTGCCTCTTCTTCGGGGCTCTACTGCCCCTCCAGTTCCCCCAGGGCCACACCCACTGCCAACTGCACGCCCTTTTTAGAATGTGGGTATCACAGCCCAAACTACCTCAGCTCAAATCCTTGCCCTGGAGGCAGTAAGGGCAGTGATAAAGGACACAAAATTGGGTACTAGGGACTTGGGTTGGAATCCTCACTCTGCCACTTACTAGCTGTGTGACTCTAGGCAAATCCCTTAACCTCTCTGAGCTTCAGTTGACCTATATAAAATGGAAACATAGTAGTAACTCCTTCATAGGTTTGCTGAGAAAGAATGCTCGTAAGGCACTTTGCACAGTGCTCAGTACACAGTAGGTGCTCAAAAAATGCCGGCAACTCTTTCCATGATGTTTGGCAATGAGAAAACTGTGTTCCTTGGAATCTTCCTTTACATATGCTGTTCCCTCCACCTGGAACACTCTTCCATCTTCCCAGGGCCAGGTCCATCCCCCCTTTCAGGGCTCAGCCTAAATGCCCCCTCCTAGATTGTGAGCTGCACGACCACCGAAGCCCTTGCCATCACCTCTCCAGCACCCAGCCACTCAGGAAACATTTGTTGAATAAAATGAATAAAAGGAAGGAAGGAAAGCATGGCCTTCCCAACTCCATCACCAGTTTCTGGCACTCTACACACAGCCAGCACTTAATTCCTGCTTGCAGGCAGACCTAGATCTCTGTTCAGTCGAGCAGAGCTTTCCTGAGCAAGCCAGGATCCAAGACTCTGAATCAGAGGAGCAGGCGGGCAGTGGCCTGCAGGACAGCTGTGCTTTAGAGCAGGACAGTTTCCCTCCACTGCTCAACCCTGGTGTAGCAGTTTGACATTGTTTATGAATTCTAAAAATAGATATTGGGTTCTGTTTGTAAACTGGTCTGTCCATCCGGGCATATTAGATTATATTGGATTCAGAGGTTTCACTTTTGCTTGATTAAATAAGGATTAAGGCTTTGAATGGGACACATCAATAGGATGTTGCATCCATACCCTCTTGGTGGGCAGGGACTCACAGAGAAAAGACATGGCAGAGAACAGAGCTGGGAGCTGTAATGCTGGAGCCCGGGAAGTAAGCACACAGAGGAGCAGAGAAGACTCGATTAGACACGGCAGAGGCCCCAGGAAGAGAGACGAGCCGCTGTTTGCCTGATAGTCTACAGCTGGCCTTGTGTAGCAAGCAGAGCAGCTGAGCCTGGAGAGAAACGAGCCCAGGGAGAAAGGAACCCAGGAAGCCTGAACACTGGCAGACATTGGCAGACATCTTGCTCCAACATGTGGCCACAGACTTTGGTGAGGGAAGTAATTTATGCTTTCTGGCCTGGTAACTAAGTTTCTACCTCAAATAAATACCCTTTATAGAAACCAACTGATTTTTGCTATTTTGCACTAGCACCCCTTTGACTAATACGCCCAGGAAACCCTTCCCTGACCCAGGCCCACAGTCCTTGGCTGGGTTTCGGCCTCCCCTGCCCTCGAGGGGCTCCTCTGCAGCTGGTTGAGTCAGAGGTTTCAACATCCTCACCTTCCTCCTGCGTTCCCGCCCACCTCTAAGGGTCCCAAGCCACCAGCAGGTCACAGCCACCAGCAGGTCACAGCCGCCAGCCCCGGCTTTCCCTCTTGTGACCTATTAGGAAGCGGTTCAGCCCACACCCTCCCCAAACACAAACTTATATGGCCAGTGGTGGAGCCTTGAGCAGGGACCTGACCCCATAGCCTTCCAGAAATCAGGAGCAGGACCCGCCTGGGGGGATTCCCAGCTTTGCCCCTGGCCACTGATCGCTCAGGCTGCCAGGCCCCTGAGCCTCTGTCTCCAAAACAAAGGCTAATTCCACCTTCTTTATTGGGTGGCTGTGCAGTAGCCGGGCTTACTAAATCCCTCTCCTACACAGACATGCCCACTAAGACTTTCTGCTGTAGCACTGATTTATGTTTATTGTGGCAACATATAACATCAAAATTCCCATTTCATCCATTTTAAGTGTATACTTCAATGGAGTTAATTACCTTCACAATGTTGTATTACCATCACCTCCATCCATTAACCAACTTTTCATGACCCCAAACAGAAACTCTACGTATTAAGCAATAGCTCCCCATTCTCCCCACCCTCTGTCCCTGGTAACCTCTAATCTACTTTCTGTTTCTGTGAATTTGCTTATTCCAGATATTTCATATAAGTGGAATCATATAACATTTGCCATTTTGTATCTGGATTCTTTCACTTAAGATAATGTCTTCGAGATTCATCCATATTTCTGCATGTATCAGAACAACATTTCTTTTCCCTGCTGAGTAGTGTCCCATTGTATGGCCAGACCACATTTGCCTTTTCCATTCCTCTGCGGATGGACGTGTGGGTCGTTTCCACCTTTCGGCTGCTGTGAACAAGGCTGCTAAGCACACTAGTATACAAGTATCTGTTCAAGCTGCAGGTTTTGTTTCTAGGAGTAGAATTGCAGAGTTGCAACCTTTATTTTAATAGTGAAAAGGCAAACTAAATGCCCATCAAAAGAGGATCAGCTCAATATTATGGTTCATCCTTGTAGTGGAAGACTGCGCTGCCATTAAAAAGAGCATGGGTTGTGGATGTGGCTCAAGCAGTTGAGCACCTGCTTCCCACATGGGAGGTCCTGGGTTCAGTTCCCAGTGCCTCCTAAAAACAGACAAACATACAACAAACAAACCAACCAACCAACTCAGGAAAGCTGATGTGGCTCAGTGGTTGAGTGCCAGCTTCCCACATACGAGGTCCCAGGCTCAATCCCCAGGCTCCATACCTTAAAAAGAAAAGGAAGCACAAGGGCTCTACCTCTACTGCCACGGACTATGGTCAAAAGAGATCCAAAGAGCGAAATGCACCACGGTGCATCCACTATGCTGCCACTTTGGGGGAGTGGAGGAAGGACCCTATATTTGCTCATGTATGTATAAGAGATTTCTGGAAGACTATATAATAAACTGGTAGCCATGGTTTTTCGAGGGAGGGATACTGAAGATTGAGAGATGGGGATAAAGGGGAAAGTTCTATATACGCTTACATACTATTTTATTTAATATTTGCATATATTACCTATTCAAAAAGTTTTAAAGTCTGTCTAGGTAGACTGCTATGAACAGACGCAGAAAAAGACATGGCTAACTGGAAAAAAAGGAACCTGCAAAAAACATTCACGGGGTGACTTTTGGTTCTATTTGTTCTCTGTGGATCTATGCACACATGGCCCAGTTCTTTGTTTGCCTCTGGGGGCTAGAAAGGGCAGGCACCCCATTTTGTGCTGCATACTTATTTTTAAATATTCTCCTGTGGTTTTTGCATAGATATCCCGAAAGTATTGGAGAAGGTTCTTTGAAGCAATAACACCTTGAAAGTTCTAAAGGGTAGTACCTAGCGCTGAATGAAGGGCAACCCCCTGGGGGATTTTCTTTCCTCTCTCCAGGGCCCAGAACAGTGTCTGGCATCCAAGAGGCCTCTACTCACAGCCCACTTGTGACTAAATTGAGAAGAGTAAGATCGCTGGGTCAGCTCTCACAAATGAAAACATTAGCCCCTTCTGGAGTATAGAAGGAAGTTCTCCCCCCAGTCCCCTGGTCTCCCCAGAACGCCGGAATCCAAACCAAGAAAGGTTCCTTTTGGGCTCAGAGTGGGGGTTTAGGGTTGAGAATTCAATGACCAGGAAGGCCTGTCTGCCTCTGCTCTGGCTCAGGTTGTTCCCCAACTCCAGGGGCTTGGCCCTGGGGTGGAAGGTCCTACTCTCTACAGGGATCAAGCAGGTAAGACATGAGTGAAATAGGCCAGGTGGAGAGAAACAGAAGCACAGAGATCCACAGCCCAGGTTCAGGGGGCGATAGGGAGTGGTGGGGCCTGCGGAAAAGCGAGAGTACACATTCATCTAGCAGGGCTGTTGCCTCACAGGATGTGGGTCCAGGGGCTGTCAGATTCTCCCAACCAAGGCCGGATTCTAAGATTTTCTAGTTTTGATCTCTCAAATTAACTTGAATATTTAAAAATACTCATTCACTCTGAGTCAACAGCTTGTTATCTGGGGCCTAGCCTCTAGTTAGTGCTCAAGAAATGATCATAAAAACAGTCTGGTAGTTTTTCACAAAGTTAAACAGAACTACCATATTACCTGGCAATCCTGCTCCTAGGTATGTACCCAAAAGAATTGAATGTAGACACTTGGGCAGATATTTGTACACCAATATTCACAGCAGCATTATTCACAGTAGCAGAAACATGGAAACCACCCAAGAGACACTCAACAGATGACTGGATAAACAAAACGTGCTATATCCATACAATGGAATATAATTCAGCTGCAAAAAGGAATGAAGTATTGATACATGAACCTTGGAAGGACACGCTGAGTGAAATAAGTCAGACACAAAAGGACAGATATTGTATGTGATTAATGCCACTGAAATGTATGCTTGGGAATGGTTGGGATGGGAAAGTTTATGTTGAATCGATGTTTCTGTTTCCACAATTTAATGACTATTAAATGTAATACATGATCCTGGGCTGGATCTAATAATGGAAGAGGAAATGCCCAAAAGGACATTATTGGGACAATTAGAAACAATGGAATACAGACTGTATTCCTTATATCAATGTTAAATTTCTTGAACTTGATGTCTGTATTTAATGAGGTTATATAACTGAATATCCTTGTTCTTAGGAAGTGTTAAATGTTCAAGGAACAAGATATATGCCACTTACTTTCAAATGTTTAGAAAATAGATGACAGATTAGATAGAATGACATAAGAATAGAAAAAATTTAAAAATTGGTAAATCTGGGTATCTGGGTAGGGGATATATTGGCATTCTCTGTATTGGTTTTTGCAACTGTCCTCAAAGTTTGAAATTATTTCAAAATAAAAAGGTAAAAAAAGAAATCATAATTAGAGGTTAGATTCCTTCCTTCTGCGTACTTACAGCTTGCCCAGATTTCAACACCCAAAGCAAAGCTAATGGTCTCTACTGCCCCATCCCCCATCCCCTCCTGCTCTAAGTTTCCTGTTACCCTAAGGGACTTTTATCATCCTGTGTAATCACCCTGGCCCTGGGGCCAGATGGGCCTTGTTTGAATCCCAGCCCTGCCCACTTATCAGTGATGTGACTGGGCACATCTGAGCCTCAGTGTCATCTCTAAACAGGGTGACAGCATGTGGTCTCATAGGACCATTGGAAGGAATGAGTTAGCAGTTAAAAGCACTGCTTCCAGGCAGCCTTCCTGGATTTGAGATACACTTTTGTTTCTCATCAAGTCAGTTAACTTTTCTAAGCCACAGTTTCTTCATCTGCAAAAAAAAAAAAAAAAAAAAATGAGGCTAAGTAATAGTCTCTCTTAAATGAGGAAAATGAGAGTGGTCATATTAATATATTAGCATAAACCTTAACACAGTGAGTTTTACATGAACAGTAGCTGCTACCATTAGAGTTAACAAGTCTCCTTTGAGAATCTAATGAGAGCTAAGATACCCACTGCCCAGAAAAATACAGATATGCGCAAACTTTTACTTAAGTCTCAAGGGGCTTAGAAAGTCTGCAGTGCTTATTTGCGTGTGTTAGCATCTATTGCCTAGATTTGCAGGTAACTCAGGTGTGTCTTGTCTTCCCCCTAATTATAAAGGAACCTCAGTAAAAGCTGGAGAGTGAAGAAAACACACATTTTACCATCAGGCAAGACCAGAGTCTGAATCCAGGTCCCTTCCTAACTGTGTGACCTAAGTCAAACCCTGTCATCTGTCTCCGTCCCTCACCTGCAGGATGGGATGTCAGCCTCACTCTTGCTGGCGTTGTAAAGGACTAAATGGCCTGGGGACACAGGGACAGTGCCTAGCACCTCGCCTGAGCTCCCCTTTCCCCATCCTCAGCAAAACACCCGGGACAGCAGACTGCTTACAAGGTCCACGCGAATTCCAGCCAACGACAACTGGACTGTTGGACCAGGAATCAAGCCATGTCCACAGCCCACATGTGCCACAAATGACCTGGGGCAGCTCAGGCGAGTCGCTGAACATGGCTGAGCCCAGAACTAAGATGATGACACATGACCCTCTGGCATCCCCAGACTCTCCCAGATCCAAGAGGACACAGGGCCTGCCAGGACCGTCTCAAATGCCCATCGTCTGAGGTGTGCCTTGCAGGATGGAGGGAAAAGTCCTCCTCACTGAGGGCAAGCTTGGACACACTGGGGGCCTCGCAGCACCGCCTGCCACCTGGCTTATTAACAAGAGTCACACATTTGCTGCCATACGCTGGGAGAGTAACTTACTCTGCCCTCCCCCCACTTTCCTTCTTCATCTTCTCCGTCATGGACAACGGTTTCTATTAAGTGATTAAATTGACCAGAGAGGACAGAAGCAGGCACATCACAAGGCTGGAAGGATTTTAATCTAATCTGCCTAGAGAAGCATAGCAGGAATTTGAAGCTTAGACTCTTTTTTTTTTTTTTTAATCTGCCATCAGAAGATACGCTGGGTCTTGGGATCTTCACAAGCCCCTCATTATTTTCTGATTTCAATTTTCGGCTCAAACACCGTGTCAGTGGACAGCAGGTGAGACGGATTTGTGGGCTACCCTCCACCTCCCTGGATGGAGATGGGCCAAAGGAGCCCACTTCTCCCTCTAGCTCTCCGCAGGCTGACATCCTTAGAATTCTCCTTCCCGTAGCAGTGGCCCTGACGGATGATATTCTCACTCAAGGTGTGCCATGGACAAGAGATGTTTCCATCCCTTTCTGAAGTTGCCATTGCTTAGTCAGGGACGCAAGGATGGGTGTGACCACATCGAGCCTCAACTTGCTCACTCGTAGAATGGGACAAGTGCATGTAACCCATTGGGTTGCAGTGTTGATTAAATAAGAGAAAATATGTCAGGAAACAGTCCCTAGATTCGAGGAGCAACTTAACAATCACAAAAGGCCTTAAGAAGAGAGCCACTATAAACCTCTTCTGAAATATCCACAAGGAGAATGGAGAAATCAGTTATGGCACACCACACAAGAGAGTAATCCAGCCCTTAAAAGGGTATTTGGGGTGCGACTGGATGAGATGTGGACAGGCCCAGCAGTTACTTGGACATGGGGGGTGAGTGGGAAGCAGGTCACTAAACTATTAGCAGGGTAGGCTTTCAAATATGTAACAAGGTACCGTTCTCAGAAAGAAAGTGATGGACACATCAGCACCTTATTGACTCTTACCTCTGGGTGAAAATTGATTTTTATTGTGTTCATTATGCTTTTCTGAATTTACCCAGTCTTTGGTATTGACTATGTATTATTGTCCTAAGTAAGAAAAATATTTGCAAAAACTGTTTAGAGATGAGAAGAGACGCTCTGTAATTTCCATTTGGCAAACTGTAAAGGGCAGGACCAAAAGAGCATAAAGATAGAAGTAGCCGTTTCCATGAGTTTACAAAAGGATCCTGGAATATTTGCCTACTGATAAAGAAGATTACAATAACAACAAAAAAAAAAACCCGATAATTATAGCAGCTCACATTTTGAGTGCCTGCTGGGTGCCAAGTACTTTCTTTTAAGAATACCCCGCACTCTGAGGTTGGTACAATTCTTGTATTCATTTTACAGAGAAGGAAACGGAATAGAGACATTAGGTAACTTGTCCAAGGGATGAGCATGCCCTTTCAGAGAGGAAAGATACACAAAGCCTGGACTGGGGGACCTCTGCCCTCCAGACTGGTATGAGGGGGCTATGTCCTCTTGCTCTGGGGAGTTGGTCCAACCCTACAAGGAACCTGGGACCCCTAGAGTCACTCTCCCTCCACAGTGTAGTACAGCCCATCCAACAGAACCTTCTGCAATGATGGAGCTGTCCTCTATCAGTGCTGCCCAATGCAGTAGCCACTAGCTGCATGCTCTATAGAGCCCTTGACATGTGGCTAGTACAACTGAAGAAATGAATTTCTGATTTTATTGATTCTTGATTTAAATCTAAATTTAAATGGCCACGTAGGGCTAGTGGGTACCCTATTGAGAACATTCGCCCACGCTTGGGCCCCAAACCATTCTGTCCTCTCTAATCTATGCCATTGACCCAAAGGAGTCACAGGACCAATCTGGGTATTCCTGTTTGCGACAGGGAAGGTCTCCTCAAACCCTGGCCAGATCCACAATTCTCCTACCCACCTGGCTGCCAGGATGGACCAGCCTTGCCAAAGAGATTATGAGCCCTTCTTTATTTCCAAGGTGGAGGGAAGGGGGCAACTTCCTGGCAATCTTTTGAGTATTTACCATGCAACTTGGCACTTGGCACAGATGAGCAACATGGAATCTTCACACCTACTTAATGTCGTGAGGGTGATCATGCCCATTTTACAGATAGGAAAACTGAGGCTTCAAGAGGAGAAATAAGCTTTGCAATGTGAACCCAAGTCTGAATGATCCCAATCAAAGCTCCAGCCTCTCAACTGGCAGCCTGAGTACGTTTCTAAACCCCTCCCTTCCTTAGAGATCCCAGAGGCCAGAAAGAAGCAATCAGCTGTCCCGAGATACTCACATATATAAGTCCCGAGAAGTACCTCTCCCTTAGGTTGTGCAGCACAGAAGCTTCATTGAGGCACGTCAGCTCCGCCATGTCCTCCACCTTGGAGAACTTGGGCGGGTTCATCTTCTGGATGTCATCCTTGCCGACCGTCACCTTCTTGCCATTTTCCACCAGCTCCACCACCACTTCATCCCCCTTCTCCTCCTTGATGCTAGCCGCCTCGAAGCCCTGCTTCTCCGAAGGCACCCAGACTAGCTTCTTGGCGGCCCAGTCAGCTTGGGCCACTGGGCTGTTGATGAAGTTTTTGTCCACAAAGAGGAACTTCTCATCATCACTGAGTTGGCCCTTCTGTGCCATGGTGCCTGGTGGGTCCCCTGAGGAATAAGGCAATAGGGTCAGAATCAAACTACCAGAACCAAGCCCTAAGGACAGCTAAGCCCCTTCCCTCGCCATGTCTAGGAATACATCCTGCAGAAACAAAGGACAAGGATGTTCTCTGCGGTACTGCTCATGTCAAAGAATGGAAACAACCCAAAGGCCCTACAGGAGATTACTTGCATCATTGCTTATAAAACAAAGATCAAGAAACAATCCAGGGGGTCGGATGTGGCTCAACTGGTTGGGCGTCCGTCTCCCATATGGAGGGACCTGGGTTCGATCCCCGGGACCTCCCAGTAAAAAAAAAAAAAAAAAAAAAAAAAGAAAAGAAACAATCCAGGGAAGCGGCTGTGGCTCAATCAGTAGGGCTCCCGTTTACCATATGGGAGGCCCTGGGTTTGGTTCCCGGGGCCTCCTGGTGAAGGCAAGCCTGCCCGAACGGCGTGGTTAGCTGACCCAGCGAGCACAAGCAGCAAGGGGGCGATAAATGAATAAATAAATAAAATCTTAAAAAAAAAAAAAAAAAAAAAAAAAGAAACAATCCAAATGTCCACCAACATGAGACTGGATACATGAACCATGGTGTTTTCATACAATGAAATATTATGCAGTGGTTAAAAAGAAGTATGTCTACATGTGCTGACATGGAAAAATATGGAAGATCTATTGTTTACTGTAAAAATAAAAGGGGAGGTCCTTAAACGGTGAAACATATTTGCCATAGGATGGTGCAATTTAGGTATTTACATAAGAAAAATGAAAACAAATGTCCACAAAAAAGCTTATATCCAAATGTTCATGGTAGCATTAGTCATAACAGCCAATAACTGGAAACAATCCAAGTGACCATAAACTGATGAATGGATAAACAAAATGTGGTTTATCCATACAAGGGAATCTTATTCCACAGTTTAAAGGAAATGAAGAACTGATACAGGCTACACCATGGATGAACACTGGAAATATTTGCTAAGTGAAAGAAGCCAGTCACAGATCACACATTGCATGACTCCATTTACATGAAATGTCCAGAACAGGCAAATCTATACAGTCAGATGAGAGATTAGTGGTTGTCAGGGGCTGGGGGAAAATTAGAGTGTGACAGCTAAAGAGTGTGGGATTTCTTTCTGGGGTGATGAAAATGTTCTAGAATTTATTGTAGTGATAGATGCACAACTCTGTGAAACACTAGCATTCATTGAATTGAACAATTTAAATGGATGAGTTGTAGAGTATATGATTTATATCTCAATAAAGCTGTTAAAAATAAAATTAAAGGAGGGAATTGTAAAACAGTAAATTAGATCTCTCTCTTTTTTTTTTAATTTAAAAAATATTTAGCATCTTTATAGTCAAAAAAAAAAGCTGGAGAAATATGCACCTAATTGTCAAGTACAGTTCTGGGAGGATTTTCATTTTCTATTATTTATTTCTGTCATATTTGTACTTTTTAAAGTTTTTATTAAATTTGTGAATGACAAAAATAGACATTTTTACAAAACCCTTCCAATAGCCAATAAGCATAAGAAAAAGGTGTTCAACTGCACTCGTAATTGAAGAAGTGCACGTTAAAGCAATGAGCTACTGACTTTCACTTATGAGCTAGGCTAAGAGTAAAACTATTGATAATATCCAGGGTTGTCAGACGTGGAGGGGGAAAGGCCTCTGTCTACACCACCAGCAGGAGAGAGAATTTCTGGGGGTCCAATGGCCCTTATGGACAGAGCTATGCATGCCCCTTGACCTGCAATTCCACTTCTGGGAATTCAGCCTCAGGAAGCAGACAAGTGCTAACACAGCCACAAGGATGGACCCTGCAGTACTGTGAGGAGCAGCAAACTGCAAAGCACTCAAGTGACCGTCAACGGGGACCTTGTTAAACTGGGGGCTTCCATTCAACAGACGGTATAACTCCTCTAAAAATTCAAGATGTGGACTTACATTTTTGCTACCCAGAGATTCTTCCCTTTTAACAATATTTATTGAAGTATAATTTACATACCACCACCGATTTCTAGTAAATTTACAGAGCTGTGCAACCACCACCACTCTCTAGCTTTAGAGCAGTTCTGTCACCCCAAAAAGCCCCCTCGTGCCCACTGACAAGGCAACCCCTGCTCCCACCCCCACGTTCCTGGCAACCACTAATCCACTCTCTGTCTCTACAGAGTTGCCTTTTCTGGACATTTCACATAGATGCAATCATATAATTGGTGGTCATTGACCATACAGAGATGCTTATGATATTTCCAAGTTAAAAACAATACTTATAAAGGGAATACTAGTCAGCAATAAAAAGGAATGAACTACGGATATGTACAATAGCACAGAAGAGTCTCGAAAGCATTAAGCTAAGCAAAAGAAGCCGGAATCAGAAAACTACCTGTTTATGCCACTGATACTGAAGTCTAGAAAAGACAAATCTAGGGTGATCAGTAGTTGCCAGGGGCCAGGGGTGGGGAAGGGGACTGAATGCCAAAAGGCACCAAGGAACTTTCTAGATGATGGAAATACTTCTTATTATGACTAGAGTGGTGTGATGACACCACTGAGTGTAGTTGTCAAAACTCACTGAACTGTACACTTAAAATCAGTGAATTTTAAAAACGGGTAAGCTTTACTGTATGAAAAGTATACCTCAATACGGCTGATTAAAATACATGTAATAGAATCTTTCTTATCATTTTGTATATGTATGTATTTAAAATGTCTAGAAAACAACATACCAAAATATTAAACTATGGTTCTAGCTGGTCAAAAAGGAGGCAGTTTGAACATCAATAAGAAATATAACTACAATAGTTGAAAGACAAATTTGTATAAATCCATGGAGTTCATAATGAATCTTTAAATTTAGATACACTCATAGGTTACCCTTGGAAGATGCTGGGGAAATCAACTCATTATTTTGAAAACCATTTTAAAAACATTAACTCTGCCTGTCCTAAATCTCAGGGTACTCAAATAATTGGCAAGGAGAAGTTTCTCCTTATACAAGATTTCCGGCCAACCCAGGGAGCCAATTTGCAACAGATTCTCCTTCCCAGCGTCCAGATGCATCGTGAGGTGAGGTGCTCTATGAGCCTGTCCAAGCCCACGTTCCAGACTGCTCTGCCAGGAACTGCAGGAGGTATCCTGCTAACACTTGCTCCCACTCAGCTCCTCCAATCCGCTCCAGCTCTCCTTGGCCTGCTGCTGCTGTGTGCTCAAACAAGATACAGGCCGAACGAGGATGTACAGCCGCTAGGACCTACTGTGTGGTTGACGTCCCTATTTCAGCAGAAAAGAACTCGCAGAAAGCATTCCCCCATGCTTGGGCCCCAGACGGTCCTGTGGGGCTGGACTAAACCCACAGCCCATGTCTGGGCCTCAGAGCCAAGCAGCCAACTTCTAAAACAGTGATGCAGATTTTGCCAAGCAAAATGGGAGGGCCAAATATCCCGATATTTTTCTCTATCAGGGGTGAAAATAACAATAATAAAAACCAGAAGCTGATTTGCTTATCCGAGGGAAAGGATATATCTCCTGGGAGATCTGATCTATTAAAAAAAAAAAAAAAAAAAGTAGAAATGAGGGAATCAGGGAAGCGGCTGTGGCTCAATCAGTGGGGCTCCCGTTTACCATATGGGAGGCCCTGGGTTCGGTTCCCGGGGCCTCCTGGTGAAGGCAAGCCCGCCGGCACGGCGTGGTTAGCTGACCCAGCGAGCACAAGCAGCAAGGGGGGGATAAATGAATAAATAAATAAAATCTTTAAAAAAAAAAAAAAAAAAGAAATGAGGGAATCATCCCTAAATCTAAATAATTATTTTAGTTTCTCAAAAAGCAAAATAATGGCTTGTAGGGAACACATTGTCCCAGGTTAATGACCACGTTCCCGGCATTTTTAAAGCATTCCTGAATTTTACTTACAATATTAATCTCCACAGCATCCTTGCCGAACCTCACCTTCACTACCTTAAAAACAGTCTCCCAAAAAAACAAACAAAAAAAGTTTCCCAAATAAACAAACAAAAAACAATCTCCCTTCCACTTGGAAGGATTCTAGCAAATAAATGCAGAAGAAATGATAAAATTAGAACATAGCCATTTTGTAACCCCTAATAAAATAATAGGGGGAGCCCATGTGGCTCAGTGGTTGAGCACCGGCTTCCCACATACAAAGTCCCAGGTTCAATCCCGGACCCCGGTATTTCAAAAAAACAACAACAAACAAACAGAAACTAAAATAATGGGTTGTGGTAATGACCATCAGCAGCTGCTAAAATCCACTAAACCAGTGGTTTTCAGGCTTCCCGGAGCATCAGCATCCCGGAAGGCTTGTTAAAGCGCAGATCTCTGGGCTCTGCCGCAGAGCTCCCGATTCACTAGGTCTGAGCATTTGCATTTCTAACAAGTTCCCGGACGAGGCTGCTCCTGGTCCAGGGTCTACGTAGGAATGACAGGAAAAGGTGACAAGCCGATGGAGACCTTGAAAATGGACTGATCAGGCTGGCCCCACCCAAATCTACCAATTCATCTGAACATCACAAAATGAGAGAGCCCACAAGACAACCTGTGCCTCCAGGTGCGATGCCACTGCCACCAATGAAATATTCTCACAAAAAAGAAAAGAGAGGGGAACTCAACACCAGTTTATAGGGAATATGGGACCCAGGAAACATGTTAAATTCCAGAAGGGAAACTGGAGTGCAAATGTCCTGGTTTCTTTGGCAAATAAAGTACAAAATGAGGAGGGGCTACAGATTAAAAGAGACTTTAAGACACATAAAAGAAGTGGGATAGGGTTAGAGATGAAACAAGACCGGCCTCAAATGGCAATGATTGTTGAAGGTGATAGGCATGTGGGGCTGTGTTATACTGCTCTCTCTGCTTTTGCATAGGTGTGAAATTTTTCATAATGAAAAAGTGTAACCAGCACAAAAAAGATAAAACACAGATCACACACACACACATGCACATACACAGGGCAAGTCAAAACTAAAGGCATAGATTACATTTTTTAAAAGTCACACTTTAAATGGAGAACTTTGGGAAACAGAATGTAGTTGTTAGAAAAAAATAGACTTTGGCAACCCCTTCCCTCAAAATAAACATCTATGAGATAATCAGAAAGTTCTGAACATTGACTCGATATTTTATACGAGGGAATTTTGTTAAAGTCATTGGTGAGAAAATGGTCTTGTGAGAGGCCTTCACTTTTTAAGGCACTGTAAAGTATTTACAGATGAAAGGACACCCCTGGGATGATCTCAAAATAATGAGGGCAGGTAGGACATGAATGGGGCTGAAGTAGAAGTAAGATGAGCTCTTGCGTTGGAAAATGTCAAAGCTGAGTGATGTGAACAGGGGAGCTTGTATATACTGTTCTCTCTATTTGGTTGTTTATGGGACATTTTCCTTAAAGGAACAATGTTACTATATAAAATTTCTAAAAGGATCTTCTAGTTGTAAGCAGTGTAGATATTGCACCACCTCCCACTTGGCCTGTGTGTGCCCAGGGCTGAGTTTTCGGAGCACTATGGGTGATAATTTAATGCTCATGGACCCACTACAAGCCCTGGGCTAAAGTCTTCACTTGCAGCATCATCAAGGAGCATCCCCACATCCATCAGGGTCAAGTTTAACTCCATCCTAAAGATATGGGAACAGAGGCACAGAGGGGTAAAGTCATCTGCCTGAGGTCACACAGCTAAGAGGCAGAGCTGGAGTCTGAAACCAGGTCTGATTCCAGAGTCTGTGCTCTCCTGCCTCCCATAGGAGCTTGATGTGTTTGGCAAAAGCTCATCAGAGTATTTGCAGTAAACGAACCCAGCACAGTGCCTGGTACAGCATTACCATCCCAAATGGTTCACATATCAGGTTAAATGAGCTGAAACTCTACCCCACAATAAGGAGAATCTCACAGACAACCTTGAAAGCTAAAGAAGCCAGACACAAAAAAGGACATAATGCATGATTCTGTTTATGTGAAGCTCAAAATCAGGACAAAACTAATCTACGGGGAAGTGGATGTGGCTCAAGTGGTTGGGTATCCATCTACCATATGGAAGGACCCAGGTTCGATCCCTGGGACCGCCTGGTAAAATAAAAAAAAAAAAAAAACAACTAATCTACGGTGACAGAAGTCAGGATAGTCCTCACCCTTGGGCACACGGTGACTAGAAGGGTAGGGCACGAGGGGGGCGCTGGGCGCTGGTGTCCTGTTCCTTGATCTGGGGGCCAGTTACAGAGTTGTGCTCACTTTGTGAAAATCCATCGAGCCATGGTATGTGCACTTTTCTGGATACTTCGATGAAAAGCTTGTTAAAATGGAAGCCAATTATACCCCAGGGCCGGGGGAACGTTTGGTTTGTCCTAAGCAGTGTGACAAGTAAGAGGCACCTTCCAATTGTGATATTGATGTGTTGCCTTAAAATCAGAAAGAAATACAACAGGAAAAAAAAAAAGGACCCAGGAATCCCCATTGCCAGGAACGCTCTCTTATACAAACAAGATCAAGTGCAAGGATTCTGGCTCTGTCCATAAAAGGAGAGAGAGAAACTGGCTGCTTTCCCATGGCTTTGATGCCTCTGACAGTTATTATGTGTGAATTCCACTTTGGTCAAAGGAATAGGGGACCACGGAAGAGAAGCCTGTGGTCTTGCTAGAATGGCGTTTCCCAGACCATGTTCCACGGAACCCTACTCCCCTGAGATATTTTTTTGGTAAGTGAGAATCAGAGAGGTAGAGAAACTCTTCAAAAATGGTTCTGTGGACAAATCCATTTGGAAAATGCTGCATAATCCCTCCCTTCCATCAAGAGGCACAGCACACACCGGGACACCTATGGAACTGGCAGGTCCTAAAATCTGAGAGCAACCTTCCTCCTTCAAGCCCAGGGCTCCCAAAACAACATCTGGCCACAGAATTCTTTTCCCATCAAACACCCCATGAAGTTCACTTTGCCTGGAGAAAATTCAGTGAGTCTAGCAAATGAACAAGGCAAATACTAATAATACTAGCTGCTAAATCTGATTGCATGTCAGATGTTAGCTCATTTAATTCCTTCAAGAATCCCATGAGAGGCACTATTAATCCTGCCTTACAGATGAGAAAACCAAGGCACAGACAGGTTAAGTAGCTTGTCCATAACTCACCACACGATGAGTGTGAATAAAGACACATTGTCAAACGACCCTTCTGTGGTTTGTCTCTCTTCTCTTAAACAAGCAGAGAACTTGGGGACAGAAGGAAAGAAGGCATGCATGGGACACATCCTGAATCGACTTTGACAACTCAAAGGCTCCAGGTGACGTGGTTGTATTGATAAAAGGACTCACCTCACTGTGCTCCCAGAGCCTTGAGTTTTCAAAATTTGGGGGTGGTGAATTCAGGCAAAAAGTGTCAGGGCATACATTAGGATTGGTACAGGGAGGAAAGCAGAGGAGTTCACAAAATTGTAGCAGCGACCAGAGAAGAACAATCCCAGGAATAGAATTCTCCAGCACTAAATTGAAACAAAACTTGGTCTGCTGTGCCTTTCGGTGATTATTTTAGACCAGGGTTCTCAACCTCGGCATGATGGGTAATTCTTTGTTGTAAGACGTGCATTGTAGGATGTTCAGCAGCATCTCTGGCCTCAACCCACCAAGTGCTAGTAGCCCCACCCCATCATGACGATGAAAAAAATGTCTCTAGACATTGCCAGATGTCCCTGGGGGACAAAACTGTCCCCAGCTGAGACCCATTGCTTTCAAGTGAAAACAAGGGCTTTCCAGGGAAAAAGAGCTGAGGACAGCCGTCATTTAGTCAACATCAACCTGGAATGCCAGCTGCAGGTCAGACAGATGGGCAGATGGTGAACGCATCAGGCAAGAGACAGACTGCCAGTTGGCCCACCCTCAAGGAGGTTCTGCCTGGACTGGGCTGGATGGAGCCCGTCAAAATTCGTGTCCTCCTGGAACCTCAGAATGTGACCTTACTTAGAAATAGGGTCACGGTACATGTAATGAAGCCATGCCAGACTAGGGCGGGTCCTAAATCCCATGACAAGTGTCCTCGTAGAGGAGACACACAGAGAAGAGAAGGCCTTGTGAAATTGAGGCTGAGATTGGGGTGATGCACCTACAAGCCAAGGACTGTCGGGGGCCACCGGAAGCTGGAAGAGGCAAGGAAAGAGTCTCCCCTAAGCCTTCAGAGGGAGCGTGGCCCTTCCGACACCTTGGCGTAGGACTTTTGGCCTCCAGAACTGGGAGAGGATCAATTTCTGTGGTTTGAAGTTTGTGGTCCTTTGTTCCAGCAGCCACAGGACACGAAGGCACCACCTACTTGTTACTTCCTCACCCATCCCTCCTCCTGCATCACCCCCATGTCCTGCATCAGCCCCCCGGGCTGAAAGGACATGTTTGGGATTATTACACAGAACGGAGGGATACTAAGCACAGTCCATTGGTCACGGGCAGTTCTTGAAGGTTTTGGTGAAAGCTAAGGACTCTATGACTATAGCATGAGGCCGAGAGCATGGTCACGATGTCCTCACCGAGAATTCAGTGCTTCGTTCTTTGAGCACAAACGAGCTGTTCGGCAGCCTCTGGAAGACCATAGGACCTTGAGGTAGTTACAAGTCCCAGTTCTGCCCCACACTTGCTGAGTGACTCTGGGCAAGTCGCACTCCCTCTCTGGGCTTTAGGTTTTTCATTTGGGAAAAAATAATAAACTCTTTTTAAATGGGAGGCTGGCCTATCTCTATCATTTTCTTCTGGATCAAAGAGTTGAGGTTGAACCAATTGGGAATGTTCAGCTGCTTTTATGAAGGCAGTTTGTATTACCATCGATGTTTTATTCCCCAGAGGAATCAGGGGTAAAAGAACTTACCCCTGCTGCTTCAACATTAATGAAAAATAAATAAAATAGCCCATAGCCCAGCCAAAGAGTATAGTATTTGCACCTCATTGAGCTGGTTGTCAGCTTCCCTCAGGCCTTTACTACCAAGCCCCTGGCTCAAGGTTGACCAGACACACAAACCCGAGTGCCCCCAGGGATCAAGATGAGCAATGCAGAGTGGCCCAGGTCAGAGTCCTCTCCCTGCCCAGAGGAGGCACCAGCTTCTCTCCTCCAGCTGTAGGAGAAAGACCCAGCCAAGGTGGACCCTGTCTGGCCAGATTTTCAAAAGAAGCCAGAAGTCTGAATTTAGGTAGCAAATACCTGCTCCCACCCCCCAAAAGGCAAATTATTACTCACAGTTTAAATGCCAGACAGGCAAAATTAAAGCTCTCTGCACGGGATCTGGAACAAAGCCCACCTGCTGGAAGGACCTCTGCAATGGGGAAATAGCTTAAGGCCTGGGAGCAGAGGTGGAGGGGCTGGCCCCATGTATGGGAAGAGCCAAATGTGCAGCGGGTCAGGCAGTGGGGGACAGGCCCCAAATTGTTGTCTGCTATCAGTAAGAGCCACTACATTTATTGGGTCCCTGGCACCCATTGGGACTCGGACCAGGTAGTTTATAGACACCGTCCCTTGGAGACATTTTATTGCTAAGACTACTGAGACTCTGGAACCGAAAGGAAATGAAAGGCCCTGGCTGGTAAGAGTCGGAGCCAGGATTTGAACCCAGATCTGACTGACACCCAATTTACTCCTAGCAGAACGTCCTTTTCTTGCCGGTGGGTCCTATCCCCTGGCCTTCTTCCACCATCTGCTCTCCCCGCCTCCCCCAGGAAGCCAGACCTCACCTTACTAGGAAAAAGGCAAACAGTGAATCTGCCTATGCACTGTTGCCTTATGGCACTGGCCTAACACATTTGAGTACCAACTGTTGCAAAGTAGCTCCAGAAGGAAGTTATTTTAATTAGTATAGCTGAATTATTTTTTCCTCCCAACCAAGCGATGTTGGTTAGCAAAAGGTATGGTAGCCCCCGTGGAGGCTACTCCTGGAATACAGAGAGCTGGTCAACCTGGTCCTAAAAGCTGCATCATATTTTGTATCTTACAACCCTGGCATAGCCCAGCTTAAAATAAATGTAAACTCTCATTGTGGCTCTTAGAAGTTTAAAATGCACAAAGTCTTCAGAGGGCCATTAGCACTATCTATCAATTTTAAATGTGCATGCCCTTTAACTTAGTGATTGCATTGCTGGAATGTATCCTGCAGATAAATTCATATACATAGTCAAAAATAGACACCCAAGGAGGTTCCCCAGAAGCACAGTTTATAAGAAATGGTGGCATGAACCTGGTATGTTTCAAAAGGGATGATTTAATTAAAGATGCTGTGCTTGCAGATGATAGAGTATTATGCAGCTGATAAAAAGAATAAAGGCTAACATGTTAGAGAAAGATGTTGAAGATATGTAATTAAGTGGGACAAAAACTGAATGCCAATATTTAGGACAAAAGGAAGATTTGACATAGAGAAGTTACCGTAATTTACATCTGGAGATGGGGAGAGGATGGAGCCTGTGAGGAGGAGGGAATCAGGGAGAAAGACATTCGGGGAATGGCCGAAATGACCTGGGGTGTTCCCAGGCACTGGCCCCTTGGGAGAGTCTGTACTGTCTGCTGCCCACTCCCCCAGGGAGGGGAGGTGCGGGGGGGGGGGGGCGGGCATAGCACAGACAGGGCAAGCATGCATGAGGACTCGGGAAGTCCTACCATCCTTGGCTAGCTGCTTTCGGGGTGAGGTGGGAGGGTTCCTCCTGAACCCCTGAATCCTTGGTGTCAGGGTACAGGGACACTGGGCAGCACCTGCTTCTCCCTCGGTCCTTCTGACCATGTACAAAAGTTCCTTCAAATTCTTGCTTGGCCTTCCAAACTCAGTCTCTCCTCCACTGGGTGGCGGCGGGCAGAGGAAAGAGGCCCAAGGGGCAAAAAGGCCCCCTATGAAAGGCAGCCAGGCTGTGCCCCTGGCATAGGTGGGCTCTTAAAGGATGCCCTCCAGCCTAACCCTAAACGAATCACAAGTGGACTAAGGTAACTGGGACTGGTAATGGTCCTGGCACAGGTGAGAAAGAGCTGTAACTAAAATCAATTCAAAGAAGAGTCCAATCACCACTTTTAGCCCAGATAGGAATTGGATCTATGCAAAGAGATTATGCAATAGATCAATTAGGGGCAAGTTTTTCCCTTAGGAGAGGACCACACAGTAGGCTTCCTGGTTCTGCCATGCACAAGCGGTGCCACACTGGACAAGCTCCCTAACACCTGAGTATCCACCTACTGAGATTTGTCAGGGACTGGGCTTGGTGCTAAACTCCTCAGGCACATTACCTTGTTCAATTTGCCGACAGGGCGTAGCTTTGTGGAAACTCTTAGGCTCTAGAGTTCAAAAGAGCTGGGTTGGTAGATTCCTTTCTTCTTCATTGGGTAGTAGAGCTAACTTGAGCAAGTTATTCAGATTCCACCTCTGTAAAAGAGGGCCAGTAATCAAGCATCTAGCCCAAAGGGTGGTTGTGAAGACTTACTAAGAAGGGTAGTTACCTGGCAAAAGGACTCAACAAACATGAGCTAATTTCAATTAGCCCCATTTTACAGATGGAAGTTTGGGGAGGCCCATGCAGATGATTTCTAAATTTGCTTCTGACATTCTAGGATTCCAATAGATTGGAGTTGATCTTTCAGAAAATCTAATTAATGTGCATCTGATTTTAGAATTACACGGTTGTACTGAAAGCATACAATCTACCTGTTTGGATTCAATGTACTGCAAAAAGGAGGAGACGGCTTTACTCCCCTCCCCCAAAATAAAGCTTCCAAATAACAGGAGGGTAGGAAAAAAATAATCCCACTTTCCTCCCATATGTCTTCTCCTCTGGGATCCTCCACTTGTTCTGGAAAAGGGCAGAGAAATCCCTAGAGCCGAGACCAACAAGGCTGCAAAGTCTGGGTAATTTGCAAGGGGCCAGGGATGGCCTCAAGGAAAACGCTACCATAAATGGACATGTTTGCCTCTATCTCGGCCCTCACACAGAAAAGTAACGATAACAAATCCATAATGAATACCTTGTACGGAATCACATGCCTATTTCAGACATGATAATAAAGTTTAAAAAAAAAAAAAATGGTGTTTACCAAGCAAGACCAGGAGGCTTCTCGAAGACCCAGCAAGTCCCCTTTGGCCTCGCGGGACAGCAGCCCACCTGAGGTCGCCAGAGTACCAGGGGACAAATAGCACATTTTATGTAAAGTTCACAAAAGGTCAGTTTGGGTTTTCTTCAAAGAGATGATAAACACTCCCTTTGCTGGAAACACTTGGTCCCACCAGAAACCCAACTCCATCAAGAGGTTTTTATCCATGGTAAAGAAAAAAAGAGGATGAAGTTAGGGCATAAACTTGGCATCAGGAATCTACCACTTAATAGCTGTGTGACCCTGGGCAAGTTACTTAACCTCTCTGAGCTCAGCAGCCTTCTATAATAAGCAGACACCCTAATATCTCCCTCATGAGGCTGTTGCAATGACTAAATGAGATAAATGATGTGCAGTGCCTGGCACATAATTGCTCCATCAATAGTAGCTATTTCCATGGGAGGGTGCCAAAGAAAGACCGCTTTTTACTAAATATCCCATTTGATAGATTGCTTTCTACAACTTTCAGCTCAATTCATCCTCAGGTCCCTCTCTTTTAAAAAATCCTAAAATAGTATCTTTAAGCAAACCAAACCAATCAAAAAGACGGCACCAAACAAAACAAAAGCATGCAAAGCAGTTTACTAACAGTTTGCCTGTCTAGTCTGCCTCCCCTGGCTAGTTTGCTATCTAAACTAACAGTTCTGAATAATGTAACCAAACGCTCCAGGTCTTGGGTTTCCAAATATTTTATTTTCCTTTTTTGACAAGCATGGCTTTGAACCGTGCCTTTCCTGGAGCAGCAAAATCCCCACCGACCCTCTGCACAGGGAGAAAATTTACAGCAGAGAGTAGCCGCATTCTCCCTCACTTTGTCCAACTTTTTGGGCACAGGTAACATTTGTAGCTCCTGCTCTGCAGGAAAGCTCAGCTCTTACCCAGGTACACCTGCAGGTCCTGGATGCAAATGGGAACTTTCTGGGTATCTGAGGGCCTTGGGTCAACCTGAATGAGATTTTTCAAAATCTGCTGGATGGGAGGAGTGTGTTTGCCTGTGTGTGTGGGCAAGTCTGAAAGAAAACTGGGCTTTAATAAATGGACTGGATTATAATCAGCCTTATCTCCCCGGGGTTATCAACAAGTGCAGCCCTAGGCTGATGGAAAACATGCCCCTTTCTGCGAGCTTGTGTGCACGTGTTTTTAACTGATTTAAAGTGTTATCAACACCACTAAGCAATGCCTCCAAATCCAGTTGGAGCATTATTGTACCTGCCCAGGTGATGGCAGGTGACTTTTCAGTGAAGTTCAGTTGCATTTTTTGTGTGTGCCTAGAATAACGTTAGATGCCTGATTGATCAAAGCTGACCCTCTGAATGTCCAAGGGAGAGGGAGTGTCTCCCAGATTTGCCCCTTAACAAGACTCACGTGGTACTCTTAATTTTAAAATGTAGGTACAGCATCTCTGGAGCTTCTAACTCAGTGGGAGTTGGACCCAGGCATGGGCATCTTTAACGGCCCCAAGGTGATACTTATCATTGGCAACCTTGGGAAATGCTGGTTTGGGAGAATTCTAGGATGATGGAGCAGAGAGAAATGAAAATAGTGAAACTTGACCCTAGTCCTTAAAGGATGACGTCAGAAACGTTCTCAGCGGCCCCCAGCCCCTGTAGGATGCTCTGCTGGACCCTCAAACCCTGCACCCAATCTCTCCCAGAGGACCACCACTACTTACAGATCTTTAACTGGGGGGGACAGCAGAGAAGAAACTGGACGGAGAGCTCAGATCCGGCACACCTCCCAGGCTGGGGCGTCCAAATCTGCCTGCTGGCCGCGGACGCCTCTCTATATAGCCCGGGAGCTGCCCGCGGGTGGGAAAGGGGAGGTGGCCGAGGGGGCGGAGTGGGACAGGGTTTCGCGCGGCGCCCTCCGCAGCGCCCCCTGCAGGGACCGAGGACGCCGCTTTCGCCCGGACCGGTGGGCGCACTGAGCGGTGGGTGTCGGAGAAGGGGCGCCCGGGTCCCAGGGCGCGCTGGGCAGGGGCGCCACGGGCTGGCGCGCGCGGGGCCGGGGGAGTCACCGAGTCTCTGGGTCCCTAGAGCAAGGGGTAGAGTGGGCGGCGTCCAGGGGGATACTTGAGCATTTCTTCCCTGTCCTCCCTGGGTCGGTTGCCGCCGCAGCAGCTTTAACCTCCTCCTCGCCACGCGGGGGGCCGTGGTGGGTCTGCCTTGACACCTCCCCGCTCCCCATTTTATTCCTCTCCCACCGTCTGGAAAGGGGGCCGGAAGGGGAGGGCAGGGAAAGGGGATTTTTTGAACTTTGCAAAGTGCAAGGCAGGAGCCCCTGACTGCTGGGAATTGGGTGAGAAGGGAAAGTTTTTCCTTTTCCCACCTTGCCATCCCCACCCCCACCCCCCTGACTCCACCCACTCCTAAAAAAAAAAAAGAAAGCCAAACTGATGTGCACCCACCCCAGCCAAAAAAAAAAAAGTCATGCTACTGGACTTCACCGCTGAGATGTGCCACTGAGCTGCGTGACCCTGGGCAAGTCATTTCCCCTCCGTGGGCCTCAGGATCTCCAGCTGCAAAATGGGGGGTAGGGTGGGGGTGGGGGGAGTTGGAGTACGTGTGTGGTAACTGTAATTTACAAGGTGTATGTCAGCATCCAAAGAGAATCTTGGTGAACAGGTTCCCCTCAATTGCTCTCCTCCCCACCCCAAGAAGCCCTTGCAGATGGACAAGCGCCCCAAAACTTCTCTCCCCTCTCGCCCTTAGTAAAGCTCCTTTCCCCCTTGGGTGTGGGCCTCCGTGTGTCTCCTCTCCTGTGGGGCTGACACTCTCTCCGGCACTGTCTCTAGGTCTGTCGCTCTGTCCGTCGCTGTCCTTTGCCTTTCACTGTCTTCTCTAGGTCTGTCTGTGTCTCTCTGTCCAACACCGTCCATGTGTCTGTGTCTCCTGCTCTCTGCCTCTCCCTGATGTCTCTCTGTCTCTGGTCTCTGTGTCTCTCTGTCTCCCTGGCTCAAGCCCTCTCTCTCTCTCCCCATCTCTCTCTCTCTCTCCCCCTGGCTCTCCGTCGTCTTCTCCCTCATCTCTCTCCCCTCTCTGTCACACACGCACACGCAGGCCTTAAAAGGCAGTCGAGGCGGTGGACTGGCCCCGCGCCAGGCCGGAGACCCGCAGCCCGGGCGCCCCGCTCCCCGCCTGGCCCCAGCCCCGAGGTTCCCAGCTCGGCCCGTGCTCCCCTCCCCCGGGCGTGGCGGGCGCTGGGCGGGAGGCAGCCCAAAAAGGGCAGGCGTGGGCTCCTTCCTGCAGGAATTCCCAGCGCCGCATACCAGCCCGGGGCTGCCCGCTCCCCCTGACTAAATATGGTGCCGAGAGGCCTCCCGGCGCGGCTGGGAGCAGAGGAGGGGGCCCTGCACCCCGCGGGCTGTGGCAGACCCCCGCCGGGTGCAGAGAGGACCCCTCTGCTTGGGCCAGAGCCGGAAGGGGGCAGCCCTGCAGCGCTGCACGGGTCCCAGTTGCTTCAAGCCAGATTTGGGGGTGAGGAGGCGGTAGAGGAGTTGGGGGTCTCTTGCCAGGCTCTGTGCTTGGCACATGCCTTGTCTCATGCAACACCTGCTCTTGCAACGGTGTGTGTGTTTGGGGGGGGGGGTGCCATTATTCATACCGCCATTTTGCAGGGGAGAAAGCAGGCCCTAGCAGTACAGCTTGCCCAGGCTCTCACTGGGACAGTCATGGATTGGTACTAGGACTACTTCCAGAGTGGAGAAAGGGAAAAGCCCACCCAAATGGCCTGGGGGCTAAGGACAGATCTCTGGAGTCAGATGCCTGAGTCTAAATCTGCCAGGGTCACTTTCTACCTGTTTGATCATGGGCAAGGAGCTTAACCTCTCTGTGCCTCAGTTATCCCATCTGTAAAATGGGAAGAACATCAACTGCTCCCTGGCTTCTTGTAAGCAATCCTTGAGATGACCTGTACTTCACGTTAGCTGAAACCAAGTGAGTTGGACTGGGCCTTGGGGACGTCAGGGTGAGTAGGAGCCTGCCCTGCCGGCTTCCTGAACTCTCTCCAGAGCTCTGCCTCCCTCCAACATCAAGCTAACCTGGTTTTTGCCCCTGAGAACATCAGAGCCCAGCCTCCTGTGCCCCAGGGGCCCTAAATCAGAACGGTCAGAACAGCTCGTCTTCGGTTCTTTGGAAATGATGAATGAGCTTCTTCCCTACATGCCTTTTAAAGTCTACACTGTAAAAGGAGTGGAAATTGTCCCTGCGTTAGTACAGAAAGGATGTGGAGCAGAGAAATAAAGGAAGGGGGGAAAACTGAAGTTGATCATCACCTTCCCATACTGCAAAGATAATCCAGAGCAGACTCTCGGGATCTAACTTGCTGGCTGCAAAGTAAGAATTGACATTTATCGGAGGCATCGACATTATTTCCAAAGGGATTGCATTTGATTCTTTTAGAAGAGAAAAATTAAACTAACTTTTTAGTAAATGGAGACGTTGTGACAGTGAATTTTACTCCATGATTTCCCCTAATTCTCATAACAACCCTGTGAAGTAGGTACTTTAATTTTTCCCCCTCAGGAAACCAGATTAACTGGCACAGCTAGTTAGAGATGGGGCAGGAATTCCAAGCACAGCCTGTCTGATCCAGAGTTCATGGCAAGTGGGTGAAGACCCTGTGGTTTGGGACCCACATCTGCTAAGCTGCAGCTAGAAGTACCCTTGGGGTTGTCAGGGAAGCTCTGTGAGCCTCAGTGTTCTCAAGGAAAAGCAGAGGCGGTCATAATCTCTGCCTCAACTACCTTTCTGGGTCCTTAAATTTGACAGTATATGTAAAGCACTCCACACCTTTCTAGAAGTACCCAGGGACGGTATTGCACATAAGTTGTTCAAAAAATCCGTGCCCAATGCATGTAGCTCAGACAAAAATACATTGTTAGGCTAATTAAATTAGATGCCTCAGGGGAGTGGATATGGCTCAAGCGATTGGGCTCCTGCCTACCACATAGGAGGTTCCGAGTTTGGTTCCCCCTGCCTGCTAGAGAAGATGAGCAGGACAGCGAGCTGACACAACAAGATGACACAGGGAGGAAACACAATGAGAGACACAACAAAGCAGGGAGTGGAGGTGGCTCAGGCTATTGAGCACCTCTCTCCCACATGGGAGGTTCCCAGTGCCTCCTAAAGAGAGGACAAGCAGACACGGAGAGCAAACGACGAGCACAAAACAAGGGGGTGGGGAATAAAGTAAAAAAATAAATCTTTAAATTAGATGCCTCAGTTTTAATTCACATGGCTCAAAACCCAATTATTTTAAGATTGACGGAAAAAAGTTAATTTTTTAAAAATGTTACTTTGAGAACGTTCAAGTAATTTTCCTTGGCTTATTTATTCCTCTTTTCCATGAGGTGCCATGAAATGGGAATTTCCATGAACTCATGAAGCAAGATGGCAGGGGAAATTTCTGTCTTTTTTATCAACTATCTTAGTATTCACTACCAGCTTTAAAAAGCTCCAAAGTGTGATTCCCTCCAATCTTTTACTCATGTCAAAGATTGGGTTGGAACATGTTTTACTCTTGTGTGTGCTTCAGATTTTAATTATTTACAAGTACATATCCATACTCAAGTCCATCCAGTATAAGACCTGCACAGGAAGGACTCTGCGTCCTTGAGAATGAAGGGACATCATTTCTGGCCACAGGTATGACTCAGCTCCAAGTCCCTTGCACAAAAGAGTGTTTGTTTCATCCACAATGACCCCTGTGCTTCTCCAGGTACAAGACTGCATTGCGTAGTGACAAGCACCACTCTTTCCTTCAGCACCAATATCCAAATCAGGTTATCATGGCAACTCCAGATTTTCTACCTCTATCAGTAAGGGTCCTAGAATTCTCAACAAAAATTTCTTTAAAAATATAGTAATAAGGGGAGGGAAGCGGATATGGCTCAAGTGATTGGGCTCTCGTCTACCATATAGGAGGTCCAGGGTTTGATCCCCGGGCCCTCCTGGTGAAGTAGAGCTGCCCCACGCGGAGAGCTGGCGCAGCAAGATGATGCAACAAAAAGAGATACAGAGGAGAACAATAAGAGACACAGCAGACCAGGGAGCTGAGGTGGCGCAAGAGATTGAGCACCTCTCTCCCACTCCAGAAGGTCCCAGGATCGGTTCCCAGTGCCAACTAAAGAGAAGACAAGCAGACACAGAAGAACACACAGTGAATGGACACAGAGAGCAGATAGCAAGTGCAAAACAACAAAGGTGGGGGAGGGGGGAGAAATGAATAAATCTTTAAATATATATATATAGTAATAAGGGGAGTGGATGTGGCCCAAATGATTGGAAGCACCTGCTTCCCACATGGGAAGTCCCAGGTTCAGTCCCTGGTATCTCCTAAAACAACAACAAAAAAACAACCAAAGAAACGAAAAAACCAACTCAAGGGTGCCGATGTAGCTCAGTGGTTAAGCCTGGCTTCCCACATACGAGTTCCTAGTTCAATCCCCAGCCCTGGTATCCGGAAAAAAAAAAATCTATCTATATATATATTAGTAATGAAGACCACACAATCCTAATAAGACAGTTTTTACAATAATCAAATAGATCACTGTGTAAAAGCAAATGGTTGGGAAGCATTGTCCTAAATGCCTTTAAAGGCATCATCTCACCAGTGTTAATCCTTCAAGTACACTTGGCTTTAGGTTAAAAGGATACATCAACTTTTACATAATCATACAGGCACGTGAGTCATACACAATGTATTCTTGCACATAATTATAACGTTACAATTTATTCTATGCAAACATACATGCTAAGCTAAATTCATAATCTTCAAAAGCCACCTCTGCTCCTACTTGAGTTTTTAGATTGCCCAAGTTTCTCATTTCCATTTTACCCAAATCCCTCTTCTGTCCCAGTTCCCATCTTATTTTTATATAAAGCTAAATTTGTTCCTAAAGCTTCTACAGAATTTCTAAAATTCTCCCAACAACCCCATGAAAACTACCAGCAATGTACTAGCAATGATTTTGTGAGACTAGTTTGAACATATTTGTCTTTTCTGCCCTTGAGCTTTTTAAATGTCCCAGCCTATGTACCTATTTAAACTACTGGATTATATATTAATCGACACTGTTCATAAATCCTGAATATAGAAACTTCTAGAACAGATTTTCTCCACTTTTTAAGAATCCAAATCCCTCTTAGTATTTTGAAAAGATGCTTTTCTCTTTTCCAAATATAAAAACGTAGTATTAAAATCTATGTATATATATATATAAATAACATTTTTGTAAGCAAATACACATATATGCATATATATTTATATATCGTTTTGCAAATGTTTGTATGTATTGTGAGAATTTTGATTTTTACCCACAATAAAAATAAATTAAAAAATAAAATAAAGTAGAATTTTGGTCATGTAAAAAAAAATAAAAATAAAAAAAATAAAAATGTAGTATATGGCCCCACAGATTACACTGTTCCCCCCATGATCGACAGCACCCGTTCCCCCTCCCATTCCCACTCTATTAAGAATAATTGTTCCAGCGTGATATGGCTGGTACATACCAGGAAAAGTTCCCCTTCCTCAACCCATACTTCATACCCTCTAACCAAACGACTAGGTTGCTAGGGAGCCCCAAAGAAGGCCTAGAGAGCCATCTCCAATCATTCTTCTGGTCCTGATGTACATGAACAGAATAGTGATACAAACACCCTTTGCACAAAGGTGAGTTGCTTAATTTTTTTTATTATTAAATTACATATCAAAAGTATAAAAGTTGCTTAGGTACAAACAAGTTACAGAATAATGCATATAAAAGCACTCTGGACTACATGTGAAAATTGTTAGCATCCATTTCAATGCTTTCTACATGAGCACCCAGAATTGTAAACTCCAGCCTTTTTACTTAATCTAGTCCTGCATGATTGCAATTCCTGAAGTAAATTTAAGTGTCCACTGGCAACATCTTTGGATGTCAACCAAGTCCTCTGGGAAGAATTCAGATATTTATGTTCCCACACACAATACAAAGGAATTCATCATTTTTGTCAGATCTACAGATTTAAAAATGAAAATGGACCCTTATAATGCTCTGTGCGCACACGCGCGCACACACAAAATTTTAGCTCACCAAGAAGGCCTCTCAAAATCCTTGTATGGTTTAAGGGGATTTCTTCAATAATTTTCTGCATTCAGATAAAAATTCTTGCTTAATCTTTAAGGACTGAACACTATCATCACTTAATATAAAATCAAAAGTTTCAATAATTATCTAAGACTGCACAGACTCAACATCTTATAGAGAATGTCAATTTCACCAATTACAGCCCTTATCACTCTTCCTTGTGGAAAACAGTTAAGCTAAACATCGCCAGTGAACAGGTACCCATGCAAAATTTTATTCTGAATATGCCATACGACTTTTGCCAATCAGGAGCTGTATGCTATAATACTCCGATGTTCTCAGTGAAATGAGTCTGTAGATTCTACATTATAAAATTTTCTTTAATAAATATCAAAGTAGTGTTTTAGAGACAGCACTATAAGAGCGCTTCCAATTTTTCCATTTCAAGAATAAAAACTGATGTTTAATAAGACTTTCAGAGTCCAACTAAGTAGGGGTTGGCCCTCTCATAATTCATCTTTAATTGCACAACTGAAGGCCATGTGGAGATTGAACAATGCTATCTTTTAAAAGGTACTTTCTGGTATTGTTCCCAAAGCCTGTCTCTTCATGCTTATTTCACATTCTTTACATAATAAAATAAATTCTTTGTTTTATTCACAGCAAAAGTAAAAGAATTATTTTCCCCTCTACCTTTTAATTAAATCTTCTGGTAGAAGCCAAATGGTCTAAGGAAAGAAAAAGTACATTGTTACCTGGTTTAAAAATTCAACTTTAGATAGCAATTCAGATATTTAAACCTAATTATAAATGATTATCTGAGAAAACAGCTAGTAAATATCAAACTTTTCAAAATTACTTTTTTTTTTCTGGTTTTAGTGTTTTCTTAAATGTTTTTTAAAAACATGAATTTTCCTACAAATCCACGATTCCAACTCAAAGAAATTTAATTAATGTGCCATGTCAAAATGCATACAGTTTTACAGACATGTATTTTTTTAAGAGGAATTAACAGAATAGTAAAAATTTCTTTTATTCCTCACAAATTTAAGGATCTTTAAAATATATCCAAAAAAATACATTTTCTTCCAAGTCAAACCCAATAAGCTAGATGACAGAGATAGATTTTATTCACAAATGCAGAAAAACATGGGAAGCTTTGTGTTTTTGCATTTTGGTAACATTAGGACAATAAATAAGTTATCGAATACATAAAATTTTAAGATAAAAGATGCCCCAAGTGGAAGTGTCATCTCTTCACCACTTGAGAAACATGAAGATCTTCAATATTAGTATTTCTTCCCTTCCCTGTTCCTAGATGATCATCTGAAATTAACAAAAACAAATGTTAATACTTATCCCAAGTCAGTATAGGCAGATAGACAGACATATATTTAGTATATTTCAGGAAATTATATATTTAATATTGTATGAGTTCTTTAGATAGTTTAGGACAATGAAAAAAAAAATCACTTTTTTAAAACACTATTGACGAAATCAGAAATGTTTAATACAGAGATTCATTCTAATTATTCCAAAGTGTTTCTTGACTTTTTTTTTTTTTTTTAAGTCAATAGAATATACCCTAGGAGTAAATGCATGCATTGAAAACCTCTCATATCATATGTAGTAAGGAAAGGAATTCCCAAGAAAGGTCAGGGTGTTCAGTTAGCAATTTGATGGATGCCACAGCTCTTTAATTAAAAACAAAACAAAACAATCTTTCTTCAAATAAAAATAGCTCCCAGCAGCACCCTCTTGTGGCAAGGAGATAACTAGCATAATTTACATCTTACTACCCAAATCTTAACAGCTATCCAAGAAATTGTAGAAAATGTTCTTAAGCCCAAAACAAACACAATAAAGCTCCATGAGAGTTCAGATGAGCCCAGAGCCTGTGACCACCCACTGTGCTCCAGCAAGAGGCGAGGCAGGGCCCTGGTCACTTCAGTTTCTTTCGTCATGGGGAAAAAAAGGCTGAGGAAAGAAGTGTTCTAGATTAAAATAACCTTAAAGAGGCATAATGTCCAAATGCAACACAAACGCAATGGACAGACTAAATTCTTGAGAAAATATGAATCCCTTAGTTTTCCACTTTTTTGCAACTGAAAAAAAGGAAAAAAAAAATTTTTTAAATGACAATTTCGATGCAATTTTAGCACCAGAAACACTGAGTTTTCTAATTCTAAAAACCAATTTGTGATGATGGTAAAACAAAATTGTGACTATAATTAATAATGCTTAAAAATGGCTAAAATGGGAAATTTGTATTATATATGTTGCTCACACACACACACACAAAGACAATTTGGTGATATACACAGTTTTATCAGTACTTAGCTGGTAACCCCAAGTGCGAATACTTTTTTACAAGGCTGAATAACAGATGAAAATCTACCTCCCTCAATTTTTTTTTTTTTTTTTTTTTTTACCGGGAGGTTCTGGGTATCGAACCCGGGTCCCTCCATATGGGAGACGGACGCCCAACCATTTGAGCCACATCCGTCCCCCACCTCCCTCAATTTTAAGCAACTTTGTTGGATAGACCAAAACTAACAATTCCCTTAGAACACAATTTTAGGTTTTCTAGAAAAGTGTTCTAAAAAAAAAATGTTTCCATGTACTTGATAGATGTGCAATAAAGTTGAGCTAATAATGATTTTCTCTATTATAAAAAATCTGGTCTCATTTACAGCAAAAACTACTTTGCCTCCAATATTACAATTCCCTTTCACCAGCAGCACTAAGAAATCGGTCATTGTTTCAAAGGTGGGCATGCCTATATAAACCCTCTTCATTTTTTCTGCATTTTTAAAGCTTTGATGAGAGGAGGGCTTTCATCTTGGCATTCTTTGGACTTACTTTCAAATAAAAGAGAAATTCAATTTTAGTGTTTTAACTTTCAATTAGATATGTTTGTATGAAGAGAAACATAATTATTTGAAAAATAATTATTTTAATATTTATTAAATATTATTTTAATATTTTGATAACCTTTTCAATGATGTCAAATAAGAGTTATATGGCTTTCAGAGAGGAAGCTACAGCTTTCTGAGAAAGTAAATGGAGCACTTGAGTGTGCTACTGGAATGTGATGCCATTTTTGGCAGACAACTTTTCTCAACTCATTGCACAACAAGGTTATTATGGTGCCAAGAAAAATGCTGATGACCAAGAAAAATAATTTGCAAAATCATTGCAAATGATTTTAGCTCAGGGGTCATCCTTATCTCTGAGACTTCCACAGGGCTTTCCACAGAATAGGCACCCAAAATTTCACTGAATTTCAGAACTTGACTCTCTGATATCTCTGGCATTTTATATATAAAGGACCCAAAGTAACTAATGTTCACTCTCTCTCTAGGTGTGGTGTAAGATTACCAATAGCTAATCCGTGGCCTTCATCTCCGAGAGCAAGTCATTTCTTCAAGAACAGAACTCTGTTAAATATTTTAATGCTTAGATTGTAGAGATTCTATTTGGGTTGACTGTAAAGTTTTGGTAGTAGATGGTGGCGATGATAGCACAAGATCACAAATGTAATTAACAGCACCGAACCATACATGTGAATGTGGTTAAAAGGGGAAATTTTAGGTAATATATATGTTATTAAAATAAAAATTAAAAACAAAACAAGCCATAGGACTATACAACACAAAGAGTGAGTTATATCTATTATAAACAATGGGCCTATATTTAATAGTAAAAATAATCTTTCATGAATTGTAAAAAGCGCACCACACTTATGCAAGGTATTATTAATAATAGGGTGGTATATGCGAACTCTGTCTTTTATGCATAATTTTTCTGTAAACATACAACTTTTCTTAAAAAAAAGAAATATTCTAATTAATAGTCATTAACCATATATACTAAGGTGAGTGATTGTAAAAAGTATACAAACCAGAAAAGTTATTTTTCAAGAGGTTATTTTTCCTTGTGGGACTTATAATACCGATATCTCAGGTTGCTGTTTTAAAAAGTATTAATGTGTACAATATCCACTGGTGACAAATGAATAGAGAAAATGGTATTGTGTAAATATACAATAAGTGGGTAAATAGATAAAAATATAGTAAATATCTATTATATTTTTAAATATGCATATGCTTTGATCCAGCAATTCTTCTAGGCGTCTACAGGAAAAAAATAGTTATATGTGTGGACAAAGAAGCAATGTTACTTTGCAACAATGTAAAAGCAAAAAATTAAAAACATGTAAAAGTACATCAGGAAAGGCCATATATGGAATACTACAAAAAGTTAAGAATGAGGTAGAAGTAGATCTACACATGTTGACACAGGAATTACAAGACACATTAAGTAAAAAAAGCAAACTGCAAGGTAATACATACATAACAATGCATATCATTTAAATTCACAGCAATGAGTCCTGAAGGATACCCATCAAACTGCTAACTGGAGTGACTCTATAGAAGAGAGGAGAACTGGGGAGTCGGGGAGAGGCAGGGAAGGAAGAGGTTAAAGGGGACATTACATTATGTTATTTGAATTTTTAAAGAGATTTGTTCATGTACTTACACAATTAGTGTGTTGTGTTTTTTTTTAAAAGTACTTGCCAAATAGTAGGCACTACTGATAGTTCTTTATGAATCCCTGAAAAGGGAATTAGAAAAACTTCACCATGATCTTTAAATGGAAAAGTGTACTAATTCCACTGATAATTACCAGGTACAGCCTTAGATGAGTCGCTTAATCTTAGTTTTGTTTTTCTCAACTGTTAAATAAATAAGAATGATTTCTTTTCCAACTCAGAATTCTAAGGAATAGGAGAATAACTCCTAGTGAAGTCATAAATAACCCCAAAAGAGGTCATCTTCATTCACAAATATTTCACTGTCAGTCCTTAAGAGACGCAGCAAATATTTAACATGATCAATACTGCTCCTGGCAGTTTAGGAAAACTACAAAAGGCAATTCACATTTTAGATGTTTCCTAAAAGTTTATTTCAAAATTCAGGATTAACATTTACTCTGATAATCAGCTGTCTCAGCCCTACCTATGAAGGTCCTTTTTGAAGAGAGCTCAAATTTCTCCCATACTTGGAAACATTAAGCGGTAAACCATACAATTCAGATTACCAAACTGAGGGTCTGTTGCTGATGTAATCAAATGAAAGCTCATTTAAAGAGTAAGCATTCTGGAAGATATGTGGGCTATTCTCCTAAGAACGTGATATCTGTAGATAACTACCACTCTTTTAAAAAAAGTATCCTGAAAATGTGAAGGACACAGATATATATATCTGGCTCTATCTATATTCAGCAATCTTGCCTTTCTTTATTTTTCAGTTTTTGGGGGTGAGCAAGATGACTTGCTGAAGCGCAATTTATGCAGTATACCAAGGATCTAAGCTCCTACAAAGGTGAAAACCAGGTTTTTTAATACTTCTGTACAGAAATTATATCTAAGAATTTTGCCCAGTCATTCTGCTCCACCCCAATCCCCTCCCTCACCCCCATCCCCAAGATTGTCTTTCCAAAAAGCATTGTGTTTTCTGGAGGCTAACCCAGACTAACTATATTAGATAAAAATGCAATTGAACTATGACTCAAAACTTCAGGAAAAACTATTCCAAAGATTAAAGTATATAGGAAGAATATATACTTGTTGACAGGTAAATGATAAATCTCAGAAAACTCACCCATTTGCTTTCTTTCACTAGGTTGTCTACCAGAATTTGGGTTTGGATGTTGAAGGGAAGACCCTTTCAGAAACGCATTTCGGATACCATCCTTATTTCCATGCAAGAAATGAGCTAAAATTCCATATAAAAGAGGTCTATAGTAGGAAGAAAATAAAAATCAATTAAATTTGCATAAATAGGAAAGCTTAAAACATGTATTCTTTAAAATGGTCAAGTAATTCACTAAAAAGGGTGATATATGGGAACCCTGTAGTTTATGCATGATTTTCCTATAAACCCACAACTTCTATTAAAAAAAAAAAAAAAGTTACATGATTATAATCCAAATTGTAAACTGTTCATGCTCTTTTAAATTTAAGAGTACCATGCAACCCCAAGGATGATTTTAAAACCCAGAGAAAACATGTAAACCTCATCAAAACTGAAACAATTTCAATCAATTCACAGGAACTCAGCTTTTAACCCCAAAGCTCAGTATAATATTTCCCAGTACTTAACATTGTCTGATACACAACAGGTATTCAATAAATGCTTACTGAATTAATAAATCCAGACCCAAGGAAATAAGTTCTCATGTCCCGAGAGCCAGATTGCCTGGTTGTTGACCCTGAGTGAGTTTCTTAACCTGCCTCAGTTTCTTCCTCTATTACTAAGGATAAGCATAGTCCCTACCTCACATGGTTGTCATGGACTAAAAGAGTTAATAAATGTCAAGTGTTCAAAACTGTGTCTGGCACATATTACATGATATATAAATGTTAGCTGTACAGGAATTGGGTGATGACTAATATTTAAAATGCTACTTTATAGCTTACAAAGCACTCTTAACCTCTTTTTTATCCCAATATTGTGATACATAATCATCACCCCCAATTTATTAACAAGAGAACCACATTTCAGAGAGGATTTGCTGGAGATCCCATATATAAAATTTTATTTGAACCCAAGTCCCATGTTCTTTCCCTTACATTGCACTGCCTAGATACCTATGTTAGTACCCTTGCACATTTTTTCACTGATAATAAAGAGAGGTACAGCACAAATGTTGTCCTTTGTTTCCAATCTCATAATTGAAAACCTAATTTAACAGATTTACTTTTTGAGATATCTATCTACTTATTAGCTGATGTGATGGTTGAAAGTATGATACTCCCTTCAGAAGGTGGAACCTAATTGACCTCTCCTTGAGTATGGACTGAACTCACTTCTAACGAACACAGTGAGGCATGAGTGGCAGTGTGTGACTTCAGAGACTAGATCATAGAAGGCACTGTGGCTCCCTTCTTAAGCTCTCTTGGATCACCTGCTCTTGAAGAAGTTGGCTGCCAGGTCGTGAGGACACTTAAGCTGTCCTACGAGAGGTGCATGTGGTGAGGAACTGAGGTTTCAAGTGAGGGAGCCCCTTGAAAGCAGAGCCTCCAGCCCCAGTCAAGTCTTCAGATGCCTGCAGCCCAGACTGGATTATTGACGCAACCTCATGAGAGACTCTTGAGTCAGAACCACCCAGCTGAGTCACTCCCAAATTTCTGACCATAGATAATAAATGTTTGTTTTAAGCCACAAATTCTGGGGTACTTTGTTATGCAGCAATAAATAACTAATACTACTGTATACCAAAGCAATTTTTCCATACCACAAGGAAAATAAGAAAATAAGATGCCTCAACTCTTAGAAAAACACTACCTACAAATATAAAATAGATCTCTGTTTACTTTAAACCAATGTTTCCAAAGCAATAATTGATTCAAGATTTTTTAAATTTTATTTTAAAAATTAACATACAATAAAATTTACTTAAGATTTTAAAAGTTCAAGTTATTATTTTTTTTTTTTTACCAGGAGGTACCGGGGATCGAACCCTGGTCTCTCCATATGGTAGACGGACGCCGAACCTCTTGAGCCACATCCGTTTCCCAAGTTATTTTTTAATGTTAGAAAAAACACAGTTGGCACATTCAATCTGCAATTTCATGGATATTAAGATTTTTTTGTTTTTTGTTTTTTTAAAAAAAAGCTTTAAAAAAAAGAGACAATTTAAAGAAAAATATAGTCTACAATACCTTATCAGCAATTCTCAAGCACGAAAGCTCTGAAAACTAGAATTTTCTTCATAAATTTGGCACACACTCATTTGGTAGCACAGCTTGACCTAACATAAAGCTATTTATAATTTACAGATATTATCCTTCTTTGCAGAAAAATTCTTAAATGTCACTGGAAAATATTATTGTGATTGTGGAATACTATTTAAACAATGAGATACCGTACTGCTCATCCTAAGTCACCCTTAGACTCCTCCAAATCATTTTCTCAGTGTTTTCAATTACATCAATTTTATACATTTCAAAAACTGTCAGAATCTATGCTTTTTAAAGTGTCACCCACTTTTTGTGTTTAGCACTCAAACATTCAAAACACTGTTGATCAAAGTGTACCCGTGGAATTCTGCAGGATATGAATAATTATGCCAACAAAGGATTTTTTAAACAACTTTGGAAACCTGAGGTGGACAATGTTCAATGGCTCTCTTTATTAAAGGACTTCTCAGAGCCTTGCTATACTAATAGGCAGTGTGAATCTTCAAGAGGGGCTCTGGCACGGGGGCCTTTCCACACTCATTTGGCCCCAGTTCCCTTTTTCGGTGAGCATCTCACAAAACAAGCATTCCATGGATCACTCTGGGAGCAACTGATTCCCAATACCACAGAAAATGTTCACTGTTACCCTTCCAGTGCCCACAACCATGCCTGGCATATAGCAGGCATGCAAATATTTTCAAGTGAATCAATGAGCACTGCCACATCTCTTACAACAGCAAAACACTGGAAAACAACCTAAAGGTTGATTGAAAAGAAAATATATAAATCAATAATGGTAAATGAACATGTTATAGTTTTTTAAAACAATAAGGGAAACCACGGTTATTCTAGGAAGGGATGGGAATAGGCTACGTGGCCTTCAAAGATACCGCTAACATTTATGTATTTTAAAAAATCAGAGGTACAACATAACATTCTAATTTTGAGAACTTGGAACATAGATGTTCTTATAGCACTTTGTACTCTTTGGTATGTCTGAAATAGCTCATAACTTTAAAAAATCAAGAAAAATGGAGAACTATATTGGCTGGCCTGAAAGACAAGTCACAGACCATGTAGCATACAATCCCTTATGTATGTGGAAGAAAAATAAGTTTATAGACTTTAAATATATGGTATATGTTTATGGTATATGCAAGAGAAAATGCTAACTGTGGTTTTCTTTGGGGAGTCAGATTAGGGTGTAGTAGGCAGGGGGCACAATGACTTTGCTACTCTTCTATTTATACTCTTCTGTGCTATCTACATTTTTTACAACGAACAATTATTTTCACTAAAATTAAAACAAATTCTAACTATTCTACTCAAATGAGATTTAACCTATTTCATCCATTGTTCTTCCCTAGGAGTTCACGGCATTTCGTGTCAATATTTAATCAGAGATGTGTAAACAAGGAGTCAACTTGTTATATTCATTCATCATCTTATGCTTATAAAACCCTTCTGTTAGAGCTAGATCATAAACTACCAGCACAGAGCTAGATAGTCTAGATACTTAGCATATACTAAAATTAAAATGCTATTTCAAAACAGCTACTTTACTACTTAAAAGTATAGTGCTATACTATTCTATTAGTGCCCCAAAGTACACTATTTAAAATAATATTTTTGCTCTAAAATGTACTGTAATGGCAATTAATTTCCTTTTTAGTCAACTTAGTATGCTATTAAAGGTTTCTGCAGGCATTTAATATTAGCATAAAGACTTTAGAAATCAATGGAACCAAGTTAAGAAATATTTTTTTCCCTTTTTACCAAAATCACCCAGATTTTATATAGATGACAAATAAACTTTCTTGGTAACTGAAATTTAACTCAACAAGCATTTATTTGCCAAATACATGTCTAAAAAGCATTGTTAGATACTATGACAAGTAGAAATTAATTTCACAGTCCATGTTCTTAAAGATTCTCTGGTGGAAGGGCAAACAAACTATAAGGAATAATGAAACGTGTATAATAAAAGTATAAGCCAAATCTTAAAGAAATATAGAAAAAAGGTTAATTCCAACTTTAAGGGAAAAGGAAGGATGCATGAAGAATTGAGAAAGAGCTAAATATTTCGTCAGACTCTGAGTTTGTGGAAACTGACAAGAAGGGTTGAGGAGATGAAAATAATGAATTTGATTTTTGGACACAATGAGTTTGTGATGCCAGCAGAAATCTGAGCACATAACTCAGGAGATCTGTCAGATCCATCATGGAGGCATCATTAAAGACTCAAGAGTACTTAGAAAAGGAAGGGGTAAACAAGAGGAAAAGGAGGCTGAGGACAAAACCTGAGGGCAGGGCCACAAATTAAAGGAACCTTAATGGAGTCAAAGAAAGAGACAGAGAAGAGCATTAGGGCGACAGGAAAACCGAGACAGATAAAGGATCATAAAAGCCAAATGATGATAAGAGTTTAAAGGAGTAGTACTCAATATTACAAAATGCTGCAGAAACTCAAGTAAAACTGGGTTTCTCAAATTGGAAATACATATACATCTCCAACCTTGGTGTTGGGGGCTTGATAAAAAGTGCAGGCTAAATGTGGCATATGATCCTGGGACACTTAATTTTATACAGAAATTTATAGGGGAGTTAAATTTAACTGCTATGTTATTTAAAACATTTTTATGATAAAAACAAATACAATTATACCATAAAATAGAATGAAAAAAAAATCAATGAATTTTTGGAAAGAGAAAACATAAGACTTCAAGGAAATTTCTTGCTAGGGGAAAGGTGCTTTCAGCTATGTTCTCAGACTTCCTAGATTATTATTTTGCCATTTAGTGATCCTCTGGGAAAAGCTAAGAAATGCTGAAGTAGGAAAATAACTAAGAAACTACTAGAAGGTGATCACCTCCTTTACAAGAGCACAGTTTCTGAATAAATGATGAGGGAGAATTTAAATTACAGAAAGGGTAAAACAGAGAATAATAAAAGGAAAGCAGAGTGCTGATTTTCAGAAAGTCTGGCGGTAAAGAGCAGTTCAAATAGTAACTTGGGGTTGGGAATTGATAGAAGATTTTCTTAGGAAAGGGAAGATCTGAATCCCAAGTCCTAAGCTGAAGTGAAAGAAGCAGGATAGAAGAAGATTTAAATATGAGGAAGGAAACAATTGATAGAGCCAAGCCTCAGAAGAACAAAAGGGATGAATCAAGAAGCCAACAGGGGTTACCCTTGGAAAGAAGTAGAGATGGACAGTCCTTTGAAACCACAGCAATTTTGGCTCCAGGAAGCAGATACTTTATCTGTTCACTGCTATATACCTTGGATTTGTACAGTGCTTGAAGCATACTGACCTGAATAAATACCTGCTGAAATAAACTGAAATAAAACCAACAGTAAGCAATTATGACTCCAATATCTGAAAACTTATTTTTTTTTTAAAAAAAACTTCTTACATTGTATTATCCTTTGATTCTTCAAATGCATTTAATTCACGGATGAGAAATTGTCTGTCCAATGGGACAACAGGCTGACCAGATTCTGGAGAAAAAATCAAAAGCAAATATGATTCTGATAAGAACCATGCTTACCAGGTATATACATTTTTCAGATTTTGGAAGAATAGCGCAAACCAAAACAGATCCAACTGCATATGATTCTCAAAATATGTATTTTGATAAATGCATAAAAACACAATGTTAACACACATTTTTTGAAATTAATTTTTGGTTGAGAAAATACTGTTCCTATTCTGCAATACTAGGTATCAGAAGTCTGTTTTCTAAGAAGCCAGTAAATTAAACACATGACAGTACCAATAATTTATTTTTGAGAATAAGTTGTGGCAACAATACTAAAAGTAAAATTAAACTTAATACGAAATAGTACTGGCAAAGATGCAGGGCAATGGTAACTCTGCTGGTGGGAAAGCAAAATAGTACAGCTACTTTAGAACAGTTTCTAACAAAGGCAAGCAAACACTTAACATACAAGCCAGCAATCCCTCTCTCAGCTATTTATCCAAGAGAAATGAAAACTTATGTTCACATAAAAATTTGTACCTGAATGTTTATGGTGGCTTAACTCATAATTGCAAAAAAAACTAGAAACAACCTAAATGCCCACCAATGGATAAGTAGACAAACAAACTGGTACAGCCATACAATGGAATGTTGTTCAAAGGAAAAAAAACATGCCTGAATCTTTTTTTCTGAGTATTAATGGTATTGCATAGCCATCTATAACAAAAAGATAAGTGGAGATGTTGATATCAAAGATCCTTAAACCAATAAAATCATTAGTCTTTATTCAGTTAAATAATATGCTTAATATTAAATAAAGGATCTGAAATGGAAAGTTCTAGCTTCACAAAGAATGCATTCTTGCTTCCAAAATCTACTTCATATCCTCTTTCTCTGATGAGGCGCACCTCCAAGGCACGAAACAGCCATGGAAGCATAGCTAAAACCTTAAACAGGGGAATTAAAGGATGTACCTGCACAATGCTTTTGGTCATCCCTCACAATCTCATTCCTCTCCCCATCCCAAAGGTAACCACTATCTTGACTATTGTGTATCCTTTTGGGAGGGAAGATATTTTAAAAGTTGGCAAAAGAGAATAACTATAATAAAATAAACCCCAGCCTCACTACCCAAATTAATAACTGTTAGACTGCAAAAAATATTACTTACTTTTTTTACTTTCTTCTAAAGAAATAAAATTTAACAGATAAGAGAAATTTACTTTATCTGCCCACCCCCTTTCTCCAAGATGATTTCTCTCCCTCACCTGAAAATGAGTTTGGAGTTTACCCTTCTAGCCCGTTTAAATGCCTTGCTTTTATAGATACATGTGTATATACCTAACCAATACACAGAAGTAGTATTCTGAGACTTTACCTCCAATGTTCTGATTTTTTTTTTTTTTTTTTTTTTAAAAAGGAATCTAGGGGGTCGGATGTGGCTCAACTGGTTGGGTGTCCGTCTCCCATATGGAGGGACCCGGGTTCGATCCCCGGGACCTCCCGGTAAAAAAATAAATAAATAAATAAATTAATTAATTAATTAATTTAAAAAAGGAATCTATATATTTAATTTATATGTGTGTAAAGAATATCCATAGAAAAGACTGAAAGCAAATAGGACAAAATGTCAACAATCATTTATTCTCAGTATCAAAAATCATGATGCTTTTCCCAAGTATGAACCTAGTTATTGATCTTCCCCTACAGAATCATAAGCCTCATAAGAACCTGTTCAAGCTACAGAAGAAGCTTATGTAATTTTTATGCCCCAGTCACTTATATGACACTGGTAATAGAATTAGACTTCCAGGCTGAACACTTTCTGAGAATTGGGAGAAGGGGAGAAGTAGATTTTTTTTTTTTTTTTTTAAAGTGCCTCCACGAGGCTTTATTTTATTTTATTTTTTTACCAGGAGGTCCCGGGGATTGAACCCGGGTCCCTCCATATGGGAGACGGATGCCCAACCATCTGAGCCACATCCGTCCCCAGGAGAAGTAGATTTTGACTCAGGTGCTTAACAATAACCACTTACCGGCTATGAGGACAGATGCCGTATACTTATATTTGTTGAATTCCAAATACTCCCGAATCAATTCATTAATTAGAAGGTTTTCATGAGACAATGGTGGTCGTGGTTCACTTTCATCATCTAGGGCACTGAAAACTTCAGCTCGGATCCTTGCTTTTAAATGCCCTAGTACACCCTTTTTTTCCAAGGTGTCCTTTAAAACTGTTGAATATAAAATATTAAAATATTACTGCTTCAATTATAGAAGAAATTCTTGTCATTCTTAGGTATACTCTGAAGATAAACATTGAAAAGGTAAATGGCATAAAAGCAGCTCTCAGTCTAACACTAAGACAATTATCACATTAGCTACCACAAGCCTTGTTTGTAATAAAAAAATAAAGTTACCAAATTGCAGTGATTTGCTATTTTAATGTATTTGATCAAATTCAAGTGTATCCCTCCCTATAACATCAGCACTGTCAGGGGCTATTGTCTAATATGCTCTCTTCTGTGTGTGGGGGGAAAAAAAGAGATAGAATTACAGTTAGCATACTGGGACTTGAACTTGATCCATAGTCTCTCATATATTCAAGAGTGTTTGTTACTGAAAACAAGTTCTGTGTGTCACTAATAATCTCTGATTGGTCTAGAAAGAAGACAACTGGTTAAAGAAAACAAGTATACCCCATAAAAGGAAAGAATGTATAAGGTCTTTTGTATAAAAAACTTGGCTATCCAGAACCTTTGGAGAATAGACCATTTTTAAAATATATATTTTTAAAAGGCAATTATTAACACTTTAAAACAGTATGATTCTGAAATTTTATCTAAGCTTAGTTAGAAATCTAAAATGAGACTATATCACTGCCTTTTTTTGTTGTTGTTGTTTTTTAGTTTTTCTGTGGGGTTTTTTTTCCTATTGCCCTTTTTCAGTCCCAGGATCCCATCCAGAAACCACATTAAATTTAGTTGTCATGTTACTTTTTTTTTTTTAATTTGTCATATTTTTTTATTACCACCATCTTAAGGAGTCAGGAATATATAAACTAAATGTAATATAACTTTTACATTAGAGTCATCATTACAAATATCAGCAGCAGTGATATGGCACTTAGTTAAAAATGCTAGTATGGATAGTGAGGACCATAAGACTGAATTGATTCCATCCCTTGCAGTGGTCCAGAACCTTCTCTCTTTAATAGTCCCTAATGGCTCAATGACTTAGCTCCACATAATCCACACATCTCACCCACAGTGACTGGAACATAGCAAAAAACTCAATAAACGTTATCTAGGAGCATTCTAATACAGTGTAGTATACTATTGGTAAATAAATGTAGCTTAACACTGTATTACATCCTGCCAAAGGTACCAAATAAGTACTCCACAATAATGAAAATTCATAAAGGGAGCCCTGGGAACTTAGCTATGTAGGCATGGACACATACAATTTTTTAAAGCCTTGATAACAAGAACAAAATATCCTGTGTCATATACTTACAGTGATAAAATGTAGAGTAGACTTCTTGCCTTTCTTTCTTTCCCCATGTTTTTAAATCAACCCCCTCAACCTTTTTGCAGGTATGTAAGAAATAGCTATCAATCACACTTTGTAAAAGGCCCGTAAAAGCCAAGTACAGACTTATCAAACCCTCAGGATCACAACTAAAGCCCATTCTCTAATTCCATGATTTTTTTAATTGGCAAAGATCCTGTGGAAATTACTCTGTATTGCACACAGCACATCCTCAGTCTCAGCAGAGAAATGAGAATAACTGGAGCTGGAGTCAGGAAACCTCACATCTCATCCTCCTCAGATGTCCTCCTAAACAATGAGTTCTACCTTCTAGAGAGAGAACCAAGTGGAGTGAAAAATGTGAAAATGCTTAGAAAAAATAAAAACCTATAAAATCTAAGATAATTGGTTGGCAAACAAATTTTCAGTGGGATTCTCTTGGACACAAACACATTCAGAACTGGGGAATGCAGAAGAAATACAAAGAGCTCTCAATGTCTGAGAAGGGCATACCCCATTTCCCCAGAAGTTACACCTTCATCTGTGGTCCCATATCATTTTGCTCTTCCCTCATTAATGTGCTTAAAACACTGTAACAGAACTTCAGAAAGAGGTTCTTAACCTGGTTTATAGCCACAGAAGATCTTTAAACCCTCTGAAATCACATGCTGTATGTGTTTTCCTGGAGTGAGAGAGTCCATAGATTCATTTGAAGTCTGCTCATTGGACATATGCTTTTTTTTTTTTTTTTTTTTTTTTTTAAATCACTTTTCACCAGTCCAGTGCTCCAAATATAGACTTACATCAATGGCTAGTGAATGACATTCTCAAAAAGGTCCAACCTTCTCCAAAAATATTTAAAAATTACCAGTTTAGATGCTGAGTTCCCTGAAAACTAGAACTGGTTTTCTTCACTGGGCAGCCATATAGCTCAGTGGTTAAGATCCAGAACTCTGACCCATCATTTCTAGGTTCCCAAACTCTGCCTCTTACTAGCTAAATGACTGTGGGCAAGCTATTTCACCTCTCAGAACCTTAGTTCCCCCAGGACTCTATGAAATGGATGTAGTAAACTATCCACCTCATACGGTTATTACAAGGAAACAATCAGATAATGGGAGTCAGCATGATGCATGCCATATAAGCACTCAGTCACAGACAACTATAATTATATTACTAGTCTGGACAGCTGCTTCAACGATAACTGTACAAATGTTATCAGCTTAAAGACAGTCACATAACTACCTTGGAAGAACTTTTCCTATTACACAGGAGAAGACTGCTGGGGCTAGATTTTCAACCTCCAGTTTCTCCTGATGGAAAGGCAGAACCTCCTTCACAAATGGCTTAGAACTGTACCTAACACCAATAATGGTCGTATTATACTCATCATCACCGTCATGATCAACCCCACCTTTATTTATTTATTTTTTCCAAATTAGTTCCCCAAACTTAGGGCCTGGTATGGTACCCTGACTAAAACAGGTAGAAGCTAAGTAAATGTTTCAAGATATTGCTGTGGTGCCAAAATCTTTCACCAGAGCAGCTAGGGATGATATAAGCAACCAGAGCCTCCATCCAAAACCTTTAGAATCCCCCTATTGAATCACTATCTAAACCAGTGGTTCTCGACGTGGGGTAGATTTTGCCCCAACCCCACCCCGCCAGGAGGTATCTGCTGTCACAATTGGGGGGGGGGCGGTACTGGCATCTAGTGGGTAGAGGCCAAGAATGCTGCTAACGGTCCTGTAACGCACAGGACAGGCCCCTGCAACAGAGAACTACCTGGCCCAAAATGTCAAGTGAGTTAAAAAAACACCCTGATCTAAACCATCATCCTTTTTTGTTCCCTTTGCAGCAATGATTGTTTGTTGTCCCATTAGACCACAAGCTCCCTGAGGACCTCGTCTGACTTCTCACCGCCGTACCCCTAGCTCCCAGGGCAGGGTCGGGCCCAGAGAGGTTGGGTAAGGCTTGCCAGATTCAGCCGATAAAAATACCGGACGCGCAGTTAAATCTGAATTTCGGATAAACAACGAATAATTTTTTAGAATTTTATCTGGCAAACTTAGGTCGGGGGTCCCCTGGCGGGGTCAGGGAGATGCGCCAGGTAAATGCAAATTCTGCGACTCCTCCTCTACCTCAAAGCCTTTTTCAGTATTGCTCCAGTGCAAACACTTCCCTTACAGAGTCCCCAGCGCAGCGGCCGCCACACCAGCTGGATGCTGCTTAGAACCTGACACCTGCGCGTTTTCCCTCTGTCCCACCCTCTTCACAGGTTGAAGGCCGGATGCTTCCCACCCAGCAAGCCTCCTCACTCGTACTCACCAGCTTTCAGCTCCGCGACCGTCGCCATTTTCCAACGGCCGCCGGGGTTGCGCCCCGCGCGTGCGCACGCGCAGCTCCACCCCGCTCCGTGGTCTGTAACCAATAGGCGCACAGCTCTCTCCGCCTCGCCCAGCCCCCGCCCCTCTCAATTAACAATCTTTATAATTGGGTGGATAGGGAAATGGCCTAGACAGATTTCACCAATCAGAGGGCGCTGTAGGCGGGTGCTGCTGAAAGGGGAAGAAGGGAGCGTGGGGTCTGGGACAGTTTGAGCCTTTACCTGTGATTGCTGCTGTCACTTTTGTGTTTAACATTAATCAGCCTTCATGATCTGCCAGCTGCTCATCTCTGCAGCCCCAGGGACTGATTGCTAATAGAGCCTATCTATTAAGCCAGTGAGTCTCAAACTTGAGCAGGCATCAGAATCACCTGAAGGACTTGGTAAAACGGTGGCTGGGCCCCACCCGTGAAGATTCTAATTCAGTAAATCTGGGGTGAGGCCCAAGAAGTTGCCCTTTTAAAAGTTCCCAGACAATGCTGATTGTGCTGGTCTGGAGATAATTTTGAGATCTACTGTATTAAGCATTTACTTTGAGCCGGATACTGGGCAAAATGCATTACACGCGTTAGCTCCCTGATTGCTATTGATACTCCCATTTTACCGATGAGAAAACCGAGTCTTAGATAGTTAAAGGGACTCATCGAAGATCACCAGCAAATGGTAGAGCTGAGAGTAGAATTCAGACTTCTCGCTCTTCAAACCCTCTTCCCTTCCACTGTTATTTAGTACTGGGCATTGGACATCAATTGTCTTAGACAAGGATGCCCACGGTCACCACTCTTATTTAATATTGTGTTAGAGGTACTGGCTCGAGCATTTAGGCAAGAAAAATATATAAAAGGCATCCAAATTGGAAACGAAGAAGTAAAAATTTCACTATTTGCAGATGACATGATCCCATACATAGAAAACACTGAGAAATCTACAACAAAGCTAATAGAGCTGATAAATGAGTTCAGGAAAGTGGCAGGATATAAGATCAACATGCAAAAATCAGTAGCATTTCTGTACACCAATAATGAGCAATCTGAGGAGGAATTCAAGAAAAAAAAATTCCATTTACGATAGCAAAAAAAAAGAATCAAATACCTAGGAATAAGCTTAACTAAAGATGTAAAGGACTTGTATGCAGAAAACTACACAACATTTTTAAAGGAAATCAAAGAAGACCTACACAAATGGAAAAATATTCCCTGTTCATGGATAGGAAGACTAAACATCATTAAGATGTCTATCCTACCCAAACTGATTTACAGATTTCATGCAATCCCAATAAAAATAACAACAGCATTTTTTACTGAATTAGAAAAGCTAATTATGAAATTTATTTGCGATTTATTTGGCAAGGGGCCCCGAATAGCCAAAGACATATTGAAAAAGAAAAATGAAATTGGAGGAATCACACTACCTGACTTTAAAACATACTACAAAGCTACGGTGGTTAAAACTGCATGGTGTTGGCACAAGGATAGGCATACTGACCAATGGAATAGAACTGAGAGTTCCAATATAGATCCTCACATATACGGTCAATTGATATTCAACAAGGCCACCAAGCCCACTCAACTGGGAGAGAATGGCCTCTTCAACAAATGGTGCTTGGAGAAGTGGATATCCATATCCAAAAGAATGAGAGAGGAACACCATCTCATGCCCTAAACAAAAATTAACTCAAGATGGATCAAAGATCTAAATATAAGAGCCAACACCATAAAGCTCCTGGAAGATAATGTAGGGAAGCATCTACGAGATCTTGTAGTGGGAAATGGTTTCATAAACTTTACACCCAAAGCATGAGCAATAAAGAAAAAATAAAAACTTTTGCACTTCAAAGGAGTTTGTCAATAAAGTGAAAAGACAGCCTACTCAATGGGAGAAAATATTTGGTAACTATCTATCTGATAGGGGCCTAATATCCAGCATATATAAAGAAATCCTACTTCTCAAAAATAAAAAAACAAACAACCCATTTTAAAAATGGGCAAGGGATTTGAATAGACACTTCTCCAAAGAAGAAATACAAATAGCTAAAAAGCACATGAAAAGATGCTCAATATCACTAGCTATTGGGGAAATGCAAATCAAAACTACAATGATATCATCTTACACCAATTAGATTGTCAGCTATTGAAAAAAAACAGAGGACTACAAGTGTTGGAGAGGATGTAGAGGAAAGAGAATGCTTATCCACTGCTGGTGGGAATGTAGAATTGTGCAGCCATTGTGGAGGACAGTTTGGCAGTTCCTCAGGAAGCTAACTACAGAACTGCCATAAGATCCAGCAATCCCACTGCTGGGTATATACCCAGAAGAATTGAAAGCAGGGACACGAACAGATATATGCACACCAATGTTCATAGCAGCATTATTCGCTATTGCCAAAGGTTGGAAACAACCCAAATGTCCATCAACAGATGAATGGATAAGTAAACTGTGGTTACATACATACAATGGAATGTTACTCAGCTGTAAGAAGGAATGCAGTATTAGCACACAGGATAACTTAGATGAATCTCGAAGACCTTATGTTGAGTGAAGTAAACCAGGCACTGAAGAAAAATATTACGTGACATCACTGATATGAATTAAGCAAATTGAGCAGACTCACAGACCCACATTCTGGAAGACAGGTTTACAGGAGATCGAAAGGGAGTAGAGGGTGGTGAGCTGATGCCCATATGGGCAAAATCTATGAAAAGGTGGAAGAGTGTAGTTGTGCATTGGATGGGTGTGACAGTGGTACAGTGATGTGATTGGGTTTAGCTTTGCTAGTCTGTGAGGAGGAGTATTGTGGGGGGGGGGGGTTGGGTTGGACTATCCATGGAATTGGGGGGAGGGTCAGGGGAAGAAGCAGGTGAGCTCTGGGGATTTGCAAGTCTGTGATTAAAACTACAATGTTTGGAATGTTCTTTTGGCAAATATGGCAGGGTATACGGGGCAGGGCACACCAGGGGCAGGCTTCTGTGAAATACGGAAGTGTTCATTGTTTTATTTATATCAGTGGGTAGAGACCCACACAATAAACAAGAAAATATTAAACTACCATCCTGGGGAGTCCTGCTATGTTCTCATTTAGAGGGACAAGAATCCCTGGAGAACATAGGTGGTGCCTAATAAAAGAAAACAGACCAATATGTCAAGCCTTCAATATTATTGCAAGTAAATATGAATCTTATTCTTCAAAAATTGAAACTTATTGGTTACCATAGGTTCTGAGGGGAGGGAAGAATAGAATAGATGGAACATGGGGCATTTTTAGGGCATTAGAATTGTTCTGCATGACCTTGCAATAATGGATACAGACCATTTTAAATTTTATCAAAACCTATAAAAGTGTATGGTCCAAAATGTAAACCATAATGTAAACCATTGACCATGGTTAGTAGGAATGCTTCAATATTTGTACATCAATTGTAACGAAATGTACCATCCACATGTAAAATGTTGTTAATAGGGGAGACAGGAAAGGGGGAAGGATGTTGGGTATATGTGAATCCCCTATATTCTGTATGTGACTTTTCTGTAACCTAAAACTTCTTTGAAGGTAAAATGAAAAAAATAAGACACTTGGGGAATATATGGAAGAAAATGTCACTGTACATACAAGACAACAGATCCTACAGTGATGAAAGACACAATGTCCAAAATTTTTTTCTTTATTATTTCAAATTTTTAATTTTTTTGTATTTTGTTATTTTTAAAACTATTATTATTTCATTTTCTTATTAATTTTATTTGGTTATTTTGTTGACTTCATTTTTGGAGAGGTTATGGATCACAGAAGGGTCACAACTGTGGCAGGGGAGGATCACTGGTGCGGGGTGTTGGTAATGGGGGTGATGCATGGGGAGGAGGTTCACCTGGAGCATCCTCTAAGGCATATGAATGTGTTCAAGTGTTCATGGGGCATTGTCTAGGTGGGTGGAGATTCACACAGTAATGGAAAGAAAACTGAATTCTCATCCTGGGGAATTCTGCTACTTTCCCTTATAGGACAGCAAGAATACCCCAAGTACAAGGGCAGTGCCTAGTGAAGGAAGACAGACCATTGCACCAGGCTTTTTATATTGATAATTGTACTTATGAACCTTTTCTTGCCAAATTGAAACTTAACTAGTACTATATATTGCCTAAGAGTTGCCTCCTGAAAGCCTCCTTGCTGCTCAACTGTGGTCTCTTTCTAAGCCAAACTCAGCATATAAACCATTGCCTTCACCCCAATGTGGGACATGACTTCCAGGGATGAGCCTCCCTGGCACCAATCACCAACTAGCAACACATCTGGAAAAAGACCTTGACCAAAAGGGGGAAATATTAAATACAAATGAGTTTTTATGGCTAAGAGATTTCAAGGTGAGCCAGGAGGTCATTCCAGAGGTTACACTTATGCACATCTCAGCAGGATTTCATTGACTGCCACAGTAAACAGTGCCTCAGATAGCAGGACTCCAGAGGGCTCTAGAGACATCCAGACACTGTAAGCAGGGCAGTCAGCTCAGGAATTCAGCACTCTGTCAGTGGACCTTACTTTGGAATTTATGCTGCCCCGAATAACAGAGTTAGACGCATTTATAGTGTCCCCACACACAACTCTTCTGCCCCTTTTATTTGAACCTATAATTAACACTATACTTGATAAATATATGTCCCAGAGACTTAAATCTTTGGTCCACCCATGTGCCAGTTGAACCCTGAATCTCATCAGAGTTGCAAAACTTATTCTCAAGTTCACTGGACTCACCCAGGACAGCTAACAAGGAGATGATGATGGACAATACCCATCCCAAGGAACAGAGAATGTCTGCAACTGCAAGCAAGCTATTTCCATCCATCTGTCCCATGGGATCTAAGCCCCCTCTCAATAGAAGCAGAATGGGCACACCATCCCAAAATCCTGAAGATTGAGGAGTGAATGATGGACTAAATTGGACTTATTATTATTCTACTATAGACTTATTATTACTCTAGCAATGGAAGAACTTTTATCATTGATATTCAGACAGTGGCCACCAGATGTTCTGAGGGGAGGGAGAGGGAAGAGTGGGTGTAGTGTGGGGACGTTTTCGGAACGTTGGAGTTGTCCTGCAAGGCATTGTGTGAGAGGGAGGGAGTGAGGCATGTGGGAGTCCCCTATATTTTCGGTGTAACATTTATGTAATATAAAGTTCTTTTAAAAATAAAAATAATTAATTAAATATAAATGAATAAATAAAAGCAAAAAAAAATAATAATAATCTAAGAGCTATTTGAAAGACTCAGCTCTGGCATCCCAAGGAAATGAAGAAAAATGAACACAAGAATAATGTACTTAGATGTCAGAGTGAAGTTGTGTGATTCCAGATGTATTGCCAGAATGGCCAAAACACTTGGTAAATAAGAGCATGTGACCTAGATTCTAGAATAGTTCTCTTTCAACTGCTGGTCTCAACTCATTAGTAGGTTTTGAAATCTTTTTAATGAATCTCAATGAGTGTTTTTTTAAATTGTAAATATATGTAACATAAAATTTACCATTTTAACAATTTTACAGTGTGCAATTCAGCGGCATTTAGTACATTCACAATGTTGTGCAACCATCACCACTGTCCAGTTCCAGAACAATTCCCATCAGCCCCAAAAAGAAACCCTATATCCCTATTTCCCCCTCCTCCCAGCCCTTGGCAACCATACATATACTTTCTGCATGTATGGATTTGCCTATTCTGGATATTACATATAAATGGAATCATACAGTATGTGATCTTTTGTGTCAGGCTTTTTTCATTAGCAGAATGTTTTTTCATCACAAAGGATAAATGTATAAGGATATTCATTATAGCATTGTTTATAGCATATGAAAACTATGCACACCTATTAGAATGGTTAAGCAAAAACAACTGATAATACCAAATGCTAGAAAAACAAAATGGCATAGTCACTTTGGGAAACAGATTAGCAGTTGCTTATTAAGTAAAACATACACTCAACATACTAGCCAGTAATCCCACTTATTAGATGTTACCCAAGACAAACGAAAACTTATGTCCACCTAAAAACGAGTACACGATATTTTCCCCAAACTGAAAACAGCCCAATGTCTTATGAGTGGTGAAAGAATAAGCAAACTATGGTGTGTTGTGCAATGAAATATTACTTGACAGTGAAAAGGAACCAACAACTAATACAGGAAACAACTTGGATGAATTTCAAATGTATTACACTCAGGGAAAGAGACCAGACTCAAAGTGCTACATCCTGCATGACTCCCTATGACGTTCTGGAAAAGGCAACTATAGGGACAGAAAGAACATCAGGGGTTGCCAGGGACTAGGTATGAGGAGAGAGGACTGTCTACAGAGGTGCACGAGGGAACTTTTTGGAGTGAAGGAACTGTTCTATATCCTAACTGTGGTCTCATGACTATATGTTTATCAAAATTCATAGAACTGTACACTTAAGATTGTAAATTTTATTCTATGTATCCCAAAATTCAACTTTTAAAAATATACCGTAAACATCAATATCATCAGTAAGGAGGGACTGGTTAAATAAATTATAGTATGGCCAAAAAATGAAATAGTATGAAGTCATACCAAAGAAAAGGGTGTTCTATATATAATATGTTATATATAACATATTCTATATATAATATGCACCAAGATGCATAGATATTTTTTAAACTAATCAATTTTATTGGTACTTATTAATAAAGCATACAATTCATCCCAAATGTACAATCAATGGTATTTGGTGTAATCACATACTTGTGCATTCAGCACATCAATCATTATTACAGCCTTTTCATTATTTCAATAATAGTAATATTATTAAACAAAAAACAGACAAACAAATAAACAAGAAAATTCTTCAGCTCGCAGTCTCTCTATGCTTCCCATGCAGTACATAGCTGCTATTTCTGACTATTCTTGCACAATTATTTATTTATTTATTCAGCAGTTTTATTGGGATATATTCACATACCATACAATCTATCCAAAGTGTATAACCACTGGCTTTTAGTATAATCACAATGTTGTGCATTCATCACCACAGAAAATTTTAGAACCATTCCAGTACTCCAAAAAGAAAAATTCCACACTCCTTAGCATGCCTTCCCCAGCCCTACATATCACCAATCTAATTTCATCTTTATAAATTGGCTTGTATTTACATTTTATATAAATGGAATCATACAATATGTTACACAATATGTTTAGTTCATAATAGTGCAATCATACAGTATTTGTCCTTTTGTGTCTGGCCTGCTTCACTCAACATAATGTCCTCCAGGTTTATCCATGTTGTCATATGCGTCACGACTTCATTTCTTCTTATAGCTGTGTAATACTCTATTGTGTGACTACACCAAGTTTGTTTATCCATTCATCCGTGATGGGCACCTTGTTTGTTTTCAACTTTTGGCAATCGTGACTAATGCCACTATGAACATCCGGTGTACAGATGTCTTTTTGTGTCAGTGCTCTCAGTTCTTCTGGGTATATACCCAATAGTGGTATTGCAAGGTCACGTGGCAAATCTATATTCAACTTCTTTAGGAACTGCCAAACAGTCCTCCACAGTGGCTGTACCATTCTGCATTCCCACCAACAGTGAATCAGTGTTCCTATCTCTCCATATCCTCTCCAACACTTGTAGTTCTCTGTCTTTTTAATAGTGGCCATTCTGATAGGTGTGAAATGATATCTCATTGTAGTTTTGATTTGCATTTCTCTAATCATTAGTGATACTGAACATTTTTCATGTTTTGTTTTTTTTTGCCATTTGTATTCCTTCTTTGGACAAATGTCTATTCAAGTCTTTTGCCCATTTTTTTCAATTGGGTCATTTGTCTTTTTATTGTTGAGTGATAACATCTCTTTATATATCCTGGATATTAAATGCTTATGGGACATGTGATTTCCAATATTTTCTCCCATTGAGTTGGCTGCCTTTTCACACTGCTGACAAAGTCCTGTGAGGTGCAAAAGTGTTTAATTTTGAGGAGGTCTAATTTATCTATTTTTTCTTTCGTTGTGTGTGCTTTAGGTAAAAGATCCAAGAAACCACCACATACCACAAGGTCTTTAAAATGTTTCCCTACATTTTCTTCTAGTAGTTTTATGGCCCTGGCTTTTATATTTAGGTCTTTGATCCATTTTGAGTTAACTCTTGTTAGGGAATGACATATGGGTCCTCTTTCATTCTTTTGGTTATGGATATCCAGTTCTCCCAGCACCATTTGCTGAAGAAACTGTTTGTCCTGTTAACGTGGACTTGGTAGGTTTGTTGAAAACCAGTTGGCTGTAGAGGTGAGGGTTTATTTCTGGACTGTCAATTCTATTCCACTGATTGATTTGTCTATCTTTATGCCAGTACCATGCTGTTTTGACCACTGTAGCTTTGTAATATGTTTCAAGATCAGGCAGTGAAATTCCTCCCACATTACTCTTATTTTAAGAATGCTTTTGGCTATGCGGGTGCACTTTCCCTTCCAAATGAATTTGGTAATTGCCTTTTCTAATTCTGCAAAGTAAGCTGTTGGGATTTTGATGGGTATTGCATTAAATCTATAAATCAGTTTGGGTAGGATTGACATCTTCACAATATTTAGTCTTTCAATCCATGAACATGGAATGTCTTCCCATTTGTTTAAGTCTTCTTTGATTACTTTTAGCATTGTTTTGTAGTTTTCTGCATATAGGTCCTGTACTTCTTTGGTTAAATAGATTCCTAGGTATTTGAGTCTTTTTGTTGCTATCGTAATGGAATTTTTCCCCTGGTTTCCTTCTCAGATTGTTCTATACTAGTGTACAAAAACATAACTGATTTTTGCATGTTGATCTTGTATCCTGCACTTTGCTGAACTCATTTATTAGCTCAAGTAACTTTGTTGTAGACATTTCAGAATTTTCTAAATATAGGATCATGTCATCTGCAAATAGTGAGAGTTTTACTTCCTCTATTCCTATTTGTATCCCTTTAATTTTTTTTTCTAATTGCTCTAGCTAGAACTTCTGGTACAATGTTGAATAACAATGGTGACAGTGGGCATCCTTGTCTTGTTTCCGATCTTACAGGGAAAGTTTTGAACTTTTCCCCATTGAGTACTGTATTAGTCAACCATAAGGGGTGCTGATGCAAAGTACCAGAAATCTGTTGACGTTTACAAAGAGTATTTATTTGGGGTAAAAGCTTACAGTTACAAGGACCTAAAGAGTCCAACTCAAAGCTATTTCCTCACCAAACTCTGTTGTCACATGTTGAAGCAAGAAGGCAGGCGTAGTCTGTAAGGGTTCAGCCTTCCTCTTTCTTTTAAGGCTCCGTGGGTGGAGCTTCCTCCAATCTCAGCTGTAGGCTAGAGGCTCATTTCTTTCTGGGCTCAACTGCTCTGTTCTGTTCACAAAGTCAGATGTAGACCTCAGGCTCATCTCTCTTCCCTGGGCCTTCACCGTGTCTATGGAGCTGTCTCTCTTCCTCTGTGTTCTTCTTCATGTTTCTACTACTGTGTCCTTGAATGAACAAATGTCTGTTTATATAACCCACCAACGGGGTGGGGACTGTTAACACTCTACTGATGTGGTCGAATCAAATTCCTAATCTTAACATAATTTAATCAAAGACAGCTCAGCTGAATCGAATACAATCAAAGGGTATCCCAGAGGAACAGACCAGTTTACAAACATAATCTCTTTTTTGGAATTCATAAATAATCTCAAACTGCCACAAGTACAATGTTGGCTATAGGTTTTCATGTATGCCTTTTTTTCATATTGAGGAATTTTCCTTCTATTCCTATCTTTCATAGTGTTTTCATCAAGAAAGTATGATGGATTTTGTCGAATGCTTTTCTGCATCAATTGAGATGATCATATGGTTTTTTCCTTCAATTTGTTAATGTAGTGTATTACATTGATTGATTTTCTTATGTTGAACCAGCCTTGCATACCAGGAGTAAATCCCACTTGGTTGTGATGTATAAGTCTTTTGATATGCTGTTGAATTTGATATGCAAGTATTTTGTTGAGAATTTTTGCATCTATATTCATTAGTGGGATTGGTCTGTAATTTTCTTTTCTTATAGTGTTCTTTATCTGGCTTTGGTATTTAGGGTGATGTTGGCTTCATAAAATGTGTTGGGTAATTTTTGCTGCTCTTCAATTTTTTGCAAGATTTTAAACAGGATTGGGGTTAATTCTCGAAATGTTTGGTAGAGTTTACCTGTGAAGCCATGTGGTCCTGGACTTTTCTTTGTTGGGAGATTTTTGATGACAGATTCAATCTCTTTAAATGTGGTTTGTTTGTTAAGTTCTTATATTTCTTGTAATATCAATGTAGGTTGTTTGTGCATTTCTAGAAATTTGTCCATTTCATCCAGGTTGTCTAATTTAGTGGCATACAGTTTCTCATAATATCCTCTGATGATACTTTTTCTTTCTGTGGGATCAGTGGTAACTTCCCCCCTTTCATTTCTGATTGTATTTATTTGCATTTTTTCTCTTTTTTTCTTTGTTAGTCTAGCTAGGGGTTTGTCAATTTTCTTGATCTTCTCAAAGAACCAGCTTTTGGTTTTGTTGATTTCTCTTGTTTTTTGATGTTGTTGTCAATTTCATTTATTTCTACTCTAATCTTTATTATATTATTTCTTTCCTTTCGCTTGCTTTGGGATTGGTTTGCTGTTCTCTTTCTAGTTTCTCCAGCTTCTCAGATAGATCTTTGATTTTAGCTCTTTCTTCTTTTTTAATATAGGCATTTAGGGCTATAAATTTCCCTCTTAAGTCTGCCTTCGCTGTATCCCATAAGTTTTGATAAGTTGTGATCTTGTTTTTATTTGTCTCAATGTATTTACTGATTTCATTTGCAATTTCCTCTTTGACACACTGATTAATTAGGAATGTGTTATTCAGCCTCCACACCTTTGTGAATTTACCTCTTTCTTGTCTATTATTGATTTCCAGTTTCATTCCATTATGATCTGAGAAGGTGCTTTGTATAATTTCAATCTTTTATATTTATTGAGAGCTGCATTGTACCCTAACATTGGTCTATACTAGAGAAAGATCCATGGGCACTTGAGAAGAATGTATTACCCATCAGTTTGGATGCAGCATTCTGTATATGTCTGTTAGGTCTAACTCATTTAACATATTGTTCAAGTTCTTTGTTTCCTTGTTGAGCTTCTGTCTAGTTGTTCTGTCTAACAATGTGAGTGGGGTGTTGACATCTCTAACCATTATTGCAGAGATGTCCGTTTCTCCCTTTAGTTTTGCCAGAATTTCTCTCATGTATTTTGGGACATCCTGTCTAGATGCATAGATATTTATGATTGTTATATCTTTCTGGTGGATTGTCCCTTTTATTAATATATAATGGCCTTCTGTATCTTTTATAACTTTTTTGCATTTAAAGTCTGTTTTTTCCCAATATTAGTATAGCTACCCTTACTGTTTTTTGGTTACTGTTTGCATGGAGTATCTTTTTCCAACCTTTCACTTTTAGCCGGTTTGTATCGTTGGGTCAAAGGTGAATCTCTTGTAAGCAGCATATGAAAGGCTTATTTTTTAACCCATTCTGTTAGTCTGTATCTTTTGATTGAGGAGTTTAATCCATTCACATTCAATGATATTACTGTAAATGCATTATTTGCTTCCACCATTTTATTCTTTGGTTGTCATATGTCATATCTTATTTCCGTCTCTTTTTTTACTCTTTTGGTTATCCTTTCTGCTATTCTTTCTTCTATACTCTCCTTCAAGCCTCTCTCTCCTGTCTTTTTCTTTCAGGCTCTAAGACTTCCTTTAATATTTCCTGCAAAGGTGGATTCTTTTTCACAAACTCCTTTAGTTTCTGTTTGTTTGTGAGTATTTTATACTCACCTTCATATTTGAAGGACAATTTTACTGGATAAAAAATTCTCTGCTGATAGTTTTTCTCTTTCAGTATCCTAATTATATCATACCACTGTCTTCTCATCTCCATGGTTTGTGATGAGAAATCCCCATTAAGTCTTACTGGGTGTCCCTTATATGTGATAGTTTGCTTCTCCCTTGCTGCTCTCAGAATTTTCTCTTTTTCTTTGATGTTTGACATTCCTGAGTATTATGTGTCTTGTAGTAGGTCTATTCAGATTTATTCTGATTGGGATATCCTGTGCTTCTTGGATGTATAAGTCCATTTCTTTCAATGAGAGTTGGGAAATTTTCAGCTATTATTTCCTCAAATACTCTTTCTGCCCCTTTTCCCTTCTCTTCTCCTTTTTGAACTCCCATGACACATAGGTTGTTGCATTTTGTGTTGTCATTCAACTCCCTGAGCCCTTTCTCAATTTTTTCCATTCTTTTCTCTCTGTGTTCTTTTGTGTCTTCAATTTCAGCTGTTCTGTCTTTAGTATTACTTATTCTCTTCTAACATTTCAAGTCTGCTGTTGTATGCCTGTAATGTGTTTTTTGGAGATTTATTTATTTTTCTCCCCCCTCCCCCCCATTGTTTGTGCTCGCTGTCTGCTTTCTGTGTCTATTTGTTGTGTGCTCTCAGTGTCTGCTCATCTTCTCTTTAGGAGGCACTGGGAATTGAACCTGGGACCTCCTATGTGGGAGAGAGGCGCTCAATCACTTTGTTGTGTCTCTCATTGTCTTTCCTCCTTGTGTCTCTTTGTTGAATCATCTTGTGCACCCATCTGTTGCACCAGCTCGCTGTCTTGCTCATCTTCTCCAGGAGGCACCAGGAATCGAACCCAGGACTTCCCTTGTGGTAGGCAGGAGGTCAATCACTTGAGCCACAGCCGCTTTCCTCTAATGTGTATGTTTTTTTTAAACAATTTATTGAAGTATATCATTCATAGATGAACATACATAAACTATAATTGTTCAGTAAACATCGTGATCTTACAAAACAAACATGCATAACATCATAAAGGGCTCCCACACATCACTCCCCCCGCCCCCGCCACAAACACCCTGCATTGTTGTGAAACATTTGTTAACAAATCATGAAAGAGCATCGTCAAAGTATTACTACTAATTGTAGTCCATATCTTCCTCCCCTATACATTTTTTAAGGATTTATTTATTTACTTCTATACATTTTTACCTGCCCCCCCCCATTTTTGCTCTTTCTGTGTCTATTCGTTGAACAACTCTCTGTGTCTGTTTCCTGCCCTCTCTTCTCATCCTTTTCCTCCTGTCTTCACTGGGATTCGATCCACAAAAACTCCGATGTGGGAGAGAGGCGTCCTACCGCCTGCGCCACCTTAGTTCCTGGTTTTTCTGTAGGTCTCGTCTTGGCTCTCCCTTGTGTCACTCTCCTGTTACGTCGTCATCTTGCTGCGTGGCTCATGGGGCCTAGTGGTGCACATGCTCATGGGGCCTGGCAGCGCACCTACGCAGAGGGCCTGGTGGCCAATGCACCTTCTATATTTTTTTAAAATTTTTACTGGGAAGTCCCAGGGATCAAACCCAGTTCCCTCCATATGGGAGATGGACCCCCAACCACCTGAGCCACATCTGTCCCCCTGATATATCTCTTAAGGTTGACCAAAGATACTCAAAGTTACAGTCTTTTCCCATACAGGATGATCATATAATATATCAGCCTTAGTTTATCACCAGCATTCTAAAAACCAGACCTAGGGAGAAAAATTAAGTCTGGGGACACATGCATGGTTTCTAATATAGTGAATGTTTATTCTATCCTGATTATCACAAAATCAGGACAGCGAGCATATTCGTATCTAATGTGTTTTTGATATCACCTATTGTGTCTTTCCTTCCCATGAGCTCTGTTACTTTTCTCTTCAGGTTTTCAAATTCTTCTTTGTGCTTACTCAATGTCTTCTTTATGTCATTTATCTCTTTAGTTATATTGTCTTTCAACTTATTAATTTGATTTTGGAAATTTGTGTGCCTCCCGTTAATTAGTTGTCTCAAATTCTGCCTCTCTTCTGGGGCTTTGATATATGCTCTGTCTTGGGTCATGTCTTCCATTTTCTTAGTAAGGCTCATAATTTTTTGCTGCTTCCTCGGTATCTGATTAGGATGGTGAGTTTACTCTGATGCCCAATTTCTCTTTCTTTCATAGGAATTTAGTAGTAGGAGGCTGTGTATTACTGCTGTTCTTTGATTCTTGTTTCAACCTGGGTCTTTAGGATTTTCCCTGTTAGTTGCTCAAAACTGGGCCCTGGACCTAGTAAGGAGTTGCAGACATGCTTCCTAGGGCCTTGGGGAGGGAGGCTATAAAGGCCAGAATAAGCCTCTCTTATTTACTTTTAATTTCCTCACATGGACTTCCTTGGTCTGCCAGAAGATGGCGCACTTTGACTGCCCTCTCAGTTCAATGCCTGGTTGGAGTGTGTTTGCTGCAACACCAACTGGATTGGTGTGATATAGGATCCTGCCTGGAGGCTAAGAGCCTTGTAATTCAAACTTCCTTGGAGATAGTTCTCCAACCTCTGCTGGCAGCCTCCTCCCTTTTCCCAGGTAGGAAATAATTCCACTCCGCTCTGCCAGTCCCTGTCACTAGAGAGGGAGATTGAGAGGGTGGGATCTCTTTAGTCCTTTGCTGGCTCCCAGGGCAAACAATGGCACAGTCTCCCTGGTCTGGATGGGCTCCTGGGACACAACAGACCAAACCTCTGGGTCAAAAGCTCAGTCAGCCTTAGGCTGTGTCCCTCTTTCTCACCTTTCCCTGGAGAGGTGGATACCTGGGGGCCGCTTTGTAGCCCAGAGGCCTGAGAATTCAAAAGTGTCTTTAGTGTGAGGGAGGGTGCCGGCAGTAGCAGCTGTGGCTTTTAACTTACAGTTTTGCTGTTGCACGTTTCTTTTCCTTTGTCCCTCTCTCTTCTTGGCAGTGTCCAGCCTTCCCCTGGTGTCCTAAACCCTAGAGGATTTTTTTTCCAGGCCATTTCTGCCTTCCTCTAGCTATTTTTCTGGGAGAGAAGAGAGTCCCATGTCTTTCTAGTCCGCTATCTTCCCGAAAGTCTCACAAGCACTTTTTTAAACAGACTGGGAGGAATCCTAAGCAGATAATTTTAAAAGTCTAGTCCTGTATACAGTGTATAGTATGTCACCAAAGGTTTAAGAAAGAGGAAATACTATTTGTTTGTATATACATGAGATACCTCTGAAAAGATTTACAAGAAAGTGCTAACATCTAACTCCTTATATATTTCAGCATGACCCTAATACCAAGAATAGAGACATTACAAGAAAAGAAAATTACAGACCAATATCCCTTATGCAAATAGGTGCAAAAATCCTGAACAAAATATGAGCAAACTGAGTGTAACAGCACATTAAAAGGATTATACACCGCAACCAAGCAGGATTTCTCCCAGGAATGCAACGGTAGTTCAACATAAGAAAATCAATTAATGCAATATATCACATTAATAGAGAGGGAAAAAAAAAAAACAACTAATGATAAATCTCTATTGGTGCAGAAAAAGCATTTGAAAAAGCCAGCAACACTTTTTTTTAAATGGTCTCTGAAGTACAATTTAATTTATTTGAACAAAAATAATGGCAGCATTAACTGAGTGCTTAACATGAGTAAAGCGTCTTTCGATGACCTCATTTAATCCTAACAATATTCTGTTAGATATTATTATTCCTATTTCACAGGTGAAAAAATTAAGGTGTAAAGAGATTAGATTCTTAGACCAGATCACACAGCTGACCTAGCTATTACTGACTGGGAAACACAAAATCTCAATCATCAGAATACACATTTACTAAAGACCTACTCTGTGCTAAACACAAGGGACAATACTAAACAATTAATCTCTTGTATAAGTGGTTCTTAACCTCTTCTGGGCCACAAAGTATTTTTGAAGCTGCTGAAAGTTATCGACACTCTCTTCAAAAATGTCCCCAACATAATTATTTATATACGTTTTCAGAGAGTTCAAGGATCTTCTGAGCCCCACACATGGATAGATCTCGTTGTAAGAACTTCTGTCTTAAGTAGCAAACTTTTATGATAAAAACACTCAGAACACCAGGGATAGAAAAAACTTCCTCAACATGATAAAGAACAACTATGGACTAGAGTGGACTTGATGGTATTCTCTTGTTCACATATGGTGATTCTAGCAATGCAAGAAATTATAACAATGAGGTGGAGCCAGTGGCCACTTGACACTTTTGGGGTAGGGAGGGGATGAGCAGTTGAAATACAGGGGCTTCTTTGGGAGTTGGAGGTTGTCCTGAGTACGGTTGTGGCAACGGATGTAGGCCATTTTAAATCAGCACACACCACTCAGAACTGAGTGGGAGAGAGTGTGGTCTACAGTGTGAACTGTGGTCTATGGTTGGTGGCAAGGCTCCAGGATGTGTAAATTCATTGAGGGTGGTGGACCACACTGTGGGAGATGTTTGTGTGGGATGTGGTGGGAGGTGTGGAAGGTGGGCAACATGGGAATCCCAGTGGGTTCCGTGTAATATTTTGGGTAATCTAAGCACCTCTTAAAATATATGTATATATATATATATATATATATAAACAACATTTTTGTAAGCAAATACACATATATGCATATATATTTATATATCATTTTGCAAATGTTTGTATATATTGTGAGAATTTTGATTTTTACCCATAATAAAAATAAATAAATAAATAAATAAATAAATAAATAAAAAGAACATACATGAAAAACCACAGCTAACATCATACTCAGTGGTGAAAGACTGAAAGCTTTCCCTCTAAGAACAGGAACAAGACAAGGATGCCCACTGTCACCACTGTTATTCAAGATTGTATTGGAAGTTCTACCCAGAGCAATTAGGCAAGAAAAAGAAAAAGGCATACAAATAGGAAAGGAAGAAGTAAAACTACCTCCATTTGCAGATGACGTGATCCAATACTTAGAGAATCTGAAAAACCCACAGGAGAGCTACTAGGGTTAATAAATGAATTCAGCAAACTGTCAGGGTACAAGCTCAACATGCAAAAATCAATGGTGCATCTATTCATTAGTAATGAACAATCTGAAGAGGAAATCAAGGAAAAATTCCCACTCATAATAACAACTGAAATAATTAAATATCTAGGAATAAATCTAGCCAATGATGTAAAGGATGTTTTTTGGGGTAAACCAAGTTGTGACAAATATATATAGCAGTTTGATATTGTTTATGAATTCCAAAAATAGATATTGGATTATGTTTGTAAACAGGTTTGTTCCTCTGGACATATTAGATTATATTGGATTCAGAGGTTTCACTTTTTCTTGATTAAATAATGATTAAGGCTTTGATTAGGCCAAGTCAGTAGGATGTTGAGTCCCCTCCCCCTTGGTGGGTGGGAATACACAGAGAAACTGCACCACAGGGAAGGGAGGTGAGAGTTTCGATCCTGGAGCCCAGGAAGTAAACACACAGAGAATCAGATATGTGAGGACAGAGAGAAGGCTCCATTAGACATGGCAGAGGCCCAGGGAAGAGAGAGAGCTTTTCGCCTGATAGTCTACCGCTGGCCTTGTGGAGAGAGCACAGCAGCTGAGACCAGAGAGAAAAGAGCCCCAGGAAGAGAGGAACCCAGGAAGCCTGAACTCTTGCAGATGTCGGCAGCCATCTTCCTCCAACATGTGGCAACAGACTTTGGTGAGGGAAGAAGCTTACGCTTTATGGCTTGGTAACTGTAAGCTTCTACCTCAAGTAAATACACTTTTATAAAAGCCAACAGATTTCTGGCATTTTGCATCAGCACCCGTTTGGCTGACTAATACAATATATATACAAACTTTCATGGCGCACCTCCTGGGTGGTGGTAGAGGAGGGGGAGGTATTGAAACAAAGGCAGGAGTCTTGTGTGATTGCTCCATACAGCAATTACAAGTTTCAACTTCTTGACATAGGAGAATTACAGCTATCTTAAGCAACCATTCATGAACTTTGATCTGAATTCATGACTTCTTAGGATGATAATTTGCAAATGTCACCTTTTGTTTTGTTATTATGCAGTATTATAAGACGATGCAGAGATGCAGAAATATGCAACTGGCCTTTGCAAAGAAACTTCCAAGCAAGGGGGAAAACCTCTACTTACAGGAAGGGCCTTCTCAAATAACAGAACCTTGTTTTGATGTTTTAATAATCTTGTTTTGAGGGTTGGCGAATGGGGCCACCCCTTGTTTCTGTAAATAAATGTTATTGGAACACAGCAATACGCAGTCATTTACGCATTGTCTGCTTCCTTGCAGAGTATGTACAACAGAGCCATATGGCCCATGTTGAGCTGAAAACAAAACGGACAGACAAACAGGAGGGTGCAGAGCAAGTTTACTGAGCTAAAGTTGTATTGATGCAGGAGCAGCACCAAAAGAGGTTTTTGCTCATAGGGTGAGCTGGGGGAGCAGCTTATATGGCTGCTTGGGACAAAGGAGAGGTTGTGGGGGATGGGGACAGATAAGGGGACATGATTTATGGTTAGTACGTGTGTTCTGTGAGCTGTGTGGGCTCTGGGGCTGTTTGGGCAGGGAGTCCTTGAGGCCCAGTTTGTTAATTAGTACGCAGGATGGGCATGTGGGGTTGTGGTCATCTGGTGAATGTCAGCAGGCCTTGCTGGTGTCAGCTGGAACCCTTTGTTACAGTTCTTCCTCTCAGGCTGGATCAGGGGGTTTTATCACCCCCGCAAAGGATTGTTGGTATGTCAGCTTGCTTCAGTTAACCTCCACTTCTCCTCTATAACTCCCTGGAAAAAATGGAAGCTCAAGCAAATCAAGACGGTTAGTAAACTCATTTACCATTCTGATCTCACACCCACAAGCTTAACATATTTTATCTGACCCTTCAAGAAAAATTTGCCAACTTCTGAATTCTTCTTCCATAATTTTCTAGGTGAGAAGTATATTATTAACAAATTAATCATTATTTTCTAAGCAATAGCCAATAATAATAATAATAAAAACAGCAACAAACATTGACAAAACCCTCACTATGTGTGTGTTATTTCATGTCATCCTAAAAATAACTGAGAGACAGGTATTATCATCCCTATTTTACAGATGAGAAAACTGAGGTTTGGAGAGATTGAGTAATTTGTAAGCAACTTGACCCTAAATCTGCTGTTTCTAGTTCTCTCTAACTGTCTCTCAGTCTCAATTTCTTTTCTCTCTCTCCCTCTCCCTCTCTCTCTCTCCCCCCCTCCCCCCTCACTCTCTCTCTCTCTCTCTCTCTCACTGCTGGGTCTTTGCATGTGTTCTTCCCTTAACCTGATAACTTCCTGATTTCCTCCTGCTGTCCTCACTTAATTTCTACTCATTTTTCAGGTCCCCGTTATACGTCATTTCTTCCTAACGCTCTGCTGGCTAGATTAGGTTCCTCTTCTCAAATCTGTTTTGGGAAGCAGGAGGAGCTTAAAGAAGGGAAGGGGATAGAAATGATATGTACCAGCCATACACACACACCCAGACTCAAGATTATGCCCCTTCTTAGGGGCAGCCCCCTCCCGCTGCCTGGTGCATTTTGGGTTGTAAAGGTCTGACCCCTTGCACCAGTTTGGGACAATTCTGCTGGGTCATCTCAACCCCAGACTTTCCTAAGGGTGTAGACTGAGGCCTCGGTGGGACTGCAGAGCAACTCAACTTCTTGCCTCCCTCCCCCGACTCCCCCCTTCCCTGGTGTTGTTCCCAAGAGCCCTCCCTAATAAACTTGCAGTATGTTGTCCTCCCTCTAAGAGTTGGCTTCTCAAGGAACCTGTGACTCAATCCCAGAGACCAGTGCTAGGCCGCCTACCCAGGATCCCAGGGCTGACTCATCCCTCGCAATTCCACAGCAAAGGGCGTTTCCTGCATTGCATCTGGAGGGCAACAGGAACAGGCAGCCCTCAGAACACCCCAGAAGTCCCCCGCCCAGTCCCACTGCCCTGGCAGCACTGCCTACCCTGCGCTGTGATTCTTTAACAAGCCCACGCTGGACTGTTTCACATCCAATTTCCAGTAGAACAAACGTATGTGGAATGACGGCACGAAGTCCTACAAAGCACCAATTGCCATGCCCCTCTCACAGGTGAGGAAACTGCCCCTCTGAGAAAATTCAGCCACTTGGCCCAAAGCAATTGGACTCTGAGTGGTGGAAATGGGATTCGAACCCCGATTGGGGTGGGTCCCAAAGCCAGCCTTTCCCCATTTCTGAACTGTATTTTATATATATATCCATTCCTCACATTTGAACATTGTCATGTTCTAAAATGGCTTTAAAGTAGAAGTTTTTGGGGGTGGGGTCTGGATATGAATGTCACTCCTCTAGAGTAAAAACAGATCCTCTGAGATCAAGTGACATTCTCATGCAGCTTTCAACAGGTCATTTTCAGAAGAATGAGCAATGCATTCACTCAATGCCTGCTTACTAAGAGGATTAAAGATTAAGGAATTCTTGTGGTAACTCTTGCTGAATTGTGTAGTAGCAGAGGAACTTGGCTGGACAAAAGCTGCCCATTGAGGTTGGAAGAGTCAGATTTCCCTTACCAGGATTTAGCTAAATCTTTCATTCCAGTTGGTATGCTTTCTTAGGAGCCGCAGTGAGAGGTGATGGAGGACAAAGGGAAAACCCACAGGAGGAAGTTTACAAATTGGAGGGGGCTGCTTTACAGATATGGTCTTGCCTCATCCGACAAGCCCAGGCAAGTTTTGCAAATGTGACACACCTCTGCATCAACCCTTCACAGCTCTTGCCACTATGGCAAGCAAACCCAAGCTGCTGGTTCCAAGGGATGGGTTTGCATCCCAGGTAATTCAGATTCTTTCTGAACTTGCTAAAGAAGAAAGCAGCAACTGTCTTTAGTTGCAATATTGTTGTGCTACGTGCTCTCCTAATAGGAGGGGCTGTTGCTTTTGAGCCCTGGCCCCTATGCCTGCACTGTGTGAGATACTTCGTGTACATCAGAGCAGGAGGTAGGTACTATTGTTATCCTGATTTAAAGATGAGAAAAGCAAGTCTTAGGAGGCAAAATGACCTGCCCAAGGTGAGCCAGCTGTGGGAGAGCCTTGACCAGGATTGAGACACAGTCTGACGCTAGGGCAAAGGTCTGCAGTGTTCGTCCTCCTAGCAAATGGGCAGAGGATTTGATATTGCAGCTGGACTAGACATATCTACCATGTGTGGTTGGTATAATGAGCTCACAGACCCATACAATAAGGGCTCTTTCATGCTGGGGGGGGAAAAGGGTAGGAGAAAGCAGGGTCCCCTCCAAAATCTCTCCTTCAATGCATCCTAGCAGATGGCCCCATAAGGGCTTTCCTTTCCTCGGTTTTCTGACCTTTGCAGGGATAATAGTATACAGAAAAACTAAGGCATGGGAGGGTTGAATACCTTGCTGAAGGTCCCACTAGGTCCCACGGGTGGTTTATGGTAGAGCCAGGCTTGAACCCAGCCAGGCAAGGTGGTGCCTGGTCACCTGCTGCACCAACTCTTGATCTCATTCTTAGGGACACATCCCTAGTCTCCCTGGAGCTCTGATTTTCTGCAGAAGACACCACTGCAGGGCTCAGGTGAGCTGCACAGGAAACTGGGTGTGACTCCCAGGTAGCTGTGCGACCTTGGACAAGTTGCTGCACTCCTCTGTGGCTACAAGTCAGCTAAGGCACAAAAAGCACTTAGTACAGTGCCTGAGACATAGTAAACCTTCCATAAATGGCTATTTCTCTGGCAGTCTCCCCTTTGGCAGTTCCCAGCCCAGCCAAATCCTCTTCTCCCCAGCCTCTGTTACTGTCCCCAGAAACCTCCATTGCCCGGATTCAGGCTAGAAGAATACATTCCTGCTCCTGTTATCTGTTGTCAATTTCCTAGTCCTTGCTCTCTAACTTCCCCAGATTTTCCTCATTCTTCACACATTTGCAGCCTTACCTCCCGCTCTCTCAGCAGCGATCATGCCTCCCACTCAACTAGGAAGACCTTGTGACCCCTCTGCTTCAACCCTCAATTTCTCTGCCATTTAACCTTCCATTCATTCATTCATTCATTCAACAAATATTTATTGAGTATCTACTATGAACCAGCCATTGTGCTGGGCACTAAAAATACTTGGGTGGGCAAATAGACACAGGTCCTGCCTTCACAGAGCTCACACTTCAAGGGGGATAAAAGCAATTAATCAAATAATCAGACAACTGTTTTATCACAAACTAAGATAAGTGCTACAATAGAAAGTGCAGAGGCTATGGGAGTGAATGAAAAGGGAGGTGACTAAGGGAGATAGCAGTATATTGCTATGTAACAAACTATCCCAATCCTTCATGGCTTAAAACAACAGTCATTTCTTTTGCTCACAGGTCTGTAATTTGGGCAGAAGGCAGCCTGAACAGCAAGTTTGCTTTCCACACAGCATCAGCAGGGGCAGCTTGACTGTGGCTGGATGAAACCCTTTTTTTTTTTTTTAATTATAATTCATATCTCATAAAATTCACCATTCTAAAGAGTGTATATGAAAAAACAGGTGTAATACGGGGGCATTTTCGGGACTTGGGAATTGTCCTGAATGACATTGCAGTGATAGATACAGGCCATTATATATCTTGTCATAGATTACAAAATTGTGCAGGAGAGAGTGTAACCTACAATGTAAACTATAACCCAGGCTTAGTGTCAAAACTCCAATATGTGTTCATCAATTGTAACAAATGTACCACAGTAACGAAGGATGTTGTTAATGTGGGAAAGTGTGGGAGGAGGAGGGAGCCGGGCATTTGGGAATTGCCTGTTTTTTATGTAACATTTATGTAATCTAAGTATCTTTAAAATAAAATTTTAAAAGTACACATATAAAAAAAAGAGTGTATACGAATGGGTTTTAGTGCATTCCCAAGGTTGTTCAACCATCAACACTTTCCAATTCCAGGACACTTTCCTCTTTCTCAAAGGAAACCCTGTATCATTCACATCCCTCCCCAATGTCCCTGGCAACTACTCGTCTGCTTTCTGTCTCTATTCTGGACATTTCGTATCAGTGGAGTCATACAAAACATGGCCTTGGTGTCTGGCTTCTTTCACAGAGCGGAATCTTTTCAAGGTTTGGGAGGAGCCACTGTAAGAGGGCTTCCTCAGGTGACTGGCAGGTTGGTGCTGGCTGATGGCTGGGAATCCAGCCAGGGCTGGGGGCCGGGGCTCTCAGCTCCTCTCTGCATGGCGTAGCCATGGGCTGCTTGGGCTTCCTTGCGGCATGGTGCTTGGGTTCCAACAGTGAGAATCCAGGGGGAAAAAACCAGGGGGAAGCTTTCCACCTTGTACAATCTAGCCTCGAAAGTCACATGGCGTCACTTCCATGGTAGTCCCAAGCTTATCTAGATTCAAGGGAAGAGAACACAGACAGCACCTCTCCGTGGGACGAGTGTCAAAGTCACCTTGTAAGAAGAACCTGCAGGATGGGAGAGATAGTTGTGGTCATATTTGGAAAGTACAACTGCCTGAGCTTCCCTGAGGAAGTGAAGTTTGAGCTGACCGCTGAGAGATAAGTAGGTAACTAGGCAGAGTGCTTGAAGAGCTTTCCATGAAGAGGGACTAGCATGTGGAGAGGCACTGAGGTGGCACCATTAGCCCTTTTGAGGACATGATAGCAGGCCCAAGTGATAGGCAGGGGCTGATCATACAGGACACTGTCGATTGTGTGCTTTGGATGTCTGCTTTTTCTGCTTAGCTTCCACCACCCATCCTTCCAGGAACAGCACTCTCATTTTCCACCAAGGAGCTATTCACTCCCCGCTGTTTTCCGTGGGTCGCCGGGGTGGGCATAAGACCCAGGTCTTGCCATTCAAGACATTCCACACACTCCCACCAGCCTTACTGATCCACCCAGAATAGGGTATGTGACCCAAGCTGAGCTGGGGTGGGGGACTCAAACCCAAGACACTGCTGGAGCTGTGGAATAAGCCATACTCTTTTCCTTTGGGGGTTGTCAGGCAGGATATAGCTTGGAGCACTGGATGTCATCTTTCCCTCTGGGCACAAAGAACCTGGCTGAGAATGACACCAACCAAGAGAAAAGCAGAACCAAGCGACCGACTCTGTCAAGCTCCTGGGCCATGCCTAAAGCCAAATATACCGCTGGACATTTTAAATGCCTGAAGCAATACATTTTGGCGTAAGCTGGTTTGAATTTCTGTCACTTGAAACCAAGGGTCCTCTTTAAATTCACTATGGTTAGAATTTGGGTTCTCCTGCTGTTCACTGCACCTTCTTTCTTCCTGGTACTCATCACTTTGGAAGTTTCCAGAACATCGTCCAGCAATTTAAATGGCCACAGTCCCTGGTCTATCTGTCTTCCTTCCTTCAGTCTTTTTTTTTTTTTTAAATCAATACATGTATGTTTATTTCTTCTCAGTCTAAGTGCCAAATTAAGTTTGATGCTCCAACATTAACTGTACAGAATGCTTATAGGAACCAAATGTCCTTCTGGAATAAAAATGATGTGTAATCACACCAGTTGTCTCATTGGACAATAAGTAATCAGATAAAGCATACATGTCAGTTTATGGGGCAGTTTAAAATGTCCAAATTTTATGTCTCTCAGAGGAATTGTTTAAAGACCTCTCTCTGTCCCTTCCAGAGGAGAGAGGGATCTTGGGTGTACTTAGGCAGGCTTCTGAGAGAAAGCTGGAGGAACATATCAGATCAGCAGCTACCTGTCTGCTTTACTTAATTCCACTACATTCCCAATTCCCTTAGCTAAAACAAACCAAAAGAACCCTCCTGATTTGTTAGACTTTTCTTAGCTGCAACTCAAACTGTCTTACACAGGAGAAAATGTAATAATAAGCATACCCAGAAGTTTGGATGCTTGGGTTGAAGGGCTGGCTCATTCTAGCGGCCTGCTTCCTCTCCCCTAGATTCTCATAGCTCACCCAGAGCCACCCCTGCTATATGTGGTGTCCTTGAACAAATTAGGAAAGGGGGCTGCTCTGGGCAGACAATTGTTTAAAAACATCTCCTTCCTGGGGATGAGCCAGCCCTGACAAGAGGAGCACAAGCTGACTTTCTGTCCCCAGCTACCTAGTCAGTGTCCTTCTTCTCCCCCCCCCCTCTCATTGGTGGGCAGTTTTTAAGGGTTGGTGAGATGACTGCAGCCAGTCTGGGCAACATATTCAACCATTACAACGTGAAGGGGAAGAAAAATAAGACTTCCAGAATCTCTCCCAGAATCTGGAAGAAATTCCCCCAAAATGTTTTGCAAACCTCTCCTTGTGTCTCATGAACCTGAATTAGATCATATGTCTATTTTTTTGAATGTTTCTGTTATTAAACTTTTTATTTTTAAATAGTTTCAAGCGTATAGGACAGGTGCAAAAATAATACAAAATATTTACCCCCACCCCACCCCCCACCAGATACCCAGATCCACCAATTTTAACATTGTGTCACATTTGCCGTATCGTTCTATCTATCCATTTATCAGTCCATCTATCTATCTGTCTATCTACCTATTTATCTATTTTCTAAACATTTGAGAGTAGGTTGTATATATCATGCTCCTCGAACACATAATATTCTATGTACATTTCATAAGATCAAGGATATTCATTTATATAACCACTTGAAGTGCAATTATCAAGTTCAAGAACTTTAACACTGATATAAAGCTTATAATCTATATTCCTATTCTTTTATTGAGGTAAAATTTACATAACCCAAAATTCACTATTTTAACCATTTTAAAGTGTATAATTCAATGACTTTTATTAAATTCATAATGTTGTGCAACCATAATCCCCAGATATTTTCATCACCCCCCAAAAAAACCCCATACCCATCAAGCAGTAGTTCCCCATTACCCTTTCCTGCACTCCCTGGCAACCACCAATCTGCTTTCTATCTTTCTGGAGTTGCCTATTCTGGGCATTTCATATAAATGGAATCATACAATAGGTGACCTTTTGTGTCTGGCTCCTTTCACTTAGAATAATATTCTTGAGGTTCATCCAAGTTGTAGCAAGTATCAGTAACTCATTTTTATAGCTGAATAATATTCCATTGCATAGATACACTATTTTGTTGCATCAGTTCATTAGCCGATGGACATCTGGGTGGCTTCTGCTTTTTGGCTATTATGAATAATGCTGATATGAACACTCATTTCTTCGAGGGGTATATGCCAGGACTGTAATTTCTTTGTCACATGGTATGTCTATGTTTAACTTTTTGAGGAACTTCCAAACTGTTTTCCAAAGCAGTTGCCTCATTTTACATTCCCACCCAGCCATGTATGAGGGTTGCAATTTCTCCACATCCTTGAAAATGCTTGCTATTTTCTATTCTCTTTATTATAGCCATTTTAGTGGGTATGAACTGGCATCTCAGAGGTGGTTTTCATTTGCATTTCCCTAATGACTAATAATGCTGAGCATCTTTTCAGGTACTTATTGGCCATTTGGATTATCTCCTTTTTAGACATTTCTATTCCAATCTTTGGCCCATTTTTCAATTGGGCTGTTTGTCTTTTTGTTGTTTGGTTGTAGGAGTTCATTAAACATTCTAGATATTAGCCCACAGCAGATACATGATCTGTAAATATTTTCTCCCATTCTGAAGATCATGTCTTTTTTTCTTATTAAAGAGTATTTTATTGTAAAGATAGGACCCACAATTTCACATTTTTCCAAGTTTACAGAAACTCTCAGGATAGAGAATTCTTTATGTCTGTCCTACCAGCAGAAATTAGGAAAGGAAAAATTCACTTCCTGCCAAACTGAGGCAGAGGTGGTCGCACCTTGTCCTCTCTCAAACCTGTTTTCACCATCCACCAGGTAATTGACTCCATCAGTGATGAGCTGAACAAGTCCAACTTCAGATCTATAAATTCTATCTACATGGCAAATATTGTACAGATCTGCCACTGTTGCAGTTTCCGCACCACCTATGCTATGCTTCTGGAGTCTTAGGTTCTCCAGGATCTTAGAAAAGTGGGAACACTTGCTGAGCTTTGGGGTCCTAAATGGATGCTAGCTCACAATCCTGTTCCAAAGTTGGAGGGGCAGGTCAGGATGTATGCTAAGATCTCATTCCTCATGAACTCCCAGCCTTGTTCTTAGATTAACTGTTCTACTTCATTTAGCCCATGATAGAACTGCACACTCTTCATATTGCTTTCCTTTTCTCTAGAGATGACCCTGGTATGGTCTTCCTCATTATCCAGATGAGGACTATCTTGCGTAATAGTGCATCGATGAGCCATTGCTGGTTCTGCTCTGTCATCTCTAACAACTTGTGGTAGGAGCCGGCCAGATCCCCCTGAGGACCTCCTGTAGATTTCAATTTCATCTTCTTGATAGTGTACCTTGATACATAAAAGTTATTAATTATGATAAAAGTTCAATTTCTCCATTTTTTCTTTTGTTGCTTATGCTTTTGGTGTCAGATCTAAGAATTCATTGCCAAATCCAAGGTCCTGGCAATTTATCCCTAAATTTTCTTTTAAGAGTTTTATAATTTTATCTCTGGCATTTACGTCTTTGATCTATTTTGAGTTAATTTTTTTACATGGTATGAGGTAAGGGTACAACTTCTTTCTTTTGTCTGTGGTTATCCAGTTGTTCCGGCACTATTTGCTGAAAAGATTATTCTTTCTCCACTGAATGGTTTTGATCTATGTATTTATTCCTATGCTAATACCACACTGTTTTGAATACTGTAGCTTTGTAGTCAGTTTTAGAATCTGGAAGTGAGAGTCCTTCAGCTTTGTCCTTTTTCAAAATGATTTTGGCTATTCATTGTGCCTTACAATTCCATACAAGATGAGCTTATCCATGTGTGCAAAAAAAAAGGCAATTGGAATTTTGACAGAAATTGCATTGATGAACTAGACCTAACAGACATATACAGAATACTGTATGCCAAAACAGCAGAATATACATTCTTGTCAATGGCCCATGGATGATTCCCCAGGATAAACCACATGCTAAGTAACAAAAAAATTTCAATAAATTAAAAAAGATTGAAATCATACAAAACACTTTCTATGAACACAGTGGAATGAAGCTAGAAATCAATAATAGTAGGAGAACTCGAAAGTCCACAAATATAAGGAGTATAAACAACACAATCTTAAGCAATTGATGGGTCAAAGAAAAAAGAACAAGGGAATCAAAAATTATCTTGAGTCAAATGAAAATGAAAACACAATATACCAAAACTGACAGTGCAGTTTTTTTGCACTGAAGTGAATGGATGCAATGAAGTGAAGGGATGCAGTGAAGGAAATGTTCAGAGCAAATTTCATAGTTCTAAATGCTTACATTAAAAAAGAAAAAAGAGCTCAAATCACAGATTTAACCTCATACTTGGAGGAATTAGAAAAAGAAGTGCAAGTTAAACCCAAAGCAAATCAAAGGAAAGAAATAAAGATTAGAGCAGAGATAAATGAAACAAAAAATAATAAAATAATAGAGAAAAAAAATTTTAAGTTAGTTTTTTGAAAAGATCAAAAAAATCAACAAACCCTCAGCAAGACTGACAGACAAAAAGAGAGAAAATGCAAATAACTAAAGCCAGGAATGAAAGGGGAGGCATTATTACCAACCCCACAGAAATAAAAAGGATTATAAGAGTATCCTATGAACAACTGTATGCCAACAAATTGGATAATCTAGAGGAAATGGACAACTTCCTAAAAGCACACATACTACTTATACTAACTCAAGAAGAAATAGAAGATCTCAACAAACCAATAGCAAGTCAAAAGCTGGAATCAGTGATCAAAAACCTCCCAAGAAGTCTGTCCCAATCAAGATGGTGGAGGGAGACATCTTTAGGACCCCGTCCACCCACAGAAGCTTTGAACAACCAGCAAGAACTAGCAGAGACATCTCGCTCAAAGCTCCAGAACACAAAGGACTGCAGTAACAGGAATTGCTACATTCCAAGCAATAGCACCAAGTTCACCGAAGATCCCTGCAAAGAGAACATAGCCTATAGTTCTTCTCAGAGAAGAGTACAACCCTGGTGCTTTTGGAGCAGCCAATCTGCCATACATTAGGTGTAGCAGTTTGATATTACTGATGAATTCCAAAAAAGAAATATTGGGTTATGTTTATAAACTGGTCTTTTCCTCTGGGCATATTACAGTGTATTGGGTTCAGAGATCTTACTTTTACTTGATTAAATAATGATTAAGGATTTGATTGGGCTGCTTCAGTAGGACGTTGAGTCCCTGCCCCCTTGGTGGGCGAGGACTTACTGAGAAACTGCACTGCAGAGAAGGGAGGTTGGAGTTTTTGAGCTGGAGTCCCCAGAAGTAAGCATACAGAGGAGCTTGGTCAGGAGGAAGGAGAGAAGGCCCCGGGAAAAGAGATGAGTCATTTGCCTGATGGTCACAGCTGGTCTTGTGGAGAGAACAAGCAGCTGAGCCCGGAGAGACTCAAGCTCCGGGGAGAGAGACAAACCCTAGAGAGCCTGACCATAGAGCCTTAAGAGGAAGAGAAAGGCTGAATGTCGGCAGCCATCTTGCTCCAGCACATGGCAATAGACTGGTGAGGGAAGTAACTTATGCTTTATGGTCTGGTAACTGCAAGCTTTTACTCCAAATAAATACCCTTTACAAAAACTGACCAATTTCTGGTATTCTGCATCAGCACCTCTTTGGCTGACTAATACACTAGGTTTTTGTATTGCCATACAATAGAGAGAATTAACAAAGTCAAAAGTTGGTTCTTCAAGAAAAGCAACAAAATTGACAAACCCTTAGCTAAACTGACAAAGAGAAGGAGAAAGAAGATGCAAATAATCAGAAATGAAAGTGGGAACATTACTTCAATCTTACTCTAACTCTTCCTAAAAATTGAACAGGAAGGAACACTACCAAACTCATTCTATGAAGCTAACATCACCCTAATACCAAAGCCAGATAAAGATACAATGAAAAAAGAAAATTATAGACCCATTTCCCTAATGAATATATATGTAGAAATACTCAACAAAATACTCACTAATTGAATCCAATGACAGATTAAAAGAATTATTCATCATGATCAAGTAAGTTTTATCACAAGCATGCAAAGGTGGTTCAACACAAGAAAATCAATCAGTGTATTATATTTGATTAATAAATCAAAGAAGAAAAATCACATGATCTTATCAATTGATGCAGAAAAAGCATTTGACAAAATACATCATCCTTTCTTGATAAAAACATTCCAAAAGATAGGAATTGAAGTAAACTTTCTCAACACAATAAAGGGCATATACAGAAAACCCACAGCTAATATTGTACTCAATGGTGAAAGACTGAAAGCTTTTCTGTTGAGACTGGGAACAAGACAAGGATACCAAGTGTCACCACTGTTGTTAAATATGGTACGAAACATTCTAGCCAGAGTAATAAAACAAGAAAAGGAAATAAAAGGCATCCAAATTAAAAATGAAGAAGTAAAACTTTTGCTATTTGCAGATGATATGATCCTAAACCTAGAAAATCCTGAAAAACCTACAGCAAAGTTACTAGAGTTAGTAAATGAGTTCAACAGAGTGGCATGATATAAGATTAATATGCAAAAATCAGTAGTGTTTCTATACACTACTAATGAGAAAGCTGAGAAGGAAGTCAGGAAAAAATTCCACTTAAATAGCAACTAAAAGAATGAAATATTTTGGTTAGGAATAAACTTAACCAAGGACACAAAAAACTGTATTCAGAAAACTACAATGCATGCTAAAAGAAATCAAAGAAGACCTAAATAATTAGAAGGACATTCCATGCTCATGATTGGAAGACTAAATATCATTAAGATGTCAATTCTACCCAAATTGACTTACAGATTCAATGCAATTCCAATAAAAATTCCAATAGCCTCTTTTAAAGAAATGGAAGATCCAATTATCAAATCTTTGGGAAGGGTAAGGGGTCCTGAATAGCCAGAAGTATCTTAAAAAGGAAGAACAAAGTTGGAGGACTCTTACTTCTGGACTATAGTGGTAAAAACAGCATGGTACTGGCATAAAGATACAAATATAGATCAATGGAACTTAATTGATTGTTCAGAAACAGACCCTCACATCTATTGTCATATGATTTTTGACAAGGCTTTCAAACCCACCTAGCTGTGGCAAAACAGCCTATTCAACAAATGGTGCTGGGAGAACTGGATATCCATATCCAAAAGAAAGAAAGAGGACCCATATCTCATGCCTTACACAAAAATTAACTAAAAATGGATCAAAGACTTAAATATATATAAAAGCTAGAACCATAAAACTTCTGGAATAAAATGTAAGGATACATCAAGACCTGGTGGTTGGGAAGCGGCTGTGGCTCAATCAGTAGGGCTCCCGTTTACCATATGGGAGGCCCCAGGTTCGGTTCCCGGGGCCTCCTGGTGAGGGCGGGCCCGCCCGCGCGGCGTGGTTGGCTGACCCGGCGAGCACAAGCAGCAAGGGGGGGATAAATGAATAAATAAATAAAAAATCTTTAATTAAAAAAAAAAAAAAAAAAAAAAAGACCTGGTGGTAGGTGGTGGTTTCTTTTTTAAATTAAATTATGGGAAGCGGCTGTGGCTCAATCAGTAGGGCTCCCGTTTACCATATGGGAGGCCCCGGGTTCGGTTCCCGGGGCCTCCTGGTGAAGGCAGGCCCGCCCGCACGGCGTGGTTGGCTGACCCAGCGAGCACAAGCAGCAAGGGGGGGATAAATGAATAAATAAATAAAATCTTAAAAAAAAAAAAATAAATAAATAAATTAAATTAAATTTTATTTTTAAAGAAGCTTTAGATTACATAAATGTTACAGCAAAAATATAGGAGATTCCCATATTCCCCATCCTCTCCCCCTCCCACACTTTTCCCCATTAACAACATCTTTCATTAGTGTAGTATATTTGCTACAATTAATGAACACATATTAAAGCATTGCTACTAACCATGTCTATAGCTTACATTATGGCTTACACTTTGTATCACACAATTTTATAGGTTATGACAAAATGTATAATGGCCTGTATCCATCATTGCAATGTCATGCAGAACAATTTCAGTGTCCCCCAAATGCCCTATGTTATACCTATTCTCTCCTCTCCTTCCCCTCAGAAACTCTGGTTACCACTGACTTCATATCAATATTACAAGTTCTTCCATTACTAGAACAATAATAAGTCTAGTTTAGTCCATAACTGTATTCCCCTCTTATGTTTATTCATTCCTCAATCTTGAGGATTTTGGGATGGTGATGCCCACTCTGCTTCCAATCAAGAGACAGCTTAGATCCCATGGGGCAGATGGGTGGAACTGTCTTGCTTGCAGTTATAGATCATCTCTGTTTGAGGGGAATGGACGTTGTCCCTCACCATCCTTTTGTTAGATGTTCTGGGTGAGTCTGATGAATTGGAGAGTAGGTGTTGGCTGCAACTCTGCTGAGATTCAGGGCTCAACTGGCATATGATCAACCAGAAGATTTAATGGGACACATATTTAATGAGTGTAGTGCCAATTATAGGTTCAAATAAAAGGGGCCTAAGAACCATGTATAGGAAAATTATAAATGAGTCTAAATCTGATACATTAGGGGGATAGGTTATCATATATTCCAAGGTAAGGCCCACTGATAAGGTGCTGAATTCCTGGGGTTGTCTGCCCTGCTAAAAACCTTACATCCAAAAGCATGAGCAATGAAAGAAAAAAATGGACAAATGGGACCTCTTCAAACTTAAATGCTTTTGTGCTTCAAAGGACTTTGCCAAGAAGGTGAAAAGGCAGCCTACTGAATGGAAGAAAATATTTGGAAACCACATTCTGATAAGGGTTTGATTTCCATGCTATGAAAAAAATCATACAACTCAATGATAAAAGGGCAAGCAATCAAATTAAAAAATGAGCAAAAGACTTAAATAGACATTTTTCAAATGAGGAAATACAAATGAAAAAAAAGCACATGAAAAAATGTGCAATATCACTAGCTATTAGGGAAATGCAAATCAGAACTACAATGAGATATCATCTTACACTTCATAGAATGGCTATTTTTGAAAAAAAAACAAAAAACAAAAAAAAACAGAAAACAATAACTGCTGGAGAGGATGTGGAGAAATAGAAACACTCCTTCACTGTTGGTGGGATTGTAAAATGTGCAGCCTCTGTGGAAGACAGCTTGGTTTTTCCTCAGAAAGCTAAATATAGAACTGCCCTATGACCTGGCAACCCCTCTACTAGGAATATATCCAGAAGAAATGAAAACAGGGATGTGAAGAGACATTTGCACACTGACGTTCATAGCAGCATTATTCACAATTGCCAAAAGTTGGAAACAATCCAAATGTCCATCAACCAGTGAATGGATAAACAAGATGTGGTATAAACATACGATGGAATACTATGCTATGGTAAAAAGAAATGAAATTGGGACACATATGATAACATGGATGAACCTTGAGGACATTAAGCTGAGTGAAATAAGCCAGACACAAAAGGACAAATAGTATATGGTTTCACTAATATGAACTAAATATAAAGAATAAACAAATGAAGTTAAAAACCTAGAGTATAGGTTACTAGGATGAGGGCTGAGAAGGGGTACTGATGCTTAATGTATGTAGAACTTTTAATTAGCTTGACTATAAAAGTGTGGAAATAGATAGGGTTGATGGTAAAACATTATAGTGAGCATAACTAACACAGCTGGTTTATAAATGTGATTGTGGCTGAAAGGGGAAGTCTAGGGATATAACTGTCAATTGAAAGAAAATTAGGGAATAATTTAGGGAATGAATAACACAGTAAACTCAGTGGTGGATGAGGAGTGTGGTTAATAGTACAAATATAAGAATATTCTTCTATGAACCAGAACAAATGTATGTCACTATTACAAGGTAGTAAGAAAATGGTGATAAAAGGGAAAAATACAATTAATGTAACTTATGGGCTATAGTTGACAGCAATATTGTAGTACTCATGCATCAATGTCAAAGAAGGTACTATTTCAATACTAAGGATTAGTAATGGGGGTATGAGATTTTTTTATTTTGGACTAAGAAAAACATTCAAAAATTTACTGAGGTGATGACTGTACAACTCCACAATGAAATTGAGAGTCACTGAGTATACAGTTTGGATGGATGGTACAAGACATGGGACTGTATAACACAGTGAACTATGTGGTGGATGGTGAACTGTGGTTACCAGTACAAATATGAGTGTGTTCTCTCATGAGCTATAACAAATGCACAATACTAATATATGGTGTTAATAGGGGTGTGTGTAGCAGTTTGACATTGTTTATGAATTCCAAAAATAGATATTGGATTATGTTGGTGAACTGGTCTGTCCCTCTGGGCATATTAGATTATATTGGATTCAGAAGTTTCACTTTTACTTGATTAAATAATGATCAAGGCTTTGATTGGGCCATGTCAGTAGGGCATTGAGTCCTCGCCTACCAAGGGGGTGGGGACTCACAGAGAGAAAACTGCACCACAAAGAAGGGGAGTTGGAGTTTTTGAGCTGGAGCCCTGGGAAGTAAACATGCAGGAGAAGAACACAGAGGAATAGAGACAGCTTCATAGACATGGCAGCAGAGGGCCCAGAAAGAGAGAGAGCCTGATTGTCTACAGCTGACCTTGTGGAGAGAACAGAGCACTGAGCCCAGAGAGAAACAAGCCCTGGGAGAGAAACGAGACTTATCCCAGCCTACAGGTGATATTGGAAGAAACTGGGACCATGGAACCTTAAGAGGAAGCCTGAATCCTTGCAGACATCTTGTTCCAACGTGTGGCAACAGACTTTGGTGAGGGGAGTAATTTATGCTTTATGACCTGGTAACTGTAACCTTCTACCCCAAATAAATACCCTTTATAAAAGCCAACAGATTTCTGGTATTTTGCATCAGCACCCCTTTGGCTAACTAATACAGGGGGTATATGGAAAAAAATATACCAAATGTTAGTTATCTTTTGGTGATGTTTGGGAATTCTGAACTTTATGCATGACTGTTCTGTAAGCTTACAATTTCTCTAATAAAAATTACAAAAAAAAAACAAAACAACAACAACAAAAAAAACACTATAGAAGCAAACAGCTGGGACAAAGGGCTTTTTTGGAATATTGATGCAAAAATCCTCAAGAAAATACTAGCAATCTGAATCCAACAGCATATTAAAAGAATTATATACCATAATCAAGTGGGATTTATCCCTGGTATGCAAGGTTGGTTCAACATAATATAACCAATTAATGTAATAAACTACAATAACAGAATGAAAGAAAAAAATACATGATCATCTCAATTGATGTATAAAAGAATTTTGACAAAGCACAGCACTCTTTCTTGATAAAAAAAAAATAATAATAATAACACATAGAATACTAGGAATAGAAGGAAACTTCCTCAACATGATAAAGGGCTTATATGAAAAGCCTACCACTATCATTCTACTTAATGGTGAAAGACTGAAATCTTTCCCCCTAAGATCAGGAAGAAGACCAGGATGCCCACTATCACCACTGTTATTCAGTTCAATACTGTACTGGAAGTTCTTGCCAGAGCAATTAGGCAAAAAAAAAAAAAAAAAAAAAA
>JAKSZT010054368.1:12605074-12619403 GCA_026826555.1 Tolypeutes matacus
GAGGAAGGGAGGGAGGGAGGGAGGGAGGGAGGGAGGGAGGAAGGAAGGAAGGAAGGAAGGAAGGAAGGAAGGAAGGAAGGAAGGAAGGAAGGAAGGAAGGAAAACAAATTGGAAAGGAGGGAGTAAAACTTTCCCTAATTACAGATGATACGATCCAAAACACAGAAAATACTGAAAAATCCACAACAAAGCTCCTAGAGCTAATAAAGGAAGTAAGCAAAGTGGTGTGGTACAAGATCAACACCCCAAAATCAGTAGTGTTTCTACACACTAGCAATGAACCATTGGAAGAACAAATCAAGAAAAAAATTCCATTCGCAATAGCAACTAAAAGAATAAAATATCTAGGAATAAATCTAACCAAGAGTGGAAAAGAACTTATACACAGAAAACTACAACCCGTTGCTAAAAGAAATCAAAGAAGAGCTCATAATCCATGTTTATGAATTGGAAGACTAAATACCTTGAAGATGTGATGGTTAGACTCTTGTGTCAACTTGGCCAGGTAAATGTACCTGGTTATTTGGTCAAGCAAGCACTGACCTAATTGTTACTGTGGGGACATTTCATAGACATAAATCATTAGTAAGTTGTTTGCTTTTATGATTGAGTAAATCTACAATCAACTGAGGATATTGCCTTCAGCAATAGGAGATGTCTCATCCAACTAGTTGAAGGCCTTAAAAGGAGAAGTGTTGATTTCAGCAGTCAGAAGAGAGAGAATTTTCATCTCTACTTCAGCCAGCTAGCTCCTCCTAGGGAATACAGTGAGGGCCCTCATTGGAGTTCCTGGCTTAGAGCCTGCACTGTGGAATTTGGATTTGGGCACCCCACAGTGATGTGAGACAATAAATCTCATACCATTTACAGATATCTCCTGTCGGTTCTATTTCCCTAGAGAACACTGAGTGATACAGATGTCAATAATACCCAAAGCAATTTATAAATTAAATGCCATCCCAATCAAAATTCCAACAACCTTCTTTGCAGAAATGGAAAAGCCAATATTTCAATATTTCTACCAATAATCTCTTCAAAGCAATTTAGGCCTTTTCTATCAAGCACCTCACAATTCTTCCAACATACCCAATTAATAGGCCGTTTCCACATTTTTGGTATTTGCAATAGAGTACCCCACTTTCCTGGTACCAAAATCTATTTTATTCTACTGGGCTACTGAAAGCAGTATATGTGAAATGGGTTGGCTTTTAACAATGGGAATTTATTAGTTTACAAACTTACAGTTTCAAGGCTGAGAAAAATGTTCAAATCAGGGCATGATCAGGTGATGCTTCCTCCCCAAAAACTGGCTGCCAGCAATCCTGGACTCCTCTGTCACAAGACAAGGCACATGGCAGGATCTGCTGGTCTTTCCCTTCCCTTCTGGGTCCTGTTTCTTTCAGCTTTGTGCTTCTGGGGCTTTCTCTCTCTTGATCTGAATTTCATTTTCTTATAAAGGACTCCTAAGAGGATCAAGACCCACCCTGGACCATCCTTAATGGAAGTAATCTAATCAAAAGGTCCTACTTACAATAGTTTTACACCCACAGGAATAGATTAGATTTAAAAACATTCTTTTCTGGGTTCCATACACAAGATGGACTTTAAGATGGATTCAAACCATCACACAAATGTTCATGGTGGCATTATTCACAATTACCAAAACATGGAAGCAACTCAAAAGTCAACCAGTGAATGGATAAATAAAGTGTATATACATAAATTTGGAATATTATCGAGTCATAAAAAGGAATGAAGTCCTGTTACATGTGACAACCTGGATGAACCTGGAAGACATCATGTTGAGTGAAATAAGCCAGACACAAAACGACAAATATTGTATGGTTTCACTGATTTGGAACAATTAGAATAAGCAAACTCATAGAGTCAAAATCTAGAATAAAATCTTCTGGGAAAATAGCAGATTAGAGATACACAGAACTCACATCTCTCTCAGAAAAATAGCTAAAGGACAGACAGAAATGGCTTGGAAAAATGTTCCAGGGTTTAGAACACCAGGGGAAGTCTGGACAACACCCAGAAGAGAGAGAGACACAGGAAAAGAATCTCAACAGAAAGACTGTGTGTAGAAGCTGCAACTCCAGCTACAGGTGCCCTTCCCCACACCCTCAGAGCAGTCAGCTTTGAATTAGCTGGCAAAGGATGGAGAACAGCCACTGAGTAAGTTTGATTTGGGAGGCTCTGAATAGCCTTGAGGCAGGATCCTCTGTCACATTGTTACCGTTGGTGTTGCAGCAAACACACCGACCAGGGTTTGAACTCAGAGCCCCACCCCACCCCCAAGGGCACCATCTTCTGCATGTGCATGTGAGAAAATTAAAAGTAAATAAGTAAAAGAGGCTTTTGCCAGCTGTTTCAGCCTTCCTCCCCCCACCCCCACCAAGGTCCTTGGAAATGGGTCTGTGTGGCAGTTTGATGTAATTATGAATTCCAAAAATATAATTGAATCATGCTTGTAAACTGATCTGTTAATCTGGGCATGATTAGGTTAGGATTAGGGCGTTGAGCCCCACCCCTTGGTGGGTGGGGAATTGAATATAAAAGGCAAGGCAAAGGACAGTTGAGGCAGTCTTTTGAGAAGCAGTTTTGATGTTGGAAAGAAGGCCCCAGGAGAAGAGAAGCAAGCCGTTCGCTTGCAGCTGGCCTTGTGGAGGAAACAGGAGCTAAGCCCGGAGAGAAACGCAGCCCCGGGAAGAGAGGAACCCCAGAAGCCTGAACCCTGGCAAACGCCGGCAGCTGTCTTGCTCTAACACGTGGCAATGGACTGTGGTGAGAGAAGAAACTTAACGCTTTATGGCCTGGTATCTGTGGACTTCTACCCCAAATAAATACCCTTTGTAAAGACCAACCCACTTTTGGTATTTCACATTAGCACCCCTTTGGCTGACTAATACAGTCTGCAACTCATTACTGGGTCCATGGCCTGAATTTGAGCAACTAACAGGGACAATCCTAAAGACCTAGAACAGGTTGAACCAAGAATCAAAGTAACAAACAACCTCCTGCCCCTAAATCCCTACATAAGAGAGATAAACTGAGCACCTGAGTAGACTCACCATCACAATCAGATGTCTAGACATCAGCAAAAAAATTATGAGCCATACTAAGAAAATGGAAGAAATGCTCCAAGCAAAGGAATATATCAAAGCCCTAGAAGAGACACAAGATTTGAGACAACTAATCAACAAGGTTCATACAAATCTCCAAAAACAAATCAATGAGTTGAAAAACAATATGGCTAAAGAGATAAAGGACATCAAGAAGACACTGGGAGGGCACAAAGAAGAATTTGAAAACCTGAATTTAAAAATAACAGAGTTTATGCAAATGAAAGACACCATAGGCGAGATAAAAAATACATTAAAAGCATACAACAGCAGACTTGAAATGATAGAAGAAAGAATAAGTGATGCAGAATACAGAGCAACTGAAATTGAAGAGAGAAAATCAGAGAGAGAAAAGAATGGAAAATTTTGAGCAGGGACTCAGGGAGTTGAATGATAACATGAAGTGCAACAATATATGTGTCATGGGAGCTCCAGAAGGAGAAGAGAAGGGAAAGGGGGCAGAAATAATATTTGAGGAAATAATGGCTGAAAAGTTCTCAGCTCTCATGAAAGAATTTAATTTACATTTCAAAGAAATGCAGCATACCCTAATCAGAATAAATCCAAACAGACCTATTCCAAGACACATTCTACTCAGAATGCCAAAAGCCAAAGATAAAGAGAAAATTCTGAGAGCAGCAAGGGAGAAAGAAACCATCACATAAAAGCAATGCCCAGTAAGGCAGTGCAGATTTCTCATCAGAAACCATGGAGGCAAGAAGACTGTGGTATGATATCATTAGGATACTGAAAGAGAAAAATTGCCAGCTGAGAATTCTCTATCTCGCAAAATTGTGCTTTAAATATGAAGGTGAATTAAAAATATTCACAAACCAACAGAAACTAAGAGAGTTCGTAAAGAAAAGAATCCACTTTTGCAGGAAATATTAAAGGGAAAGCCTTAAAGCCCGAAAGAAAAAGACAGGGGAGAGAGAGGCTTGTAGGAGAGTGTAGAAGGCAAGACTAACAGAAAAGATAATCAAAAGAGTAAAACGACTGACAAAAGTAAGATATGACATACGAAAACCAAAGAATAAAGTGGTAGAAGTAAATAATGCATTTATAGTAACATCATTGAATGTGTTATGGATTAAACTCCCCAATCAAAAGATATAGGCTGACAGAATATATATTTTTAAAAGCATGAGCCATCCATATGCTGCCTACAAGAGACTCAGCTTAGACCCAGGGATACAAATTGGCTAAAAGTGAAAGGTTGGAACAAGATACTCCATGCAAACAGTAACCAAAAAAGAACAGGGGTAGGTATTCTAATACCAGACAAAACAGACTTTAAATGCAAAAAAGTTAGAAGAGCTACAGAAGACCATTAATAAAAGGGACAATCCACCAGTCATAAATATCTATGCACTTAACCAGTATGCCCCAAAATACATGAGGCAAACTCTGGCAAAGCTGAAGGGAGATATAGACATCTCTACAATAATAGTTGGAGACTTAAACACACCACTCATATAATTAGATAGAACAACTAGATAGAAGATAAACAAGGAAACAAATAACTTGAACAATATGATAAATGAGCTAGACCTAACAGACATATACAGAACATTTTACCCCAAATCAGCAGGTTATACATTCTTCTCAAGTGCTCATGTATCTTTCTCCAGGATAGAACACATATTAGATCACAAAGCAGTTCTTAATAAATATAAAAAGATTGAAATTGTACAAAGCACTTTCTAAGGTCATAATGGAATGGAACTGAAAGTAAATAATAGAGGGTAAAGAAGAAATTTTGCAAATGTGTGGAGACTAAACAACATAGTCCTAAACAATCAGTGAGTCAAAGGAAAAATTGTAAGAGAAATTAGAAAATATATTGAGACAAATAAAAACAAGAACATAACTAAATAAAACGTATGGGATACAGCAAAGACAGTGCTGAGAGGGAAATTTATAGCACTAAACGCTTATATTAAAAAAGAAGGAAGAGCTAAAATAAAAAACCTTAATGAACACCTGGAGGAACTAGAAGAAGAACAGCAAACCAATCCCAAAGAAAGCAGAAAGAAAGAAATAATAAAGATTAAAACGGAAATAAATGAAATTGAGAACAAAAAAACAAGAGACTATCAACAAAACCAAAAACTGTTTCTTTGAGAAAATCAATAAAATTGGCAAACCCTTAGCTAGATGAATAAAGAAAAAATGAGAGAGATATAAATTTCTGATTTTATTTAAAATCAGAAATGAAAGGGGAGAAATTACAACTGACCCCACAGAAATAAAAAGGATAAGAGTATATTATGAGAAACTATATACCAACAAACTAGATAAGCTAAATGAAATGAACAAATTCCTAGAAATGCACAAATAACCTACATTGTCTCTAAAATAAATACAAGAACTCAACTAACCAATCACCTTTAAAGAGATTGAAACAGTCATCAAATATCTCCCAACAAAGAAAAGTACAGGACCAGATGGCTTCACAGATGAATTCTACCAAACATTTTGGGAAAAATTAACACCAATCCTGTTTAAAGTCTTCCAAAAAATTGAGGAGAAAGGAAAATTAACTGGCACATTTTATGAGGCCAACATCACGCTAATAGCAAAGACAAATAAAGTTACTACAAGAAAAGAAAATTACAGACCAATATTTCTAATGAATTTAGATGCAAAAATTCTCAATAAAATACTTAACAAATAGAATCCAATGGCATATCAAAAGAATTATACACAAGACCAAGTGGGATTTATTCCTTGTATGCAAAGGTGGTTCAACATAAGAAAATTTATTAACATAATACACCACATTAACAAATTGAAGGAAAAAGTCAAATGATCATCTAGATTGATGCAGAAAAGGCATTTGACAAAATCCAGCATCCTTTGTGATAAAAATACTTCAAAAGACAGGAATAGAAGGAAAATTCTTCAATATGATAAAGTGCATATGAAAAACCCAGAGCCAAAATGGTACTCAACGTGGAAAGGTTGAAAGCTTTCCCTCTAAGATCGGGAACAAGGACGCCTACTGTCACCACAGTTATTCAATCTTGTGCTAGAAGTTTTAGCTAGAGCAATTAGACAAGAAAAAAAAAAAAAAAAAAGGCATCCAAATAGGAAAAGAGGAAGTAAAACTCTCACTATTTGCAGATGACATGAACTTATATTTAGAAAATCCTGAAATGTCTATGACAAAGTTACTTTAGCTAATAAATGATTTCAGCAAAGTGGCAGAAACAATATCAATCTGTAAAAAAATCAGTAATGTTTCTGTACACGAGTATTGAACAATCTGAGGAGGGAATCAGAAAAAAAAAATTCCACTTATAATAGCAACAAAAAGACTCAAATCCCTAGGAATCAATTTAATCAAAGATACACATAATCTATATTCTGCAAACTACAGAAAAAATGCTAAAAGAAATTTTTAAAAGACCTAAATAAATGTAAAGACTTTCTGTGTTCATGGATTGGAAGACTAAAGAACATGAAGATGTCAATCCTGCCCAAACTTATTTATAGATTCAATGCAATAACAACCAAAATTCCAATAGCCTACTTTACAGAAATAGAAAAGACAATTACCACATTTATTTGGAAAAGAAAGTGCACCTGCATAGCCAAAAGCACCCTAAAAAAGAAGAGTGATGTGGGAGGAATTTCACTGCCTGACCCTGAAACATATTACAAAGCTACAGTGGTCAAAACAGCATGGTATTGGCATAAAGATAGACTTATCAATCAGTGGAATAGAATTGAGAGTCCAGAAATAAACCCTCACCTCTAAGGCCAACTGGTTTTCGACAAACCTACCAAAGCCATGTTAACGGGACAAAACAGTCTCTTCAAAAAATGGTGCTGGGAGAACTGGATATCCATAAGCAAAAGAATGAAAGAGGACCCCTATCTCACTCTTTTATATACAAGAATCAACTCAAAATGTACCAAAGACCTAAATGTAAAAGCCAGGACCATAAAACTACTGGAAGAAAATGTAGGGAAACATCTTAAAGACTTGTGGTACGTGGTGGTTTCTTGAACCTTACACTCAATACATATGCAACAAAAGAAAAAAATAGATAAATGGGACCTCCTCAAAATTAAACACTTTTGCACCTCACAGGACTTTGTCAGAAGGGTGAAAAGGCAGCAAACTCAATGGGAGAAAATATTTGGAAATCATATGTCCCATAAGGGTTTAATATCCATGATATATAGAGATGTTACAACTCAACAATAAAAAGACAAACAACCCAATTTAAAAAATGGACAAAAGACTTGAACAGACATTTGTCCAAAAAAGAAATACAAATGGTGAAGAAACACATGAAAAAAATGTTCAACATCACTTGTGATTAGGGAAATGAAAATGAAAGCTACAATGAGATATCATTTCACACCTATTAGAATGACCAGTATTAAAAAGACAGAAAATGACAGGTGTTGGAGAGGTTGTAGAGAGATAGGAATGCTTATTCACTGTTATTGGGAATGTGGAACGGTACAGCCACTGTGGAGGACTTTTGGCAGTTCCTAAGGAAGTTGAATATAGATTTGCCATGTGACCCAGAAAATACCACTACTAGGTATACACTCCAAAGAACTGAGAGCAGTCACATGAAAAGACATCTGCACACCGATCGTCATAGCAGTGTTATATACGTTTGCCAAACGATGGAAACAGCCCAGGTGTCCATCAACTGGCGAATGGATATACACTGTGGTATATACACATGATGGAATATTATTCAGCTGTAAGAAGAGATGAAGTCATAAAGCATATGACAACATGGATGAACATGGAGGACGTGTTGAGTGAAGCAAGCCTGACACAAAGGGACAAATACTGTGATTGTACTAGTATGAACTAAATATATTGTGTAAACTCATGGAGTTAATAACTAGAATATGGTCACCAGAAAATAGAATGGGTTTAGAGAATGGAAAGCTGAAGGCTAATCAGTGCAGAACTGGTAAAAAGGTATTTTGTTCATCTTTGGAAATGAGTAGAAAAGGTTAAAGCACATCACAGTGCTTGTAACTAGCAGTGCTATTATACGGGTATACAGTGGTTGAAAGTGATAGTCTAAGGTCATGTATATTGTTAGAAGGAAAGCTAAAAAACACAACATGGGACTGTATAGCATAGTGAAACCTCATGTGAAATATGAATATTGGTAACAGTGCATATATAGTTTCTTTGAAACTGAACAAATGTATGTTAATGTTACAAGTTGTTAGTATCAGGCAAAAATAGAGCCAAAACAAACTATGGGCACTAATATATTAATAATCTTCCAGTAAGGGGGAAAAAAAAGGAAACATACCAAGGGAAAGAAACTAGACAGAGGGTACAATAAAAAATAATTTTTAAAAAATCCTTGGACCAACACTACATAGTGAACCCTAAGTCAAACAATGGACTTTAATTAATAGTACCATAATAAACATGCTGTCATCAGTTGTAACAAATTTTTCATACCAATACAAGCTGTTTTTGGTGGAGTGGTATATGGGAAGCCTGTATTTTATGCATGATTGTTCTGTAAACCTACAACTTCTGTAATAGGGAGAGAGAAATAAACCAAACCAAACAAACAAAAAACCACCTTCCAACAAAGAAAAGCCCAAGACCAGAGAGATTCACTGGTGAATTCTACCAAACATTCAGAGAATTAACACCAAATACTGCTCAAACTATTCCAAAAAATGTAAAAGGAGGGAACACTTTTTCTCAATTCCTAATATTAGGCCAGCATCCCCATAATTAAGATATCATAAGCAAAGAAAATTACAGACCAATATCCCTTATGAATATAGATCCTCAACAAAATGCTATCAAACCAAATCCAAAAGCACGTGAAAAAACTATACCCCATGATCAACTGGGATTTATCCCAGGCATGTAAGGTGATTGAACATAAGAAAATCAATTGTTATAGTATACCACATTAATAGAATGAAGAGAAAAAACCCACATGATCCAATTGATGCAGAAGAGCCATTTGACAAAATTCAGTACCCCTTACTGATAAAATCACTCAGAAAAACAGGAATAGAAGGAAATATCCTTAACATAATAAAGGGCATATTTGAAAAACTCAAAGCTAACATACTCAATGGTGAAAGACCAAAAGCTTTCCACCTAGGTACAGGAACATGACAAGGATGCCCACTGCCATGACTGTTATTCAACATTGTTTTGGAAGTTCTAACTAGAGCAACTAGGCAAGAAAAAAAAATAAGTTGGAAAGGAAGAAGTAAAATTCTTCTGATTTGCAGATGGCATAATCCTTTACATAGTGAATCTTGAAAAATCCACAAGAAAATCCATTAGACTTAATAAATAAATTCAGCAAAGTGGCAGGGTACAAGATGCAAAAATCAGTGGTGTTTCTATATACTAGCAATGAATAATACAAAAAGGAAATCAAAGAAACAATTCTATTTACAATAGCAGCTAAAAGAATCAAATACGTAGGAACAAATTTAACTGAAGATGTAAAGAACTTGTGAATAGAAAACTACAAAACATTGTGAGAGAAATTAAAGACCTAAATATATGGCAGGACATTCCATGTTCCTGGATTGGAAGACTAAATATGGTTAAAGATGTCAATTCTATCTAGAGCAATTTACAGATTCAATGCAATCTCAAGGAAAATTCCATCAGCTTCTTTGTGGAAATGGAAAAGTCAATCCTCAAATTTATTTGGGAGGGTAAGGGGCTCTGAATAGACAGCCCAACTTGTAAAAGAAGAAAGAAGTTGGAGGATTCACACTTTCCAGTTTTAAAACTTATTACAAAACTATAATAATCAAAACAGCATGGAATCAAATTGCATAAGGACAGACAATGGAATCAAATTGAGTGTTCAGAAATAAACCCTAACACTTTTGGACAATTGATCTCCAACTAGGGTGCTAAGTCCACTCAACTGGGAAAGAATAGTATCTTCAAAAAATGGTTCTGGGAAAGCTGGGTAACCATATTCAAATGAATGAAAGTAGACCCCTACCTGACACCATATACTAAAATTAACTCAAAATGTATCAAAGATCCAAATATAAAAACAAAAACTGTAAAACTCCTAGAGGGGAAGCAGATGTGGCTCAGGTGACCGGGTTTCCACCTACCACATGGGAGGTCACTGGTTCGGGTCCCAGTGCCTCCTAAAGAAGACAGTGAACTGACGTGACAGGCAAGCATGGTGAGCTGATGCAACAAGATGATGTAACAAGAGATGCAGGGAGGAAAAACCTAATGAGAGACACAACAAAAACTGGGAGTGGAGGTGGCTCAAGTGATTAGGCACCTCCCTCCCACATCAGAGGTCCCAGGTTGGGTTCCTAGTGCCTCCTAAAGAAACAAGGAAGACAAACAGACATAGCATATGCAAGCAACAAGGGGGTGGGGAGAAATAAATAAAATAATAATAATAATAATAATAATAAAACTCCTAGAGGAAATCATAGGAGAACATCTTCAGGACCTTATGTTAAGCAATGGTTTCTTAGACTTTATATCAAGAGGACAAGCAACAAAAGGAAAAATAGATAAATAAAAGTGAATTAAAATTCAAAATTTTATACATCAAACCTTTATCAAGAAAGTAAAAGAAACCTACAGAATGGGCAAAAAATATCAGGAAACCATATATCTGATTATGGTTTAATATCCAAAAAATATAAAGAACTCCTATAAGTCGACAACAAAGAGATAATCCAATTAAAACATGGTCCAAGAACTTGAATAGACATTTCTCCAAAGAAGATATATACAAATGACCAATAAGCAAATGAAAAGATGCCCAACATCAGTAGCCATTAGAGATATTCAAATCAAAACCCCAATGAGATACAACTCACATCCACTAGGATTGCTATTACTGAAAAAACAAAAGAAGCAAGCAGAAAATAACAAGTGTTGACGAGGATGTGGAGAAATAGGAATGCTTGAGCATTGTTTATGGGAATATGAAATGGTGCAGCCACTGTGGAAAAGAAGTTGGCAGTTCTTCAGAAAGTTAAGTATACAATTACCATATGACCTAGCAATCTTACTTCTAGAAATATATCCAAAAGAATTGAAAGCAGGGACTTGAACTGATATATGCACACCAATATTCATAGTGACATTATTCACAATTGGCAAGAGGTGAAAGCAATAGGTGAACAAAATGGCATATACATATAATGGAAAATTATTTGGCTGTAAAAAGGAATGAAGTTTTGATGTGTGCTACAACATGACTGAAACTTCAGGATAACATGTTGAAAAAAATAAGCCATACAGAAAATGTCAAATATTGCATGATCTCATTTATATGAAATAAGCAGAATATGCAAGTTAATAGAGTCAGAAACTAGAACACTGTTAACCAGAGTTTGGGTGGGGAGGAGAACGGGGAGGTAATGTTTAATTGGTACAAAGTTTCTGTTAGTGGTGATGGAAAAGTTTTGGCAATGGGTGATGGGGATAGAGGCACAATTTGGGAATGTAATCAACACCACTTAATTGTATATTTGAAAAGGGTTAAAATGGGATATTTTAGATTGTATGTAAGTTAACACATACACATATACACACACACACACACAAACCATAGACCTGTACAGCACAGAGTTATTGCATTGAATCTGTAGATCAATTTGGGGAATATTGCCTCCTAAAAATATATTAAGTCTTCCAATCTATAAACATGGAATGTCTTTCTATTTATTTAGGTCTTCTTTAATTTCTTTCAGCAATATACTATGTTTTTCAGTGTACAAGACTTTTACTTCCTTGGCTAAATTTATTCCTAAGAGTTTTACTATTTTTAATGCTATTATAAGCAGAATTGTTTTCTTAATTCCCTTTTGGTATTGTTCATTGTTAGTGTATAGAAATACAACTGGTTTTTGCATGGTGATCTTGTATCCTAAAAATTGGCTGAATTTGTTTATTAATTCAAACAGCTATTTTGTGGATTCTTTATGGATCATGTCATCTGCGGATGGATGTAGTTTTACTTCCTTTCCAATTTGAATGCATTTTATTTCTTTTTCTAGCCTAATAGGCCTGGCTAGAACTTCCAGCACAATGTTGAATAAAAGTGGTGAGATCAGACATCCTTGCCTTCTTCCTGATATTACTGGGAAGGTTTTCAGTCTTTCATCTTTAAGCATGATGTTACCCGTGGGTTTTTCATAAATACCCTTTATCATGTTGATGGAGATTCCTAAAGTCCTAATGCATTGAGTGCTTTATTATGAATGGGTGTTAGATTTTGTCAGAACTTTTCTTCAACATTTGAGATAACCGTGTTTTCTTTTCCCTTCATTCTATTAAGATGCTGTATTACATTGATTGCTTTTCATGTTAAACCAGCCTTGCATTCCTTTGATAAATCCCCCTTTGCCATGATGTATAATCCTTTTAATATGCTGCTGGATTCAGTTGGCTAGTATTTTTGAAAATTTTTGTATCTATAATTCATAATAGTAATTAGTCAGTGGTTTTCTTTTCTTGTGGTGTCTTTGTTTGGCTTTGGTATCAAAGTAATGCTGGTTTCATAGAAGGAGATAGGAAATTTTCTCTCCTCTTCTGTTTTGGGGGAGTTTGAGAAGGATTGGTGTTAATTCTTTGAATGCTTGGTAGCATTCACCAGTAAAGCATCTGGTCCTGGACTTTTCTTTAGTGGAATGTTTTTGATTATTTATTCTATATCTTTACTTGTTGTAGGTCTGTTCAGATACTCTATTTCTTGTTGAGTCAGTTTTGGTAGTTTATGTGTTTTCTAGGAATTAGCCCATTTCGTCTAGGTTATCTAATTTGTTGGCATACAATTTTTCATGGTGTTCTTTTATGGTCTTTTTTATTTCTATAAGGTTGGTAGTAATGTCCCCACTTTCATTCATGATTTTAGTAATTTGGGTCGTCTCTCTTTTTCTCTTACTTCTTGTTGTTGTTGTTTTCTTAGCTAAAGCTTTATCAATATTGTTGATCCTTTCACAGAAGCAAATTTTGAATTTTTAAATTCTCTCTATTGTTTTTCTATTTTACTTACTTTACTTCCACTGTAATCTTTATTATTCCCTTCCTAATTCTTGCTTTGGGTTTAGTTTGCTCTTCTTTTTCTTATTACATTAGGAATGATGTAATGTTATTAACTTTAGATCCTCCTTTCTTTAAGAAAAAAAGTAGGTTTTTACAGCTATAAATTTCCCCTTGAGCACTGCTTTTGATGCATCCCATAAATGTTGATATGTTGTGTTTTCATTTTCACTAATTTCAAAGTACTTTCTAATTTCCCTTGTGATTTCTTCTTTGACTTATTGATTGTTTAATAACGTGTTTAACTTCCACATATTTGTGAATTTTCCAGTTCTTCCTCTTTAATTGGTTACTAGCCTCATTCCATTGGGGTCAGAGAAGATACTTTGTATAATTTCAATCTTTTAAAATGTTATTGAGACTTGTTTTTGGCCTAGCATATGGTCTATCCTGGAGAATGTTCCATGTGGGCTTGAGAAGAATGTGTATTCTCATACTGTTGGATAAAGTGTTCTGTATTTGCTTGTTGTATTTATTTGTTTTTTAGTGTTGTTCTGTTTCCCTGTTTATCTTTTCTTTAGTTGTTCTATCCATTATTAAAAATGGGGTGTTGATAACTCCAACTATTATTGTTCAACTATTTCTCCCTTCAATTCTGTCAGTGTTTGCTTCATATATTTTAGGGTTCTGTTATTAGATTCATATGTCTATATCTTTCATGGATTATACTTTAATTATTATATAATGTATTTTTTAAAAATATTTATTTATTTACTTTTATCCATTTTAACACCCCCCCCCTTCCCCATTTGCTGTTTTTTGTGTCCATTTGCTGGGCAATTCTCTGTGTCTGTTTCCTGCCATCTCTTCTCATCCTCCTCTTCCAGTCTTTACCAGGATTCGATCCTGAAGACTTCCGATGTAGGAGAGAGGTGTTCTGCCACCTCCACCATCTAGGCTCCTGGTTTTCAGAGCTTTCGGAGCATCTTCTCTTGACTCTCCCCTGCGTCTTTCCTGTTACGTCATCATCTTACTGCATGGCTCCCGTGGTCTAGCGGCTCCCTGGCACATAGAGCCTGGCAGCCCATGCACCCTCTCTCTCTTTCTCTCTCTCTCTCTCTCTCTCTCTCTCTCTCTCTCTATATATATATATATATATATATATATTTTTTTTTTTTTTTTTTTA
>JAKSZT010054368.1:12619503-12657824 GCA_026826555.1 Tolypeutes matacus
TATATATATATATATATTTTTTTTTTTTTTTTTTTTTTTTTTTTCCATTTTACCCGGAGGTCCCGGGGATCAAACCCAGGTCCCTCCATATGGCAGACGGATGCCCAACCATTTGAGCCACATCCGCCTCCATAATGTCTTTCTGTGTTTTAGCAGTTTTTGTCTTAAAATCTATTTTGTCTGATAGTACTAGAGCCCCTCTAGCTCTCTGTTTGCATGGAATATCTTTTTTTCATCTTTTCACTTTCAACATATTTTTCCTTTGGATCTAATATAGACAGTATGTGTTACATTGAATCATGAGCCCCAGGGGAAAAAATACATTCTTAATATTCTTTTTAAATTTTTCAATGTTTTTGTTATAGAAGTTGTGGGTTTATAAAACAATCATGCATAAAATGCAGAATTCCTATACATCACCCCACTACCAACACCTTATATTGGTGTGGAACATTTGTTACAATTGACGACAGCACTTTTTTAAATTGTACTATTTTGTAACAGTGGTTACCTTTGTTACAGTTGATGTTACAGTTCATCAACTGTAACAAAGGTAACCACTGTTACAAAATAGTACTATTAACTATCATCCACAGTTTACAGTAGGCCTATTTTTTTCTCCATATACCACACTATTAATAACTCTTTGTATTAGCATTGTATATTTGTTATAATTCATGAAAGAACATTCTTATACTTGTACTATTAACCATAGTCAATAATCTAAATAAAGTTCACTGTGTTATACAGTCCTATGTAACATCATTTAATTTTTATTCTAGTAAGATACACGACATGAAGTTTCCCCTTTTATCCATGTTCACTTATATAATTTAGTGCTGTTAATTACACTCACAATAATGTGCTGCCATCACCACCATCCATTTCCAAACTTTTACAATTAACCTAAATAGAAATTCTATATAAATTAAGAATCAACTCCCCATTCTCTAAACCAAATCTGTCCCCTGATAACCTATATTCTAGAAGCTAACTCTTTGAGTTTGCTTATTAAAATTAGTTCATATCAGTGGGATCATGCAATATTTGTCCTTTTGCGCTGGGTTTATTTCACTCAGCATAATGTCCTCAGTGTTCATCCATGTTGTCACACACATTAAGACTTCATTCTTTTTTATGGCTGAATAATAGTCCAATATTACATGCATGCCCATGATCAGGAAATATGGCTTTTTCTTGCTTAATTGTATTCTCATTCTTGTAGGAAATAAAGAGTAGAGTTGTATATTGAGGATACAGAGCTATTGGGTTTTGCATTTACCCTTTTAGTTACCCTTTCTGATAATCTTCATTTCTTCACACTACTCCAAGCTACTCTCTCCTGTCTTTTCCTTTCAACCTGTAGAAATCCCTTTAGTAATTCTTGCAGGGCAGATCTTTTATTGACAGACTCTCACTTTCTGTTTATCAGTGAATATTCTAAACTCTCCCTCATTTTTGAAGGACAATTTTTCTGAATAAAGAATTTTTGGCCGGCAATTTTTCTCTTTCAGTTGTATGTGATGAATCACTTTTCTCTTGTTTTTGGAATTATTTCTTTATCTTTGGCATTCGACGTTGTGAGTAGTGTGTGACTTGGAGTGGGCCTATTAGGCTTTATTCTATTTGGAGTACATTGTGCATCTTGGACATGTATATTTATGTCTTTCATAAGAGTTTGGATATTTGGGGCTCTTATTTCCTGGAATATACTTTCTGCCCATTTTCCCTTCTTTCCTTCTGGGACTCCCATGGCACGTACATTTGTGCACTTTATGCTGTCACTCAATCCCTGAGACACTGCTCATTTTTTCTATTCTATTTCTATATCTGTTTTTCTGGTTGCATGATTTTGATTGTACTGTCTTCTGGTTCGCTGATTTTTTCTTTTGCCTATTCAAATCTGCCACTGTATGCCTCTAGTGTATTTGTGTGTGTGTGTGATAAGAAGCCAATACAATGGCTTGTCTTTGTTCAAATGAAGAAAACTTTACAGCACATTTTTTTTTTATAAAGATTTTATTTATTTACTCATTTATCCCCCCCTTGCTGCTTGTGCTCGCTGGGTCAGCTAACCACGCCGTGCGGGCGGGCTTGCCTTCACCAGGAGGCCCCGGGAACCGAACCCGGGGCTTCCCATATGGTAAACGGGAGCCCTACTGATTGAGCCACAGCCGCTTCCCTTACAGCACATTTTGAGTGAGTTGGTACAGGGGATCATCATGGCTCAACTGGTGGGGCACCAGTTGTCCATCACCATCCTTTTGTTAGTTGTCCTGGGCGAGTCCAATGAACTGGAGAGTAGGTTCTGCAACTCTGCTGAGATTCAGGGCTCAACCAGCATATGCACAGCTGGAAGATTTAAGTCTCTGGGACACATATTTAACAAGTATAGTGCTAATTATAGGTTCAAATAAAAGGAGCAGAAGACCCATTTGTAGGGAAATTGTAAATGAGTCTAACTCTGTTACATGGGGGAGCATATATTCCAAAGTAAGGCCCACTGACAGGGTGATGAATTCCTGAGATTGTTTGTCCTGTCTATAGTGTCTAGATGTCTCTAGAGCCCTCGGGAGCCCCACTGTCTGAGGCACGGTTTACTGTGGCAGTCAATGAGATCCTGCTGAGACTTGTACAAGTGTAACCTCTGGAATGACCTCCTGACTCACTTTAAAATCTCTTAGCCATAAAAACTTATTTGTATCTAATATTTCCCCCTGTTGGTCAAGGTCTTTTTCCAAATGCATCACTAGTCGGCACTTGGTAATTATCTCTCAGTCCCAGGGAGGCTCATCCCTGGGAGTTATGTCCCACGTCGGGTGGGTAAGGTAATGTGTTTATGTGTTGAGTTTGGCTTAGAGATGCCAGACTTGAGCAACAAGGAGGCTTTCAGGAGGTAACTCTTAGGCAATATACAATACTAGGCTAAATTTCAGTTTCACAAAAAATGTTCATAAGTACAACCATCGATATCAAGAGCCTGGTGTAATGGTCTGTCCTCCTTCACTAGGCACTGCCCATGTACTTGGGGGATTCTTGCTACTCTATTAGAGAATGTAGCAGGACTTCCCAGGATGAGAATTCAATATTCTTTTGGTTATTGTGTGGGTCTCCACCCACCAAGACAACACCCCATGACCACTGTATTAGTCAGCCAAAGGGGTGTTAATGTGAAATACCAGAAATGGGTTGGTCTTTATAAAGGGTATTTATTTGGGGTAGAAGTCCACAGATACCAGGCCATAAAGCGTTAAGTTTCTTCTCTCACCACAGTCCATTGCCATGTGTTAGAGCAAGACAGCTGCCGGCATTTGCCAGGTTCAGGCTTCTGGGGTTCCTCTCTTCCCAGGGCTGTGTTTCTCTCTGGGCTTAGCTCCTGTTTCCTCCACAAGGTCAGCTGTAGATGATCAGGCGAATGGCTTGCTTCTCTTCTCCTGGGGCCTTCTTTCCAACATCAAAACTGCTCCTCAAAAGACTACTTCAACTGTCCTTTGCCTTACCTTTTATATTCAATTCCCCACCCACCAAGGGGTGGGGCTCAATGCCCTAATCCTAACCTAATCATGCCCAGATTAACAAATCAGTTTATAAGCATGATTCAATTATATTTTTGGAATTCATAATTACATCAAACTGCCACAACCACTTACCATATTCATATGCCATAGAGGCATGCCCCAGGTGCACCCTTCCCCACACATCCCCCCATTACCAACACCCTGCACCAGTGATCCTCCCCTGCCACAGTTGTGGCCCTTATGTGAATAAAACCTCCCCAAAATCAAAGCCAAAAAAAGAATAAAAATAATAATAAAATAAAATAATAATAACAAAATTTTTTAAAATTTTAATTAAAAAACCTTTTTTCATTGCATCTTTCATCACTGTAAGATCTCTTATCTTTCATGTACAATGACAATTTCTTCTGTATGTTCCCCCAGTGTCTTATTTTTTTCGCTTTATGTTCAAAGAAGCTTTAGGTTACAGAAAAGTCACATAGAAAATATAGGGGATTCCCATATACCCAACCATCTTCCCCTCTCCCACTCTCCACTATTAATAACATTTTATATGTGTATGGTACATTTGTTACAAATGATGTACAAATATTGAAGCAGTCCTACTACCCATGGTACACTATGGTTTACATTTTGCACTATATAATTTTATAGGTTTTGACAAAATTTAAAATGGCCTGTATCCATTATTGCACAATCATGAAGAACAATTCCAATGCCTTTAAAATGTCCTACATTCCATCTATTCTATTCTTCCCTCCCTCTCCCCTCGGAACCTATGGTAACCACTAAGTTTCAATTTTTGAAGAATAAGGTTCATAGTTACATGTAACAATATTGAGAGCTTGACATATTCATCTGTTTTCTTTTTTGGTCTGTTTTCTTTCATTAGGCACTGCCTGTGCTCTTGAGAGATTCTTGCCCTCCTAATTGAGAACATAGGATGGGAGTTTAATATTTTCTTGTTTATTGTGTGGGTCTCCATCCACTGAGATAACATACTATGACAAAATGAACACTTTCATATTCCATGAAAGCATGCTCCAGGTGCACCCTATCCTGCATATCTCTCCACTCCCGATGCCTGACACCAGTATCCCTACCCTGCCATATTTTCCAAAAGAACATTCCACCATTGTAGTTTTGACCACAGACCTACAAATACTAAGAGTTCACCTGCTCCTTCCTCCAACACTCCCCCCAGTTCCATGAATAGTCCAACCCAACCCTCCCAGTCTACTCCCCCCTCACACTCTTGCACCATTGAACCCAATCATATCACTGCACCACTATCACCCCCATCCACTGCCCAACCACCCCCTTCCACCTTATCACAGATTTTTCCCCATATTGAGGATCAGCTCACCTCTAATGTATTTTTTTTTTAAGATTTTTTATTTATTCATTCATTTATCCCCCCCTTGCTGCTTGTGCTCGCTGGGTCAGCTAACCACGCCGTGCGGGCAGGCTTGCCTTCACCAGGAGGCCCTGGGAACCGAACCCGGGGCCTCCCATATGGTAAACAGGAGCCCTACTGATTGAGCCACAGCCGCTTCCCCCTCTAATGTATTTTTAATGTGAACTACTCTTACCATTTCTCCAGCACTGACACTTCCACAGCAATGTAGCTGCTCACATATCTTTTTCATCAACATGATGCACATCATAAGAAAATAACATGTTCTTAATCTTAATCCCCTTCCTCCATATGTGAACCCATTTGTAAATAGGACATTTTGAAGATGTTATTTTTAGTTAAGGTGTGACCAACGGAATCAGGATGGGTATTAACCATATTACTTGAGGCCTTAGAAAAAGAGAGCTATGAGGAGGACCCAGAAACAAGAAGTTAGAGGGAACCAGAGAAAAGGAGAAGACATCACCATGTGATAGAAAAGTCAAGGGACCCAAGGTTTACTGGCCAGCCAGAACACCACTGACCCTGGAAGTAAGCCAGTCTTCTAGCTGCTATACTGTGAACCAATATAATACTATTGTTAAGTCAAAACCTATTTGCAGTATTTGTTACAGCAGCTCAGGAATACTAAGACACAACATATAGTTAATTCATGTTATTTTTTCTATTCTGGCAATCTCTGCCTTTTAATTGAAGAGTTTAATCCATTTACATTTAATGCAATTACTAATAAGGAAGGACTTATTTCTGCTATTTGTTATTTGATTTCTATATATCACACCTTTTTTGTTCAATTCCTTCATTACTTCTTTCTTTTTTGTTTGATTTTTTCTTATGGTACCATTTGGATTATCTTCTCATTTCCACTTGGGTACATTTAAAATTGTTTATTTAGTTGTCTTTTAAGTCATATAGGAAAAGAGAGGAATAACAAACTAAAAGTACACTGATACTGGCTTTTATATTTACTTCTCTATTTCCCTTTACCAGTATTCTTTCTTTCTTTGTGTGGATTCCAGGTACTGTCTAGTGTCCTTTATTTCAGTCTGAAGGACTGCCATTAGCATTTCTTATAAGGCAGATCTACTAGCAATGACTCCCTCAGCTTTTGTTTATCTGACAAAGTCTTCATTTCAATTTCATTTTTGAAGTACAGGTTTTCTAGGCATTAAATATTTGGTTGGCTTTTTTTTTTTTTTTTTTTCCTTTCAGCCCTTTAAATATATCATCCAACTGCCTCTGACTTCCATGAGTCTGAAAGGAAATTGCTGTTAATTTTATTGAGGGCCTCTTGTAATGACAAGTTACTTATCTCTTTCTGTTTTCAGGATTCTCTCTTTGTCTTTGTCTTTGAAAATTTGATTATAATGTGTCTCAGTGTAAATCTATTTGAGTATATCCTACTTGGGGTTCTTGGAAGAATAATGTCTTTCTTCAAACTTGGAAGTTTTGACCATTATTTATTTAATGGCCTTTCTGCCCCTTTCTCTCCCTTCTCTCCTTCTGTATCTCCTATTATGCCCACTTGATGATGCACCCAGATTTCTTAGGCTCTGTTCTTTTATCTTCATTCTTTTTTTTTTTTTTTTTCTGGTCCTCAGATTGGATCATTTCAATCATCCTATCTTCAAATTCACTGATTATTTCTTTTGCCCACTCAAGTCTGTTTTTGAACCTGTCTAGTGAATTTTTCATATAAGTTATTGAAATCTAGAATTTCAAATCTAGAATTTTTCAAATCTAGACTTTCTATTTGGTTCCTTCCTTCCTTCCTTCCTCCCTCCCTCCCTCCCTCCCTCCCTTCCTTCCTTCCCTTCTTTCCTTTTATTTTCTTTCTTTACAATTTGTCTTTATTGATATTCCCTATGTTGTGAGATGTTGTTCTCATAGTTTTCTTTAGTTCCTTGTACATGGTTTTCTTTAACTCTCTGAGCATATTTAAAATAATTGATTTAAAGTCTTTAATAATTCCAATGTCTGGTCTTCCTCAGGGATGGTTTCTATTCATTTACTTTTTTTCCTGTGCATGGGCCATACTTTTATATTTCTTTACATGTCCCATACATTTTTTTTTCAACTGGACATTTTTAGTTATAATGCAGCATCTCTGGAAATCAGTTTCTCCTCTTTCCCCAGAGTTTATTGTTGTTTCTTGTTGTAGTTTGTTATTTGTTTGTTTAGTGACTTTCCTGAACTAGTTTTGTAAAGTCTGGTTCTTTATTGTGTGTGGCCACCAAATCTCTGTTCCTCTAGCTTAGTGGTCATCTAGTGATTTGACATAGATTTTCTAACTGCCTGGAACCAACAAAAAAATTCTCCCAGTCTTTGTTGGGACCTTCAGGCTCTGAAGTATGCCTGCAATACTTAGCCAAGCAGTTGATAACTGCCTTAGCCTTGACTTGCTTCTTGCAAAGAGCCTGAAGGTCAGCCAGAGGTGGAATCTTAGGGCCTTCTCAGGTCTTTTCTGAGTGTGTGTCCAGCACTCAGCATGCTCATAGCTTTCTTATTTCCCAAGAATATGTGGGAACTTTTCAAATTCTTTATTAATTCCTCAACATTTCCTCCCCAACTTTTCAATCTCTCTATTGTTTGCCCCAACTATTATCCTTTGCTGCATGTGGCAGTGGCTAATGGTTTTGCCTTTAATTTTTTTTTCAACAAATGGCCCAGGTAGTTGCCTTAGCCTTGGAAGAGTTCTGAGTTAGGCAAAATAGAGGCAAGCCCTTTGAGTTTGTCCTTTAGGGAGCAACCAGACAGGTCAAAACAAACAACTACAATTCTTTGAGAATGGGGTCCATTCTACTCCCTCAGGTATTAAGAGCTTATTTGGAGGCTGTTGTCTTAAAGGCCACCATTGAGCTGGTGAGCATGAATGAGGCCAGGGTAAGTTAAAATACCACAGAGATCTCTTATTTTCAGCTGTTCCCCCCCCCCAGGCTTAAGCATTCACCTTGTTGCTGTAAACTTTTGATTATTTTCCAGATTTCCAATAAAGTTGATTCTGACTTTTTTTTTTCTAGTTTATTCACTGGTTTTGTGGAGAAATGGGCTTTTGGAGTTCCTTAACCTGCCATGTTCTTTCTCTTCCTTTACTGTTATCTTGGAAGATGTGATGATTCCCTCTTTTTGCCATTATTAGTATATATACCTGTGATCTTTTTTTTCTCCTCTCCCCCCTCCCCCCGGCATTGTCTGCTCTCTGTGTCCATTCTTTGTATATTCTTCTGTGTCAGCTTGTCTTCTTTTTAGGCAGCACTGGGAACCGATCCTGGGACCTTCTGGAGTGGGAAAGAGGCGCTCAATCTCTTGTGCCACCTCAGCTCCCTGGTCTGCTGCGCCTCATATTGTCTCTCCTCTGTGTTTATTTTTTGTTGCATCATCTTGCTGTGCCAGTTTTCCACGCGGGCCAGCACTCCTGTGCAGGCCAGCATTCTGTGCGGGCCAGCTCTCCGCTTGAGCTAGCTCACTGCATGAGCCAGCTTGCCTTCACCAGGAGGCCCCAGAATTGAACCCTGGACCTTCTATATGGTAGACGGGAGCCCAATCACTTGAGCCACATCCGCTTTCCATATCTGTGGTCTTTTTCCCCCTATACTTGTCTTCTTGATCCAAATTCTGCTTCCTCCTCCTGGGACATGCTCCATTCTATAAAGATTTCTCAAGGCTGATAATGTGTTATGCTGTTAGCATAATTAGAGTTCAAGGCATCTACTTTGCCCTCAAAAGCTTACATTTTAATGCTGAGAAAAGTTGTTAAGGATTTTTTTTTTTTACTGCTTCTAAGAAAGGAAACCCCTTCAAATTAATGGCTTGAACAAATCTGAGTTTTTATTGCTCTTAGTTAATGAGAAGTCCAGAGGGAGGTGGTTGATTCCATGACTCAGAGATGTCAACAACAGGTTATCTGTGATTTTCTGTATTTGTTATTATTAGGTTTAGCTGCAAATGATAGAAAACCCTCAGATAATAGGGGATTAAACAAGATAGAAGTTTATTTTTCTCTTATAAAAGTCTGGGTATGTGGTCCATGCTGGTATGGTGGTGCTATGAGATGCCAGAGAAACAAGATGCTCTGTCCTGCCCTCATCATATATGGTCTCCATTCCCAAGTCCATCTCAGCATCCAGCTCCAGGCTTATTTTCCCATCTCAGAAAGATGGCACGGAAAGAGTAAAGAGGCCTAAAGAGGTCATGCCATCTGAGTCTCTTTTTTAAGGCACTTTCCTTAAAACTTCTTAAATCTCATTGGCCAGAACTAGTAGTCACATGACTCCTTCTCCTCCTCCTCCAAAGAAAACTGGGAATTATAGTTTTTATCTAGGCACATTGTCATCTTTAACAGAATTGGAGTTTCTGTTATTAAGGAAGAAGGGCAGATTAGATATTGAGTAGTGTTTTAGTTATCTAAACTGCCAAGGCAATATACCAGATATGGGTTGGTTTTTGCAATGGGGATTTATTAACTTATAAGCTTACAGTTCCCAGGCTGAGAAAAGTGTCCAAATTAAGGCATCTTCAGGCAATGCTTGTCTGCTGGTCCCTGCCTTCTCCTCCAGACCTCGTTGCTTTTAGCTTCTGGCTTCCTCTGGCTTTCTCTCTGCTCCTGTGGCTTTCTCTCTCCTGGGTTCTGTTGATTTCAGCTTCTTACTCTTGCAGCTTTCTCTCTCAACTTCTGTGGATTTCTCTCTGAACACCTGTGTGTCTGTAGCTCCCTCTCTCTGCATTCATACAGTTTATAAAAGACTTCAGTAAGAGGATTAAGACCCACCCTGGGTCATGCCTTACAGAAGTAATCGAATCACAAGGAAGTTCCCACCTATAGTAGGTTTACATCCACAGGAATGGATTTGTTCTAAAAATATGATTTTTTCTGGTGTCCATAAAAACCTTAGACTACCATAGGTAGGCAACTATCAACCTCTGCCCTAGGAAGACAAACAGGAAAAGGAGAAATTACGAAGTGCATATAGGAGGGGGCCCCAACCTATTAGGTTGGTGCAAAAGTAATTGTGGTTTTTCATTGTTGAAATTTGCCATTTGATATTGGGATACATTCTTAAATAAATGTGGTTATGTTATACATCATTTTAATGTGCATTTCCTGCTTTATATTTTTTTGCTAATGATTTATTATTTGCTGTTTATTTTATATTTATTTTGGACTATGGAAATTATATTAGACAAAAAGCAAATCCAAGCAATTTTCTTATTTGAGTTCAAAATGGGTCATAAAGCAGTGGAGACAATTGCAACATCAACAACGCATTTGGCCCAGGAACTGCCAACGAACGTACAGTGCAGTGGTGGTTCAAGAAGTTTTGCAAAGGAGACAAGAGGCTTGAAGATGAGGAGCATAGTATCTGGCCATCAGAAGTTGACAACGACCAATTGAGAGCAATCATCGAAGCTGATCCTCTTACAACTGCACGAGAAGTTGCTGAAGACCTCAACATCGGCCATTCTACGGTCGTTAGGCATTTGAAGCAAATTGGAAAGTGAAAAAGCTCGGTGAGTGGGTGCCTCATGAGCTGACCGAAAATTTTAAAAATCGTCGTTTTGAAGTGTCGTCTTCTCTTATTCTACGCAACAACAATGAACCATTTCTCAATGAGATTGTGATGTGTGACAAAAAGTGGATTTTATACGACAACCGGCGATGACCAGCTCAGTGGTTGGACCCAAGGTGAAGCTCCAAAGCACTTCCCAAAGCCAAACTTGCACCAAAAAAAAGGCCATGGTCACTGTTTGGTGATCTGCTTCTGGTCTGATCCACTACAGCTTTTTGAATCCCAGCGAAACCATTACATCTGTGAAGTATGCTCAGCAAATCAATGAGATGCACCAAAAATTGCAATGCCTGCAGCCGGCATTGGTCAACAGAAAGGGTCCAGCTCTTCCCCATGACAATGCCCGACCACACATCGCACAACCAATGCTTCAAAAGTTGAACGAATTGGGCTACAAAGTTTTGCCTCATCCGCCATATTCACTTGACCTCTCGCCGACCGACCACCACTTCTTCAAGCATCTCAACAACTTTTTGCAGGGAATAATGCTTCCACAACCAGCAGGATGCAGAAAATGCTTTCCAAGAGTTCGTCGAAGCCCAAAACACGTATTTTTACATTACCAGAATAAACAAACTTATTTCTTGTAGGCAAAAATGTGTTGATTGTAATGGTTCTTATTTTGATTAATAAAGATGTGTTTGAGCCTAGTTATAATGATTTGAATTGCACGGTCCTAAACCGCAATTACTTTTGCACCAACCTAATAGCTGTGGGTAATCAAGAAATGCTCAGTATGAATTAGCTGATGGACAGAGAGAATCAGGGTGTGTGTGATGATAAGGGGAATGAAGGTAAGTCATTCCATAAAGAGTTGTAGTTTGGGGGGTCAGGGGTAAGAGATGAAGCTGAAGAGGAAAGCAGCCTCATCCTTCTAAGGGAAGTGAGAAGCCATCAAATGTTTATACGTGTTTTTTTCAAGTAGGGAGTCACCTAGTCATTCCTTTGCTTTAGTATCTTCAATCAACTTCTCTCTCTCTGTCTCATCTTTCTTTCAGTGTGAGAGGAAAATCTGTCTCTTGGCCTTATAACCCCCTCCCTTTTTTTTTTTAAGATTTTTTTTTTTATTTCACACACACACACACACACACCTTGTTTGTACTCACTGTCTGCTCTCTGTGTCTATTTGCTGTGTGCTCTCTGTGTCTGCCTTTCCTCCCATGTGGGAGGGAGGCGCCCAACTGCTTGAGCCACCTGTGCTCCCTGCTTGTTATGTCTCTCATTGTGTTACCTTATTGTGTCTCCTCGTTGCATCATCTCGTTGCATCATCTTGTTGCGTTAGCTCACCATGCCAGCCCGTTGCATCAGCTTGCTGTCTGGCTCATCTTCTTTATGAGGCAGCAGGAACTGAACTCGGGACCTCCCATGTTGTAGGCAGGTGCCCAACTGCTTGAGCCATATCCGCTTCCCCCCTCCTTTTACTGCCTTATGTCTCTCCTTTCCTTCTAGCTAAAACTTGAGGAGAGTTTCTTTAACCACCGCCTATATTTCCTCATCTCTTGCTAACCCCTTAACATCTTGTTACCTGACTTCCACCCTAACCATGCCACTGAAATGGCTCACTCAGAATTCATCAAACTTTCCTAATCTCTAAATCCAAAGGATTACCTTTTCTCACTCTCTTTGGTGTCTTTGTGATATTTCATGCTTAGTCTCCCTCTCCTTCCCAAAATTCTTTTTTATCCCTTAGCTTGTCTTTATACCACACTCTACTAGTTCTCTTTCAAATTATCTGTCTACTCTTTCTTTGCCTGGCTCTTCCTTTTTGCCTTGCCCCCTAAATAGGCTGGCATTTCCCTCAGTTCTATCCAGGGCCCTGGTGTTATCTTGGATAACAAGCAACAGAAAATGACTCTACAATCTAAGCCAAAAACAGTGCTTTGGAAAGATATGGAGTTGCTCACGGGAAAAGGAAAACAACTAAGCCTTAGAAAGAGTGGGAAGCAGGGCAGCTGTGGTATCTGGGTACAGGAACCAACTGCACAATATCCTCTCTAACTTTTGTTTTGAAAGTTTCCAAACTTGCTAGAAAGTTGAGCCGGAATAGCTTTCACCCAGATCCACTTAGATTTCAATAAGGCTCATCAATTATTAAAATGTTGCTGTAACTTCATCTACCTACATGTTTTAACTTTTTTGTTAAACCATTTGCAATTAAGTTGCAGACACTATGACTTTGCACCGTTAAATATGTGTGCGTGTTATGTCCTGAAAGCAAAGACCTTCTCCACAATGCATTACGACTCCTAAGAAAATTTAGCGACGTCTCTTGGGATACTTATTTCCAACTTTAGTGTCTTTCTCTACTTATAGTAACATCTAAGCCAGTGAAGACTCCAGTAGATAGTTCTCACCCTAAAAAAAGGCCAGAGCCGTTTTTAGAAGGAACTAGATAAGGTCTGCTTGGAGTCCTGGGAAGCAAGCAGCTGATCCCTGTGGGATCTTATACCAGGAAGCTGCTATGACTCAGGATAAATGCATTGTTATGGACCAACTCCTGTGACTTAAGGAGCTGCTGATCAGCTCCTGCTCAGGGAGGGATCTCACCGCACCAATGGCTTCATCTTTGCCTAAGGATGGAAGCTTTGTGGGGCTTTATCAAGGAAGCCAGCTGGGGAGCCTCCCCCATATACTTAAACTCACGGAAACACAATGGGAGGATTGCTACAAAGGCAGGCAGGCGGGAACCTTCTCCTTGGACCAAGATATTTAGATTTCTTTCTGGGGAGGCAGATAAAACGGTTACCATAGTCCAAACCCTCCCTATTCTTCATCAGCAAACTGAAATGTTTTGAGGCATCTTCCTTAGGTCAGCATTTTTTGAACGCTTGTTAATTTTGGGACTGTCCGTGGAGGGCCTGCTGTGTGCCAGGCCTTTCTCCCATATTCTCCTGAATTTCTGCCTTAGACCAATAGGAAGTGGCAGGTGTCCTGCCAGTCTTCAAGGCTTTGCTCCAGCCACCTTGTCAGTAAGTCCTACCCTGACTACCCTACTTAAAATTGCAAGCTGCCCCCAAACTCCACACCACATTCCCAAGTTCTCTTAAAAAAAGAGATTTATCTTTTTTTTTTTTTACACACGGCCCCCCCCCCCGCCCCTGCCCCCTGCACCCATTGTCTGCTCTCTGTGTCCATTCACTGTGTGTTCTTCTGTGCCTGCTTGTGTTCTCTTTAGGCAGCACTGGGAACCAATCTTGGGACCTTCTGGAGTGGGAAAGAGGCGCTCAATCTCTTATGCCACCTCAACTCCCAGGTCTGCTGCATCTCTTTTGTTTCTCCTGTGTCTTTTCGTTGTGTCATCTTGCTGTGCCAGCTCACCACACGGGCCAGCACTCCTGCGTGGGCCAGCACTCCGTGTGGACCAGCTCACTGTGCGGGCCAGCTTGCCTTCACCAGGAGGCCCCAGGAATCGAACCCTGGACCTCCTATATGGTAGACAGGAGCCCAATCGCTTAAGCCACATCCACTTCCCTCTTAACCACCTTCTAACATGCAGTACAATTTTATTAAATATGTTTGTATTTATACATGAGGGGTACATCCACAAGCAGGAGGATCTTTGTCAGTTTTGCTCATTGATGTAACCCAAGGGTCTACGGTAGAGCCTGGCTCATTAACTTGTAGACCTAGAGGATCATTCATTTAACCAGTCTCCCACTGATGGACACTTAGGTTATTGCCAAACTTTTGCTATTACAAACATACTGTGGTGAACATTCCTGGACAAATATCATTGCACACTGTGCACTTATATTGTAGATAGATTCTGACATATAGAGTTGCTAATTCGAAGGATCTGAACAATCTAAATTTTGATCCTGTCAAACAGTCCTTCCAAAAAGATTGTATCCATTTATATTCCCACCAGTGGTACATGAGACGGCTCCATAAGTACTTGTAAAATTTGGGTTGGTGGGGACAGGGTCCCAACTTTTCTGCTGAATTGCTAAGGTTTGGGATTGTAGAATCTTAGTGTTGAAAGGGAAGGAAGAGTTTATCTAAGGTTTGTCCGACTCCCCACAAGTCCCCCCTCCCCAAGGCAGCAATTCATCCCACCACAGCCTCATTTTGAACTCTTCTGTTGTAAGGCACTGGGGTCAAAGTCCTCATCTCTGGCTTTTAGAAAAGATCACTAATAGGGATTTCATTACATCCAGTAAGTTCATTATATCTCGGCCAAAATCCACCTTCCACCTGCCCCAGCTCTGTTCTCAGGAACAATACAAAGCAGGTCTAATCCTTTTTCCACATGACAGACCTTAAAATATTCGAAGACTGTATAAAGGCTCCTCTAAGTCTCCTTCCTTCCAGGTTAACCTCTCCATCTCTGGCCAGATACATCTCCAGGACACGAAAATGCTGACCTCAATGTCCTTTAGCCCAGTGGCCAAACATAAGAGGTTTAGGGTCCCCCAGCCCTGGGTTGAAGTCCCTGTTCTCACACTGTCTGACCTTGGCCAAGTCACTTCTCGGACTTTATTTTCCCTTCTTGGATAAATTGTGTAAGAGTGGTACCCACCTCATGGGGTTGCTGGCTGGGCTACATTTGGACTTTGGTCGGCCCCTTCTTCCTTATAAAAAATTGACCATTGTGTTTTGCGACTGCATTGATGTAAAGACAAATTTAATCAGTCTGGATTGTATTTATTTTTAATTCTGATTTTAAAAGAAATTAAAACATTTCTTTGGGGCCCTAAAAGTAATGTGGGCCCTGGGTAGGCACTGTTCCTTCTGTGCCTGATGGATACATGGGCTGTAGTTGCCCGGGGGAGGGAGTGAAAAAGAGAAAATATGCCAAGTATATGAAATGCTTAGCCCAGGGCCTGGCTCTTTGTTACTTAAGGAGTGATGATCAAATATAAAAAAAGGTCTGTGCAGAGAGCAGAGTGTAACACCAAAGAATGTCTCCCCAGAGGTCTCTTTATCAGCACTTTTGGGGAATGCAAATTCAGCCTCTCCGGAATGCAATTAACACAGCCTCCAGGTCCATGTTTTCTCCTCTTACCTACAAGAGTCTTTACCAAAAAGATACATAGCCTATGGCACTTATATTGAAAAGAGAGGAAATCTATATCTAGGAGTGTATGTTTAAAGAATTCTGGAAGGATAAACAATTAATAATAGCAGCTACCTATTGGGAGGGGTCAGACAGTATGTGAACAGGAGTGGAAGAGATTTTCCATGGTGTATCTTCATATCATTTTGAAACTTGAACAATGACAATATACTACTGATTCAAAGATCTTATTTTGAAAAATACATGATTGTGGTTTTTAAAAAATCAAACAGTTTAAGAGTGAAAAGCAAGTCTCTTTCCTACACCCAAGAAGGATCTAATAAAAAGATCTAACACAAAAAGTGGGGGCAAAACCTTTTTGGAGAACATTATAGAACTTTGTTAAGAGATATTAAAGAAGACCTAAATAAATGGAGCAATTGTTAGAGAAAAACGGCGCTTACTAGGACACAGAGACTGACGATTGCAGACAGAAAGTTTATTGGGAAGCTCTCCCAACAAAGAGGGTCTGAAGAACAGATTTTAGCCCCCACCCCCCACCCCACCCCCAGAGGGTGGTGGATATGGCTTTATACAGCACATCAATAGGCGGGAAACCGAGTACAGCCTGGGGCCAAATGGCCAGGGGGGAGTGGGCTAGGAGGTCTTGGAATGTGGGAGGGGTTAGTGGAGCTTGGGCTCGGAAGGGGTGATGGCCCTTATCTGCTCCATTTTGTTTATTCTTGGGAGGGGATGAGCTGCCCGTAGGCTATGGCTTGCTCAATCAGTTATGGCTGGAGGCAGCCTTTCTTTGATTTATGTCATGGGGGCAGGGGTTGAGTCGTGGTCTTATGACGTGTTAATCATTGCAAACCTTGTAAGGGGGAATCTCTAACAGTGATATACCATGTTCATTGATTGGAATATCCAGAATTTGAAGGTGTCAATTCTTCTGGTTTATAGGTCGAATGCAATCCCAATCAAAATCTCAGTTGTTGTTGTTGTTTTTCAGAACTTGACAATGTGATTCCAAAATTTACATGGAAATGAAAAGGGCCAAAAATAGCCAACACACTCAGGGAAAAACATAACAAGGTAGAAATATTTACTTTATCTGATTTATCTGATATCAAAACTTATCATAATACTACAGTTAGCAAGACTTAAATAAGACACAAAGAGCACTAAACAATAAAGAAATAGATTAATAAATTCAATGGTACTAAATTTCAAAACTCTTATCAAATGACACTTTATCAAAAGAGGGCTGAAAAAAACCCACATAAACCACAGAGAAGTGGGAGATATGTGCAATATATCTAAGTGACAAAGCATTTGTATCTAGACCAAGTAAAGAACTCTTTCAAATCATCAAGAAAAATAATAGAAAAATGGAAAAATGTCTTTTAATGTGCCCTTTTGAAAAGGAGGAAATCCAAAGTGGTGATAAGTGGATGAAAAAGTGCTCAAGCTTCATTTGTAGTTGGGGAAATACAAATTACAGCCACAGTAAGATACCATTACAGGGGAAGCGGATGTGGCTGAAGTGACTGGGCATCTGTCTACCATATGGAAGGACCCGGGTTTGATTCCCTGGGACCTCCTGGTAAAAGGCGAGCAGGCATGCCAGGCCCATGTGGCGAGCCAGGCCCAAAAGATACCATTACCCGGTCTGCATGTATTTTGTACTTTTTCTGGATGCATATTATATTTTACCATGATCATACATTTAAAAAATATATACATGGGAAGCGGCTGTGGCTCAATCAGTAGGGCTCCCGTTTACCATATGGGAGGCCCCGGGTTCGGTTCCCGGGGCCTCCTGGTGAAGGCAAGCCCGCCTGCGCGGCGTGGTTAGCTGACCCAGCGAGCACAAGCAGCAAGGGGGGGATAAATGAATAAATAAAATAAAATCTTTAAAAAAATATATATATATACATGCACCACAAAATAAAAACAACAACAAAAGCCCTTTCTGCTGGACACCCACTGTTACCAGTTTTCTTGTGTGGCCTGTCAGAGATACTCTTTGCTTGGGATAATGTCTATTCATACACAGCTCCCTTTCCTTGGATGATTAGCAGCATATTTACATCAATTGGTGTTTGACCTGTGAAGTGGAAACATTGTGAGTGATAAGGAATAAGGGGTTTCTTATAGAGATTAGATTTTTCACAGTTGTGGGTGCTGGTAGAGAAATCTATGGATATCTGCCACCTGTGCTTCTGATGATTGACGTAAAATGGCTATAAATCAGCAGGGCCAGCAGTTGGAAAGAAAAAAAAAGCTAGGCATGAAGTTGGGAAGAGAGTAGACAAACCGGAATCTGCAGGACAAATTGGAACACATCTTTTATGCCATTGTCTTTTTTACTACAACAATTCTAGTGTATATAATATGGTATCTCATTGTGGTTTGCTAAAATATTTTAAAGTTGCAGAGCTCAAAACATTTCACCTTAAATACTTCAGTATACATCTCAAAAAATATTTATGCCCATCAGTTCCATTTATTGATAATTTTCCCTACTTTGATTTTTCAGTTTCATGTTTCTGAAATTTTATTATTTGGATGATGGTCCTTCTGGTGTGACCTTCTAATGTTCTATATTTTCTCTTCTTCCTGCAAGATTTCCTTATCATTTTCATCCTTTCCTCTCATTGAATATGTTTTGCTGCTTAATTACTTAATTTCCAAGAGCTCTTTTTCTCCTCTGAATGTTCCTTTTAAGAGATATCCTGTTCTTGTTTCTGGAATGCTATATCATCGCTTATCTATCTAAGGATATTGATGGTAGCTTTTTGAAAGTTTATTTCATTCCTCTCATTATCACTGTTTTCCAAGTCCCTTTTGCCTGTTTATTTTGGATTTCCCTTTCATGATAAAAGTTTTTCTCTGATGTCTGGGGTCTTTGGCTGCCTGTTTACATTTTAGAGTGAGAAACTGCAAGCTGACTGGAAGCTCTGCATGGGAAGCGAGATTTGTAGTCTGGTGGGCTCGATTGCAGGGAGCCGTGGAGGGTCCAGCTGTTCCATTGTAGATCTCTAAATGTCAGTATCCACAAGAACTTTTCTTGGGGTACCCAGTTTCGCAGAGAATTCTCCAGTGTCCTCCTTGAAGGTTGTAAGAGTCACTGGTGTCGTTACCCAATATTCCTGATTGTCCCTCCTTCCGGGTCCATCTGGTCTCCTTGAGGTTGGATGACACTGAGAGTGGTTCTAACCAATGAGCCACGAGTGAAAGCTATATGTGTCACTTCCAATGACATGGCTCATGTGGGACTCTCCAAAGCTCTCTTTCCCCTTTCTCCTAATGACCCACCCTTCAGATGATGGCTGCTCCCTCAGACCGAGTGAACACAAGGAAGTGAGACCCTTTCTAATCTCAGGCTTGAGCTAACAATAAAGTTAAAGTGTTCCAAACTATGGAGATTTAGGGATTTTTGTTACTACAGAATAATTTAGCCTCTTTTGGCTATTTCAGAGGTCTCAGCCTGACATCATTCTGGAAGCCTGGGGATCTCACCATTCCTAGGTATATTTTCATGTAACCCTCCTGTTCTCAGTTTCAAGACACACTCTAACCTTTATTGTGCCTGTTGCCCAATTCCAAACTCTTTCCCCATAGAGTAAACCTCCTGTTTCAGCTGTGGCTGGGAAATATTTGGTCACCTGGCTGCATGGGTGGGAGGAGAAGGTCTGGGAGTCTAACTTTTCCCTATATTGACCTTCAAACAATCCTTCAGTTTTCCGTCCCACCTCACCAGGGCCTCCATAGGTAACTGGCATTTTCTGTTTCTCAGACGTCTCTAGCTTCTATGGTGAGAATAAGCTTGGGTTCGTGCTGATGTCCACCTCTGGGTTCTTCTAATCCACTCACCATCTGCTTTCCATCTTCTCAAATGTTGTTGACATTCTCTATCTGATATTGTTTCCTCTCCCATTCTAATTTTCCTCATTAACTTGAAGCTTTTTTTATTCCTAAATGGTAATTTCAGGCAATTCATGGGCAGAAACAGCAATAAAGTCTATTTAATCTGCCATAACTAACTGGGGTCATGAGCATTTTCCTCTTTATGACAGCTGTAGAGCAGATTCATCATTTCCAATGGCTGAGACGTGTCCCGCTATGTGGATGTACCGTATCTGGCTTAACCCTTTTGGTAAATATTTGACTCACTTCCTAGTGATGTTTATATGTTTCTAACATTTAGATGTCTACCGGCTCAACGTAAAGACAAATCATCATAATCCTGCTGTGGGATATATCTTTTATCATTTTATATTAATCTTAAATCCTATTGTAAATAGTGTCAGTGATATATATGAAATTGAGTTTATTCATGTTAACATGTAAAGGTCATTGTGTTTATCTACAATCTGTCTTTTGAAAGACAGATGTTTGAAATCATCGTTAAGTATTTTTTTAAAAATCAATTTTATTGATACATATTAATAAAGCATAAAATTCAACCAAAGTGTACAATCAATGGCACTTGAAATAATCATATAGTTGTGCATTCATAGCCTCAATCATCATTACAGCATTTTCATTATTTCAATAATAATAATAATAAAAGAAAAGCAAATAAACAAGAAAAATTTTCACCCCTTGATCTGTCTATGCTTCCCCTGCTGTACATAGCTGCTATTTCTGGCTTTTCTGGTACAATTACTTATTTGCTTATTAAGCAGTTTTATGGAGATATATTCATATACCCTATGATCTATCCAAAGTGTATAATAAATGGCTTTTAGTATAATCACAATGTTGTGCATCCATCCACAAAAAATTTTAGAACAATTTCATTACTCCACAAAGAAAAACTCCACATCCCTTAGCAGTCCTTCTCCAGCCCTACATAACCACTAATCTCACTTCATCTTTATAAATTGATTTATATTTACATTTTATATAAATGGAATCATACAATATGTAGTACTTTGTATCTGATTTCTTTCACTTACCATACTAGTTTTTTGTCTGATATTAACATCTCGTAGTGTTAACATATATTTGTTCAATTTCAAAGAAAAACAGTCTTATATATGCAATTTTACCCATATTCATATTTCACATGTGGTTTTTTAAAATATACTTTTTAATTTTTTAAAAAAGAAACTTAGATTACATAAATGTTACACAAAAAATATAGGGGATTCCCACATTTTCCCACATCAGCAACATCCTTCATGTGGTACATTTGCCACAACTGATGAACACATCTCGGAGCACTGCCACTAAGCGATGATTATAGTTTCCATTGTAGTTTACACGCTCTCTAGCACATTTTTGCAAGTTATTACGAGATATACAATGGCCTGTGTCTGTCATTGCAATGTCATTCAGGATAATTCCCAAGTCCTGAAAATTCACCTGCGGTTTTACTATGCTACACAGTTTCATGTTACATTTTTCATCTTTCCTTTTAGTAATATACGGGACCTTAGACTTTCCCTTTAAACCCCTTTCATACTCACATAATAGTACTGTTCCTTACAAACATTATGTTGGGCTTTCACCTTTTCTTTTCATTTCCATACATTAACACACATCCTTTTTACCAATTCTGCACAAGTTAACCCTCAGCTTTCCATTCTTTACCTCATTCTATTTTTTTTAAGTTTCTTTTTTTTTTTTATTTTTAAAGAAGCTTTAGATTACATAAATGTTACATAAAACGTATAGGGGATGGGGGGTTTAAAATGGATAAAGTAAATAAATAAATCTTTAAAAAAAAAAAAAGTATAGGGGATTCCCATATGTCCCACACCTTCCCCTCCCACACTTTCCCACATTAACAACATCTTTCATTAATGTGGTACATTTGTTACAATTGATGAACACACATTGAAGCATTGCTACTAACCGTGGACTATAGTTTACATTACACTCTGCCCCCCAAAATTTTATAGGTTTTGACAAAATGTATAATGGCCTGTACCTGTCATTGCAATGTCATGCAGGACAATTCCAAAGTCCCAAAAATGCCCCCATGTTACACCTCAGAACCTCTGGTGGCCACTGCCTTTATATTAGTGATAAAAGTTCTTCCATTGCTAGAATAATAATAAGTCTGTAATAGAATAATAATAAGTCTACTTTAGTCCATTATTCATTCCCCAATCTTGAGGATTTGGGGATGGTGATGACCACTCTGTTTCTAATTGAGAGGGGGCTTAGATCCCATGGGGCAGATGGATGGAACTATCTTGCTTGCAGTTGCAGGCACTCTCTGTTCCTTGGGATGTCCATCATCATCTCCTTGTTAGTTGTCCCTGGTGAGTCTAATGAACTGGAGAGTAGGTGTTGCAACTCTGCTGAGATTCAGAGCTCAACTGACAAATGAATGGAACAAGGATTTAAGTTTCTGGGACATTGGGTCGTTTGTCTGTTTATTGTTGCGTTGTAGCATCTCCTTATATATCATGGATATTAAACCCTTATCAAATATGTGGTTTCCAAATATTTTCTCCCATTGAGTCAGCTGCCTTTTCACCCTTTTGACAAAGCCCTTTGAGGTGCAAATGTGTTTAATTTTGAGGCAGTCCCATCTGTATATTTTTTGTTGTTGCTGCTTGTGCTTTGGTGTAAGGTCCAAGAACCCACCATCTACCACAAGGTCTTGAAGATGTTTCCCTACATTTTCTTCTAGTAGTTTTATGGTACTGGCTTTTACATTTAGGTCTTTGATCCATTTTGAGTTGATTCTTGTATAGGGAGTGAGATAGGGGTCCTCTTTAATTCTTTTGGTTATGGCTATCCAGTTCTCCCAGCACCATTTGTTGAAGAGACTATTTTGTCCCATTAACATGGCTTTGGTAGGTTTGTCAAAAACCAGTTGGCCATAGAAGTGTGGGTTTATTTCTGGGTTTTCAATTCTGTTCCACTGCTTGATATGTCTATCTTTATACCAGTGCCATGCTGTTTTGAACACTGTAGCTTTGTAATATGTTTCAAGGTCAGGCAGTGAAATTCCTTCCATGTGGCTCTCTTCTTTTTTAGAATGCTTTTGGCTATTGGGGTGCACTTTCCCATCCAAATTACTTTGGTAATTGCCTTTTCTATTTCTGTAAAGTAGGCTTTTGGAATTTTGATTGGTATTGAATTGAATCTACAAATCAGTTTGTGTAGGACTGCCATCTTCATGATATTTAGTCTTCCAATCCATGAACACAGAACATCTATCCATTTGTTTAGGTCTTTTTAAAATTTCTTTCAGTATTGTTTTGTAGTTTTCTGCACATAGGTCCTGTACTTGTTTGGTTAAGTTGATTTCTAGGTGTTTGAGTCTTTTTGTTGCTATTGTAAATGGAATTTTCCCCCTGATTTCCTCCTCAGATTGTTCAATACTAGTGTACAGAAACATTACTGATTTTTGTGTGTTGATCATATATTCTGACATTTTGCTGAGCTCATTTGTTAGCTCTAGTAGCTTTGTTGTAGACATTTCAGAATTTTCTAAATATAGGATCATGTCATCCACAAATAGTGGGAGTTTTACTTCTTCTTTTACTATTTGGATGCCTTTTTTTTCTTTCTTTCTTGTCTAATTGCTCTAGCTAGAACGTCTAGCACAATGTTGAATGGTGACAGTGGGCATCCTTTGTCTTGATCTTGATCTTAGAAGGATGATATCATCATAAGTATTAATCCCAACCTTCTCTCTTGTCTTTTACTTTCTTGAGAATTGCTGGACAATTCATTTGTCATGTTTATAGTGTTAAAATTTTGGATTTTGGAGTTGGACAGACCTGGCTTTGAAACCAGATGCCTCTTAGTGCTGCTGTGGCTTTAGGCAAGCTCACTGTGTCTCAACTCCCTCATCTGTAAAATGGGGTCATAGTCATCCCTGCTACATAATATTCTTGGAGGAGAAGGTCCAATACCTTAGCATAGAGCCTGTATAAAGTAGGCACTAAATAAATGCTATCTATGATTTTTCTTGTGTGTTATCACTATTCCTATTTCAAACTTGTTTTCTTCCATAATGTCTGATTTTTCTGTTTTATTTGGAGGCTTGTCTCTGACTTCTTCAGGTTCCCTTGTGAGGTGAGCAAGTCTCCTCGCAGAGCTGGTTTTCATGCTCCTGGTAGGGTGGCCTCCTTCCTTTGCCAGTGACCCACTGTGTCTAGTTTCTACTATGCAATTTTTCTCTAAAACTAACTTGGAAGTTCTTGGCTGGCATTGTTTTTTTTTTTTTTTTTCCTTTTCTTTCTTTTTTTTTTTTTTTACAGCAGCTTTTCCTGTTGTCTGAAAGGACCCAGCTGAGATTGTGGTTAAGTAGGACTTTAGCAGGATTTAGGGCAGAGGTATGGGAGTGGGCTGGGGAGAGTTTGAAGGTGAGGATTTGGGTTGGGCTGAAGAAGGCCCTGGAGGAACAAAATCATGAGGAGAACTGAAGTCCAAGCCCAGCTCCATTGTAGTAGTTAGGCCTCTTTTGGTTAAAAAAAAAAAAAATCAGGAAGTCTGATTTTGGAGCTCATATAAATGAACAGTTCATGGATGGATAGGTCTGGATTCAGGGTACAAAGGAAGTCAGCAAGTTTCTTTCTCTCCATCTCTTGGTTTCTGATTGCTTGTGTTGGCCCCGATCTCAGGCTTCGTGTGGCAACAAGATGGCAGGCAGGATGTTCCTTCAGCATCTACAGCCTCTCAGATTTCAGGTTCAGTCAGAAGGAGGACAAGACAGTCAGACACAAGCTTCTCTTCCCTAAAATTCTTAGCCCAAATTGTACTCTGCTTCCTGGGCTGTGATCGGGTGCCATGCTCAGCCCTGAACCAATTACTGTGCTCAGAGAAATGCAATGCACTAACTGACTGAGGCCTGTATCACATGCTTCGCCTGGCACTGGGAAGGGTGAATGACCTTTTAAAAATGTGAATCAGATCATGTCACTTGCCAGCTGAAATTCTTCTCTAGCAGTGATTCTCAACCAGCCTTGAGCTTGCCAACCCCGACTCCCACCCCCACAGGACTTTTTCCAGAGACATTTCTGGTTGTCACCAGGGACAGAGGTGCTACTGGTGACTAGAGGCCAGGGATGCTGTTAAACTTCTTACAATGCTCAAGAACAGCCCCACAACAAAGAATTATCCAGTCCAAAATGTCAGTAGGGCAGTGGTAGAGAAGCCCTGCTCTAAAGGCTTCCCATTGTTTTTAGAATAAAATTTAGACTCCACCTCACAGCCTACAAGGCCCCCATCGACCTATGCTCCCTCTGAGTCTCTGTGCTCCAGCCAGAAGCACGTTCTTCCTATTCCTGGAACACACCAAGCTTGCTCCTGCCACAGGGCCTTTGCACGTGCTGTCTCCCCACCCTGCCACTTTCTTCCCTGGATTTTCTGGTTACTGACTTCCCATCATTCATGTCTCAGATCAAATGTTACTTCCTCTGTGAAACTTACCTTGACCCACCCATCTGTCCCCTGTACCCCCACACTCACCCCATCCTCACCCAAGGAAGTTTATGGTACATTAATTGAGCTCTTCAAAATATCATCAGTTCCTGAAACTGGCTTTTTTTTCTCCTTTGTTTATACTTACTACTTACTAGACATTGACTTCATGAGAGCTGAGAACTTGTCAGTTTTGAGCATTTACCCTGACACAAGTTGGAACTCAGTAGACAAAATGTCCTGTCCAGTGATCTTTAAGCATTTCTCCTATGTTCCCCCTAAAAGAATTTCAGAGAACTGTGTACTACTTTTACATTTTTTAAGTTGATATCTAAAATTTGTTTATCATACATTTAAAGAGTTGCAAAGAGTATATTTCTCATTTATTATAAATATCAAAATTTTAGAATATAACATTTACTTTACACTTTAAATATATTTAAATTTGATACCTACCATTTAATCATTTTAAAAATCCATGAACATAATTTTACAACATCATGAAAAATAAATGGAATGATTTTGAGGAAAAAAAATTATAAGAACTGGCTCTTCATTAACTGTTGGAAATGTTATTTCACTCTTTTTTCTCCTTAACCTGTATTTCCATTCTACTTCCCCACAGACTTCTATCCTAATGTAATACACTTGAAAGTTTTTTATTAGTCACTTACACTTACTGTAACAAAAATATTTATATAAATTTAGATTTATTTTTTTAAGACCCGTGGCTCTAATTTTAAAGAATATCCTGTGATCATAAGGCTTAAGTGTTAAAATGTTTCTCTGCATTATCATTATAATTACTATTTGAATATAAGTGATCAAAACAACCTAAATATACTAAGCTGTGATCAGTAATTAATATAGCTAAAAAGCATGTTTTTACTCTAAATGAATCTCTTTAACAAGATGGATGGGGCTGGTTAGTTTTTTTTTCTGAGTATCTGGATGAATATTACTTATTGCTGGATGAGACAGGATTTAAAATAAGTGATATTCCAATTTTTCCCTTTGTTTATACTTATTACTTTTTTTATATACAAGTAAATATTGAGAAATGTTTTTCACATAAACAGGAGTTGAGAATGGCAATTTTGTTATTGTCATATCACTCACGGTCACACAAGTTTGAACTCCTATGACATTTGCCAAAAATCATATTATGATACATTATCACAAATTATTTGTAAATGATCTGTCACCTGACAACTCCCTTCTGGTTGGTTGAAAGCAAAGAATTGGAAAACATCTGAATTACAAAAGGATTTGTTATCCAGCTATTAGCATCATTTTCTTTTCTTTTTTTTTTTTTTTTCAATACTTTTGTAGTTTATTTTACAACTGAGTTAATTGGAGAAGTACTATGTCATATTTTAGGAAATATTGCATTTTAGAATTGACACTTATGTCTTCACCTTTGGTGGTAGATTATTAATATACACAAGTGTTCTATGGCTATGGTACAGAAATGTACTAATAACAAGAAGAGTTAATATCTATTATGGAGAGAGGCAGGGGGTGGGGTATATGGGAATCTCCTCTATTTTTTTTTTTTTTTTTATTATGGGTAAAAATCAAAATTCTCACAATACATACAAACATTTGCAAAATGATATATAAATATATATGCATATATGTGTATTTGCTTACAAAAATGTTGTTTATATATATATATATACATATATTTTAAGAGGTGCTTAGATTACCCAAAATATTACACGGAACCCACTGGGATTCCCATGTTGCCCACCTCCCACACCTCCCATCACATCCCACACAAACATCTCCCACAGTGTGGCCCACCACCCTCAATGAACTTACACATCCTGGAGCCTTGCCACCAACCATAGACCACAGTTCACACTGTAGACCACACTCCCACTCAGTTCTGAGTGGTGTGTGCTGATTTAAAATGGCCTACATCCGTTGCCACAACAGTACTCAGGACAACCTCCAACTCCCAAAGAAGCCCCTGTATTTCAACTATTCGTCCCCTCCCTACCCCAAAAGTGTCAAGTGGCCACTGGCTCCACCTCATTGTTATAATTTCTTGCACTGCTAGAATCACCATATGTGAACAAGAGAATACCATCAAGTTCACTCTAGTCCATAGTTCTTCCCCCAATCCTGAGGGGACTGGGATGGTGATGTCCACTCCAACTCCAAGTGAGAGAGGGCTTATATCCCATGGATCTGGTGGGTGGGATGATCCTGCCTGCAGATGCAGGCCCTCTCCATTCCCTGGGATGGCCATTTCCCATCGTTATCTCCTCACCAGGTGACTTGGATGAGTCCATTGAGCTGTAGGGTAGGAGTTGCAGCTCCACCTAGATTTCATGCACACCTGGCACATAGGTAGGTGGGAGGCTCCAGTCTCTGGAAGTATACCTAAAAGCTCCAGCATCACATATAGGTTTGAATAGAAGGGACTGGTGAACCATGTGCAGGGAGGACTTATTTGAGTCTAATTCTGTCACTCTCAGGAGCACAGATTCCAAAATAGAACCCACTGATAAGGCATCAGTCTCTGGGGCTATCCCCCCTTATATAGGACCAGGGTGTCTCCGGAGCTCTCAGGAACCCCACTGAGTGGGGTGATAGGCACTTAGATGTTCTATGAGCTCCTACTGAGGTGTGCGTAAGAGTTACCTCTGGGATGACCTCCCAACTCTCTTTGAAGTCTCTTAGCCACTTGAACTCATTTGTCTTTACCATTTCCCCCTTTTATTCAAGGTCTTTTTCAAGTTCTGTTGCCAGTTGGCACTTGGGAAAAGTTTTCAATTAGCAATAATCATGCCTTGGATAAACCTCATTGGCTACGATACTGCCACTGTGCAAAGCTGCCAGTTGGCACTTGGTATTAATCCCTCGTTGCCAGGGAGGCACATCCCCGGGAGTCATGTCCCACGTTGGGGGGAAGGTAATGCAATCATATGCTGAGTTTGGCTTAGAGAGAGGCCACATTTGAGCAACAAGGAGGCTCTCAGGTGGCAACCCTTAGGCACCCCACAACTGCAGGATATTAGCATCATTTTCTTTCCCAACCCCATGCTATTATTTCACACTGGGCCCCTCATTGGCACCAGGAGGTTTTTACACCCCAAGCCAAAGCACCTCAGCAAGACTGGAGGTGAGTGGAAGGTTTTCTCTTACTGTTGTGAAGTGGAGGAGGACAATGGCGAAGGTGGGGACATTTTTGGACCTCAAGCATTTTCTCAAGCAGATCATTTTTAGGATATGAAAGGATTCCCACCCACACCCCCTTCTTTCTCCCCTCTATCAAGACATAATTTAATCCAATAAAATGCTCTCATTTTAACTGTCCTCATTGATGAGTTTAGGCAAATGTATACCCGTGTAACCACAACCAAGATACAGAAAGAACCTTTCCACGAATCCAGAAAGCTCCCTCATGCCCCTTGGCAGTCAATCCTACCTTCACCCACAGTGCCAAGCAACCACTGATTTGCTTTCTGCCACTATTGACTAGTTTTGCCTGTCCTAGAATTTCATATGAATGGAATCACACAACATGTATTCTTTTGCATCTGGTTCCTTGCACTGAGCATACTGTTTTGAGATATATCTACAGAGTCCTTTGTTCTTTTGTATTGCTAAGAAGTATTCATTGGGTGGATATACTACAGTTGGTTTCTCATTTATCTTTTGGACATTTGGGTTGTTTCTAGTTTGGGGCAATTATAATAAGGCTGCTGTGCTCACCCAAGTACAAGAGCCTTAGACAAATGTCTTCCTTTCTCTTGGGTAAATATCTAGGAGTGTATTGTAGAGTCAGTTTATGTGGGATCCTCTTAAAACTATCCTTGCCAGCAGCACCTATTCTGGAAGGAATGTTTATTAAAGTCTAATCAAGCCTTTAGATCTAAAGTTTACAGAAAATGCAGGTGACGGAGAAACAAATTCAACTGCACCAACAAAGAAACAGTAAACCCAGAATGTGGGGGATATTCTGCCATATAATTAACTTGGTTTCTTCTACAAGGCAATGTCGTCAAAATTTAAAGGTGGTAGTTTTGGGGGTGGGGGAGGCTGTTCCATATTAAAAGACACTAAAGAGACAAATGCAATGCGTGGTCCTTAATGATGAGAAAGGACAAACTGGATCGGATTGAGGGAACAAAACTCAACCAGACCATTCCTCAGGAAGGGATAACTAATACCAGTAAAGCCAGGTGCAAAGTAAAAGAGAAATGTCATAGCGACCCCTTCTCTGGGTGCCTACTGCTTTCTTACTCACGGAGAAACATTGTTCTCTAAAATTATTGACCGCCAGAGAGTTTGCACTTTGATATTATAATGGTATGAATAAAATATCTTACACTTACTTGGAGATCTAAGTCACTCTGACACAGGAAGCTTCCTCGACTTCCAACCCAGCTACAGAGCTTGAGAAAAGGGATTTCTGAACACAATAACCCACATCTATTTTTTCTCCAAGGAAAAAGGACCTCTGGTTTACTGTGCAGGCCAGACCCAATAGTGACCTTTTCACTCACAGCACTGCTTGGCTTTGAGCCCATCAAAACAACTGCTTCATTTTAATCTCATTTAAACTCCACCCTTCCCCAATAACTCTTAATGTTTCCTTATGTTTATTAGTATGCCCTACAGTTCCTCTGGTGTGCTCTCTCGCTCATTGCAATGAGTAAATAAACCTGAACTCTCTGGAACTAGGTTTGCCCTTAATTGCCTTTAATGATTGGTTCTGGCTTGAAAACCTCAGATTTTTTTTAAAAAAGGACATTTTGAAGAAAATTTGAACATGAGTTGAGTGTTAGAGGATATAAGGGAATTTTGTTAGGTGTGATGCTGGGATTATGGCTATATAAGTGAATGCCATTATCTCTTAGAGATACTTTATAATATTGAGGGGTCAAGTGTCATGAGGTCTAATTACCTTGAAACGGCTCAGCAATTCCAACCTATTAGTAAACTAACAGATTTACAAGTGTAGTTATAGGTGAAGCAACTAGGGCAAAATGATAATAATTGTTGAGTCTAGATGAACACGTGTGCATTTATTGTACAGCTGGTTCTATTTTTCTTTCTGTTTGAATATATTTACAATCAAAATAAAAAACACACTGGGAAGCGGCTGTGGCTCAATCAGTAGGGCTCCCGTTTACCATATGGGAGGCCCTGGGTTCAGTTCCGGGGCCTCCTGGTGAGGGCGGGCCCGCCCGCACGGCGTGGTTGGCTGACCCAGCGAGCACGGGCAGCAGGGGGGGTATGGATGAATAAATAAATAAAATCTTTAAAAAAAAAACAAAAACAAAAAAAAACCACACACACACACAAAATCCTCTAAACCTATGCTTGGACATGCTGCTGGGAAAGTCCTTGAGGACCCCATGGATGCCTCGTGCCAAGGCTTTCCCTGGTGGCGACTCTTCTTGTAAGCTTTAAGGAACAGCATCCTACTGGTACAATTCTAGACCCTCAGCTTTGGTCAAAGACCCAACGGGGAGACCTAGGGTTGAAAACCCACGTCGCCACTCCCAAGCCGGGTCACCTGAAGAGAGGGCCTCACCTCTGAGCCTCCCTTTCTCCCCCGTGAAATCAGCATCTTCAAAGGCCCTAACCCCCTGGGTTGTGGGGGCGCTCGGCCTGCACACCAGGAAACACTCGCCGTCACTATTATGGTGGTGGTGGAAGGCAAGGATTGGAAGCCACCCAGTGGTTCCCTGTCGTTGCCTGTCTGGGCCCGTGTAGACGCTGAGCCTCCCTTCCAAGGCCAGGCGCCATGGCCGAGGGCTGGACATGGAGGCTTTCCGCTGCCCGGCGTCCAGCACGCAGTGAGCTGAGGCCTGAAATCGGCTCCCTCTGGACGGGAGGCTCCCGCCTTGCCTCTTTCAGGTTCTGGTGGGGTGCGGGCAGCCCTCGGCGTCCCCGGGTGCTCTCTGGCTTCCTTGGCTCGTGGCTCCCGTCCTTCCATCCCTGCCTCCACCAGCACTTGGCCGTCTCCTCTCTGCGTCTGTGTCTCCCCCAATTATGAGGATACCCGGCCATGTTGGATTAAGGGCCCACCTACCCAATGGGACCTCATCTTAATTCCATCTGCAACAACCCTTTTCCCCAAATCCAGTCACATTCTGAGGTACAGGGAGTTGGGACTTCAACATAGATATTTTGTGTGTGGGGGGGGACACAAATCAATGCATAACAGTCAAGCTTTAGCTATGCACAGTTATTTGAGAGTCAAAGTGACACCGGGGTGCCCAGAGCAAGCCGGAGGGTGGTTTTGAGCAGCCCGTGCTGGAGCCAGGCTCCCCAAGGCTGCACGGCTGCCCTTAGTTCTTGTCGGTTCCTGCATCCCTAGACCACTTCTCAGCCCTCTTGCCTGTTCCCCTCTGCAGTCTCCCTCCCCTTCCCCTTCTCCTCCCATCCTCCCCTCCCTGCTATGGTCCACAGGAGAGCCATGGTAAGACCCTCAACTTTTAGAGCCGGATACAAATGGGCGCGCCCTCTCCCTGCTCCTCATTCGGTCCTGTACTCCTTCATTCAGAAGTGTGTCCCTAGCAGGGGACGGGTGCTGGGGAGATGGCAGAGTTGAGGGAGGCCCTCTGTGGTTCAGGCCCCAAGCCTTGGGCCTTTCTCTCACGCCCCATAGCGCATCTGCTGGCAAATCCTATTGGTTCTTCCTTCAGAGTTTACCCCAGGTGTGAGCATTCCTGCCACATCCACGCGTCACCCTGGTCCAGCAGCAGCTCTCACTTGGATTCCTGCAGTGGCCTCCTCAGGGCTCTCCCTGCTCTCCTGTAGCAGTTTGGGCAGTTTGATGTAATTATGAATTCCAAAAATAGATACTGGATTATGCTTGTAAACTGGTCTGCTGATCTGGGCATGATTAAGTTATGATTAGGGCATTAACTGGGCCCTGCCAATAGGGCGTTGAGGCCCATCCCTTGGTGGGTGGGGAATCGAATATAAAAGGCATGACAAAGGATGGAGTTGTAGAAGTTTTGATGTTGGAGTCTTGAGCTGGAGCCCCGGGAAGTAAGAGATCTTGGTCATGAGGAAGGAGAGAAGACCCGGGGATAGAGACGAGCCGTTCACCTGAGAGTTCACAGCTGGCCTTGTGGAGCGAGGCAAAGCCTAGAGAGCCTCATAGTCTACAGCTGACCTTGTGGAGGAAACGGAGGAGCTGAGCCTGGAGAGAAACGCAGCCCCGGGAAGAGAGGAACCCAAGAAGCCTGAACCCTGGCAAACATCAGCAGCTGTCTTGTTCCAACACGTGGCAATGGACTTTGGTGAGGCTTTATGGCCTGGTAACTGTGGAATTCTACCCCAAATAAATGCCCTTTATAAAGACCAACCGATTTCTGGTATTTTGCATTAGCACCCCTTTGGCTGACTAATACATCTCCCCACCTCCCCCTGTCCACCCAGCAGACAGAGAGATCCTGCTGTAACCTGTCACAGCACATCTGGCTCAGAGGCCAAGTGCCAGTTGCCTCTCTGGCCTGCTCCCTGCTGCTCTGCTGCTCACTGGACTCCAATCCCACTGAGTTTTCTGTAGTTCCCTGAACTTGAACTTGGCAGTGACGCTGCAGCCTTCAGGTCTTTGAGTCTTTGCACTCGCTGGTCCCTCTGCTTGGAGTGTTTTCTCCAGATAGCCTTGCTCCCTTCACACCTCTCCTTAAATGCCACCCCAGCCAGGGCTTCCCAGGCACTGGATCTAAAATAGCATCCGCCCCTCCCCAATACTTCATATCCCCACCTCCCTGCTCTATTTTTTTTTCTTCCTAGCAGTTCATTACACTGTTTAAACACTAAATATCGTACATACTTATCTTGTAAATATGCAAATCTTTTTCTCTTACCCACTGGAATTTCGGTCTACAAGGAGGGGATTTTGGCACGTGGGATGGATTGAACAATGTTCACTCAGAACCTCAGTATGCAACCTATTGGGAAATCAAGGAAAGGATAGAGACGAGATCATACTGGATTAGGGTGGGTCCTAAATCCAATGAGAGTGTCTTTATCAAAGACAAAAAAAATACACGAGACACAGAGAAGAAAACGATGTTAAGAGGAGGCAGAGGGAAGTGGCTGTGGCTCAATCAGTAGGGCTCCCGTTTACCATATGGGAGGCCCCGGGTTCGTTTCCCGAGGCCTCCTGGTGAAGGCAGGCCCGCCCGCACGGCGTGGTTGGCTGACCCAGCGAGCACAAGCAGCAAGGGGGGGATAAATAAATGAATAAATAAATAAAATCTTTAAAAAAAGAAGAAAAAAAAAAAGAGGAGGCAGAGATTGGAGGAACACGTCTGCAAGCCTAGGAAATCCAAAGATTGCCAGGAGTCCTGAAGCCGGGAGAGAGGCAGGGAAGGGATTCGCCCTGATTTTGGACCTCTGGACTCCTGAGGCATGAGAGGAAGCATTTCTGTTGTTGTTAGGACCCTGTTTTGGGGTAATTTGCTACAACAGCCCTGAAGCTAATAAAGGATCTTTTGCTCCCTTATGTACCCCAAGCCCCTAGATCAGAGGTCGTCAGACTTTCTGTAAAGGGCCAGACGGTAGAGACTTTGGGCTTGGCGGGCCAGATGGTCTCTGTCACCATGACTCAGCTCTGCCATTGTGGCACCAAAGCAGCCACCGACCACACATAAACGATGGCGAGGGCTGTGTCCTCATGAAAGTTCAAGTATGGAAACGGGTCATCTTGTCCAGAGCAATGCCTGACACTCAACAACTATGTGTTGATGGAACTCATGAAGGGAAAGGTGGTCACTGCTCTCATTCTAGTAGGAGAGTTAGGCAAACACATTTAGAAATTTCCGAGTGCTGCACACCTTAGGTGCTCTGAAGAAAATAAAGCAGGGAGGAAATGGGGTAGAGGGGATGGGCGGCTGAATTCGGGAAGGCCTCTCTGAAGAGGTGTTGTTGGAACTGAGATCTGGATGACGAGAAGGCATCGACCACTTGAAAATCTCCAGGCCGAGGGTTCCGGGCAGTGGAAGATCAGGGGTAATGGCTGGGAGGTGGGAACAAGCTTGGTGTGTTCAAGGAACAGGGTGACATCAGTGGGGCAGGTACATCTGAGCAAGGAGGAGAGAGGCACAAGAGGAGGTTGGCGGTTCCTCAGGAAGTTCCCCATAGAGCTACCAGAGAAGCTGGCAATCCCACTTCTAGGTATTTACCCCAAAGATTTGGAAACTGGGACTCAAGCAGATCCTGGTCCATCAGCATTCATAGCGGCTTTATTCATGATCCCCCAAAGGTGGAAGCCACCTGAGTGACCATTCACAGATGGTGTAAATCTGGTCTATACACACAATGGAATATTATTCAGCAGTGAAAAGGAATGAGGTTCAGAGACATGCAACAACATAGATTATTTGCAAAGATGGCCACAGTGACACTTCCCAAAACTGTATGCGTGCCCCTTCAATGAGACTCTGCAGCTCGTTCCATCAAGATGTGGAGTCTGTTTCTTCACTTCCTTGAATTGGCGCTGGCTGTGTGGCTCATTTGGCAGAAGTGACATAGGATTTTCCAGCCTAGGTCTCAGGAGACCCTGTGCACTTCCACTTGAATCCCTGGAACCCTGCCCCAGCTGTATGTGAACAAGCTCCCCCAGTCTGCTGGAGGATGAGGGGCCATGTAAAGAGAGAGTCCTTGCCAACAGCCAGCACCAGCCACCAGAAACACGAGTGAGGCCATCATAGAAAATCCAGCTCTCGTCCGGCTGCATTAATAACTCTAAGTGAGACCAGCAGAAGAACCAGACAGCTGATCCCAGCCCAGAGTGCTGACCCACAGAATTGTGAAGGAATAATGTGCTAGGTTTTATGATTACTTGTTACCGAGTGTGCTTGTTTTCTATTTCAGCTAAACAAATGAACCCCAACCCCCATGGCTTAAAACAACGATAGACATTTGTTATCACTCACCGAGTCTGTGGGTCAGAAATTCTGGAGCAGCTTGGCTAGGCAGTCCTCACTCGAGGTCTCACCTGAGGTTGCAGTCAAGATGTCAGCTGGTGCTGCAGGGTCACGTGAAAGTGAAGGCTTGTCTGGAGGAGCTGCTTCCACGATGTTGCCCTCCAGGTCAGCTTATCCGTTAGGTTTGTTAGGTACAGCTCGGGCTCACCCATGAAGCTGGCAGGTTGATGCTGGCTGCTGGGTGGGATGCCTCAGCTCCTTGCCCCGTGGACCTCTTCCCCCAGGGCTGCTGGAGGGTCTTCATGACGTGGTGGATGGCTTCTCCAGAGTGAGTGATCCAAGCAAGCATAGCAGTAGCCACAATATCTTTTCTGACTTAGACTCAGTAGTCACACTCTCTCGTTTCCATCACATTCGTCTGGTGACATTGCCCAGTCTTTTTCAATGTGGGAGGGGATTACATGAGGGTGTGAATACCAGGAGGTAAAGACTGTTGGGAGCTATCCTGGAGCTTTATCACATGCAGCAATAGATCATTAATATCGACTTATTTATTTGGTCTGTCATCTGCTTCCTTCTCATGAGGGCAGGAATCTTTGGTTCACTGCATTGTCTACAGCACCTAATAGAGGGTCTGGCACATGAGGGGCTCTCAATAAACATAGTTATTTTATTTATTTATTTTCTATTTTAAATTTTAAATTGAGGTCTGACTTTCACAGAACAAAACACACCAATCTTAATGTCCAGCTCAATTAATTTTAAAAAATCTATGTATGTATGCACATGGATGTATATGTATATATATGCATGTAATCACCATCAGATCAAGTTACAGTACATTGCCAGCAAGATAAATACTGCCCCAAAGGCAACCATTATTCTAACTTTCATTCATGTATATTAGTTTTGCCTGTTCTTGACTTCATATGAATGGATTAATGAAATTGGTACTCTTTGGTGTCTGGCTTCTTTTGCACATTATGTCTTGTCAAATCATCCATGTTATGACCTGTGTGAGAAGTCTGCTCTTTTTTTTTCATTGCTGTGTAGCAATGTATTGTGTGAATATGCCACAATTTATTCATCCATTTGTTCACTGATGGACATTTAGCTTGTTTCCATTTTTGGCTATTTTGAATAAAGCTGACATAAACATTTTTGCATGTCTTTTGGTGGACATAAGCACGCCTTTCTTTTGGAAAGGAGTGGAATTACTGCGTTTCTGTGTAGTTGCATGTTTAGCTTTAAGAGAAACTGCCAGTTTTCCCAAGTGATTGGATCAATTTCCACTTCCACTAGTAGAATGTGTGAGTTCCAGTTGCTCCACATCTTTGCAAACACTTGGTATTTTCAGTCTTTCATTTCAGTCATTTGGTGGGTGTGTTATGATACTTCAGTGGGGTCTTATTTGCATCTCCCTGGTGACAAATGATGTCAAACATATTTTCATATTGCTCACTCATTGAAAGGAAGAACGAATCAAGAGCTTGAGTGAAAATGGAAAACAATCTGCCCACGTTTCTCTCCTTGCTCCTAGGGACAAGCAGAAACCCCTCCCCCGGCTGACAAGAGCCTGTGTGCTCTGACTGCTCCTGCCCCGGATGGATCACTTCTGCTTCCCTCTCTGGATTCCTAACACCCAGGCCCTATTCAGGTGGTTCCTCCAAGCACCTGCTCTGTCCTCCTTCAAGATTTTTTTTTTTTTTTTTCCTTTCTCCATGAGCTGTTTTCTTCAGCCCTGAACACAACGCAAGCCTCATGAACCCAGATTCATTGCATGTATCTCCGCTCAAGTCTCTTCCTCCAGAAGTCTTCCATGACCCCCGTGCCAAAGCAGGCCAGGACCTCATTAGGCCCTTTTATGCCAAACTTTTTCTTCCTAGCTTTTCTCACAGCTGTAAACACCCATTTCTTTATGTGATTATTTGAGTAAGACTGCCCCCCAAAGAAAGTAAAAAAAAAAACCAACCCCAACACTTTAAGCTCCTAAGAGCAGCAACTTAATTTTGTTCCTAGCCACACACCTGGAATATAGCAGATGCTCAATAAATATTTCTTGGATGTAGAAATGTGAAACACAGCACAAAGATCATATCACCTGGAACTAATTATCCCTTAAATTCTCACTCACCTGGGACCTGGGTCAATAAAAGAAGTCACAGAAAACTGCTCTATTTCCCTCCCTCACCAGATCCTTTGGGGAGCTCAAATTCAAACAGTGTTCCTGCTTTATTTGGGGCAGCTGTTGTGTGTGTGTGTGTGTATGTGTAATGGAAACCATACATTGGCCTGGGAATTAAGGGGGACAAGAGGGAAGAAAACTGTTAATAGTGTCACAGGGAAAACTTAGACTTCCAGGTGCCGATCCCAGCTCCTCTGTCACTGGCTGCCTGTGTATCTATGAATTAAACAGTTCTGAGGGACTATGGCCCAGTGGCCAGCAAGCTAGCGTCAAAGATTTCTCTCCTCCCCAAGAGACTCCCTAGGTTCAAAGCTTGGCTCAGTCACTTACCATGTATATAATCCCCCACAAAGACACAGAATGGCGATTATAGAACCTACCAGGTGAGACTGAGGTGATGATTAGAGGAATTAATTCATGTTCATTGCTGAGAACACAGCCTGGCAGGAAGTCCCATGACTGTAAACGTCTGTTTATTATCATGTCTCCACACCACTTTCTTTCCCTCTAAGGTAAGCCGGGATAACCTGGTTATTTCCTAGGAGCTGCTCAAAGGGGGCCAAAAAGATGTCAAAGTGCTTGGCACACAGGTGGGAACAAGAGTTCTTAGGGACGGAGATGGAACTCTCTGGCCAAGAGGGCTCTGGATACCGGCGGGGAGTGGGTTCGAAAAACCACTTCCTCTACTTGCTGTGTGACCTCGGGCAAGTCCCTTTACCTCTGTGAGCCTCAGATTCCCCATAAGAATATCTGCCTTCTCCCATCAGCTCAGGCGACAGCTTACTGAGTTCAAATCCCAACCCTGACAAGTTGCTAGCCAGGTGATCCTGGGAAAGCCCCTGGATCTCTCTGGGCATTCCTCCCTCCAAGAGGGAGTCATAATAGGGAGGACCCAATGGGAACGCGGCTGAGGGGTTTGGTGCACTGCCAGGCTCAATCCCCGAGCCTCTCCCCTCGTTTTATTATTACTGTCGTCGTGGTTGTTGGCATAACAGGCTTCGAAAAACTGAGCGCAGGGTCTGGACACAAAGATCTCGGCCGCTTCTGGAGCGGGTGGGACTCGGCGCCCGAGGAGCTGGGGAGAGGCGCGAGGCCGGCCGGCGCGGTCTCGAGGCCGGGGGCCCCCGGGGGCCCCGGGGCGCCGGCGGAAGCTGCCGGGTCCAGGCTTCCCGCGCCCCCGCCGCCGCGAGGCGAGCCCGAAGGCGGGCGGCCGGGGCGGGGCCGCCGCATCCCCGTGACGAGCCGCGCGGGCCAACCAGGCGGCGTTGCGGCTCCGGCTCCCTGCGCGGCTGCCTCCCGCCCCTCCGGCGTTCGCGCCGCCGCCGAT
>JAKSZT010054368.1:12658224-12740049 GCA_026826555.1 Tolypeutes matacus
GCCCGTCCGCCCGCCTCGCGCCCGCCGCCCGTGCCCGCCGCCCGCGCCGGCCGCATGGCGCTCCGGGGCTTCTGCAGCACCGATGGCTCCGACCCCTTCTGGGTAGGTGCGCGGCGGCCGCCGGGGCCGCGTGGGGCCGCCGGGAGGGACGGAGGCCGGCGGGGAAGCGCCGGGCAGGGCGGGCCCGTGGCCCCGGGACACCCATCGCGGAGCCGGAGCCGCCTTCCCCGCTTCCCCGCCCTGCGTGCGGCCTGGGGGTCCGCTCCCCTACCCCGCGGCGGGCCGGGCCCCCTCGGGAGTGCAGCAGCTGGGGGAAACTTGAGCGCCCGAGTTCCTGGGAAGCAGGGTGTGGAAGTGGCGGGGGGCAAGTGCTCAGCCGCAGGGTGTTGGGGTGGGGGTGGGGCTGAAAACGGGGGCCCTTCCTGATTCAGGGTTCCCTCTCCCAATTAAAATAACCCTGCGGGGAAGGGAACCCCAGAACTGGAGGGGCAATAAAAGGGAGGTGCCTTACTGCCTGTTTTTCCATCTCTTTTGTGGGGTGGGGTCTCTGCTTTCACAGAGAGCACCTCATTGCCAAAGAGGGGAGCTGGGGCCCCGCGTGGCCTATGTTATAGAAAGGGGCTTCCTGCCGATGTAATTGGAGTTTGCCCCCTCCCTAGCATTTTCCTCCTCTGCGGTTACATATTTTTTCATTTTTTCCCTCTCTTTCTGCCTAAGTGCTCCTAGGGAAGTTTGGGGGAACAGCCAGGAAAGCAGCACCCCTTCCAGGTCAGGGCAGGATTAGGGTGCAGCTGAGGATGGCCAGGACCCTGGTTCCCGTGAGGAGGTCAACCCCACCCCTCTAATGTGGGGCTCCTTTCTGTGGGAATGCATCCTCTATCTTCGGCAACAAGTTTTCTTCTGAATGTACAATGCTGGGCCAGGCTTGGTCGTGAGCCCACTTTCTGTGGTTCCATTCCCAGGGCTTTCGACTTGAGCGTCGCTGTCATGCAACTGGCCCCTTCATTGGGAAGGGCCCTTCTGTGTCATGCCGTCTTGAATGCTGGGAAACGCAGTAAGCAAATCTGGGCATGATAGTCTTTCACCTCTTTGTTTAGGAATCGGGAGAGAGAAACACCCTTGGCTCCTGGGAATTGGTAATTAGCATCCCAAAAGACCTTCTTGCCCTGTCTTGTGTCCTTTTCTTGCAGAGTGGCTGCTTTTGGAGTGTTGAAAAGTCACTCTTGAGGGCCCAAGGGAAGGCTTTATGCTATTTTATTTTATTTTTTTTTTATTTTGGTGATGGTGGTGGAATCATTTTGCTAGAATAACCAGCCACACTGTGGCATGGCTTACATTTGCAGGCCGGTGGGGTTGGAGATACATTCCGGGGCAGGAAATTGTACATATGCTTTGCATTTAAGGTCTGGGACAGATTAGGGAGCTGACCTTTTGCAAAGTCAGCTTCTTTTTAGCAGCCAGGAGAAAACCTGTAGATCCCTCCCTATTCCCTCTCGCAGTTCTAATAACAGTAAGATTACATTTCTGCAAGGAACCAGATGGGGATCTGGTTTAGCATTGTTGTGAATTACGGAATGTTTCCTTTTTTCTTCTTTCTTTCTTTAAAGAGGAAAGAAAAAATGGGTGACCAAAAATTGGATTCTCTGTCAGGCTATATTTTATCAATGGTGGCTGGAAGCTGATGTCTGACGAGGTTGTACAAAGGCTTTGGGGTGTTCTCTGTTTGTTTAGCTTAAGATGCTCACCCAGGGAAACCAGCTGTGTTTTTCCGCCTTCTAAGGACATTTTGCTACAAAAATTGCCAAGGTTTGGGTTTTGCCTGAGGATGGCAGGCCCCGCCTTTGGCCTTGCAGACCTTCCTTCCTCTGGATTCTTGGACTTGCTTGATGCCCCAGTTTTTGGAGCTGCCCTGGGACCAGAGTTTGAGAGAGGGAGCTTGGCAGGAGAACTTGCGTGTGGCAGGAGAATCCACGTGTGAATAGAAAGCAGGTAGTCCCTGTGGGAAATTGGTCCTCCAGCCAGCAGTAACTGTGACCTTGGACAAACCACTTCACCTTTCTGTGCTTCTTTGTGCTTGTCTGTAAGTGGGGGCAGGAGTCAAAAAGTACCAGCTTCGTAGGGTTGTTAGGAAGAGAAGTGAGTTAACCTGTGTCAACAGCTTGGCCTGTAACTTGCCTGCAGTTAAGTGATGGTTGTTATTATTACTCTTTCCAAATACGAAGTTGTGAGGACTTCTGGGAAGACGAAGGATTAGAGAGGCAGAGGGATCATTTCTCTTCCAGAAAAAGTAGCTTAGAGGACAGGTGGAGACTGTCTGGAGGGCTGCACTGGGGCTCAGGATGCCAGGGGAAGGTGAGACACTATCCAGAAGAGAGAGGGGAAAAGGAAGGGAGTCTCAGCTGGCTGAAAAATCACAAGAGTAGAGCTGCAAAAGAAGTGGTGGGTGCCGATCCCCCCACCTGTGGGGCAAATAACAATCTGCAGATGGCAGCAGCTGTGGACTAAGGAGATTGCAGGGGTCTTCTTTCCCAAGAAAGGGGAGAGGGAGGGACACAGCCTACAGCAAATTCACATTTTGGCTGGTGAACTTGGTCTACTGCATTGGAGGGGTTGCACACTTCAGGCCTAGGGGCGCCGCCGCATTGTTTGCACTGAGAGCCTGCAGGGAGCTAAAAATAATTGGCCTTCTCAGACACTCTCCCTACTGCCTTGGGCTGGTTGCTGAGGAGGCAGAGGGAGGGCACAGCCAGCCAAGGGTAGAGAACAACTTCTGAGATTGTTTGTTTGTGAGGCTTGGCCAGCCCTGAGAACATTGCTTTTGCACCACCTGCCAGTCCAAGGAGTTACACATTCCTACTAGCACCTGGGGTTTGAGCTGCGCGGTATGCCAATGAATGCCACCTGCTGGCCAGACCAGAAAAGTGCATGAAAAGAGAAAATAATAAGAGGCAAGCAGGTGCCTGTACTGCCACCTTCTCCAAGGCCCTTGGAAACTGGTCTTTACCCCATTACTGGGTCCTTATCCCTGGTTTGAGCAGTTAGATGGGTAATCCTAAATATCTAGAACAATTTGAACCAAGAGTCAAATAATAGTGGTAGCACACTGCTACTTAGTAGTAAACCCCTAGGCAAGAGAGAAAAACAACATCAGAGTAAACTTAACATCAGAATCAGATGCCTTGATAGCGGCAAAAATTTACAAGCCATACAAGGAAAAGGGAAGATGTGACACAGGTAAAGGAACAAATCAGAACTCCAGATGAGACACAGGACTTGAAACAGCAAATTACTGAGGTTCATAAAAGTCTCCTAAATCATATCGTGGAGTTGAAGGACAACATAGCTAAAGAAATAAAAGACATTAAGAAGATACTGGGTGAGCACAAAGAAAAATGTGAAATTTTGGATTTATTTTTCAGAGCTTATGGGAATGAAAGACACAATAAGTGAGATAAAAAACAATAGAGGCACACAACAGCAGATTTGAAATCATGGAAGAAAGAATCAGCGATGTCGAAGAAAGAACAACTGAAAGAGAAAAGAGAACAGAGAGAAAAGAATGGAAAAAATTGAGCAGGAGCTCAGGGATCTGAATTCAGAAAACGACAAAAACAATGCTAAAAGAAATCAAAGAAGACCTAAACAAATGGAAGGACATTCTGTTTGCATGGTTTGGAAGACTAAACATCATGAAGATATCAATTCTACCCAAATTGATTTATAGATTCAATACAATACCTATAAAAATTCTGACCGCCTACTTTACAGAAATAGAAAAGTCAATTACCAAATTAATTTGGAAGGGAAAGGGGCCCTGCCTGGCCAAAAATATCCTAAAAAAGAAGAACGAAGTTGGAGGACTCAAGGCTCCCTCACCTTGATGTGTATTATAAAGCTACAGCGGTCAAAACAGCATGGTATTGGCATAAAGGTAGGCACATTGATCAGTGGAATTAGATTGAGAAATCAGAAATAGACCCTCACCTCTATGGTCAATTGACTTTTGATAAGCCTACCAAGTCCACTTTTCTGGGACAGAACAGTCTCTTCAATAAATGGTGCTGGGAGAACTGGATATCCATAACTAAAAGAATGAAAGAAGACCCCTATCTTACTCCCTATACAAGAATTAACTCAAGATGGATCAATGACCTTAAAATAAAAGCCAGGACCATAAAACTAGAAGATAATGTAGGGAAACATCTACAAGACCTGTAGTAGGTGGGGGTCTCTTACACCTTACACCCAAAGCACGAGCAACAAAAGGAAAAAAATATATAAATGGGACCTACTCAAAATTAAACCCTTCTGCACCTCAAAGGACTTTGTGAAGAGGGTAAAAAGGCAGCCTATTTAATGGGAGAAAATATGAGGAAATCACATCTGACAAGGGTCTAATATCCAGGGTGTATAAAGAGATCCTACAACTCAACAATGAAAGACAAATAACCTGATCAAAAAATGGGCAAAAGACCTGAATAGACATTTTTCTAAAGAATACAAATGGTAAAAAAATACATGAAAAAATGTTCAACATCACTGGCCATTAGGGAAGTGCAAATCAAAACTACAGTGGGTTATTTCACACCTACTAGAATGGCTGCTAATAACAAAACAGAAAACTACAAGTGTTTGACAGGATGTGGCGAGATAAGAGCACTTATTCACTGTTGGTGGGAATGTAGAATGGTACAGCCACTGTGGAGGACTGTTTGGCAGTTCCTAAGGAAGGTAGATACAGATCTGACCCAGCAATACTGTTACTAGGTATATACCCAGAAAAACTGAACGTAGTGACATGAACATATGCACACTCATTTTCCTAGTGACATTTTTCACAATTGGCAAAAGATGGAAACAACCTAGGTATCCATCAAATGACGAATGGATAAACAAACAGTGGTATATATACATGATGGAATATTATTCAGCTGCAAGAAGATATAAAGTTGTGAAGCATATGACAACGTGGATGAATCTGGAGGACATTATGTTGAGTGAAGCAAGCCAGGCACAAAAGGACAAATACTGTATGATTTTGCTCTTATGACCTAAATATAATGAGCAAACTCATGGAGTTCATAGCTAGACTATAAGTCATCAGAGAGTAGAATGTCGTTAGAGAACGGAAAGCTGAGGTTTAATCTGTGCAGAATTGGTAAAAAGCTGTTTGTAAATATTTGGAAATGAAATGGTGAAAGTACATCATAGGATTTGTAATTAGTAGTGCTAACATATGGGTATGATAGTGGTTTGCTTTTTTTTGAGTAATGGAAATGCTCTAATATTGAAATGATGAACGGGCAGCTTGGTAATTATACCAAATGCCATTGATTGTACACTTTATATAAAATTACATGTTTTATGAACACAAAATGTAATAGGGTGAGTTGGGGGAAGAATACACCAAATGTAAGATTATAGTTAGTAGTAGCAGCTTGACCAGGCTCTCTCATAATCTGTTACGAGTGTTTCACAACAGTGCGAGGTATTTGTGGCGGGGTGCTGTGTGGGAGCCCTGCATGACATGCATACACTTATTGTTTATGTTCGTGTATGAATGAAACACTTCAGTAAATTGTTTTTAAAATAAAAACAAAAACAAAAAGAGATGAAGTTGGGTGTTGCGGGAGGCATCCTGCCTCCGGGCTGCTTTGCCTCTGGCCTGTCGAGCTGGGATTGGTCTGTGGAGTGTTCTTTCCTCCCACTCCTGCACTTGAAAGCGTGTGTTTAAAATTCAAGATGATTGGGAAGCGGCTGTGGCTCAATCAGTAGGGCTCCCGTTTACCATATGGGAGGCCCCGGGTTCGGTTCCTGGGGCCTCCTGGTGAAGGCAAACCCGCCCGCACGGCGTGGTTAGCTGACCCAGCGAGCACAAGCAGCAAGGGGGGGATAAATGAATAAATAAATAAAGTCTTAAAAAAAAAAATAAATAAATAATAAAATAAAATAAAATTCAAGATGATCAGCCCTGGTGTGGGTCTTCAGGGCTTTGTTCCTGGGCCAGTGCCTGCTGCAGAGCCCCAGGAAAGGTCCAGAAAAGCCTGAATGTGCAGACGGCCCAGGGTGAGAGAGATGTGCTGACTTACCAACTCTGTTCAGACAAATGATCTGGGATGAGAAAAGGGGAAGTTCCTTATCTAAAAGGCAAACTGGGGCTGCGTTTCCCCACTTGGTTTTCTTTTTCAGTTGGGGTTGCCAGGTTGGGGTGTGGGGCTGATTTGTGGCTGTCTGAAACGGTGCTTGGGAAAATGGGCCCTGGTCTTTCTTTGGGAATTAATTTTTTTAAATGCCTATTTGGTAATGTGATGCATGCCCAGTGTAGAAAAATCAGAAAATGTAAAACAAACAAACAAACAAAAACAACAACAACAAAAAAAAACCCGTAAGCGGTATACTGTGGTGGCTCAGAGCCAGCAGTTGCATTCCCTGGGTTCAAATCCTGGCTCTGCAGCTTACCAGGCTGGGCAGCCTTGGGAGTTCCTTCTCCTCTCCGTGCCTCAGTTGCCTCATGTGGAAAATGGGGATGATGATAATAGTACCCAAGGAAGAGCAGTAATGTGAGAAACGAATGGGTGACTCCTTGGCGTGTCTGCGAACGTTGCTTCTTGGTACACCGTCAGCAGTCAGTGAACAGAAGCCGTCCTCTCCAATGCGAACTCTCAAGTTCGCCACTGGGGCGAACAGAAGCAGCAGACCTGGGTCTCAGTTCCTGGAAGCTGATGTTTGCTTCCAAGATTCTGTGGAGCATCTTCGCACTCAGTAAACCGCTGAGGATTCGAATTAGCGCCAAGGGGGTGGGCATGGGGAGAGAGGTGATTAGAACTTGCTTTTGAGGTAAATAAAGGCTGGCCTTGGCGTTGGTCTCATTCCTGCCTTAATACTTGCCCTTGGTTTCACAGCAGTCTAAGAGCCATATTCTTTTCTTTCTTCCAAGTACTCTGGTGATTTTCAAACTCTTCACTTTGCCTTCTGGCACCTTCTTCTCTTCTCCTCCTTGTCTGCCCTTCCTTTCCAAACTTCCCCTCTCTCCCTTCCTCATGGATTGTTAGGGCTGAGAGGGACCTCACAGCTAATGAGGGCCTCCCTTTCTGTCCCCACTTGATGGATGCTGAATCTGAGGGCCGGAGTGGCAGTGTGGTGGGCACAGCACAGGCAGTGGCTTTGGGAAGAGAAGAAGTTACAGGGCAGGAAAATCCAGTTCAGGGTCCCTGGGGGTCACCCTGCAGCCTCAGAAAAGGGCGCCAAAGCTGGCCCACTTGGCTGAGGCTCTCATGAGAGGGACCGCATTCCTCTTTTCCTTCCCCGAGCTGGACCAGCTCCGTTTGTGATAGTCTTGGAGGCACCTCTCCTTGGAATGTGGTGAGGGATGAAAAATCTCTCTTGCCATGCACAGACTCAGCTCTCAGGAGCCGGAATCTCCATGTATATGTCTCGTGGGTGTCTCAGACTTACCATATCTCAAACGGAACTTCTGACCTCCCACAGCCCTCCCTGGCTCTGTTAAGGGCAGCTCCCTCCTCACAGAGGCTCTGGCCAAAGACCCGGCGTCAGCCTCAACTCCTTTCTTCCTCTCTCATTCTACATCTGATCTGTCAGCAAATCCTGTTGCTCAGGCCTTCAAAATGTATCCAAATCTGTTTGCTTCTCCCACCCTGGCTGGCCCCAGCCATCCTTGCCTTGCTCTTAGACTTGAGCCGTAGCCTCCTCATTGCTGTCCCTGCTTCTACCCTTGACCTTTCTTCTCAACCCAGCAGCCAGAGGGATCCTGTTAAGGGGCAGGTCGGATCCTGGCCCTCCTCCACTCAGGGAGGGTTCCCCATCTTCCTCAGGTAAAAGCCAAAGTGCTTCCGATAGCCAGCAAGGCCCTGTAGCATCTGCCCCCACCCTCCCACCCCCTTACCTCTTCCCTTGCTACTTTCTGTTTCAATCCACCCAGGCCACTGGCTGCCAGGCTTGCTTCTGCCTCAGGGCCTTTGCACTTGCAGTTGCCGCTGCCTGAATGTCTTCCCCCAGATCCCCGGGTGGCTCCTTCACCTCCTTCCAATCCTCAGGCAGCCTTTCCCTGTTGTTCTCCCTGCCCTTCCCTGCTTTCCCAATCCTCTCTTGGCACCTCCCTGCCATAGCACTTAGTTTTCTAATACACCACATCTTTTGCTTATTCATTTGTAAGCTGTGAACTCCCACCAGAAGGTAACTCCATAGGGGCAGTGATTTTATCTGTGTTTGTTTATGGCTGTAATCCCAGCTTCTGGCACGTGGTATGTGCTCAGTCATATTTGCCAAGTGAATGAACGATCCGAAGCACTAGAGTGGCTTTGTGGCCGGGCTGAAGCCTCTCTGAAGGTCTCTAAGGATGAAATTGCCACACGCCTGTCGGGAATGGATGCTCAGGTAGACCATGCCCTCCCGCTTCCAGGCTGATATTTTATCTTGCAAGCCTGTGATTCCTTCAGGCTCTGAAATAGGAGTTCCAACCTGGGGGCTGGAGCTAGCCCACCGGTGTGCTGGTTTGGCTTTCTTTTTATTTGATGAATTACTGCTGTTTCTAATATTTACTGATGGGGAGATTTCACAGAAAAATCTGCATTTCTGACTACTGAAAAATCAGAATCAAACTCCAGCTCATGAAAACTTGCTTGAACGTTTCACAAAAATAAATAAATAGCCTGTAAAATGGACTGTGGTTAGAACGGGGCCTGAGCATCCCTTGGCAGCGCTTCCCCCAGCCTGGCAAGGAAACAGGGACAGAATCTCCTCTGGCAGAGGTGTAAACCTGTATTTGCCTCTTGAAGGGTGAACAGTTGAGGAGGGGGTCGATTGAGGAAGCCAGTTTTTGGGAGCAGTTTGTCCACCTTGGCACTGTTGACACTTTGTTGCGGGGCCATTTGTGCAGCATGGAATATTTAGCAGCCTCCCTGGCCTCCATCCATTAGCTACCAGTAGTATCTCCCCAGTTGTGACAACCAAAAAACATCCCCAGACATTGCCTAATGTTCCCTGGGGACCCCAGTCACCCCAGTTAACAATCATTGGTGTGGGGGAGTCCGGAGAAGAAAATTTGGGGCAAGACTTTTGCCCTTGTCCTTGGTTTCCGTAACAGGTTCCCTGAGAGGCTATTGATAGTTCTAGCGTGATTGGCTTGTTCAGGTTTTCTTGGAGAAGCTTAATGAGACATTAAGAAGGTTAAGCTCCATTTAGCTAGAGAAGGAACTTGGAACCAGCCTGTGCGTCGTGGTGATGTGTACATCTTTCCACTGAGGACTGGGTTTTCCTACCCTAATCCTTTTTTCTGGTTAGCGTGTGTATGACGGTTCAGTTTCAGAGCCAAACACCGTTCTTTTATTTTTATTTTTATTTATTTTTATTTTATTTTACTGGGAGGTCCCGGGGATCGAACCCAGGTCTCTCCATATGGCAGATGGATGTCCAACCATTTGAGCCACATCCTCCCCCAAACACCGTTCTTTTGAGGTCAGCTTTGAAGCTCTAATCCTTCATCTGAAACTGTTTGAGGATAGGTGGACAGTTACATAGTGGAGATTCTACCTAAGTTCCCCTTTGGTTTAATTGTGGGATTCATCCCCTGGGGGAGGTTACCAAGTTCTGGAAAACTGGCCCAGATGGCCAGGGAGGGCGGCTCTAGATGGGCATCCTGTAAACCTCAGGTAGCAATTGAGGTTTTGTGGGATTGTCAGCTCCCTTTCTGTGAGTTTTCTTCCTTCGAACCTGAGATGGTTTTTTGTTGGCCTCTTCCTGCTTGGGCATGCCCTTGAGCGTGTATGAAGAGCCTAAGTTTTCCCAGTGAGGACTTCAGTGTGGTCTTTTAAAATCCTGCATTCATGCTCTCATAACCATTCTTCACTCATTCATCTAGTCAGTCATTTATTAGTAATTGAGCACCTACTGTGTGCTGACACTCTTCTCGATATTGGGAATACAGGGGTGGGCAAAGTGGAAGAGACCCTTGTGCTCGTGCTGCTTACACTGGGGATGACCCAGTGATTTCTGCTAATAGGAAGTGCCGCGGATATGAGGCACAGGAAGTATTGAGTTGGGGTATGTGCTGCCTTAGACTGGTGGGCAGGGAAGGCCTTTCAGAGGAGGTGGCTATTGCCCCGAGACCTTGATGGGGAGAAGGGAGTCCCAGGTAGAGAACATAGCAAGTGCAAAGGCCCTGAGGAGCTTGGTGCAGGTCAAAGTATCAGCATTTTATTTTAACTCCAAAGAACCTCAGAACCCGTCTCATAAAAACTTCCTTGAGCATCCTGCAAAATGTATAAAGTGCTAGTAAAATGGCTTGTGGTAATAATAAGGACCTGAAATTCCATGGATGGAGCTTAGCCCAACTTGGCAAAGGAAATGGAACAACACTTGTTCCCCAGCAGAGGTGTGGGCCTTTTGATCTAGTTATGTTTGAATGAGTCTCAGGTTTTGTAAATTTAATTCAAGTAATAATTGTTTAAGAGTCTCATCTCTAGTTCAGATCCAACGCTGAAACCTTTCAGGGTCAGACCAAGTTTTTCTCCTTGTCCTGGGATTCCCCACTTCCCAGGTACCCTTGTTCCCCTCCAAAGCCTTTTTGGGACCCTTTGAGATGATGAGGAGGGGGATTTTTTTTTTTTTTTTTAAGGTGCTATCTTGCGTGGTTAAGATGACTTTCTATAGATTGCTAGGAGACTCTTCTTTTAAAACTAGTTGCCATTGAATTGACTTAGCTGATTGCATGAAGTCTTTGCCCTGTCACTTTTAAAAAGGCGAACTGTCTAGAAGGACATGGAGTGAAAAAAGTAAACGTTTCCATACCCTCTTGGCCCCCACAAGTAACCACTGATGACAGTTTCTTGGGTATCCTAGAAAATTTAAAAGTATATGCAAATATACATGTATTGGTTGGTGTGTGTGTGTATATATACCTTTTTTGCCTCCCCAAATGGGTTCATATACTAGATAACATTTTGCATCTTATTCTGTTGGCTTAGAAACCTGTGCTGATCCTTTTTGCCATGTTAGTACATGTGACTCCATAACCTTTCTTTATGAGCCACACATTGTTCTGTTATATGGCCAAGCTTTGTATTCACCCAGTTCTCCCTGGTGACCTTCAGAGTTGTTTCCAGTGTCAGCATCATAAAAAGTGCTGTGGTGAATATTCATGGGCACTTATAAGTGCAAGTGTATGCAAATGTATATATAAATGATTCAGCAGAATAACATCCCCCTGCGTGAAATTACTGGGTCAGGGGATATGTGCATTTTGAAATTTGGCAGTTAATGGCCAGGTAGCTGCAGGGCTGCAATCCCACCAGCACTGCTTCAGCACCTGTTGTGCTGTTGGCCTTTTAGGGCACTGAGCAAGCCAGGAATTGACCGAGGCTCATGTTGCTTCTGTGTATGAGGAAGATTTGTTTTTTCCTGGTAGAGTTAAACCTAAAATTCCAGAAGCCTCAGGTTTGTGACCCAGTAGCAGGATTTGGTTCTATTTTCTTTTAACATATATATATATATATGAATATAAATAAGTAAATAAATATAAAAGAGAAGTTGTGAGCTTACAAAATAACCGTGCATAACAAGCAGAATTCCCATACATTTACTCTCCACCAACAGCTTGCATTGTTGTGGAACTTTTGTTACAGGTTATGAAAGAACATCATCAAAATAGTACTGCTAACTGTGGTCCATAGCTAACATTTGGTATATTTTTCCATATACACACCCCTATTATTAACACCATGTATTGTACATTTGTCATAGTTCATGAGAAAACACTCCCATATTTGTCCTGTTAACCACAGTCCACCTCCCACCACATGGTTCACTGTGTACACAGTGCCATGCCTTGTACAATCCATTCAAAGTGTACACTCAGTGGCTCTCACTTTCATCACAGAGTTGTGCAATCATGGCCTCAGTAACTTTTTGAACCTTTTCCATAGTCCAAAAGAAAAAATCCCATACCCCCCCATTAATGATCCTTAGCATTGATACAGTACCTTCTTTGACATTGATGCAAGAATATTACAATCTTGCTGTTAACTGTAGTCCACAAGTTACATTATTGTATTTTCCCCATGCATCACCACATTCTTACCACCTTGTAATAGTGACGTATATTTGTTCTAGTTCATAGAGGAACTTTTTGCATTTGTACTGTTAACCATAATCCTCATCCACCACCGGGTTCACTAGATTATTCTCTAGCTGTCTTTCAGTTGACATTTTGGTTCTGCTTTTAAAAAGATGTTTAAAAATTAAAAACAAAACAAAACAATATTTATTGAGGTTAGTCTTACCATGTGCCAGGCACTTTGCCAAGTGTTTTACACACACCATCTCATTTTGTCCCACAGCAGCCCCTGATGTAGGTACTAGTGTCATCCCTATTTTTTAAAAATTAATTAATTAATTAATTTACTTTTATCCATTTTTATCGCCCCTCTCCACCCCGTTTTTGCTGTTTTTGTGTCCATTCACTGGGCAACTCTCTGTGTGTGTTTCCTGCCCTCTCTTCTCATCCTTCTCCTCCTGTCTTCACTGGTATTCGATCCTCGGAGCCTCCAATGTGGGAGAGAGGCGTCCTACCGCCTGCATCACGTTAGTTCCTGGTTTTTCGGCACATCTCGTCTTGGCCCTCCCTTGTGTCACTCTCCTGTTATGTCGTCATCTTGCTGCGTGGCTTGGTGGGGCCTGGGGGCCTCACCCACTTGCGGGGCCTGACAGCACACCTGTGCACAGGTCCTGGCCACCCGCACGCCTTCTATATTTTTCTTTTTTAAATTTTTACCGGGAGGTCCTGGGGATTGATGAACGCCCAACCATTTGAGCCACATCCGCCCCCTGCTATATCTCTTAAGATTGACCAAAAATACCTAGAGTTACAGTCATTTCCCATACAGGATGGTCATAGAATAAATCAGGCTTAGTTTATCACCAGCATTCTAAAAACCAGACCTAGGGGAAAAAACTAGGTCTGGGGACACATGCATGGTTTCTAATGTAGCGAATGTTTAGCCTACCCTGATTATCACAAAGTCAGGACAGGGAGAATATCCGCATCCTATTTTTTAAAAGCATTTTATTGAGATGTATTCTCATACCATACAATCTATGCAAAGTATACAGTCAATGGCTTTTAGTATAATCACAACGTTGTGCATTCGTCACCACAAAAAATTTTAGGACAAAATTTCATTACTCCAAAAAGAAAAACTCCACACCCTTTAGCAGTCACCTCTTAATCCCTCTATCTTTTCCCAGCCCTACATAACCACTAATCTAATCCCATTTTTATGAATTGATTTATATTTACAATTTATGTAAATGGAATCATACCATATGTAGTACTTTGCGTCTGGTTTCTTTCACTTAGCGTAAATTTTTTTTTTTTCTGCCTGATATTAACATCTTGTAATACTAACATACATTTGTTCAATTTCAAAGAAAAGCGGTCTTATTTATGCAATATTACCCATATTCATATTTCATATGAGGTTTTACTATGCTACACAGTTCCAATGTTATATTTTTTAGCTTTCCTTTTAGTAATATACATGACCTTGGACTTTCCCTTTAAACCACTTTCATACCCATATAATAGTACTGTTAGTTACAGACATTATATGCGGCTTTCACCTTTTCTATTCTTCTCCAAAGATTAACTACACATCCTTTTTACCAATTCTGCACAAGTTAACCCTCAGCTTTCCATTCTCTAACCTCATTCTATTTTCTGGTGACCCATATTCAATTTATTAACTCCATAAGATTACACAATATACTTGGTTCATAATAACGCATTCATACAGTATTGTTCCTTTTGTCTGGCTTGCTTCACTCAACATAATGTCCTCCAGGTTCATCCATGTTGTCATATGCTTTATGACTTCATTTCTCCTTACAGCTGCATAATATTCCATCCTGTGACTAGACCACAGTTTGTTTATCCATTCATCGGTTGATGGACACCTGGGTTGTGTCCATCTTTTGACAATTGTGAATAACGCTGCTATGAACGTCCGTGTGAAGATGATGAAGATGAAATTTTAAACATCCATTGGCTTCTCTGTTATTTAAAATCAATGATTTGACAATGTCTGAAAGCTTTACTCATCATCCCACGATTATAACTTGCACATTTCTACATATCAGCTCTCTATTTTACAGGTAGTTTCCTGATCACAAAAGTGACACAGACTCATTATGCCAAAACAAGCAATATGGAGTTATTTAAGTAAGGCCTTAATACACTACTCTCTCGAGCTAACCAGTATGGGTATTCTTCCATCCTCGGTAATGACATAAACATTTATAAGCATGAATAATGTGTTTAAAACAAAATGGATTAAGTTATAATCGTTACTCTGCTTTCTTTTTAACTTAAATATGTGTACATGTCAATATATAGAATCTCACTAGTTTTTTAAAAAATATTTATTTACTTTAAACATTTTACCCCCCCACCCTTTTGCTGTTTGTTTATGTCCATTCGCTGGGCAATTCTCTGTGTCTGTTTCCTGCCCTCTCTTCTCATCCTTCTCCTCCTGTCTTCACTGGGATTCAATCCTGGGAACCTCCGATTTGGGAGACAGGCGTTCTGCCACCTGCACCGCCTCAGTTCCTGGTTTTTCGGCATGTCTCGTCTTGGCTCTCCCCTGTGTCTCTCTCCTGTTACGTCGTCATCTTGCGGCATGGCTTAGCGAGGCCTGGCACGCCCGCGCGCTTTTATATTTTTCTTTATTTTACTGGGAGGTCCTGGGGATTGAACCCAGGTCCCTCCACATGGGAGACAGACGCCCAACCATTGGAGCCACATCCGCCCCCCCCCCCCACTAGTTCTTGACAGTAGTTGTGTAATTTTCTAAGATATAGATTTGCTAATATTAATTCAGCCATGTCCCTATTAATAGTCATTGATTATGCTGATTTCCATTTTTTGTTCCTATAAAAGATGCTTTAATAAACATCCTTGTACATGGCTCAAACTATGTAAATTGTCATTTTTAATAGATATTGGCTGGTTATTGTCCAAGAAGTTTGTAGCAAGTCCATTCTCAGTGGCAGTGAGTGAGAGGTCCCATTTCCCTGGATGTGGTCACTTTTAAAAAATTCTTTGCTAATTTGATGGATGAAAACAATCTCATTTTAATCTGCATTTCCCTTCCAGTTAGAAGTTGAACATCCCGAGACATATTCCCCCAGTGAGTTGCATGTTCCTTTCTGTGCATTTTTTTCTGTGCCCTTTTTGCCTAGGTTTATCCTGGTTTGTCTTTCACCTGCAATTGGCTGGGGATTTTGATCTCGCCCTTTTGTCCTTCATGTGTGTTGCAGTTATTTTTTTCACAGGTCATTGTCTTGGTGCATTAACATACTATTCTTGCCCATTTTTGTATGTAGCTTGTAAGGTGATATTTGTAGAGTCTACACCATTTTGTGTCCTACGTTTTTCATTTAATGTTGTTGTAAGCATTTCCCCATGTTCCTACCTAACCTTTGTGTTTTAAATGTCCAAACAATATTTCCTTGTATTGGTGGACTGTAATTTACATAATTATTACATGGGGTTTGATACTTAGGTTATTCTGGTTTTTCTTTTTTCCTTTTTTTTTCACTTGAAGAAAGCATTGTAATGACTGTATGGTTAGAGGCTGTTGGATTATTTCCTTAGAAACATATTCTCAGGAGTGAAATGAATAGCCTAGAACATTTGAGAGGCTTTCTCTAGCTGTTGCCCTGTTTTCCAAAAAACAAAAAGAGGTTGGCTCAATCTACCATTCTAGAAGGGCCAAAGGGTATCCATTATTGTCGTTTTTAATAGCAGGTGATGAGAGCACATGAATAACAGTCTCTTGTCCCATCCCTCCAACCTGCCTTGCCAGCTGAGGATCCAGTGCTCAGAGGAAAATTGGAGCTGCCTGGAGGAGGGAAAGGTGACCCTGTAGTTGTAACTAGGTTGGATTACCTGGGAGCCCTTTGATAAGGCTTCTTCCTTAAGATCATTAATTCACCAACCCAGGGCCAAGGAGCAAATACACATTAGACCAGAATCTCTCTGGGGGCTGCACTTACAGCTTAATGGGGTGCCCCCATATTTTACTTTCCCACCCCCAGACCTTTGGACCAGGCAGGGAGTATCACCCTCCATTATGGGGCCAGAGCCGGCCCATCTCCGGTTGTGGCTATGTGCTGGGGGTGGAGTTGGAGAAGGGGCTCACCCAGGCCAGACCCTCTTTATTCTTGGGGGATTCTAGGGGAAGGGACCGTCATTGGCAGCTGAAGGGATAGAGATGCTCAGACAAGGATAAGGGGCAGCTCCAAAGAAAGCCAGGAAAGTATATGGCTGGGGTCAAGAGGGCTGGACCTTCTGGAAACCTCCTCACCTGTAAAGCGGGATAACGATCATGCTGTGTGTCTTACAGAGCCATGAGAAAAAAAAGGAGCTACTCCGTAAAGGATGCTCAGGGTCTGGCACGAAGTAGGTTCTTGGCAGATGCCAGCCGTGGTGATGGGCAGAAAGGGGACGGTGGTGGACAGCTGAGAGCAGTGGAGTGGCGCTTTCTGGTGTGGTGATTTTCTCCAGGTGCCTCATCTCCCGGCAGCCTCTGGGCACACAGAGTGGGTTTGGGATGGAGACTTGGACCCCAGAGGTCAGACGCCCGCCAGCACCTGAGACCATTTCAGTTTATACATCCATCCTGGAGGCTGTCCAGTCCTGCTGAAGTGTGCTGAGGACTAGCCTGGACAAGACGGGTGTCAGGTATCAGCTCTGCAATCAGAAGGTTTTATTTGTGGTTTTGGAGTAAGGAAACTTACTTAAATACCAAAATCCATGGGTGAGTGAAGGTGGAATGTGACAACTCCCAGAGCCACTGGCATATACATCCTTGGGAGGTTCTGGGTTTTCTCTTATTAAAAACTTGGTAGTGATTGAATTACTGAATGGCAGTTTTTTTTACTCGTTCCTTTCATCTGCTAGTATAAGAGATAACAGTGTAAAATGAAACGAGCATGGTCAAATGGGAAAATCTCCCATAATGACACTCTTCTAGAGACAATCTTGTATTGGCAAATTTTAATTTTCAGTCTCTTTTCTACATGCATCTTTGCCTGGTGTTTTTAAAAATCAAGAATGGGATTCTATGTTATAAATAAACCTATTCTTTACTTTTTGTTTTCATTTACTTGTACATCTTAGATACAGAATTTTTCTGAACAGATATTTAATTGAAATGAAATGTAAACATGTGCCTAATTAAGTAGTTTGCTAATAATGGTTCTCTTTTGAGCCAGGTGGTCCTCTTCTTTCTCTTTAACCTATGTGGACGAGGAGATCCTGGGGAAAGCATGAGGCAAGGCTTCAGAGGGTGGGTGCTAGAGGGGTACATCTTAGACACTCCCTCGTGGGAGACAGAATCTCTGAGGGTCATTACCCCAGGACATGAGTTCTGCTTATAGGGTCTCGTTGATCTCAGGGCCAGACCCCACTTCTTGGGCAGTCTTTTAGGGTCTCCTGCATATCCGTGCACTGTGCTTGGTGCTGAGACTCCACTGGTGTGCAGAGCGGCACTCCCTGCCCTCTTTGGGCTTCCAGTCTTGCGGGGAAGACAGACAAGTAAATGGAAATTCATAACCAAGAGGTGCTGTGAAGGCAAGCCGTGTGGTGCTCAATGACCGCAGTGGGGTGGGGGGTGGGGGGTGTTGATCTGCTTGGAGAAGAAAGGAGAAACTCCCTAAAGGGGAACCTATCTTAGGATACAGCTTTGGCTGCATGTGCAAAGACCCCAAATGCAGTGGCTTAAGATAGAAGTTAATTTCTCTCTCCTGTAAAAATGCCAGCTTGTCTGGCAGTTCTGTCCTGGAAATATTGCCAGGGCCCGCGCTCCCCCAGCTTGTTGCTCTGCTGCCCCAGGGTGCTGCCCTCACCTGCCCGGATCAAGATGGCACACCCCCATGGACACCTTGCTGCCAATGGGAAAGCGGGAGAAGGGCACAGCCTGGAAGTTGCCCACATCCTTCTCTCCACTGGCCAGTACTTAGTCACATGGCCGCATAGCTGCAAGGGAGGCTGGGAAATGTAATTTTCCTTCTGGACAGGCACATGCCCAGCTGAAGAGTATATTACTAGAGGATAAAGGGAGAATGGATATTGGAATACAGCTAGCAGTTTCTCCTGCATAAGCAAAAGCAGAAATGTAAGAATGTTCTAGGCAGTGGAAAAAGCATGTGCAGAAGCCTCAGCTCAATAAGGATAGTGCGACTGGAGCTCAGAGGGCAGTGGGGGGGGTGGGGTGGGCAAGAGGAGGCTGGGATTTGGTCCTGGAGGTCTTGAATCCTCCAGGAAGCCTTGGTTGTTGTTTTCCCTCCTTGCTCGCCTCATACTCCAACACTACCCTTTAAACACTATTCTTAAAAGCAGCTTCCTTCCCAAGTGTTTCGAATAACCAATAATGAAATCAATTTGTCTTTTGCTTTATCCCTATCTTGCTGTATGACTTTGATTTATGATTACTAAATTTCTTATTAGCTTAATAAATACAATAACACGTATTGAGAATTACTCAGTGTCAAGTAGTGTGCTAAACCCTCTGTACATACCTTGTTTTAGGCTCACAGTAATACTGGGTAGATGCTTTAATAAATGATCCATTTTTATAGAATGGGATACTGAGCTGCAGTTAAATTTGCCCAAGACACGCAACTAACAAGAATGTTAATGGTATTCAAACCCAAAGTTTGAACTCAGAGTCTGTCTTCATGATTTTGACATCTGTATCTCAACACGTATCTGTTAGGATTACCATTTGGCTGAAGGAAAGAGAAAGCCTGATTACAGTGGCCTAAATATAAAGGTATTTCTTTTTTTTATGTATCAAGTGCTCTAATGGGCAGGCATTGCTGGCATTAGTTTAGTGGCACAGTGGTGTCAGGGCTGACATCTCTGCCATTTTCTTTCTTTCCTTCAAGGCCCCAAAAATGGCTGCTGTAGCACTAACCATCACAACTAGGTTTTAGGTAGGAAGAGGGAAGGGCCCTATCAGCCTCATTTATCCCTTTTTATTCAGTTAAGTGAAAGTTTTCCCAAAAGGCCCTTCTCACACTGCAGTCTTCCGCTTATGTCTCCTTGGCTGGAACTGGATCTCATGACCACCCCTGTCAGCGAGGGAGACACAGAAAGTGAGCATTTGTTTTTACATGTCTCCAATGGGAGGCAGCAAGGAAGAAGAGGGTTGGGAAAGGCTGTTGAGTAAGCCAGCCAGTATGGCCTACCATTTACTTAGTGAATTTAGATTAATTCACTTTTTAAAAATCCTAAGTAAATTTATCCCCAAAGGAAGTTTCACATCACTTTAGAATATCTATGAAACCACAGGTTGGTGATCTTCATGCTTACCTAATAGCTATTAAAATAAACGTATCACGGAAATTAAAACAAATGTAAGACATTCCACACATCAACAAGACCAGTGATTCTCACTCCAAGTGATTTTGCCCCTCACTGGACATTTGGCCGTGTCTGGAAGCATTTTTCCTTGTCACAACTGGGAAGGGGAGGGAAGGAGAGGGTGCTCCTGGCATCTAGTGGGTAGAGGCCAGGGATGCTGCTAAACATCCTGCAATGCCCAGGACAGTCCCCACAACAGAATTACCCAGCCCCAAATGACAACAGGGCCATGCTTGAGAAACCCTGGCCGAGTCTCGTGCACATGCTGCCAGGGGTTTATAGAAGCCAGGTTTTGGGGAACGCTGCGATTTATCAGTTACTTACGCACTGCGATTCTGGTCTCTCCTGGGTGAGTGACTTTATCAGTAACACTTTACATCTGTAGCCTGCTTGTAGGTTTCCAAAGCCTGTTCCCACAGATAATGTCAGCTCTACAATAAACCTGTACAGGAGTTTAACATGTGGATGTGAATTCAAATATTATTGCTCCCCGAGCGCCTTCGAAACTGTTGAGGGGGGATCTTGGGGACCCTGAAGCTGAAGTGGTTGAAATAACCCCCTCTGCCAGGCAAACCCTATCCAGGTGTGTGCTTTGGAAAGGACATTGTGCTGGTAGCGACGATTTCTCTGGTGGAGCTGGGCAGAGAGCAACAGCTCCTGAGAAAGGACTGTGCTTTGGTGAGGAAGGAGATTTTATTGCCTCCTCTCTGCCTAGGTTTGGCAAAAACAACCTGGCCTGGGCAAGTGGGCCTTGGGAACGAACTGTCGAGATCAGGAGGCAGCTAGCCGGTGGAGATTATCCAACACCGCCTGCTGGCAACCGTGCCCGAGCAGGCCTGGTCAGGTAGCCTGACAGTCACACTCATCCCCCATTAAAGTTAATTGAGCCTCTGTGGCGCCTGGCGAGCAAGGGGCAGGGAAGGTGGTTATTGCCGCTCTCCCCGGGTTAAAGCTTTTAGGTTCTGGAAACTTAGAACCCACCTGCCATCCCTTAATGTGCATTAGCTGAGGACGGAGGCCAGGCTGTTGCTGCAGACATACCACATTTCATCAGATCTAGGAGGCTGTAGGCCGGGACCCCATTTCCAGCGATGTCATGACGCGAGAACGCAACCAACAGTGATTATAGGATGCCACTGACTGGGACACAGCCCGGTGTCAACGATACTAACATACGAAGAAATGCGGCTCTTAGAATCAATGCAATATGGTAGTACCTTCCAGGCTATACCCTCCCTTCCTTTCCTTCATCTTCTGTGTATTCATCCCTTTGTGGTTGTTAAGTCTGATACTAAGTGCTGGTGACACATACCATGGCAAGCAAGGCATTCACGGCCACTTGTCCCTCGGAGGCCAGTTGTAAAGGTGTTCAGAGGAATGGGGAGCCGGCGTAGCCCCGGTTCAGATCCTGGTTGTGCCACTCACTAGCTGTGTGATTTCAGACAAGTTACTTTACCTCTCTGAGCAAAATGGGGATGATAGTAGTGCTTAACTTAGAGAGTTGTGGAAATGAAATGAGTTCATGCACTACCACTCTGCTCTTTATAATTCTAGAAAGTGCTGCTGTATTCCCCCTGCTCTGCCATGGTTGTTGTCACAGTCTCCGTCTTTATTTTAGGCAGGAGTCTCTGCCTAGACAGGTGAGGAGCAGCTGAGGCGAGTCTGGAAGAATGAGAAGGAGCTGGCTGGGCTGGGAACAGCCTGTGGGGGCCCCGACTGGGGGAAAAAGCTGGATGAGTTTGAAGAATAGTTGTGAGGGGGGTGGGCAGTGTGGCTGGAGCATCACACATGCCAGGGCCGGTGTCATAGCTGAAGCAAGGGCACGGCCTTGCCTTGAGTGGCGGGAGAAGTTAGATAATAATGATAACTAGCACCCAGTGATGCTTATTAGGCCCAGGCACCATAGAAAGCACTTTTCATTTAATCCTCAAAACAACCCTACGAGTTGGAGAGACTATATCCCCTTTTTATAGATAGGGAAACTGAGGCCCAGAGAGGTCAGGGGACTTGCCTGAGGCCACACAGCTCCTGAGTGGCAGAGCTGGGATTTGAACCCAGGCAGTCTCGCCCAGAGTCCAGGCTCCCAAGGACGGCACCACCCTGCCTCCGGGACGGGGGTGCTCCAGGTTGTGCCACAGGGGCCTGTTTAAAATGTGTGATTATGGGCGCTCCCCAGGGCAATGGCAGTTGGCTCTGGAAGGGTGGTTAATACCCAGGCATGGCGGAAGGGTCCTGGGGTGGGCCAGGGAGGAATCTTTTCCAGTAGGCTGTGCCAGGCGGCCTTGGCTCACCCTGGAGGTCTCCAGAGGGCTCCAGCGCCTTGGCACATGGCTTTATGAGCTGTTGTTTTTACAGAAGCCGTGGCGACTGCAGTGATGACAACATCTACTACCATAATGTTAGTAGCAATAATCCAGTGGCAGAAGTGGCCGCAGTAAGCCCATCCCCTCACGGCTGCCCTCCCCCAGCTGTGAGTGGCGAGGGATGGCTGTTACTCTTTCCATTTTACCCACGGGGAACTGAAAGAGGTGAAGGGGCTTCCCTGAGGCCATACAGCAGGAAGTGGGGCTGCCAGACCTAGAGCCCAGGCCTGCTGCTCCCCACCCATCTGGGTCACAGGGCTGCATGGAGGGGTGGGGTGAGAAGACCCCTGGGGGCAGGGAGATGACGAACCAGCCAGGACACTCCTTGGGATGGAGGCCCTAAGGGTGGGGAGTTTTGAGGTTGGCTTTTCTTCTTCCTGTCTTTAAGAGCAGGTGAAACCAGAAAACTTCCCCTCTTGGTTTCACAATTCCTGGGAGTTTTTGCAGTGTTTGGGTGATGCAGCACTTTTCTGGTGGGAATCCCAAGTGAAGCTTGGCTCGTCTCTGCTTCACTTGTTTGGGCATCGGCCGTGTCTGTCACCTGGTCCCGTCCTGGCCCTTTGTGTCACTTCTGGATGTCCTCGCTCACCTCAGGTTTTCCAGGTTCTTGTGGATTCTGACAGCTCGGCCCTCCTTGGGACCCTACACCTACTCCAGGAAGACTGCCCTGGTCTCCCAAGTGGCAATGATAACACTAACTATTAGCAGCTTCCACTGCTGGGGCCCTCACCGGGCACCCATCTGTGGTCCTGTGCATCATTCTCTCTGTATTGTCTCAGGGCCTGTGCCTGCAGCCACTTAGGTTTGCAGGCTGGTCTGCTCTGGAAGTCTACCTCTGCCACTTATAGGCTGAGTGCCCTTGGGCAAGTTGCTTTACCTTTCTGTGCCTTAATCTCTTCTGCAAAATGGGAGCAGTAATAGTACCTACTTCAAAGGATTGGGGTGAAGATGAAGTAATTTAATGACGAACTTAGTCTTCATGACAACTGAAAAGCGTGTATTACTGTCTTCATCTTATGCCTGAGGGAACTGAGGTCTCCCAGGTGGGGTCCTTGCCTGAAGTCACATAGGCCAGGGCAGGGCTGCTGCCTCCCAAACCTGTGTTCTCAGCCACTGTTCCCTGTAGATGGCCAGGAATTGGCACAAAGGACTAAATAAAAAACAAAACAAACAAAAATAAAAACCTTATGAGGTTGGTATGCTTTTTTTAATTTTTTGTTTTGTTGTACCACTTTATTGAGATTTAATTCACATAAAATTCACTCACTTAAAATGTACTGTTGAGTGGTTTTTAGTATATTTATACAACAAAACAAAAAATTAAAGCATACCAACCTCATAAGGTTTTTGTGAGGATTAAAGAAATTAATCTATATAAGGCAATTAAAATAGTACCACAATCAAAGCATTAGCTATTTTTAAAGGATAAAGATACAAAAACAAGCAAACAAAAAAACAGTTCTCAATTACAAGAAAAGCAAACAAACACAACAATGAATGGCCACTGCCACGAGGTCTCAATACCTACAAGGCAAGAGGGAATGGTGGGGACTATGGAACATTAGAACACATAGGTTCTATCTAAAAAAGGAGCTACTTTGCAGCTTCAAGGGATTGTTGATATGTGAGAATGAGTATGCAGCATTGCCGGGACTTCTCTCATTTTTGGAAAAAAGCCTGGAATTTTATACGAAATTTTCCTACTTTTTAAATAACAGCAAGCATCATCACAATCAATTTCAGAACGTTTTGTTATCCGCAGAAGAAACCCTGTATCCCTTAGCCGTCATCCCCCAGCTCCCCCATGACCCCAGTCCCAGGCAACCATTAATGATCTACTTTCTGTCTCTTACAGATTTGCCTAGTTTTGGACATTTCATATAAATGGAATTGTATGATATGATATGGGTCCTTTGTGTCTGGCTTATCTTTCACTTAGCATAATGTGTTCAAGGTTCATCCATGTGGAAGCAGGTATCAGGACATCATTCCTTTTTAGGGCTGAATAATATTCCACTGTATGGCTGTACTACTTTGTTTAACCATTCATCGGTTGTCTCCATCTTCGGGCTGTTATGGATAAAGCTGCTATGACATTGTGTGGACATATGTTTGTAGTTCCACTGGGCATATGCCTAGGAGTGGAGTTGCTGGATCATATGGGAACTCTATGTTTACCTTTTTAGGAACTGCTGGACTCTTTTTCCAAAGTGGCTGCACCACGGTGCACTGTTTCTTACTCAATGTCACAGATGGGACATTGAGGCACAGAGAGGTGGGTGTCGAGTAAATGCTAGGAAGTGAAGGAACCAGGGATTTGAACTCAGGTGGTCTGACTCCAGAAACTACTCCAGCTCCACTCTGCTGCCTCTAAAACTGGGGAAATGGAAGATTATCAGATGGTTCTAGAAACATGGAAGTGAACATGATTCCTCTGTTTAATATGCAGTCCCAAGTGTTTCTACGCCTAACAGCTGTCACCCATGCCACCACCTGAGTTTATCTGCTTGACCTCTGTAGGCTTCTGAATCTGCTTCCTCTTTGCTTCGTGAACTAACCCCTTTCTATTCTCTGCACCTCTTGCCGTTTATGTGTGTCTCTTTGATGACACTTAGTGCTTATAAAATCTTCTGTTGTCGCCACTTATATACCTGTCCTACCTCCAGTTCAAGATTCTGTGCTCTTGAGGGCAGAATACAAATGGGATTGTTTCTGGCTCAACTCCTGGTACTGAACAGGGCTCAGTAAATGTGGGAAACACATGAATTCGTGGATGGATGGGTCTGCAGAGTCTGTAAGTATTAGAGGCAGGACTGGAGCCACATGGAAAAACCGTTAAGGCAGTGGTTCCCAAAGGGGGTGATTGTGCCCCTCGGGACATTTAGCAATGTCTGGAGACATTTTTGTTGTTGTCAATGGTGGGGAAGGGGGGGGGGTTGCTACTGTTATCTAGTGGGGAGAGGCCAGAGCTGCCACTCAACATCCTAAGTGCACAGGACAGTCCCAGGAATGCAGAGTGTCCAGCCTCGGGGGACAATAGTGCCGAGGGTGAGCAGCCCTGGGTTAAGGGGACTTGTGGTCGCGTGACAAGCTGCCTAGCAGTGGGAAAAGACACCGCATTGGAATTTCTTTAACAAATACAGATGTTGAGATGACACATCCTCTTACTGAGAAGTTGGTGCATGGCTTGTATGTGCCTGTTATTTTCGGGGGTGTGTGGGGGGGTCAGGTTCTAAACTCAGCACATGTAAGGTGATTGTACATTGTCCCAGGGAGCCGGGAAACCTGTCGTTTTGGAAGGCTCCCTGTTGGCAATGGGCCTGTTCTGGCCGATGTATCCGTGGAGGTGGAACAGGTTGCTCTCTCTCTGGTCCAGTATCAGGTCAAAGACCTTTCTGGGTTGTCAGTGCCAGGTTGTAGAAAAGGAACCTTGCTTCGTGGTGCGGGAGTCCCAGTAGTCCTGGAGAAGGGTGCAGGAGGCTCACACCCCCATCACTGCTCCCCCAGGGCGCACACAGGGAAACAGTGGGGACGCTGGACACACTGTCTTTGGATATGACTGAGCAGTCTGAATTGGAACCTAGTCCAGTATCTGTGTGATGTGATGCCAGCCACCCAGGGGCTGATTTGGCCTTGGTCCCACCTCTGCTGGCTGTCTCGCTGGTGTGGGACACATGGGTGCTGGGCCTCCCCCCCATGGCTGCTCAGCGGCCAGGGGGTGGCTGACCACACGTGGGTGCAAGCCTCTCCTGAGCGTGGAGAGGTCAGCCCGAGGGTGGTTCTTTGCTATTTTCTTATCCTCCTCTTTGCAATTTTGCTCTTGGATGGCATTCCCAAGTCGCCTGTGTGTCTCCCTGGGCATGTCTGGGAATCCATAGTTTAGGAATGACCTTTTCAGAATATAGATGTTGTCCCCTCCTTTGAGGTTTTCATTATTTCCTCAACAACTTGAGAAAAAGGGACACTCACAGAACTTTCCTGGCCACAGCATGGCCAGTTCTTAGCTGGCTCAACAGAAACTCCAAAGGGCAGGACCAGAGGCTTATTCATCTTTTTTTTTTTTTAAAAAAAAAAAAAAAAGCTTTATTGAGAGATAATCCACATACCAAACTGTTCACCCATTTAAAGTGTGCAGTTTGGCAGCTTCTGGTATATTCCTAGAGCTGTGTAGCCATCACCATGGTCAGTTGTAGGACATTTCATTTCCCCACTTACTCATCTTTCTGTCCCTAAGACCTGGCGGGAGGGTGCCTGGTGCGGAGTGATGACAGATGTTGGCTGCACTGAATTTACATTTTGCTCAGGTGCATTGTGGTCTGGTCATAGGTGCCCCAGGTATTTTGAGTGTCTACCACACTCCAGGAAGCATGCAGTGAGCCGAGGGTGACAGATAGGGGGAAACCTGAACACTGAGCATTCGCTGCTGTAGCGGAACCAGCAGTCTGGGGCAGGAGTGCTAGGGGGAAGCGAGATTTGGAAAAATTGATATATAAAATAAATAATATCGGCTCAAGCCATGTGAAATTGCTGATATCCAGCCATTTTTGGCATATACCAGGGGTTGGCAAGCTTTTTCTGAACAACAAAAAGTAAACATTTTAGGCTTTTCATGCCAAGAGACGAAATTGAGCAATTGCTTTTAGCAGAAGGCAAATAGTCTTTTTTATGTTTAAAAATGTCAAATCCATTTTCAGCTCAGGGGCTGTACCGCGGCAGTTGGTGGGCTGGATTTGGCTGAACCCTGAGGTACACAAATGGCAATTCCTGTTCATCTAACCCGTATATATTATTTGTAATGCACTATACACTGAATAGTATCTTCCAAGTCACCTGTAACAGCAAGTTCTTAAATAAAATATATAAAACATAAATGAATAGATAATATCATAGCTAAAAGAAATACTTAGTGATAGTATGGTACCAAGTAACATACAGGAAATGTAGAGGGTGACATGAGGTGGTTAAAACAGCGATTTGACATCGTTTGAGAAGCAGGTGAGAAAATGGGTGGGTCTTCCTGAGGAAGGGAGGTTTCCGCTGAGACCTGAAGAGACTTGTCTCAGTTGAAGGCAGGGCAGAGGAGGAGAAGGGCTCCAGGCAGAGGGAATCAACTGTGCAAAGGCCCTGGGGCTTGGAGTGGTGTGGCACCGAGGCCCTGGGTGAGCCTGGGCTGGACCCCAAGGCTTTGGTATGGATTTGGACTTGATCCCAAGAGCAGTGGGAACCTGGAGGAGTTTTAGGCAGGACATGGTGGGATCTGGATTGCAAGTTGAAGCTACCTGTCTTGCTGCATTATGGATGACGGACCAGAGGATAGCCGAGTGGACCCCGGTGATGCAAATAAATATTTGTCGGATGTGGAATGAATTGAATGAAATCAGCTGTCCTCTAGTGATACACTGTTTTTTCCCTTCTTGATTTCAGATTAATAAAAGGATTTTCATATTTATCAAGCGTCATCCTGTTGTTTACCTGATCATTTCTCGACCTTGCTGTGTTTAGACCTGCACTCTCCAGTAGAAATATAATGTAGGCCATATACAGAGTTTTCTTTTTTTATTAGTCATTTTAAAAACAAAAAGTAAAATGGAACAGGTGACGTTAATTTCAATATTATATTTCATTGAACCCATTATACCGCAAATACTATCATTTCAATATGTAATCAATAGAAAAATTGAGCTCTTTTACCTTTTTTTTTTTTTTTTTTCAGTACTCAGGCTTCTAAAGCTGACATGTAATTCCCACTTCCGTACGCACATCTCAGTTTGGACTGGCCTCATTTCAGGTGCTCAGTAGACCCGCCTGGTTGGTGGCCACTGTGTGGACAGTGTAGGTTTAGGTAGTTTTTGCAATTTTGTAGAATTTGAACATTATTTAATGCAGTTTTTAGCTTCTAGGAATATACACATAGTCCTTCTTTCAATGAGGCCTTAAAGACTAAATTCCACAGAGATTGTTGGGTCAGAGTTTCTTGTTTTCTTGGTTCCCTCTGCGGGATTGCCAGCTTATCAGCCCTTATCTGGATCTTTCTCCTGGTTTTCTGCCACTACTAGGCTTGCGAGCAATTATGCAAGGCTGTTTGGGCTGTGGGTCAGGCTTTCCCTTGTTTTCCTTAGCTTAGGAGGTAATTTCTAAGGGAATCCACTGGGTTATTGTTTGAAATAGCAAGATTGGCGGCAACCCAAGTGGTGATCCATGAGGAGCTGGTAAAATACAGCCTGTTCCACCTGTTCACTGGAGGCATGGGATACTTTAGGAAGAAAATAAGAGTGAGGAAGCAATGTATGGATGTGGGGCTGGTCCCCAAAATCCAGTTTTTACGTTGAAAAGTCAGAGTTCAGAATGGCACATTTGGTGTGAGAGCCCTAGTGTAAAGAAGGGGAAAAGTTAGAATACATAGTTGTATTTGCATAAAGAATTCCAGAAGGATACACAAGAAACTTACAAATGGAGTTGTGTTTGTATATGGGGAGGGGGGTGCGTGGGGGCAATGGGGAGTAACTTTTTACTCTTTACATGTGTATGTATATATGCACACACACACACGTTAAAATTGTTTTCAAGCCACGTATTGCTATCAAAGTGAAATTTAAAAATATATTCTTATCTTCCATTGTTCCATCTCCTTTGACTCAAAAGCATTTCCTAAGTGACTATATGGTAGAGAGAGACCAGGGACGTCAGCTGGTAATTAAGAAAGGTGCTAAGAATGCCATGGAGAGCAGAACCCAGGGCTTTGCCGAGGGGTTGCCGCTAGGCTGAGTTGGTTTTAGAAGCAGGGCACGGCACCTGAGGCAGGGGCACAGCAAGCACAAGGTATTGGGCACCGAGGAGCAGAGGGAGCGCGAGCTTAGTGTGGGCAGGAGCCAAGCCTTGCTTCCGGCTGGGTGTCTTTCTTGCCTGCTGCATTAGTCTCCTCCTGCTGCTGTAACAAAATTACCACAAACATAGTGGCTTCAAACAATACAAAGTTATTATTTTTTTAATCTTGCCCCTCTGGAAGCCAGACATCCAAAATGCAGGCTGTGTTCCTTCTCCATGGGAGAATCTGTTCCTTGCCTCCAGCTTCTAGAGGCCGCCTGCATTCCTTGACGCATGGCCCTGCCCCATTCCGACCTCTGCCTCCTTCGTCTCGTCTCTCTCTCTACCTGGGACTCTTCTGCCTCCCCCCTTTCCTTATAAGAACCGTGGTTAGTGTGGACCCACCTGGATAATCCAGGGTAACCTCCCCATCTCAGGGTCTTTAATGCTGACCACATTGGCAAAGTCCCTTTGGCTATGGGAGGTGGCTGGTCACAGGCTCTGGGGATTAGGACGTGGGCATCTTGGGGGCTGTTATTCCACCGGCCACACCTGCCAGCACAGTTCTCAGCACATCGCGGGGACTCAGTAACTATTTGTTGAGTGAAATGAGTTATTTAGTGAGGTTGTAGAATGTGGAAGGGACATAGTAAGAGAAGATTCTGGAAGTTATAATAATAGCAGTGGCATTTGTCGAGTGCTGACCACGTACCCTGGCCCATGCTTGATTGTTTATTTGCACCATCTCATTCGTATTCCCGCCTTCCAGGTGTGGAGATTGAGGCTTAGTTGCTTGCCCAGTGTCACTTGGCTAAGACCTCTAATAAGGGGGGTACTTGGAGGATTGGACTGTTAGCCAGGTGAGGGCAGGGATTCTGTAAAAACAGGGTTTCTCAAATTCCCTGTTGTGGAGGCTGCCCTGTGCACTGTAGGAGGTGTAGCAGCATCCCTTGCCTCCACCTACAAAATGCTAAGAGCACCCCCCACCCCACTAGCCCCCTCTAATTGCAACAACCAAAAATGTCTCCAGACTTTGACACGTGTCCCCCCAGGGGCAGAAAGCCCGGGATTGAGAACCAGTGTTAAAACATAAATCAGATCATGACACATCAAACCCATGGTCCCCACATCACTCAGAGTGAGTCAAAGTCCCTGCAGTGGCCTGTAGTCCTGCATAGCCTGTCCTTCCGCCCCCACCCGTATTCCTCCCTCATATCAGCTACTGTTGAGCCACGTTAGGCCTCCTCTGTTAACTGCTCAGAAATGCCAGGCAGGTTCCCACCTCAGGGCCTTTGCACTTGCCGCTCCTTCTTTCGGGAGCACCCTCCTCCCGGATGGCCGTTTGACTTACTCCCTCACTTCCTTCAATCCTTTGAATACCGTCTTCTCAGCAAGGCCTTCCCTGGCCACTGTGCTGAACCCCCTACCCCAGTCCTTCCCCCTATCATCACGCGCGCACGCACACACACACACACACACTCTCTACAAATACGTGTCCTTGATCTTTTTTCCTACCTGTCTCTTCTCATTCGTGTGGTGACTTCAGGAGGGCAGGGCCTTTGTCCTGCTATTCACTGCTGGGCCCCCTGCTCACAGGCCATGCTCAGGAAATCGCTGTGGAATGGATGATTGCCATCTGTCCTGGTTCCTGCTGTGTCCCCAGATGTACCCCTGTGCCTGGGGCTCTTAATAAGCCTCTGGAATGTGTCCCCAGACGTATCCCTGTACCTGGCTCATAATAAGCTTCTGGAATGTGACCAGATTTGGAGGATTTGGTGAAGGTCAAGTACCTGGAAGGAAGAGAGGCTGGAGGTGGGGAGGGGGTGGGGCATGGGGACAAAATGGGCAGAATCGTCAGGGCTGGATGGAGAAAGCCAGGACAAGTGTTTGCCTGATGGGCAGGGCCCCCGTAAGAGGCCCCGCATGCTTGCGGGGAGCCTTGGGGTGGAGGGAGGCTCACCCGGGGCCGGCCACGCCGCGGCTCTGCTTTCTTTTCAGCTCTGGGAGGCCTAGTGCTGCAGATAACTCCTCTCTTGTCTCGCAAGAGTGCTCGGTTCTGCACCTTGGACTTGGGCCACGTGAGGGTTTGGGGTCCTCAGGGTGAGGACCACTTTGGTGACTCCCCCCCTTTCCAGATGCTGGGGTAAGTCCTGGATTCTGCCTCCCAGACATGCTCCTGAGCTTGTTGTTCTGCTCTGGCAGGTCTGAGGGTGAGGAGGGCTGCAGCTCAGCCCCGCAGCGGGCAGGGGCCCTCCCTGCCGATGGGTGCTGGACCGTGGCCGGGAAGCGTCCGCCCCACGCCATCTCTCTCTACAGGATTAGTGTCCACGAGCCCCACGGGGCCCCTGACCCTGCAGCGGCCTCCCAGCCCCTTTTCTCAGCCTTCCCTGGCGCCTCAGGTCCCGCTTTGCCGGGGATCCCCTCCCTGGCTTGGTTCTGTACTCTTGTTGCCGCCGTTGGTTTTGTTTTATTTCTGGCCTTCCCCCTTTCTCTGCCTCCCTTCCTTGCTTGCTTTCTCCCTGCCCTCCTTCCTTCGTTTTTGAAAAGGTATGAATGGTACCCACTGGGAAGTCCCCCCCAACCCTGTCCCAGCCTGCCATTTCCCTGCCCTGGAAGTCCTGCTTGTTCCCAGCTTCTTACTGAGAGATTTTTCACACGGGAGTGTGTGTGTTCATTCTTTTCCCCCTTTTTTCACCCAATCAGGGCATGTCCCATCCACAGAAGTGTACCTTGCTTTTGTTCCACTCGAGCCCCTGTCAGTTCATAAATGGCAACTAATGTTGTTAATATTGGCCACAGTTAATAAATATTTGTGCTCTATGTGTTCCCAACTCAGCATCTAGAAACTTTGAGCCTTAGGTTCTTGCTGCTACTATTTATTTATTTAAACTGTGAACTAGTTTCGTGATTATTATTTTAGAGGCGATACATGCAGAGTAAAAACTTTAAACAGTAGAAAAGATACTAAAACAAAAACTCACAGTTGCCTTCCTCTCACCGGCCTCAGCCCTACCCCCTGGAGATAGTCCCTGTTACCATTTTGTTCCCTTGCATCCTTCTAAGATCACTGCCTAGAGGAGGTCTGTGTATATCCGTTTATTCCTGGGGTTCTTAACCAGGGGTCCATGAGCTTGAATTGAAGTTCAAAAAAACATTGTTCTTGTGGGGACGTGTTGGCGCGGGTGTGATATATTTATTAAATAATACATAGTGTAGTGTGGGCTTAGTAAGGGGTCCGCGGTTTTTACTTGACTGACAAAGGGGTCCGTGGAACAAAAAAGGTTAAGAACCTCTGTTTTACGCTAATTTTCAAATTGGAGCAGTGGTACATGCATATGATAAAAAATGCAAACAGCACAATTTTCCGGAGGCATCACCCAGACTCGAATCCTTGGCTGCCTATTTGCCGCTTGCAGGTCATGCAGCTGGCCTCAGTTTCTGCGTCTGTGACATGGGTTTAATTATAGTAGCTGCTGTAGTACCTGCCCCCCAGAGTTGTTTGTGGGAGAATTAACTGTCGTGCAAAGTACTTGGGACCGTGCCTGGCACCTGCTGCTGATGAACATGATAAACCTCACTCTTATCTTTCCGTAGCTAGAAAGAAGGTGATGCATGCTTCTTTATTTCCTTCGTGTCTTTGCTCCAATGCCGTCTCAGTCTCACTTGACATGAAATTAGCCCCCACCCACCCACCATTATTCTCTATCCCCTTTTGTCCTTTTCAGGACATTTCCTGCCCTTGGATATAACATAGAGTTGTTTACCTTGTTTGGCATCTATTCCTTTCACTAGAATGAAACACTTTGAGGGTGGAGACTTTATTTGGATGGAAAGCCGACTTTGGTGGGTTTTTTTTTTTTTTTTTTTTTTAATAAAATTTTATTGAAGTATATATCATTCATACATAAACAAGTATATAGTAAAAGTTGTGAACTTCCAAAACAAACATGCATATCATACAGGGCTCCCATAAATCTCCCCACCACCAACACCTTGCATTGTTATGAAACATTTGTTACAAACTATGAAAGAGCATCATCAAAATATTACTACTAACTATAGCCCATATCTTACTTGGTGTATTTTCCCCCAATCGACCCAATTATTAACACCCTGTGTTAGTATTATATATTTGTTAAAGTTCATGAGAGAAAATGCTCATGTTTGTCCCGTTAACCGCAGTCCATCATCCGTCACTGGATTCCCTGGGTTATACAGCCCCATGCTTTGTACAGTCCATTCAAAGTGGACACTCAGTGGCTCTTCTTTTCATCACAGAGTTGTGCCGTTATCACCTCAATTTTAGAATGTTTTCATTACTCGAAAAGGAACAATTCCATTCCCCCTTATACTCCCCCTATTGTTGGCCCTTAGAACCGAAAGAGCATCTTTTCTGGTAGGTTATTGACGCGACTGAGGCTGCAGGGGAATGCGTGGTCCGTCGTAGGCCCTTGTCACTGCATGGCATCGGCTCTCCTGTTGGTCCTTGACCCTTGCCCTGAGCAGCAGTGCAGATTCATGAGCACGGCCCCTGCCTGTCGTCCATCCCTCCTGCCCCGGAGCTGGCCGGCTGGGTCCCAGGCAGGGCTGCTTCCCTCATGCCCTAGAGGCCCTGGCCAAGCATCCCTTCAGGAGCTGTGCCGGCTGGGCTGGCAGAAGGGCATGGGCCAGCACTGCCGAGGCCCTGGCCTGGGAGACGCCGGGAATAGGGGGCTTCTGCGCCGGGCACTACTGCACTGAGGGGCCCCATTGAGGTCAAGGTCGGTTGGCCTGAGGCCACGTCCCGGGACCTGCCCGGGGCTGCTGCTCACCTGGGCGGGGAGGACGCCCGTGGTTTCTGAACCTGACCCAGCTGAGAAGACGCGATGTTGCCCTGGGAGAGCCATCAAATAGCCCTTGGGGTGGACCAGAATAAACCTGAGGGGGTGTGGCAGGCAGGATCATGGCCACGCGTGTCCATGGCCTAATCCCCGGAAGCTGTGACGATGATAGGTGCCGAGGCAAAGATGGAATGGAGGTGGCTGATCGGCTGGCCTCGAGATGGGCAGGGCTTCCTGGACTGAGTGGCCTCAGTGTGATTACCAGGCTCCTTACAAGGGGAAGAGGAGGACATGAGAGAGGACCAGACATGGCCCTGTGAGGACTCAGCCTGCTGATGTTGGCTTTGAAGGTGGAGGAAGAGGCAGGAGCCAAGAAATGCAGGCGACCTCTAGACACTGGGAAAGCCAAGGGGAGGGTCTCTCCCCTGGAGCCTTCAGAAGGAATACAACCCTGCCAGCACATTTTAGCCAAGGGAGACCCAGCTCAGACTTCTGACCTCCAGGCTATGAGATAATAATTGTGTGTTGATTAAAGCTCCTAGGCTTATGGCAGGCAGCAGCAGTGGGAAACCGATACAGGTAATCTGTTCTGAACTTGGTGATGTTTTGGGGACTCATATCTTCCCCTTGACCCAACCCAGGTCTCCCAAGGGTAAAGATGTGTGCTCCAGAGGGTCCCTGTTGACTCTAACTGGGAACCAGTACGGCAGGGGGAGAACTAGATGCAAGAGCCAGCCTTCCTAGGTTTGAGCCCCAGCCTTACCACTTCTGAGCTGTGTGACCTAGGGCAAGTTATATGACTTCTCTGTGCCTCATTTCCTCTAGTGCAAAATGGGAATCAAAACAGAACCTATCCTTGGATGACAAGATTCATAGTTACTTGCGAAACACTGAGGTCTTAACACATTGGTTTGTCCTCCCCTATTAGGCACCACCCATGCTCTCGAGAGGTGGAAGGAGGAGTAGAATAGATGGAACAGGGGGTATTTAGTGGGCAGTAGAAGTGTTCTACATGATCTTGCAATGATGGACACAGGCCATGTTAAATATCATCAAAATTTATAAAAGTGTATGGTCTAAAATGTAAACCATAATGTAAACCATTGACCATGGCTAGTAGCTATGTTTCACTATTTGTATATCAGTTGTAACAAAGGTACCATCCACATATGAAAAGGTATTAATATGGGAAGCGGGAAAAGGGGGAGGATGTTGGGTATATGGGAGTCCCCTGCATTCTGTATGTGACTTTACTGTGACCCAAAACTTCTTTGAAAACTAAATGAAAAAAAGACACTGGGGAATAAATGGGAAAAAATGTCACTGTACATACAGGACAACATATTACAGTGATGAAAGGCAAAATGTCAAAAAATTTTTTAAAATATTTTTCATTATTTTTTAATATCCCATTTTAAAATTTTATTTTTTAGTTTTCTTTAAATTTTTTATGTATTTTATTTCTTATATTTAAACCTACCATTATTATTTCATTTTCCTATTAATTGTATATGGCTATTTTATTGGCTTCATTTTTGAAGAAGCTTTGGATCACAGAAGGGTTACAACTGGGGCAGGGGGAGGATCATTGGTGTGGGGTATCAGTGATGGGGGATACTTGGGAGGAAGTTTACCTGGACATACATATAAGGGATGTAAATGTGTTCAAATGTTCATGGGGTGTATTAGTCAGCCAAAGCGGTGCTAATGTGAAATACCAAAAATGGGTTGGTCTTTATAAAGGATATTTATTTGGGGTACAATTCCACAGATACCAGGCCATAAAGCGTTAAGTTTCTTCCCTCACCGAAGTCCATTGCCACGTGTTGGAGCAAGACAGCTGCCGATGTTTGCCAGGGTTCAGGCTTCTTGGGTTCCTCTCTTCCTGGGACTGCATTTCTCTCCGGGCTTAGCTCTTTTGGTTCCTGCACATGGTCAGCTGTAGACTCTCAGTGAACGGCTCACTTCTCTTCTCCTGGGGCCTTTTTTCCAACATCAAAACTCCATCATCAAAACTGTTTGAACTCTGTTCTTTGCCTTGCCTTTTATATTCGATTCCCCACCCACCAAGGGGTGGGGCTCAACGCCCTACTGACTTGGCCCAGTCAACGCCCTAATCATAACTTAATCATGCCCAGATTAGCAGATCAGTTTACAAGCATGATCTAATTATATTTTTGGAATTCATAATTGCATCAAACTGCCCAACTGCAACACGGGGCATTGTCAGAGTAGGTGGAGATTCACACAATAACCAAGAGAATATTAAATTCCCATCCTGGAGATCTCTGACACATTCTCTAATGTAGCAGCAACTGTCCCCCAAGTGCAGGGGCAATGACTGCAAAGGAGGATGGTCCATTGATGGGCCCTTGATATTGACGACTATGCTTGTGAGCCTTTCCTTTTGAAATTGAAACTTAGCTTAGTGTTGTGGTATGTCTAAGAGTTGCTTCCTGAGAGCCTCTTGTTGCTCAAATGTGGCCTCTCTCTAAGCCAAATTCAGCATATAAATACATTACCTTCCCCCTCAGCATGGGACATGACTCCCAGGGATAAGCCTCCCTGGTACCGTGGCATTACTACCAAGCTCCAACTAACAATGCAACTAGAAAAAGACCTCGAACAAAAGGGGAAAAGGTAAAAACAAATGAGTTTATACTAAGAGACTGCAAAGTGAGTTGGGAGGTCATCCCAGAGGTGACACTTATATACATCTCAGCAGGATCCAATAGACTGCCAAAGTGAATACTACCAAATAGTGGGGTTCCTGAGGGCTCTGGAGACACCCAGGTCCTATGGTCAGGGCAGATAGCTCCAGAGTTTGGTGCCTTGCCAGTGGGCCCTACTTTGGAGTTTGTGCTCCTGAGAGTGACAGAGTTGGACTCAATTATGGCTTCCCTACACATGGCTTATCTGTCCCTTCTATTTGAACCTATATTTGGTGCTGGAGTTGGTAGGTGTACGTCCAGGAGACTGGAGTCTTTGGGCTGTCCATGTGCCAGCTGGGCTCTGAGCCTCAGCAGAGTTGCAACACCTACTCTCCAGTTCATTGGGTTCACCCAGGACAACTAACAAGGAGGTGAGGATGGACAACCACCATACCAAGGAAACAAGAGAACCTGTAACTGGGGGCAGGGGAGTCCCATCCATCGGCTGTATGGGATCGAAGCCCCCTCTCAATTAGAGGTGGAGTAGACATCACCATCCTAGAATCCTCAGAATTGGGGAATGAACTGTGGACTAGAGTGGACTTACTGGTATTCTACAGTGGACATGTTGTGATTCTAGCAATGGAAGAAATTACAGCATTGATGTGGAGGCAGTGGCCACTGGAGGCTTTGGGGGCAGGGAGAGGGAATGACAGGTGTAATGCAGGGTTTTTTTTTTGGGGGGGGACTTGGGAATTGTCCTGAATGGCATTGCAATGACAGATATATGGCATTATATATCTTCCCATAGCCTGCAGAATTGTGTGGGAGAGAGTGTAGACTACAATGTGAGCTATAGTCCATGCTCAATGGTAATGCCCCAGGATGGGTTTATCAATTGCAATGAATGTGCCACACTAATGAAGGATGTTGTTTATGTGGGAGGGTGTGGGGAGGGGGGCATATGGGAATCCCTGTATTTTTTGTGTGTAACATTTGTGTTAAGTATCTTTAAAAGATATATATATATATATATATATATATGTATAAAATAAAAAATAAAAATGCCAGTGGCTATTTGAGAGCAAAAAAATAAGAGAGAGTCTACCCTGTAGGAGGTCACGAAGGCTAAATGAGTTAATTCACATAAAATGCCGAGAAATAATCCCTGGTACATAGTTAGTGCTCAGCTAAGGCTAGGTGATATCATCATCAGTAAGGGTATAAGATTGTTACATATAAGTCCTCATTTGTTTTTCTTGCTAATGTAAGAATTAAGATTACTGACAGTAGCCCTGTATTGAGTATTTAATATACACCTGGAACTGTGCTGTATTCTGTGTGTCTAAACTTGTATGTGATCTTTAGAGCAGCTCTAGGAGATATAGGTATTTGTTGTAGAGGGGTTCTGTGACTTGTCTGAGGTTGCACAGCTAATACGTAGAGAGGAAAGGTGAACCTGTAAGACATGGGACAAGGGGACACATACTCTTTTTGGAAGGTGGGGTGTGAGGATGAGTAAGGAGAATAGGAAAAGGAGAGAGTAGAAGGAAGAACAGACGGAGAGAAGTGAGATCCAAAAAAGTCAGTTGAAGAGATTATAAGTAACAGTAAGAATCAACATCTCTATAGGCTTTTATGAACCCTTATGGTGGAAGTGGTAGTAGCCTCATTTTGCTGGTAGGCAGAGATCATTGACTTACCTGGGAGTGTGCTTTATACCCACGCACCATAAATCATGCATGTCAGATTCTGAGTCATATTGTTACAGAAAAGTTCACTTGCGTTACCAGGATGTTTTGTATTGTAATGAGAGGAAGTTAATATCAAACCAGTGTAAACAATAAAGTGAATGTATTAGAGCAGCCCAGTGGGAGGGTGGGCTGCAGGTGAAGCTTGATCCAGCAGCTCACAGTGACACCAAGCACCAGTTTCTTTCATCTGTACCTATTATGATGCCAGCTTCATTCTCACACTCAATGCGGTGGTGCCATCCCTTCCCTTTCCCTCTCAACCCCAGATGCTTCTCTTGTAAATGGCTGCAGCACCCATAAACCCCACATCCTCCTGCCACCTCATGGTGGCAGAGAGAGTATGAGTCCTTACTGTGATTGGATCCTGTGCCCATTCCAGAACTCATCACCAGCACAGTGGGGAGAGGACTCTGTTGATGGACTGAAGCCAGTGAGGACCCGTCCGTGGAGGGTGGCCTGGGAACAGCATTGGTGGATTGGAGGAGGGGTGGTTTACACCAGGGGCTGTGGCCAGAGAAGGGAAAGGGTTGTGGGGGCAGCTTGTCCTTAGGAAAGGTCTTTTTTGAATCTGTCAAATAATAGCAGAGCCTCTCCTGTGAGGACTGAGGTGGGTGCCCCATTAGTTGTTATTCAACCCAGAAAGAGAAGGCTGTGAGATGATGCAGGCAGGAGATGGGACCTCTCAGCTCTGGCCAAGCAGACCCGGACTGGTTTCCCTGGTCCCCAGGCAGCTGGGCATCCTGTGCCGAGGACCTTGGTTGGGGGGGGGCGGAGGGGGGTGCGCTTGCTAAGCCCCTCTGCCATGATTTCCTTGGGCCAGATTCCCCAAAGAAGTGCAGTGCCTGGGCCCGTGGGTGACGTTTTCAGGATGCTGGCCTCCTGCGGCTCAGTTGTTCCTTTACGAGCTGTCGGGCGGGTGGACGCAAGGAGTGCGGCTGTCAGTGCTCCCTGGCCTCGGGGAAGACCAGGAGTAGGCGTTGTTGTCGCCCGTGGTACCTTCCTTAAGCCTTCTCACGACCCCCTGTGTTCCGGATTTCCCTCAGAAACCCAGTGGAGAAGGGAGTCACACCCAGCCTCCAGGGCTTTCAAGGGAGTTAGTTCCTTGGGACCAAGGACACATCAAGGTCCCGGCCCAGCGAGGGACACACAGGAGGCCCCAATGTCGGGATCACTGTGGGGACGGTGGCGGGCGGCAGTGTGGGGCCGGGCGGCATGCAGGGCCAGGACTGGCGCTCTGCGCGGCAGTGGAAGTTTGTTCTCAGAATCGGATGTCCCCATCCTTCCTCCCCCTCGTGCCCCTGCCCTCTGGGTCAGGGCCAGCCATCTGGCTTGAACAGGAAGCCAGCTTTGTGTGCACTTCAGTTTGCCCTCTGAAGAGTAAACGCCTTCCTCTGATAAACTTCTGGCCGACCGTCTCTTTCCCGGGAGTTTCAGTGTCCTTACGTGCTCCTGTTTTCCTTTTGCCCTCCCCCTGACCTGAGCTCCTCTTTGCTGCTCGACTGAGCAGTGCAGGTGCTATTCGTGGGGCTTACCATGAACTTTTAGCATCCAGTGTCCCTTGACCGTGTGTGCCAGGCCCTGGGCAAAGTCCCCTTTCGCACATTATCCCTTTGCATACCCACGGAACCCCTTCCAGGTGGGCATGGCTTCTTGACTGAGGCTTGGAGAAGTTAAGGGACTTGCCCAGGTTCTCGTGGGGTCAGGGTCTGAATTTGAATCCACCCCTACCTGATCCCGTGCTGCACAGGTGGTTCCACCTGGATGGATTGTGATTTTTCAGCGAAGTCGAGAATAATGCTGGGGAGGGATCGGGTGGCTCGGGCCACTTACTTCCTCTCTAGCCTCTGGGTGCCTGCTGGGTGAGGAGTCACAGGTCCTCGCGGTACAGAGGTGGGGACAGACATGTAAGTAATTCATTGTGGCCCACGGGGATCAGCAAGTTTTCTGGAGGTGGGGGGCCAGATGGTCTGTGGAGTGAGGAGGACAGCTTCTTAAAGGAGGTATCTGTGTTGGGTTTTGAAGGATAAGTAGGAGTTTACCAGGCAGGAAAGACATTACACCTAGAAAATTTAACAAGAAGTATTTCAAAGGAACCAATCCTTTACCCAACAGCTGGGAAATGCCTTGAGCACCTTCACCAGTGCCGGGTACATACTCCTGTGAGTAAATGCCTGAGTTGGAATGTTGGGGAATGGGGTGGGAGAAATCGTAGGAGCAGATAGCACCTGACTGTGGAGGGCCTCAGCGGCCACAGCAGGAACTAGTTCCTAAAGGTAATAGGGAGCCACTGGAGGCTGTTACCCAGAGGAGAGGGAGTTGGGATCAGTCCCACTCATTACTGCAAGTATTTAAGTCTGTGAATTTTCCTCTAAGCAGGAAAACCTTTTAAGCAATGAAAGGGTCTTCAATCTCATTCATAAAGAGAAAAGGGAGTTACAACACTGAGATGTTTTCCACTTCTCAGATTGGCAAAGATCAAGAGCTTCTAACACCCTGTGTTTTCGGTAGTAGTTGCCCTCCTACATTGTTAGGTAAGGATAAACTTGGAGGGTAGTGTCTGTCTACATTGTAAATGCACCCACCCTTTGACCCAGCCGGTTTACTTCAGAAGTTATCCTACAAATATGCCTGCTTGTGTGTGAAATTAGGTGCCACATAGTTGTGAGAGCAACACAAACATCACACACCAGCAGGGGATGATTAGATAAATTAAAGGTCATGTATACAGTGGGCACAAAGGAGAAGAGAGCACTTCATGTGCAGTGTGGCATGAACTTCAAGATAGATTATTCAGAGGAAAAAAGCAAGATATCCTTCCATTTGTGCACAGAGAAGAAAAATATATTTATTTTGTTATATGCATAAAATATTTTCTGGAAGGGATACACAAGAAATATGTATCTAGGCTGGGGAGCTGGGGGGCCTGGGGAGGAGATGTGAAGGAGGCTCATCACTTCTAGCCCTTTGTTCAAAATGAATAAAATAAAAATAAAGCAGATCAATGTCACTCATAAAAATTAGTCTCTGATATTAGTTGTTAGGTAAAAAAAAGCAAGGTACAGAACAGAGTATGTATTATAGTACCATTTGGGGAAATAAAATACATATGCTGTCTTTGGAGTGTGTCTGGAAAACTGCACAAGAAGTTAGCAATGGCAGTTTTCTGACAAGGTGGGGTTGTGTGCTGAGAATTCAGGGAGAGAGACAGATTTTTTGCTATGTTCCCTCTGTATAGTATGAAAAAAATGTCAGCCCTGACAAATACTGCCTATTAGAAGTAAACTAAAACAGAGAGAGAGAAGCGCAGATGGGTGGGTGGATGGATGGATGCATGGATGGGTGCGGGGGTGTGTGTGTGTATGTATGTGTATGTATATGTGCATATGTATGTATGTATGTATAACTCTGGTGCAGTGGAGAGGACTGCTGAATGGGGCCAGGAGGGGCTGGAGGTCTTGCAATAATCAGAGGAAAGCTTGGGGGAAAGTATTGCAGTCATCCAGGCAAAGAATAACTGGAACTAGGCTTCTGAGATATCTCACGCAGAAGCCATCCTTCTCGTGTATATGACTGCTTATATTAAGTCCCGGCATTGTTTTCTTACTAGAAGGGCAGATTCCTTTGGAATGAACTTTTTTTTTTTGGACAACTGCTTAGAAACTGTTCTGTATGTAATAACCATCTACAGTTTAATCCCTTTTTTCAACCATCACCTCGAAAATTATGTGTGGTGTGAAACCAGTCAAAATAGCCAGTCTTTGATATAATCCACCTTCTCCATGATCAAATTCTTATTTGCAAGGCTGTCTTCTAAACATCCAAGTCCAGAAAGGCATGAAGTTTGTCCTTTTAGGGTTTCTTTACTTCTTAAAGTTTCCCAGCAAAATCCCTTTGTGTGTGTTGGCCTTTTAATGTTTACTTTTCCATGTTTCCTTGTTCTTGGTTCTGGAAAAAAAAATTGTATTATAGAATGGTTCTGCCCTGTGGAACCAGTTTTGGTCCTCACTAAATACTTAGATCTCTTTTTGTGAGTTTCTTGGAACGTATGCTTTCATTGTTCAATGTTTTCTTTCAGCAAAACATTTTGCTTATTCCCGTCCCTTTCTCTTCTTGAACATACTTGAGGTGGCTTTAAAGCTTGTACAGAGCTGGAGATTCAGGTTCCTTGGAGTCTCTTGGTGGTCCCATGCCTTTGACTGTGGGCAGGCTGTTGGAATCATAGATATTTGGAAATATTTGGAAGGCACGTAGTCCAGGAGTGGAAAAGAAAGGCTAAGAGAGACATGGGTTGGGTGGGGATTGCTGCCAACTGGGATACGTGGGCCTTTTCCAAAGACTGGTTACAATTCAGCTCCTGCTGATGGGTGAAAAGCTGGAATACGGGCCCAGTGCTGCCTGATTTTCTTATTTTTCAAGAGAAGCTAGAAATCCAAATTTTTATTTGAAATTTATTGATTTTAGATGTTGGCAGCTAAATCTTAAAAAAAAAAGAAAAAGAAAAAAGGCGGGGGGTGCCTTTAACAACATCAATTTGTGGGCCAAATTGGCCTGGAGCCACCTGTTCTGACCTCCAGTTTTATCCCACATATTCATGGTAGAGACTGGAAATTGAGACCTTGAGATAGGGCAGTGACTTTTCTCAAAGTTATGTAATGGTCGTCAAGATCAGGACTTAAATTTTCCATTATAAACTGAAGAGCTAGCTGAAGTTTATTCTTGGACACATATGTCTGATCTATTAATATATCTGTATGTATGTGTCTGTTTGGCATGTTGCTTTAACCAAATGCAAGTTTTTTTGTTTTTTTGTTTAAAATGTAGCTTAAATTTTTTTTGTTTCCAAGACAAGCTAACCAGACTGCCTGAATTTGAATTCAACTCCAGATCTTACCAGCTGTGTGAAACACGACAATTCATTTAACCTCTCCATCCCTTTCTCAGCTGATAATGGAGATGTTAAAAAGTACTCATCTCAGAGAAGTAAAAGAGATAATTCATTTAAAGTACTAGAATAGGGCCTGGCACATAGGAACTGGAATTTGGGTGTTATCCATGATGTTGATGGTGATAATGGTGATGAGGATGGTGGTGATGATGGTGGTAATGGTGATGAAGAAGAGCAGAGGAAAGCCCTCAGGTCACAAGACAGCAAAGTAGGGGTGATTCATACGGTCAAAGGCTGCTTCACTTTACAAAAGAATATCCTTAGGGTTCTTTTAAGTGGCAGTCTTGGTTTTTTGTGCACAAGTGGGACTTGCCACAGGCTCCAGGAATGCGTCTGTTATATAAGATGCTACGTCCCTTTGTTCCTCTTGCTTTTTTTTTTTTTTTTTTTTTTTTAATTTATTTATTTTTTATTGTGGGTAAAAATCAAAATTTTCACAATACATACCACTATTTGTGAAATGATATATAAATATATATGCATATATGTGCATTTGCTTACAAAAATGTTATTTATATATATATATTTTAAGAGGTGCTTAGATTACCCAAAATATTACACGGAACCCACCGGGATTCCCATGTTGCCCACCTCCCCACACCTCCCACCACATCCCACTCTTGCTTTTTAGTGTTTCTGGCTACTGACTTACCAAGGGCCTGTGTTCAGCCCGAGAGGCCCTTGGATGTAGGGGTCTTGTCTGTTTGTAAAGCCCCATAGCAGCGAGTTGTGAACCCCACATGTGCTCCTGTCCCTTTGCTGCGTCCCGTTGACCCTGAGCCTGTTTGTGCCTGCAGGACTGGAATGCCACGTGGCACACCGACAACCCCGACTTCACCAAGTGCTTTCAGAACACCGTCCTCGTGTGGGTGCCTTGTTGTTACCTCTGGGCCTGTTTCCCCTTCTACTTCCTCTATCTCTCCCGACATGACCGAGGCTACATTCAGATGACACATCTCAACAAAGCCAAAACTGTGAGTCACTTGGGATTTCATCGTTCTGGGGTGTGTGTGGGCCTAAGCAGGTGTGGTGGTTGTTGAAAACTACATTTCTCTTCTCCTTAATTGTCCTCAAGTTCCTTTTTTAAGAAGGTAGAATAACAATGTGGTAGATAAGAGCTGGGGCTCTGCAGTCAGACATGGGTTGAAATCATAGCCTGCCACTTCCTTGACCCTTGAGCAAATTTCTTAACATCCCCAAGCCTCAGTCTCTCCATTCGTACAATGGAGTTGATACAGTCTATCTCAGGGGATTGTAAGGAGGTCTTCCTTCCTTACCATATCTTCTTTTGTCAATCAGATTTTGTGCTTGTGTGGCTCAGAATTCCTCAGGTAGCTTCCCACCCCAGCTGTATAAAATGCAGAAGTCCTCAAATGGTCCAGCATGATCTAGCTCCAGGCTTTTCTCCTCAAACCCACTGAGCCTGTTCCTACCTCAGGGCCTTTGCACCCCCCAGGTATCCACTTCTTTTGGCTCTTTACTCAGATGTCACCTTCTCCAAGAGGCCTTCCCTGTCCACCCTCATCTTACCTATTTTATTTTTTCTCATAGCACTTATTACTACCTGGCATTATATTATGTATTTTGCAGTTTGTTTCTTGCCTGTTTCCTTTCGCTAGACTGGTAGCTCCATGAAAGCAGGGACTTTTGTCCCTTTCGTCCACCACTGAATCCCTGGCACCTAGAAAATGTGTGGTCCATAAACACTGGATGGGTGCATGTTGGTTTTTGTGGCGGGTATTATACGTGAGGGGCTGGGGTTGCAGATCTAGAAGAGCCGCTGAGCGGACGGAGGTAGCAGTGCCTGGGGTGGAAGGGGTAGCAGGCCGGTCCTTGGGCAGTTCCAGAGCAGCACGTGACGGTCCAGGTGGCGGCTTCTGTACTCAGGATTAGTCCGTGCTTCAGAGCGCTGCATCCCTGGACCACGGCCGGGCACTTTGGGATCAGCCGGCTCCCCCAGGGCTGGGCTTCCTGTGGGGACAACGGGGAAAATTCCACTGCTGTCTTTTGTAAGACGTGCATGTGCTTCTCTTCCATTCCAGGCCTTGGGCTTTTTGCTGTGGATCGTCTGCTGGGCAGACCTCTTCTACTCTTTCTGGGAAAGAAATCAGGGTGTGTTCCTGGCCCCCATGTTTCTGGTCAGCCCAACTCTCTTGGGCATTACCATGGTAAGTGTGAGTGAGGTGTGACGCCCTAAGTCATCCACCAGGTCCTGGCGAGGCCGAAGTTAGTGGCCTGCACTTAGAGATGAGATGCTGTCACGGTAAAAGTCGAGAAATCTAGCTTCTCTTGAAGTTCACAGATCTGGCAACGGTGGACTCAGTTTTTTTGTGGCAACAGTCAGCTGGGGCTGAGGGGGGCTGCAACCTTTAGACGAGCTCTGTGCTGTCCAGTTTGCCCACCTCCCGGCCCCCAGGTTGAATGGCAGGTGCCATTTTCCATTGCGCTTTCCCTACTCTGTCCTTGCACTGGCAACCTCGGGCATTTATATTAACTGCCTGGGACCTCCCAGCCTCTTCAGTTATTTAGGCTTTGGTGTAAAAGAGTGGGGATGCCAAGATGAGTCGGAAATTGCCCTTCCCCATGGGAGTCCACAATTTAGTAGGAGATACAGGCAGAGAAACTCCTTGGCTCATTTCAGCTGCGTGAGAAGTGGTTGTCATCTATGTGCCCAGTGCCATTCTTGGAGTTTTACACGTCTTCATTCATTTAATTCGCAAACCAAGCCCAATGAAGTAGGTGCTGTTTTGTCCCATTTACAGGTGAGGAAACTGAGGCACAGAGAGATTAATGCCCTACTCAAGGTCACGCAGCTTGTGTGCAGCCGAGCAAAGGGTAGACCCCAGAGGCCATGCTTTTAGCCCCTGCAGTCTGCAGCCTCCGAGCCACGAGCCCAGAGTGGCGTGCTCCATCTCAAAGGCTGTTCCCACACACAGGGCCCCTGAGAAGCCTGGAAGTTTCTAGGAGAATGTAGCCCTTGAGGGTTGTAGAATGAGGAGGGAGCAAGTGTGGGGTAGAATGTTCTAGATAGAACAATTTGTCCAAAGAACTTTTGGAGGCTAAAAGGGAGCGTCTGGGGAAGGAGGAGGACAAGCAGTTCTGTGAAGTGAGAACACGGAGTTAGGGGTGGGCAGGTAGACAGCAGGTGGGGGAGAAGGTGGGACAGGAATGGCAAGTCGGAGCCTGGGCCAGATTGTGAAGGGCTGTGGGTCATTATCGCTGACACCCACAGGGAGCTTGCTCTGTGCCAGGCTCCCTCCTGAGCCTCTTTCCTCATTAACACATTAAATCCGCACTTCTGTTAGATGCAGCAGGTTTACTTGTTATGCACGTGCAAAAGTCCTGGGGTCGGGAGGAAAAATTGAAAGGAGGTCTCTGTGGCTGGAGCAGAGAAGGTAAGGAGGAGATGGGGGAGGTGAGACAGGGAAAGAGGGCAGAGGTCCCAAAGGACCTTGAGCATCAGGGAAAGCTGGCTTTGTTTTGTTCTGTTTCATTTTTTAATGCTAAAGCTAGGGTTCTGAACCTTTGCCATGCACCCCTTTGGCAGGCTGATCTCACCAGAATAATGTTTTTAAAAACATAAAATAGGTAGGATTACAAAAGAAAGCAGTCAGACATACACATGAAGATTTTTACTTTATGTACACTTACATATTTATCGAGGTTTAATTACGTACAGTAACATTTACTGGATTTAGTGTACAATTCTGTGAGTTTTGCCATGTGCATGCTGTCATTTAACCACCACCTCCACCCCCCCAGCAGTTCCCCCGGGTCTCCACCCAACCCCGCCATCTCCCTGGCCCCTGGCAACCACCCATCTGTTTTCTGTTCCTGTAGCTTTGCCTTTTCCAGAACACCATAGGAATGGAAGCAGGCAGGACGTAGGTTCTTTGAGTCTGGCTTCTTAGAAGCACCTGCAGTTCGGCTATGCTGCTGCATATCATGTTTCAGAAGATCTTTTGCTGGTGCTGAGTAGTACTGATTGTACGGCTGCACCAGTCTCCATTCCCCAGGTGCAGGACATTTGGTTGAGAAACCAATTAGATTAAAATACAGTTATTAAGATATAACAGAACAAACTTGTGGGAAAATACATGTGCTTCTCTATCAGTGACTAACAAGATCTAACTAACGCCTTAATTTCCAAGTAGCCATGAAGGTAAGGGATAGGCCTCTTTGACTCCTGCGAGGGGATGTGAAAACACCTGTGCTTTCTAATGGTGGAGTCCCAGGTTCTTGTAATACTCATGACTGGAGGTGCTGATTAGAGAAAGGAGAGAGGAATGTGTTTCCTTTCCCAGCCTCACAGATTCTATCCACAGCCTGAACTTGGACCCTAGGTTAAAACACCCCAGTCTTAAAGGGCAGGGTTTTGAGCAAGGGCGTCGCATGCCTGGACCTGCATTTATAAGCGCTGTCTCTAGTCTCCTAAGGGAGAGTGGATTGTGGGAGGCGGGAGTGGAAGCCGGGAGACCAGTGGCGGCTGGTTAGGGCCACCCAGAAACCAGGTGACGGAGGCTGGGACCGGTGTGAGCAGTGGGTGAACTGGAGACTGGCCTTGGAAATGGGAGGAACTGAGAGGCTCTGGCTCGAGCATCTCCGGAGGAGTCTGGCTCGTGACCCGGCCTTGGGGACTTGCCTCACGAAGACGGCTCTGCCCATCTGGGGAATGGCTGTGGTGTTTTCTTCTTTCAAAGGGAAGTGGTTTTATTGTTTATTCTCTCTGCCTGATTATTGAGTGTGTAAAATGGGAGTAATAGCCCCAGCTATCAGGAACGAAATCAAAACCCCTCCCTCCACCACTGTTCTGATACAGTTCTTTTTAGGCAAGGCGTGGCACCTGAGGCAGCTTAAATCCTCTCTCTGCACCTTCATGACCTCATCTGCAAAATAGGGTTAAGAACGGATCCCCTTACGGGGTCAAGGGGGCTGTGCCTAACCCCGGGCGAGTGGGGCCGGCGCTCAGGCAGCGAGAACAAGGGCTACCGTCACCCGAAGGAGAGGAGCCAGTGATGCTTGGGTCTGGGATTTGAACCCTAGTCTTTCTGGCTCAACATCAAGTGTTTGTTAACCCACAGCCTGCTGCCTATTCATGTCAATAAAGTTTTATTGGGATGCAGCCCCACCCATTCATTTCCACATTGCCTGTGGCTGTTTGTGCTACTGTGGAAGTACCAGAATAGTTGCCACAGAGACCAGGTGGTCCATAAAGCTTAAAACACTGACTCTCTGGCCCTTTACATGAAAAGTTAGCCAGTCTCTGCCAAATTCCCACAATTCTCCAGTGGGTCCTGTCATCATCTCCATTTTGCAGATGAGACCCCAGGGCTCAGGGGGTCAGTGGCTTGCCCTGGACCACTCTGGGAGGTGGGGTTGGACCTGGGGCTGCAGCCAGCTCTTCCCTGGGAAAGTTCTTGCACCCCTGGGCTGAGGGCAGCCCTAGCCCGGGCCTTACCTGTGCCAGGCCCCTGGGCCCGCAGGGGCCCCCAGATTCTGACCTTCTCTGAATGACTCCCCTTGTACGCTTCTCTCTTCCAGCTGCTTGCTACCCTTTTAATTCAGCTCGAGAGGAGGAAGGGAGTCCAGTCCTCAGGAATCATGCTCACTTTCTGGCTTGTAGCCCTACTGTGTGCCACTGCCATCTTGAGATCTAAAATCATGACTGCCTTAAAAGAGGTAAGTGCTGGTCTCAGTCTGCGTCTTTCTTCAGCAATCCTTGGCAGAGATACTTGTGTCCTCTGGCTTGTGTAAAAATCACGTGTTGCCATGGAAACCATGGGATGGGTACTGCATGGGCTTGGCTTCTTACCCTGGTATTTCCTGACCCCATTAGATTCCTCACAAAGGCAGCTCCGGCCTTTGTTGCAGAACCTTCTTTCCTCAGGGCCCCACCTGTCTGTGTAGCTCTGAAGGGCCCGTGTGGGTCCTACGGTGGTGGGAGCTGTGAGGAAATACAGGCCCAAACTCGGAGCCTCTGTCAGCAGCAAACTGCAAGGCAGGTCTGCTCCAAATGTCTTCAGTCTGGAACAGAGCCGAGGCAGGAACCGTGTTTGTCGAGTGGCTTTTTCCCCACGGGACCTGGGGCTTTTCCCCACGTTACCTCTGTGCCATCAGCTGCTGCTCTGGCTGGAGAACTTGTTTACCTTGGCTGCCCTTTAGAGTCCAGCCCTCTGTTGTGCCCTGCCATCTTTGTGCTCAGCCAAGGAAGGAAAAGAAACTGGACATTTATCGAGCGTCTGCAGTATACAGCATGGACCGTCTTCCAATAGCCCCTTTAATTGTGATGCCAGCCAATGTTTATTGAGCATATACAAGTGCCAGGCACTTTGTAAAGTAAGCGTTGTTTGTGAATGATCCTCTTGACTTCTTACAGTCACTCTGATGGGTTCTCACCCTCGGCACTGTTGACATTTGGGTTGGATCATTCTTGGTTTTGGGCATTTGTCCTGTGTGTTGATGATGTTTAGCATCATCCTTGGCCTTTAGATGCCAGTAGCAAGTCCTCACCCCCACTTACGGCAACCAAAACTGTCTGCAGTTACTGCCAGATATACCCTGGGGGCAGAATACCTCCAGTGAGAACCTCTGGTCTATGAGATATGCCCCGTTATGCCCTTTTATAGATGAGGGAACTGAGGCACAGAGAGGTTAAGTCAGAGCAGAGCCAGCTTTGAACATAGGTCTGTTTCACTCCAAGCTTGGGGGCTTCCTCCCACCGCGTGGGACCCCCTCACCAGGAGGCGGTGAGCAGGGTGGACCCCACTGCTATATCCCGGGGAGGCTGGGGCCCAGCAGGGTAGCTTGAGTTTGGGTCTGGGGCCAGAACCAGTGGGCGCTTCTGCAGCCTGCTTGCCCAGCTCTGCAAGCCGCTCCCAGAGAGTGACCTTTTCTTTCTCCATCCTCCCCTCACATTTAGGATGCCCATGTCGACATGTTTCGCGACGTCACTTTCTATATTTACTTTTCCCTCGTGCTGATTCAGCTCGGGTTGTCCTGTTTCTCAGACCGCTCACCCCTGTTCTCGGAAACCATCAACGACCCCGTAAGTGTGACCGTGGAGACACGTGAGCGTGCGTGGAGGTGGGGAGAGGGCGTGTGCACGTGAGAACCGTATATAATACCAGCTGACGTTCTGATCCATCCGGGATCTCTTTCCATCCTCCAGAAATGCCAGGAGATAGTAATATCATCCTCCCCACTTTACAGATGGGAAAACTGAGGCTTAGACGTGGCTGGAAGTGGTGGGGGGTGGCTTACTGAGCGTTTGCTTCATAGATGCAAACTGCTCCTTCCTTCCCTCCCTCCTTTCCTTCTTCTCTCCCCTTCTTCCCCTTTCCTCCTCCTCACCTTCCCTTTCCCTCCCTCTCTTGCTCCTCCTTTCCCTCCTTCCTTTTTTCCATCCCTTTGGAGGGACCGGGGTGGTTTGGTTGGCGCAGCAGAATAGACAGACACACCAAACTAGGCTAGGAAGGAAAAGAGGGAGACCAGAAACGTACAATCTCAAATCATCCTCCCCCTTGAGGTTTTTTTTTACAGCTTTCATACTGGTTGAAACAAAGTTAATTATCAGGGTGACATTCCTAAGGAGAGTCTGGAAAGCAAAAATTTAGTTTTTGCTTTCTTAGTTAATTTTAAAATATGCATGGTGCCTGACGTCAGGCAATCTTGGGGTGATAAGGATGGAGGTGGTAGGGATGTGAAGGGACAAACAGGTGCCAGTAAAGATGACCAGTGAGGAAGTGCACAGTTATACATTTTGGGTGGAACTAAATCTGGTTAGCTCCACGTGTCTCCTGTCAGGCAAGGAAGAGTCACGTTGAATCTTTCTAGCATTGTAAGGTTCAGTGCAATGCCTTAATATTTAAGCTATACTGGGTTTTTCTAGCACTACACTTTCAATAAGTACTAAGTCCTGGGCCCTGATCTGGGCTCTGGGACTGTAGCAGTGGATAAAACAGAATTCTTGTCTATTTGAGGTTTGCATTGTCATGGGGGGAGACAAACATAACAGGAACCGAATATATATCAGGTGGCAATAAATGCAGTTAAAAATGGAGAATGACAGTTGGAGGTTGTATGCAGTTTTTGATGAGAGAGATCAGGGAAGGCCTCTCTGAGGAAGCACATTTGAGCAGAGACCTAAAGGAGTGAGGGAGTAAGCTGTGCGGATACATAGAGAAAGAATGTTACTGGCATGGGGTGGCATGGGCAAAGGCCCTGGGGTGGGAGCTGTGGTGGCCTGTGGAGGGAACAGCAAGGAAGGCGGGGTGGGGGCAGTGGGGGAGGAGAGTGCTGAGACATGAGGCCTGGTGAGCCATTTTTGAGGGGGAAGGCTCTGGAGCATTTATTCGATGCTCTGTTCATGGTGAGTTGGCTGTTAAGTGGTGGAATTGCAGTGGGAGCCATTTTCAGCTGCTGTGGTTCTGTTGGGTATGGCCCAAACTTCAGTGAGGGGCTGAGGCTGGCTTTATGGGTGATGAAAGGGCCTGTGGGGGTCAGCGAGGAGGCGGAGACCGACGTTAGCCAAGCGATTTGTAGAGATTGGTGTGCTAGTGTGTGCTCTCTTCCAAGATTTAGCTGCTCGAGGAGTTAACTGTCGGGGAAATTAGCAAAGCGTGTGTTCATGTGTGTTTGTGTTCGTGTTTCTGTGCATGCCATGGGTGTGCTTGTGTAAATGTGCGTGTGTGTTTGTGTTGCCATGAAGGGTGGGTTTGTGGGCGTCTGTTTTTGTCAGGGTGTGCTTTGTGCTCAGGTGCATGCATGCGTGTGTATAGAGCTCACACGGCAGCCACATGCCCGGAACCCCCACTGAGCCCGTGCCCGGCCCCACGGCGCTGACGTGCGTGGTTTCTCGGTGGCAGTGTGCAGGGTGGTGGGTGTGCGGCGGGGGGCGTCTCCGCGTCAGGAAAGCTTTATTAAACAGCGTGCTGGCCTGCAGGTAGGGGGTCGTACTGAACAAGCCCTTCCCACCTCAGTGGCTGATGGACCTTGGCGGGCTGACCGGGGCATGGGACGGGGCGGGAGTCACCTGACCCTTTGGGCTGCTTCTGAGCGGCCCAAGGACGAGCCCTCTCGCTGGGGACTGTCCCTCACTGCTTTATGAGCTGGGGGATTTCTAATTTCCAGTTACCTTTGGGGGTCTGGATAAAAACCCTTCTCCTTTCCTGGGCTTGTATGTGTCAGGGCAGCTCATAAAACTGACCCGTTCTTCCTTTGTGCTCTCTGCCCTCCTGGGAGCCTGGGCCTGGGGCCTGCTCTGCCGGCCTGGGGTGGCGTGGGGACAGCCTGTCTCTTCACCCGGGGCCGGTCCCTTGGTCTCTGTCCGGGTCTCCCGCATCTCCACGGCCGCCCTGCTCCCCCACGTGGAAAACCCTGCTGTTGGCTTCTGGTGCATGAGGCAAGGCGGGGTGGCCGTCTGCAGGGAGGGGAAGGATGCCTCCGTCAGCTGGCATGCTCCATCTTGCCTGCCTGTCCTGTCCTCTGGGTTCCTTTACAATCACCTGGCGGGTTTGGCACTTGCCTTCTTGCAATCTGGAGTCTCAACCAGGAATTTGCAAACCACAGCTTCCGGGCCCCGTCTGGCCCATGCCTCTTTCTCTCAGTAAAGTTTTATTGAACCCAGCCAAGCCCATTTGCTTATGTGTTGGTGGTGGTGGCTTTTGGAATAAATGGCCGAGTTGACTCATTGCATCGGAGGCTGGCCTGCACAGCCTAAATTATTTGCTTTCCTGGCCCATTGGAGAATCAGTTTGTTGACCCCTGGTCTAGAGCATTCCGTTAGCTCTGCTCACTTTTTTCCTTCCATTGTTCTCTCTTTTCCACTGTTCAGGCATTCTTTCTTCCCTTGAAGGATAAGGAAAGGAAATGGGCCTTTATTAAACACCTTCTATATACCAGGCACTGTACTGAGCTTTTCACAGGGCGGCCCTGGTGAGCTTGCTACTGTCGTTTCCCCAGTTTATAGATGAGGAAACGGAATTGCAGAGAACAATGTGCTTGGGCAGCAGAAGTGGTGGAGCACGGATTCAAACCTGAGATCGCCTGCTCTACAGGATTATGTGGCTTTTTTGACTGTAATCTACTAGAGAGCAGGGTCTTGGTTAAATAACAGCTTTATGTTAGGCTTTGAGGTACACCTGTCACCTCAGTGCTGAGGACAGGCCTGGCACATCGATGCTCATAATGGTAACTCATTATTGTCATCACTGTTGTATGGGGCGGGTGCTCGGGATGTGTCTCGAGTCGTATGGGATGGGGGCTCGGCACACGTCTCGTGTCGTATGGGGTGGGCGTGTGGTGTATGAGCCTCCTTTAAGGCTGAAGTCTGCCCTCGGCTCCGTGAAGTCAGAGTAAGCTCCACTCCCTGCCTTGGCCCTCTCCTGATGTTATTGGGGAGGAGGAGGAGGGGAAGGCAGAGATGAACATCTGCGGTGGCCTGGCACGGCGCAGGGAGCTTTTGATCTTGTTGAGATTCTTGCTACTCGCAGTGGGTTCCAGGACCAGCAGCTCCACTTCACCTGGGGAAGAATCTCAGGCTCCTGAACCAGAATCTGCATTTTGACAACATCCCCAGGTGATTCGGGAGCACAGTGAGATGTGACATGCCATAGCCTGGAGAAGGAGCTGGTTTTGGCTTGCTTTTCCAGGTCTAAAGGAATTGCAGTTCATAGAGGTTGGTGGTCAGACCCTAACTCATACCTTAAGTCCAAGGGTGGAGGCGGAAGGGTGTGATGGAGGAGGAGCCGCATTTTGGAGTCAGGCAGATCTTGGGCTTTAATCCCAAGTGGGTCCCTTTATTCCTTTAACAAGCATTTATTAAGCACCTATTGTATATTGTGCTCAGTGCTGGGGACGCAAGGTTCATGCCTTGCTCCAGTCATCTGTCACTCCATAGCAAATCACTGAGTGTATCGGAGTCAGACATCACAGTTTTTGTGATGTTTCTCCATCCTGGGTGCTGAGTGGGCTCAGCAGGGTGGCTCTCACTCGGGGTCTCTCTGCAGTTGCTGCTAGACCGTGTGTTGGGGCTCGCGTGCCTGGTTTGTGCTGGCCTCCGACAGGACCCTCAGCCGGGCCTGGCAGCTGGACCATCTACACACGGCTTCCCCGGTGGCCTGGGCTCCCTCCCAGTGTGGCCGCTGGGTTCTGAGAGTGAGTGTTCCAAGGGAGAGCTCCAGGTGGGAGCCGTGGGCCTGGAAGTCACCCAGTGTCCCTCCTGCTGTGCTCTATTGCTTGAGGCTGTGACAAGGTCTGCTGGTGCAAGGAGAGGACGCGCAGAGCCCACCTCTCGATGGGCACGTGGCCGGGTCGCACTGGAAGAAGAGCATGTGGTCGGCAGCTCTGGTCCTGGCCGTCGTGTGCCCTCTGGAAGCTTGGGGTGAAGCTGGGGAGATGTCACGGAGCAGGTCAACAGACATACCTGCATGGGTACAGCTGAGATGCAGGCTAGGAAGGGAGGAACCAGGCCACGTGAGAACCCGGCAGATTTGTGACTCTGGGCCAGTGTCTCCTTTCAGCACCTCCGGGTCCTTCCCTTAAAAAGCGCGGCAGGGCGCGATTCAATACGTGCTGCCCCCCTCCCATCCCAGGCCTGTGGCTTGGGGAGGGGGACACCAATAGGGCTCTTGTTGGCTTCTCTGTCACCCTACATGGAGCCTGAAAGATGGAGAGAGCCTTGGAGCAGCAGAGGGTGCACACCGAGCCCGTCCCCAGATAAGGCGGTCACCAGGCCGGGGTCGGCCTGGGGCAGGCAGCGCCTAGGCGGGGGCCACTCCTCCAGGCCTTCTCATGCTGAGTCACTGAGGCAGGCATCCTTGCCAGCCGGCCCTGCTCCCAAGGCGTGACTCAGACGCTATTCTGGGCCCTGTTTTCTTGGTGGGGCCTGCTCCTATCTGTCCTCCCTGCCCTGGGGCAGCCTGGGCTTCTGGAAGCCCGGGTGTCAGCTGCCCAAGCCACACAGGGCCCCCCGTGGCGCCTGCCTCTTATCCCGCTGGCAAAGCTGGCAAGGAGACTGCAGCTTAGGGCAGGGCCGAGGGTTTCCATCTGCAGATGGGGAGGGGCGGGTCAAGGTCAAGTGAGGGCATTCAGAGCTCACTCCTCCAGGTGTGGCCCCTGGGCCAGAAGTATCAGTTTCACTTGGGAGCTTGTTAGAAATGCAGAATCTCAGGCCCCACCCCAGACCTGCTGAATCAGAATCTCTAACAGTATTGGTTTGGAACACTCAGTAAAATCTACTCAATTAATTTGGAGTCAGAAGTATTTTCCGTACTGCCTGTAAAATATGCAATTCCCCCCCCCAGCATTTTATTTTATTTTATTTTATTTTATTTTATTTATTTATTTTTTAAGATTTTATTTATTTATTCATTTATCCCCCCCTTGCTGCTTGTGCTCGCTGGGTCAGCTAACCACGCCGTGCAGGCGGGCTTGCCTTCACCAGGAGGCCCCGGGAACCGAACCCAGGGCCTCCCATATGGTAAACGGGAGCCCCACTGATTGAGCCACAGCCGCTTCCCGCCCCCCAACATTTTATAATCATTTTCAAAGCTACAGAAAAGTTGAAATTATTGTGCACTAAACACCTTATACCTACTACCGAGATTCTACAACTAATATTTCGTTAAACATGCTTTATCACCTAGCCAGCCAGCCAGCCAGCCAGCTATCTTTTTGGTGTCAGAAATGTACTTTGAACCACATCAGTATCCTTTACCCAAACACTTCAGCACACAAATTGTTATCTAGAATCCAGTATTTGTTTGCTGCGCTTTGGGAGTGAAATTTACATACAGTGAAATCCACAGATCTTAAGTACCATGTGGTAAGTTTTGACAAATGAATACATTTGAGTAACCCAAGCCCCTTCCCTGTCAGTCTCCACCCCTTCCCCCCAGAGGCTACCTCTGTTCTTAGCCTGGTTCCGGCCTTTCAGTAATTTTCCCTTGTGCCTGGGCTGAGCTGGGCTCTGGGGACCTGGGAAGGAACAAGACTTGACCACTGCCCTTGAGGAGAAATGGAGGAGAGGGCAGCAGGCAATAGACCGATGACCTCAGGACAGACAGCAGGGATTCAGGGGGAACCTGAGGAGTGGCTGGAACTCAGCCTGCACTCCTGGGCCGACCTCGGGGCACGAGAGGTGTTGGTCAGACATGAGGTTGCTTCTGGCCAAGGGCTGAGCAAGTGCAAAGGCCCTGCGACAGGATGGACATTGTGCGCGTGTGAGGGACCATGTGGAGTTCTGCTTGGCTGGATTGAGGGGCCCAGGGCTGAGAGAGAGGAGACGGGTTGAGCCAGAGAGCTGAGTGTGAAGGATCAAGGGTAGCATTGTGTTTGGAATTTTCACCTGACTGGTGAGAGCCGATGAAAGCTTTTTCAGTCGGAAGTGACTACTCTCCGACCAGGATCCCTCGGATGCAGGAGGCAGGAGGCAGGGGTGGCATTTAGGAAGCCATTGCAGGTGTCCTGGCCAGTAGGGAGGAAGGCAGAGCCAGGACAGTGACTTTGATGCCGTGTCAAGAGCCAGCAAAGGAGAGTGAACAGGTTAATGGAGAATGGCCATTTTGTTACAGGAGAGCGTCCAGTCCAACCTCCTCCTTTTACCGATGAGGAAACTGAGACCCTGGGCAGGGAGGGGATTTGCACAGCGGGTCAGTGGCAGAGCAGACGAATCACCAGGGTTTTACTTTGTAACAATGAATCTCTATTGTGGGATAATAGCCACTAACGATGATAGCTCAGTGTACTGTTTCTTTATTACTGTATTTAATCCACACGGCAACCCTAAGAGGAAGACTGTCAGTATCTCCAGTTTACAGACAAGGACACCGAGGGTCAGAGAGGTGAAGGAGCTTGCCTAAGTTCACAAGGCTGCATCTGGAGCCCTCCCACTTGAGACTGCATCACTGAGAGGACTTGTTAAAACCCAGCTCGCTGGGCCCCATCCCCCAGAGTTTCTGATTGCCAGGCCTCTCTAGCAAGCTGCCAGGTGATGCCCACAGTGGCGAGGGGGCCCACACTTTGAGAAGCACTGCTCTGAGCTGTATTGTCGCTTCCCTCCTCCCTCACAGTTGGGTATTTAGGGGGTGCAGAGTGGGGGAAACTGGCAGAAAGCTGATTAGAACAAAAAGCAGAACCAACACCAGGGAGGGGTGGGGGATGAGAAACCCAGAGAATTCCTGAAAAACAGGCCAGAGTGCTTAAAGACCCAAGGCAAGCTCCCCGAATTGTCCTGTGCAAGGAAATGGGCAGTTCTGAAAGAACGGCTGCCTGAGGCCATTGCTCCAAATTGGTTTAAAGCACTTGGCTTCTGGCCACAGCTGGCTTGGGCCAAATGCTAGTGCCAAAGCCCCAAGCTCTGTTTGCATAAGTCAGACTTTCCCTCCCTCTGCCTTCAACTAGGACGTGTCTGAATTCTTTTCATTTCTAAATTAACTGGGTTAACAATTAAGCCTCCTTCATCCCATCGAGACAGGAGTTGCTCCATTTCAGTGGTGGAGGCTGGGAAGCCCCCCAGCTGCTGGCAGCTCTCCGTCTCTGATGCTTAATGAATTACGTCATTAGGTTCTGCATGGTATCAGTTAAAAGAGAATGCTTCCTGGGTCATCATCCAGCGGCTTTGTTTTCCTTCCCTTTTTAAAAGATCATTCTTTGGCTAATTCAGAACTCCTGTGGTCCTTGTTGCTAACTAAGCCCCTCTTATTAGAGAGGGACTGTGTTTTTTTCTGTGCTAATAAAGGGGAGGGGGCATCTGAAAATCAGCCTCTGGAGCCAGGGCAGGGAAGAAGTTGGGGGAGAAGAATTTGACAAAACTCTTGCAAATTAGAACCTGAAATGTTCTTGCAGTGACATGTTCACCTTAATAACATTTGCGGGGTGAATTTTCTCACCTGGACTCGATTTTACTAAATGGAGTGAGGGTTAATTTTTTCCCTCTGGTGTCAGGATTAAGATTCCCTAAGGGATCGTTGGTTATAGAGGGAATGAATGGTCCTTAAATTATGCAGTTGACAGATTGCCGCTTGCATATCCCTACTGGAGCCTAATTTTGAAAGAACCCAGAATTTATGAGGCCCCTGTGTATGTGTGTATGTGCCACCCCTCTTTCCCCCCCAGCTACTCCTGTGCCTCTGTGCAAATGAACAAAGGCAGCCTTGCCTGCCTGGGGTGAATGAATGACGGGGCTCAGGGGCCCAGTTGGGCTGTGCACTGGTGGCATTTCAGCCCCTCTGCGGGCTTCTTTGTGCAAGGGGCCACTTGCACAGCTGTACTCAGGGTCGATGCCAGAGGTGGCAGAAGGGTGGATTTGGAGTCAGAAGACTTTCCTTTGAGCCCTAGTATCACCCCTTTAATTAATCACTGTGTCTTAGGCTATTAGGAGGTTCGATGTAAAGTAGAGCAGTTTCTGTAAAGTATTCTGTAAATACTTTAGTACAATACCATTATCTTGCCTAAAAACATTAACAATTCCTTAATATCATCAAATATCCCGTATCCTTCATTCTTGCATTATATCATACCTTTTTAATTTTATAGTTGCAATACTTTTGTGAAAAGATACCTTTCCTTGTCTCTTTGGTCACCCAGGAAATGTGGGGAGCATGCTGGCTTCTTTCCCTTTTTCCGTTTTCTAAATAACGAGTTGGTTCACTAGCGTCCTCCCTCAGTGGCCAAGGTGCTTTTCTATTTTTTTCGTTATCAACATGAACTTTTGTATTTAAGCATATGTGGTGTGTTTCAGTCTGTTGCACTTATTTTTGTTGAAGCTTAAATTGTCCCATATTTGGCCAGTAGGAACCACTTCTAATTGCTGAGTTGATTTTCAATAAGCCTCATCTTTAGTTTCCTTCTGTGGGGTGTGACAAGATGTTCTAGGTTTATCTTGTGCATTTCTTGTCCCAGTCACTTCACCAGGGAGAATCTGGGAGTTAAAAACAAAAACGGCAGTGTTACCAGGGTTAGGGTCAAGCTTTGGCTTATCAATAAATGTAATTTTAACCTCTGTTCTTCTTACCTGCTTTAAGAAAAGGATTTCTTTTGTGTGTTTTTATTTATTTCCTAGTTTGTGAAATTGTATGAATAAAGGATACAGGGATTATTTTAATGTTACTGTACTGAAATAATATGTATGTATAGTGTTAGATTATTTAGCAGAATATTTACAAGTTTCTGTTGACCTTTTTGATTGAGCATGGCTACTAAATATTATGTAATAAAAAGAATCTATCATAAGCCTTGCAAAGTAATTCCTTGAGTACAGAAAGTTCCATAATTTAGCCCATGAAATCAGTTTTTTAATCTTCTGTAGAAAAGAAGCTGCATTTAGAATGAGATTTACATGCTTACAGTCTAGTAAATATCTTTTTTATATGTGAGATGTTTGCTTTAGGAATTAATAGAAGGTTGCTTTAGGGCACTAATTTTATGACTAAAACATTTTAGAATAACCTGAATGATTATTTTTAAACGGTCTTGAACTTGTATTTATATATCCTATGGGAAAGCTGAACAAGTTAAGTCAGTGCAATTGTTTTGTTATTAAATGATCTGCTAAAGTGGTATTTGTGGCATGAAATCACAGAATATGTGTCAGTGTCTTTTTCACATTTTTCTGATCAGAATATAATTTTGAAATAAAATTTCTCATTGTGATTTAAAAAAAAAAAACACGAAAACTGATGGCCAGGACCCATTCCAGACCAGTTTAATCAGAATCTCTGGTGGGTGGAGTCCAGGATATGGTGTTTTTTAAAAGCACTAGCAGCCTGGATAGAAAACCACTTGGATAGAGTATGCAGTCTTACTTGGCTCTCTAACATGCCTCATCTCTGCAAAATGCTACAACATTAGGTGGCCTCCTTGCCTAAAGAGCTCCTTGCTGTATGGTGTTCCCCTCCCCGTCCCTCCCCTCCTGCTTTACTAAAGCTTGTATTTCAGAATTTACACTTGGATTTCTTGGCATTGAAAGCCATCCTTTGTGTGTACTCCCAGGAGCTCTGTGCTGATGTCCCCTTCCTTGTTTCTGTGTTGAGCTGAGGTTCATCTTTGGATACCTGGGAAAGGTTCTTTGAAGCTTGCTTCTTGGAATCTTTCACTGACTTCCCATTGCTTTTAGGATGAAGATCAAAATTCCTGATGGGCCTCCAGTATAGACTGCTCATGACTTCCATTGTAGACTGTTCAGACCTCCTCTTGTTTCCTGAAGTAGGACATGCTTCCTTCTACCACAGGGCCTACGAACATACCACTTCCCCTGCTGGGAATGCCTTATCGCTCTTCTTCACTTAGTTATCCTCTGCTCACCCTTCAGAAGCCAGCTTGAACTTCAGAAGCCTTCTATGACACACAGCCCCCCTTTACACTAATCAGCTTCCATGCCCTTCCGTGGTCTCATTGGTGATATATACCTATCTCATATCACAGTTGCAGTTGGGCATTTAGTTGTGTGACCATTGGATTAACAGCTGTCTCTGGAACCTGGCTCTTAGAGGCTTACATTCTGTCTCCTCCACTTCCTAACTGTGGGGCCTCGGGCAAGTCATTTCATCTCTCTGTTCTTTAGGTTCTTTAAATGTAGAATGGGTGTAATACCATTATCTACATTGTAGGGTAATTATGAGGACTAAGTAAGAGAACTTGTGTAAAGTGCTTACAGCAGAGCTAACTAGGCAAGCGAGCATTATTGTTGGAATTGCCCCAGTCAACCATAGGCTTCCTGAAGGCAGGGGTCCAGATCTGTAGGCATGGTGTCTGGCACATAGTAGGTGCTCAATAAGTAAGTGTTGAATGAATGAGTAAAGTGGGGCTAATAATAACACCATGCACATAGGGTTGTTGTGGGGATATAAGATAAATCGGGTAGGTAGCGCGGTATCCCATGCCTGGGACATAGTAGGTCCTCAGGAAATATTTGTCGAATGAATGAGTGGCACATGGTATGCTCTCAAGAAATATTTGTTGAATGATTGAATGAATGAGTGAATGAGTAAAGTGGGGCTAATAGTAACATTGTGCATGTAGGGTTCCTGTGGGAATGTAAGATCGGGTGGGAACGTGGCTCATGGTCCTGTGCCTTACACAAAGTAGATCATCAGGAAATAGTTGTTGAATGGATGAATGAATAGCATATAGTATGCCCTCAGGAAATATTTGTTGAATGAATGAATGAATGAGTAAAGCGGGGCCAGTAGTAACATCATGCATATAGGGTTCCTGTGGGATGTAAGATCAGGTGGGAAGGTGGCTTATGGTCCCATGCCTTGCACATAGTAGGTCCTCAGGAAATATTTGTTGGGTGACACTGGAGGAACTGCTGTGTGTTCCTTTCAAGGCTGCTGGCGCTTGGGAGAAAAGTCCATTTGGGGTGCCAGTCAGGGGTGAGGGGGCTGCTGCCCGCGCCCCGCTGAGCTCGGGCTCAGGTGACAAGTTGAATCATTCCTTCTCCTCCCCACCCTGTGTTTTCTCTTGGCTAGAATCCTTGCCCGGAATCCAGTGCCTCCTTCCTTTCCAGGATTACCTTCTGGTGGATCACAAGGTAAGGCTGGCCCCTTGGACCTCGGGGCGGAGGGTGGGTGATGCGTATGGGGCTTGGGTCCCCCTTTGCTCACCTGGCAGCGTGGTGTCCTGAGTCTCCCCGGCCCTTCCCGGGAGTGTGAACTGCAGCCTGCTGGGCATATAGACCACAGAGGCATAGAAGGCTTGCACCCCTGCAGGAGGCTTGGCCCGGGGCGCCTGTGAGCTCTGCCTGCCCTCGGCTCAGTTCTGGATTTGTCTACTTTTGTATGTTGGGTGTAATTACTATTATTGGCACTGTTTTTCACCCCCTCCTCATTAGAAAAAGAATACCTGCTCATCGTAGGAAATGTGGATAAAAGAAACATCCGTAGGTTAACAACAAAACCCAGAGGTGGCCACTGTCAACACTTACTTGGCTACGCCGCCTTCTAGTCTTTTTTTTTTGCACGTCTCTCTCTACACATTGTCAGCATCTTCCTGGGCATGATTTGAATCCATTTTTCTTGTTTGGGTCTTTATAAATTTTTTGCAAACATCTATTTTTTTTTTAATTAAACATTTTTAAAAATTCATTTTTAAAAATGATTAATGTGTAATTATTTTTCATATAACTATTAAAGAACAGCATTGGTGTTATTTGAACATGGGCTGCAAATTAGATAACAGCAGCACTTCCTGCTGACAGTCCTGATTTGGATAATTGTCCTCTGGTTATGTAAGCATGCCCTTGCCGGTGTGGGTGGGGACACACAGCTAAGTATTTAGGGGTAAAGGGGAACAGAGCCTGCAGTTTACTCTTCAATGAGTCAGAAAAAAAAAACCCATGTGTGCGTGCGTGTGTCTGTGTGTGTGTGTGGGGGGGTTGTTTAGTAAGACAGAATGATAAAGCAAATGTGGCCAAGTCTTACCAATGGTAAATCTAAGTGATGGGTATATGGAAGTTCTTTGGACAATTCATGTGATTTTTCTTTAAGCTGGAAGTTATTTCACAATAAATTAAAATATTAGGGTTCTGTTTTAAGTATCATTTTTTTTGTAATTGGGGTGAAATTCACATCAGAATAAAGTGAGCAATTGAGTGATAATTTATTGACAGTGTTGTGCAACCTCCACCTTTATCTGGTTCTAAAACATCACCCCAAAAGGAAACCTTCTACCCATGAGGCAATCACTCCCCATCCCCCCCTTCCACCAGCCCTGGCAACCAACAATCTGCTCTCTCTTATCTCCAGGTCTGCTTTTTATTCAGCAAGTTTTCAAACACAGAGAGAGACTAGTATAATGAACCTCAAAAACCCATCACCTGGATTTAACAACCGGCTGGCGCTTTGCCGTATTCGTTTCACTTTTGTATTTCGAAGTAGAGCCATCTTGGTATTTCCCTCCGAAATACTCTGTGGGCATCACCAAAAAATAAGGCCACTTTCCTGCTAACAAAATTAGCAATAATTATTTAATCCGCCCTGACGTCCATCCACGCCCTGCTTTTCCCAGTTGTCCTGCTGCCTTCAGTTGTGGTGGGTGGACCAGCAGGGCTGGCGTGCAACGCAGTGCTATCCGCCTCCTCCCGACTCACTGCCTTCCTCCGCCTTGTGTCCTGGTCCCAGGTTGATGGTCCGGGGCTACCGCCAGCCCCTGGAGAGCACAGACCTCTGGTCCCTGAATAGGGAGGACACGTCGGAAGAAGTCGTGCCTGTTTTGGTAAAGAACTGGAAGAAGGAATGTGCCAGGTCTAGGAAGTAAGTGTGAGTCCTCTTGCCGCGGAGGAAGCCAGACCCCTTCTCGAATGACCCGGCCACCTGCCCACCCCTGTGGCCTGGACGGTGGGAGGGCCTGAATTGTCTGTGTGCCCTGGCAGCCCCATGGTCCCAGGCAAGGTGCGTCCCTCCTCCGAGCCACAGGTGGCTCCCCTCTGAGTGGGCTGAAATCTCACGTGTCGTTAAGGCAATTTGACTAAATGCACTAGGCAGAAAAGAAAAGAGAAAACCGTCTCCCAGGTGGGTGGTGGATTCTGTCTGCATGCATGAGCGTGTGCCTGGGCACCTATGTTTGTTCTTGAGGCAGCCTCATTTCCCACACTTCCATCGAGCACCTGGCGGCCCGAGGGTTCCTGCTCCTTCTGGGAACGTGTGTCTGAAAAACATGGCAGCCACCGCCTCAGCAGGCGTTTAGCCAAAGAAACACCAGTAAGAGCTGGGACCGTGCTGGCCCATGGGCTCCCCCTCTGGGGAAGCTGCTCGCCCCCACAGGACCTCTCTCAGCGGTGTTTTGAGAATTAGTACAGGGCCTCCCTAGCACATGCCACGTTTCATCAGATCGGAGTTTCCGGTTGCTAGGGGTGCCATTATTTTATGTCCCCATAAGAAAGAAAAAGGGCCGTCGGTTGAACTAGGACATGCCATTGACTTGAGATGCATCGGGTTCCAGAGAAACTAGGATGCGAAGGAATGCTGGCTTGGGGGCATCGGATGGCGGGAGTAGGGGCAGCATAAAGGGTAGCTCCTGCCCTTCCTACCGCTTGTTAGGGGGTGGGCTGCATTCACCCTGCAGAGCTGGGTGGCAACGGGGCCAGCCTGGTATGTTGATTCCCTGTGGACCAGTCATCTTTCCTGGAGGAACACCCCAGGCTCGAGATCTGATTCCTCACCCCATTCCAGATTGCGGGTCATAGGTCAAGGCAGGGCAGCGGGTGGGAATCTGGGGCGCCACCCTGCTGCTGGCCACGAGGACCTCATGACTCTAGGCTGGGGGGCCCCCGGGGGCAGCTGCAGGCAGGAGAATTCTGTCTGTGGAAGGCATGGGGAGCCCGGGCCTCCGGGGCTGAGCGCTGTGAGGGGGTGCAGGTGCTCCCTGCATACACGGTTAGGGCTGGCTGGGGTGCATGGCCCAGGTGGAGGTCCTTGGCAGGCAGAAGGGGGCTCCCTTCCTGATGAGAAGGCGACGTTCTCACCTGGGCTCTCGCTGCTCGGCGTCACCCAGGCCGGCCTGGCCACTGGGGCCCGCCGTTCTTCCCACGGTGGGCGGCACGGCACAGGAGACGCAGGCGAGGCCCACCTTTGGGTTTCCTGAAGGTTCCCTGGTGAGCTGACTGCAGGTTGCCGGAGACTTTGTGTGAGAGACCTGGCAATACGACCGCTTGGAAAGAGGGCAGGGTTTGAATTGGGAAGCTCTATCATGGGCCTTTCCCTTACTGGGTTCATTGAGCAGCTCCGGACTGACTTCTCACGTGCCATGCCACGCACTCTTTGGGTCCTGGGGGTTCAGAGAGTGGAACAAAAACAAATGGGGGCCATTTACATTCTACTACATGGGAGACAGACAGGGCATTGGGGGCTGAAGCATGCATTAATGGTAAGTGTTATGATGAGATTAGGAAGAGAGGAGAGAGACCGAGGGAGCTGTTTTAGAGACTGTGGTCAGGGAAGGCCTCTCTGAGGAGGTGGTGTTTGAGCAAAGACTCACATGGAGTGCTGGAGTGAGTCAGGTGCATGTCTGGGGGAAGGGCTCTTTCCAGTTAGAGGGAGCAGCCAGTGCAAAGGTCCTGAGGTGTAGGGATAAGGTCATCATGCTCCGGGAGCAGAAAGGGGACTGGTGAGGCTTTGGAGGAAGTGAGAGGGAGGATGGGGGGTATAAAGTAAGAGAAATATTTGCAGGGTCTGCAGGCCATGGTAAGAAGTTAGATTCGATTCTGGGTGCAGTGAGAAGACACGGGGGCTGGGGACACTTAATGCAGGGCAGTGGCAGGACCTGAGTTCTGTGTTCTAACAACCATTTGACTGTCCTGATGGGGACAGTTCATAGGAGCAAGAGGACAGGGTAGGCAGGGGCCGAGCTGCCTACCTGTGGGCTAGTCCCTTGATGACTAGGAGCCTCCGGGTTCATCATATTTGACCTCAGGGTTTTCGGAGATTTCAGTGAGATAAATGTCATCTGATAAGCTGGGCTGATATCAGCTGTACAAGTTGTGTTCATTCATTTGGGTGTGGCACCAGGCTGGGCACTTCCATCTTGCCCAGGATTTGGTGAGAACTACCTGTTGGGCTAGAAATTGGGGCTCCCTCCACCCCCAGGAGGACTGACCCCGTTACTCCCTTGGTCTTCAGGGATTCTGGCCTTGGGGTTGCACTGCCTTGGACACGGGTGCGGTGGGTAACTTGGTTTATTCCCCGAGGCAGAAGCCCAATCTGGCCCCTGTAACCTCTGAGAAGGGGGGAGATTCCTGTTTTAGGCTGTCATTTCCGGTGTGGCCACCCGCTCCCGGGGCTCTGCCTTTGGCCTGCCGTGGCTGTGGGCCGGTGGGGGGATGTGGAGATGGAGGTCTGGTCAGCGAGGTCTCACATGGCTTCTTGGCCTTGAGTTTCGGCCTCTTCCAGCTCTTCTCCCAGTAGCTTGAGCAACAGACTCATCTCAGAAGTCAAATCTGAGCTGCCTTGCCCTATACCTTTGGATTTCAAAATCCACTGCTTCATTGGCTTACGTGACATGGTTTGGAGCTGAACAAGATGGAATGGAAATTTCTGTTGAACGCATGGTCACCCGTGAGTTCAGGCCATTTTGGCCTCTCTTGGACTGGTCTGTGGTTCCCGCTGGCATGAACGTAAAATGATATAGTGGCTCTGGGAGGTACTTGAGCAGTTCTTAAAATGTTAAACGTATGTACACCTGCAGTCATTCCGCTCCTAGGTATCTACTCAAGAGAAATGAATGTGAATGTCTGTACAAGACTTGTAGGTGCATGTTCAGAACAGCTTTCTTTGTGGTAGTCCAAACTGGAAACAACAAACCCAACTGGCCACTAACAAATGAATAGATAAACAAATTGTGGTGTATCTGTGCAGTGGAAGCCTCAGCAGTACAAAGAAATGTACTATTTTTTATCAATTTTATTGACACATGTTCATGAAGCATACAATCCATCCAAAGTATACAATCAAGGAATAAAATATTGATGCACCCCACCTGGATGCATCTCAAAATAATTAAGCTAAGAAGCCAGACAAAAAAGGAGAACATGGGAGTAGATGTGGCTTAAGCAGTTGAATGCCCACCTCCCACGTGGGAGGTCCCAGGTTTGGTTCCCGTGTCTTCTAAAGAAGCCAAACAAAGCAACGAGCCAGACAACAAGCAAAAACAACGAGCAAACAGATGAGGGAGACATCTGGGGTGAGGACACATACATGTAAAATAAAGAGAACATGCTCGATGATTCTATTGATACGCAGCTTTAGAGAATGAAAGCTTATTTCTAGTGACTGAAATCAGATCAGTGGTTGCCAGGGTGCAGGTGAGGGAGGTGGAGAGGCTGGGGGGGGGGAAAGGTGACGGGGCAGGAGAAACCTTTTGGGGGCAATGGGTATGTTCATTTTCTGCGTGTTTCAGGGGTATGTGCACATACCAAGGCTCATCAGCTCATACACTTTAAGTATGTGCAGTTTGTTGTGCATCTCAGTAAAGCTATATAGGCAACAAAGCAGTAGTGTTTAAAGAAAAGTTGATCATTTTTCTTACCACTATTTCAAAAAAGGGATTGTTGCATTCCTGAAAAATCCAGGGTATATTTAAACTTAAAAAAACTACAGTGTCTATGGATTTGTGTCTGAAAATGGAGTTTGATCTAGACTTAAGTCATTTAAAATTGGCTTTTTACCTACACAGATGTCTAATGAGATATTCTTTGTTCAGAACCATCTTGCACATCATAGACCGACTCCCGACTCATGTCCTGACTCAATCAACCTGAATTAAGACAACCCGGGAACATGTAAACATGTATTTGCAAAACAAACAACCCCCCTTGAGAACCACTGGTTTTGAGGAACATGAGCAAAAAAAAAAAAGGAAGCCTGCTCTTGAGTCATTTGCATCTTTAAGCAATACATTTTAAACCCAGCCAGGCTGCAGTTTTGATAGGGGCTGATTTTTTTTTTTTTTTTTTTTTTTTTAATACTGTTAGTTATAGGGAGAGTAAGAATGTGCCTTAAGTGTGTGAAATCCTTTCTCTGTGATTGCAGGTCACACCTGCCCTTCTGTGATACTCTGTGCATTGTGTTTCAAAGACCAGGCTCAGGCGACAACCAGAACACTGAGAATTTTATGAGCTAGGACTGGTTTTAAATTTGAGCTCTTGCCTTTGCAATAACATTGCAGATCTTAATCTAGAAGTGGCAGGCCTCATCAACAGCCGCTCACTGCCCTTTGGTTCAAATTCCGGTTTTTTTTCACACAGTGACGCAGCCCCTTGCTGCCCCCTCCAGTCGGCCATCCCTGCCCTTGCGCTCTTCTGAGGCTCTCTTGGTCCTTGGCAGGGCTACCTCATCTCCTTGCAGAACTCTTAGCTCGGGGTCTTGCTCATTCTGTCCCCTCTCCCTGGCACATCCTTTCCCTCCGCAGCTGGCCCTGTTCCCTCATCCTTAAGCCTTCTGGGACTGGCCCTGCAGCACCCCCCACAGGTGTGAGGTCCTGTTAGCGGATCCATTTCTCTCCCGAGGCTCCTCGACAGCAGGGGTCTCCGCGCCTGGCCCGCAGCAGGTGCTCAGTGAATACTGGAGGACTAGTGGCATCCAGTGCCACCCCTGCCCACGTGGAAATTGGGTTGAGCCGCAAGCCCCTTCCTCCCGCCCTCCTCCAGCTTTCCCCACCCCGCTCGGTGCCCTGTTCTGGGCACTGTTTCCCTGACTCAGACCTTCCCTGTCTAGCTTTGCTTTCCTCCCCCAGCAGGAGCGCTCAGACACTCTGCCCTCCCCACCCGCCAGTTCCTTTCTCCCGTGCAAGCCCCTTGTTTACTGGATCTTTTTCTTGCCCCACTCAGCTGTATCTGATCCCTTCCACTGCCTTTGCCCTCCCCCACCCAGGACCGAGCCTTCCTCCTCTCCATTTGCCCTAGACCTTCTCCCTGGTCCCACAGGGAACCCATCTCCTGGCCACCGAAGGCAGTAGGCACAGCTCAGGAAGTGGTACAGAGCACAAGCAAGGGCTAAGCCACTCCCTTCCTCTACTCAGCTTTCTTTTCCTCTTTGGTTTTAAAAAAAAAATCATACTCAAAATCCCAGCCAGAATCTCAACTCCAAGGGATGTGAGCAAAGTGAGCACATAAATAAAAAAAAAAAATGTACATGGGTACACTGACAACACCAAAAACAGAAATAATCCTCTGCAGTCGACTGAATAATGGGCCCCAAAGATGCCCACATCCTTATCCCGGAAACTGTGACCATGTTGTGTTACACAGCTGGGGGGAACTAAGGTTTTCCGACCAGCTGAACTTGAGGGCAGCTGTGTACCCAGAAAGGCCCTTAAAAGTGGAAGAGGAAGCAGAAGAGCCAGTCGTTGACATTGACAGTGGAAAGGGACCCAAGCCACAGAATGTGGGCAGCCTCTAGACACTGGAAGAGGCCAGGACACAGTATCCCCTGGGGCCTCCAGAGGGAACCAGCTCTGCCGATACCTCAGTCTTAGCCCAGTTTCGCTTATTCCGGGCTTCCAGCCTCTAGAAGGAAGATATGATAAATCTGTACCATTTAAAGCCACTGGGTTTGTGTTAATTTGTCACAGCAGCTGTAGGAAACTAATTCAGCCTTACACGGAGTTTAGATTTCACACTGGAGGCAATGGGAAGCTGTCCGTGAAGGCTAAGTCTGAGAACTATGACATTTTCAGGAAGACACCACTGTGCAGGGACTTGATGGTCAGGGAACGGGTGGAAGGAGGCAGGGGGACGCTGGTGACAGCTGCTCGGATGGTCGCAGGGTGTGGAGATGGAGAAATGTGTCAGGAGTAAGACAGACAGGACACCCCACTGACTGGACCTGGGTGTCAAGGATGATCCCCACCTCTCCAGTCCTTTCCCAGGAGTGACTGAGCTTTGACCAGTGCCACAGTTCGGGGTGAGGACAGAGGAGAAAAGGCAAGGTGAGCCAGGAGCCTGTGTTCTCTAGGAAGGGGTTTCTAATGGTCTAAGCAGTCAGATGTAGCATAGATGTGACAAGCAAGTCAAATGCCATTCAGAGAGCTCACCTCGTGGAAGAATTTTGTAAACTGTAAATGTTAGAGTTGAGCGAGAGTGAAGTTTGGGAATGTTTTTTGGCTTGGCCATGTGAGTAGGTTGCTTCGACTACATTTTAGGTGGAGGGAGCTGGGCTGAGGTGGGGGGCGGTGTATCGGTATCTATTGCTGCATAACAAATTATCCCACAATTTAGCAGCTAAAAACAACAATGAACATTTATTATCTCAGGGACCCAGGAGAGTCTTAGCTAAATGGTTCTGGTCCCAGGTGCCTTGTGAGGTTGCAGTCAAGGTGTCCATTGGGGCCGCAGACACCTGAAGGCTGGACCTGAGCCGGAGGAGCTGCTTCCAGGGTGCACGTGGCTGGCAAGTTCACGCTCGCTATTGGCAGGGTCTCACCCCAGGCTGCTTGAGTGTTCTCCCGATGTGGCAACTGGCCTGCCCAGAGTGAGCTGTACAAGAGAAGGCATGACACTGTTTTTATGACTTCGCCTGGGAAGTGACACGCCATCATTTCCTCAACATCTTACTCCAATTGAGAAGGAACTCCGTAGCGGCCTGCTTACCACTGGGGACAGCAGCGTGGGGCCTAGTACCCAGTTTCTCCAAATCTCTGACTGGACAAGCCACAAAGCCTCCGATTCTAACTGAAAAATGAATGGGCTGAGTTGCGATGTTTTGCAAGTCCCTTTGAGCCCTGAGATAAGTAAGACCTACTAACATTATATAGGGCTTACGGTATGCTTGGCGCTCGTTTTTTAAGAAAAAGATAAGGAGCCCTCCATTTTTGGTCACAGCTTTATTGAAATATAGTTCACATACCATACAATCCTCCATTTAAGGTACAATTCAGTGGTTTGTAATATAGTCACAAGGCTGTGCAGCCGTCACTGCAGTCAATTGTATTGTATTTTCATCTCCCGTACCTTCAGCTATCACTCTTCAGACTCTCCCAGACCCCCAGCCCTAAGCGACTACTCATCTGTTGTCTTCATATATATTTGCCTATTCTCGACATTTCATATAAACGGACTCGTACAATATGTGATTTTTTTGTGTGTGCGCGACAGGCTTCTTTCACTTAGCATGATGTTTTTAGAGTTTGTCCCACGTTGTCATTCCTTTTTATGGCTGAATAAAGTCTCAGTGTATGGATGCATCACATCTTGTTTATCCATGCATCATCAGACGTTTGGGTTTTCCCACCTTTCGGCTATTGTGAGTAATGCAGCTGGAAACATTTGTGTGCAAGTTTTTGGCGTGGGCATACGTTTTCCTTTCTCGTGGGTATACAGCTGGGAGTGGAATTGCTGGGTCATGTGGGAACTCTACGTTTAACTATTTGAGGGAATGCTGGACTGTTTTCTGAAGGGGCTATACCATTTTTCATTCCCACCACCAAAGCATGACGGTTTTGATTTCTCCACATCCTCACAAACACTTTCTGTTACATAACTTTCTGATTATAGTCATCGTAGTTTGTGTGAAGTGGTATGTCATGGTGGTTTTGATTTGCATTTCTCCGGTGACTAAAGATGTTGAGCAACTTCTCGCGTGCTCTTGGGCCATTTGTATATCTTCTTTGGAAGCATGTCTATTCAAGTCCTTTAACCGCCTTTCAATTTAGTTGTCATTTTCATATTGAGTTATGAGAGTTCTCTATGTATTCTATTTTTTTTTTTTTTAAGATTTTTTTAAAGATTTTATTTATTTATTCATTTATCCCCCCCTTGCTGCTTGTGCTCCCTGTGTCCATTTGCTGTGCGTTCTTTTTCTGTGTCTGCTTGTCTCCCTTTGTTGTGTCATGTTGCTGCGCCAGCTCACTGTGCTGCGTGGCACCACACAGGGGCTGGCTTGCCTTCACCAGGAGGCCCCAGGAAACAGTTTATGTACTCTTTATTGTATTGCTTTTGCTTTAAGAATCCATCACCAAATCCAAGGTCACAAGGATTTACCCCTATGTTTTCTTCTAGGAGTTCTGTTGTTTTAGCTCTTATGTTTAGGTGTTAGGTCCTAAATGTAATTTTTGTATATGGTGTAAGATACGAATCCAAGTCCATTCTTTTGCACGTGTATGTCCAGTTGTGACAGTCCCATTTGATGAAAAGACTCTTCTTTTCACATTGGATGGTCTTAGGACCCTGTGGAAAATCACTGGGCTTTATTTCTGCCCTCTCACTTCTATTCCATTGTTCTCTTAAGTCTGTCCTTATGCTGATACTTTGTGGTCTTGAGTACTGTTTTCCATAGTAAGTTTTGAAATCGAGACGTGTGCGACCCCCAGGTTCACTGTTCCTTTTCAAGATTGTTTTGGCCCTTCTAGGTCCCTTGGCTCCATGTGAATTTTGGGATTAGCATGTCGATTTCTACAAAGAAGCCTGCTGGGATTCTGACAGGGACTGTGTTCAATCTGTAGGTTGATTTGGGGGGCACCTTGTCTTAAGCCCTTTGGGTATAGTTCAGTCTTCACAACAACCCTGTGAGGTAAGTCCTACTTTTATCCTTGCTGCACAGCTGAGGAAAGTTAAGGAACTAGAGTTATAGCCGGCAAATGGCCGAGCCAGGATTTGAACAGCTGTGCTGAGCCGCTTATCTAGGGTGACTGGTTTTCTTGGGTGCGCTTTCCCTGAGGGGTGGCTTCTGTGGCCCTCTCCCACGGGCATGGGCCGAGTCTCTGGCAGAGCCTGCAGCTGCCCCACGCCCCTGTGTTTCAGGCAGCCGGTGAAGATCGTATACCCCTCCAAGGACCCCACCAAGCCGAAAGGGGGCTCAAAGGTGGCTGTGAATGAGGAGGCGGAGGCTCTGATTATCAGGTCCCCCCAGAAGGAGCGGGACCCGTCCCTGTTCAAGGTGTTGTACAAGACCTTCGGGCCCTACTTCCTCATGAGCTTCTTGTTTAAGGCACTCCACGACCTGATGATGTTCGCCGGCCCGGAGCTCCTAAAGTAAGACTTCTTCCCCCTCAGCCGGGTTTGCCCTCTCCTGCGGTAGGGTGTTTGCGTACTGATGCCAGCTTTCCGTGAGGTCAGAGGTCCTCACCCGCTCTGCTTCATGCTTTCCTTATTCCCATCTTAATTAAGCCACTGGTTACAAGTAACAGAAACCCACCAGGCCACCTGCAGCAACAGTGAGTTGGAAAGAGAATGGTCTGGGGAAACTTAGAGCAAGGAAATGCACCAGATCACATGAAAAACTGCAACAGGAAACTGGAAAGTCAGAAATGAGGCCGCCCCCTCTCTGGCTCTGTGGGGCCATATGTTCATTCCCTTCCTTCCTCACTTCCGTCCCCTTGGGGTCCTAGGACCCTGCTGGTGATGAGGCAGAGCAAGAGGCCTGAGGTAGCAATGCTCCGTTGTGAGCTCTCGGGGGCCCCCCCGCACAGTCGAGTCACCTCTCTGAGCTGGCTTTTCCATCTCTCGTGTGTAAGTCATAACGCCCACCTCCCCTGGCTCAGGAGGACACGGCAATGCTCACACGGTACTGAAGGCCTTTCCCCTGCCTGTGTCACTGTCAGGTCATCTGTGCTCCATCCCTGCTCTGTTGCAGGTTGCTCATCAACTTCGTGAACGACAAGCAAGCCCCGAGCTGGCAGGGCTACTTCTACACGGCGCTCCTGTTCATCAGCGCCTGCCTGCAGACCCTCGTGCTGCACCAGTACTTCCACATCTGCTTCGTCAGTGGCATGCGGATCAAGAGCGCCGTCATCGGGGCCGTCTACCGGAAGGTGGGGGAGGCCAGGTCTGCGTGGCAAGGCTTGGTCACTTGGGAACCAGGGGGTGGGTGTCAGCACCCTGCTCCTCGAGCAGTGAGTATGGGTGACCTGGATGACGGCGGAGGGCAAGGCGAGCCGGGCATTGCACCACAGCAAAGCCAGTTTCCAGGGTCCTTGTGCAGGGCGTCCCAGAGCCACCATGGGTGATCAGGTCCCTTAGATGGCTTGGTGGACCTTGATTTTGGGGAAATCCACGTTCCGGTCCTTGCCCTGCTATTAACACTTCGTGTTGGAGCTTGTTCTCCTTCTCGGTTTAAGCCGAGCAGGGGGTACATTCCCTGGGTGGCAGAGGCCCCAGCAGGCACTGGTGCACATCCAGCATCAGCTGGAGGGGAGCTTAAAAGCTTCCTATGCCCAGGCCGTGCTCCAGACCAGCAGAGTTGGAATCTGAGGATGGGACCCCAGGCATCAGCAGGTTACAACCTTCCCCAGGTAGTGCCACATTTGAGAGCCACTGGCTACTGGCACCCAGTGGGTGGAGCCCAGGTGGGCTGCTCAACCTCCGGCAATGCCTAGGACAGCCCCCCACCCCCAGCAAAGAATGATCCCGCCCCAGAAGGCTGTAGTGCCGGGTTTGAGAAACCCTGACCTTAAGCTCTGCTGTTTCCTGGTGGTCTGGGGACTAGCAGCATTTGGATAACCTGGGAACCTGTTAGAAATGCAGACGCTCAGGCCCCCACCACACCTGCTGGAGCAAAACCAGATGCCGTGTGTAGACATAGGTGTGCAGAACCCTGGTGTAGACGACTTCTTTTTTTTTTTTTTTTTTTTATTTACCAGGAGGTACCGGGAACCCAACCCCGGTCTCTCCATATGGTAGACGGATGTCGAACCTCTTGAGCCACATCCGTTTCCCTGTAGACGACTTCTAAGACCCCTTCCACATTGAGGAGCTCGCGCTGGGGAGGCAGTGAGGGTGGTCGCTGAGAACCAGGGGAAGGAGTGAAGCCCCGAGGGAGGCTTCCAGGTGCAGAGCCTGCCCCGCTCACCCTCTCCTCCTCTGTCCCACAGGCCCTGGTGATCACCAATTCCGCCAGAAAGTCCTCCACGGTTGGGGAGATCGTCAACCTCATGTCTGTGGACGCCCAGAGGTTCATGGACTTGGCCACGTACATTAACATGATCTGGTCCGCTCCTCTGCAAGTCATCCTTGCCCTCTACCTCCTGTGGCTGGTGGGTGTCCCCGTCGTGTGCAGGGGGGCGGGCGAGGGACTGGGTGTTGATGATAAGAGCATCTGTCACCCACTGCATTTCTTGTCATCATTCACATTTTATTTTCTGGCCTGTTAGCAAATTCCTGGACACTTTCTCCCTTCCCCAGGTTGTCTGGTTCATGTCTTTGGTGGCATGGGGTGTCTTTGCCTTTGTCTTTTCTTGGCAGTACATGTCATTATCAACCCTGTGACATATGCCAAGCTCTGGCCAATCACATTTTATTCGCTAGTCCCTAATTTTGTCGGTCAAGAGCCTCTCAGTTGCAAGGGATAGAAATCCAACTTAAAATAGCCCAAGAAAATAAAGGGAATTTCTAGGGTGCAAGTAACTGAGAAGTCCAGAGGGACTGGCTTCAGGCATGGATGGATCCAGGAGTTGAAGCAATATTGGAAAAACTCCGCCTCTCTCTTTCCCCATCTCTTGGCCCTGTTTCCCTCTTGAGTTTGCTGCATTTTCAGAGGGATTGCCCCAGCTGGCTTACATAGATTTGGGCTTATAACTCACAGATAGGAGCGCCAGAGAAAAGAGCATGTCTCATCTCTCTTTGCCTCAACTGGAGTCCCAGGGAGGACTCTGCTTGGCCTGGCCCATTCCAGCTCACATCCCTGAACCAGGAGGCAGCGTCCTCTGATTAGCCAGTCTGGGTCCCATGCTTCCTCCCATTAGGGAAGAAAGAGGTGGAGGTGTGATTGACAGCACCCCCGCCCCCGGAGAGAGGAGCTGTTCCCAAAAGAAAAAACTGCTGCCCGTAGATGCTCAGGACATTGCACACACCTTCCCACCTCTGAGCCTTTGCATATGCCTTTCCTTCCACCAGGAATTCCCTCCCTCCTCCACCCACCCCCACTGCTAAAGTCCCACCCCCATCCTTCCAGGCCTGTGACTAATGCTACTTGCACTGTGTTTTTCCCTCTCAGGTGGACTTCCTCCCTTTTTGGAATCCCAGTAACTTTAGTGTGGGAGCTCTTCTGGTTTTACCATTCAAAATTGTCCTCTGCATGCTCGGTGTACCTCCCTCCTAGCCTGTTACTGTGTCAGCTCCCTGGGGGCAGACCACGTCTTCCTGCTTTTTGCATCCTCCATGAGTGCAGGACCAGCAGCAGGGCTTGGTGCATATTAGGTACACAACCAATTAGCTGCTGATTTGACTATAGTTTATATTTTTAGTGTAGTTATAGAGCAGAAGGTGAATAATTGCGAAGCGTGTTTAATAATGAAGCTTAGGGAAAAAAAATACCAGAATTAAAATGTTGAAATAAGTATCTTTTTAAGCAGACATTTTGGGATATCCACCTCCTCAGAAGGTATTGCCAAGGTTAAAAAGATTTTTGGAACCCTTTTAGATTGCCTGCAAGGTTGGTTTATGGACTGTTAAGAAAATTGATTAACACCTTGTTTCAGACTGGGGTTGCTCAACCTCAGCACTCTCGACATTTTGGGCTGGATAATTCTTTGCTGCGGTGTCTATTCTGAGCACTCTAAGATGTTTAGCAGCGTCCTTGGCCTCTACCTGCTAGGTGTCAGGAGCGTCCCCCCAGTTTGGTGGTCAAAAATGTCTCCAGACGTTGCCAAATGTCCCTGGTGTGTGGGCAGATTCACCCCACCCCTGGTTGTAGAACCTCTGCTTTAGTCTACAAATAGGATTTCTCTGCTTGTCCATCAGAAACACATATATGGTTTAGGACAGGGGGTGAGAGTATGGGCCCTGGAGGCAGACTGCCTGGCCTGGCATCCTACCTCTTCCATTTGCCGGCTCTGTGACCCAGGACAAGTCACTGCATGTCTCTAGACTTCAGTTTTCTCATCTGTAAGTCGATGATGATGATAGTACCTCTCGGCATAGGGCTGAATTCAATTCAATCTAACGGGCCACCCTATTGATCAAGTGAGCTCATGCAGGTCCTGCTCAGAGCGGTACTGCCGGGTAGATGCGCTCGGTCTGTTCCAGCTGCTCCTCTTATTTGCCATCAGAACTGGTTATCATTTGCTCTGGTTGTTTGTAGCAACCTCATTCATCCCCAAGGAGGAGAGAGCAGCCGCACCATTTTTCTGGAATTACGAGTGCAGCCCTGTGTTTCACTGCTTGGAAGGGACTAACACGCCTCTGGAAATCTTTCCAGAATGCCTAAGGGAGTAAGAAGGGGTGGGGAAAGAATCGCATTATCTTGAAGTTCCATCTGTATGTTTCAACTAAATGAATGTGTGCTGGGCTCACTTTTACCTGCCAGTGGGATAAGAGAATAAGGCCACACTTTTATCTACAAACCCCTAAATCTAATCGTTTTTCTCAAATCATTTGGCCACAAAAACCTGATGTGAGGCTATCTGTAATCTTGATTTTCCCTCTCTACGTGGGTACGTTGCTGGTTTGCTGCTGGAAAACTCAGTGCATTTGACTCTGGGTGCTGTTCTGGACCCGGCCAGGGTTGTAATGCAGTGTAGGGCATCTGCAGCTGTGCCAGGGGGTCCCCAGGACCACCCCCCGTTTGGTGATTCACTAGGAGGGCTCACAGGGCTTAGCCTCTGGTTTTATTCATGGCTCTGATTTATTACGGCGAAAGGATACACGGGAAAATCAGCAGAGGGCAAAGGCACAGGGTGAAGTCTGGGGGAGACCAGGCGCTAGCTTCTGAGGTTCTCTTCCAGTGGAGTCCCGCCGAACGCGCTCCGTTCCCTCAGCAGCGAGTTATGACAGCGCGTGTGACATGTTGCCGACCAGGGAAGCCCATTAGAGACCCAGCGCCCAGGACTCTTACTGGGGGCTGGTCACGGGGCCAGCCTCTTGTCTTCCCATACCTAAGTTCCAGACTCGAAGAAGGAGCGCAGGTGTCAGCCCCACGCGTATCGTTTGTACAGTTGAGGCGCAGTGAGCCACTCTTAGTAGTTCTGTCAGTGCTGGGAACTTTCCTGAAATCTGAGTTCTGGACGCCACCAAGGTCCGACCTGTAAGTGGGTCTTTCCCAGGCTAAGCCGTCGGGCCTGCTGTGTTCACTTTGTTCTGCACACACCTTACTTCCTTTCTGAAATACTAAAGTTCTTATTTGAAAAACTCCTCTGGCCCCAGGGGTTTTGGAGAAGGGATTGTGGACCCACTGCTTCTTAAGGGGTTGGGAGGACCCAGACAGATGCTTGGGAATAAATTTGCAAACTCTCACCGCCCTGCTCCTGGGTTGAAGTCGTCGTAACTGGCCTGAATTTCTGTGGCAGAGCTGGCGTGGGGCAGATCCGCTGGGTTCTGCCCTGGCTCGCGTGTGACGAAGCATCTCCTCTCCTCATTCAGAACCTGGGCCCTTCCATCCTCGCCGGCGTGGCTGTGATGATCCTCATGGTTCCCCTGAACGCCGTGATGGCGATGAAGACCAAGACCTACCAGGTGGGCCGCCTGTCCCCACAGGGCCGCGGGCCCTTCCACGCTGGTTACAGCGGAGCTCATCCTGCTGGAGCCCTCAGCCTTTCGCCCCCGCGTTGGTGTCACCTGAGGGAGCTTTAACAAGAGACTCTGGGTCCCTTTGTGTGGGTGGGGCCTGGGCATCGGGCCTCTCGTGAGCCTCCCGCGTGGCGCTATGGGGCAGCAAGGGCGAGCGCTCCTAAGTCAGACCCAGCGAGCGCTACCCCGATGCCCGGGAGCCCCCGATAGAATCCTCATTTCCCATTGAATTTATTCATTTATGTGTTGTCTGTGTTTTCAAGAATTGAGTAGAAATTACTCTGTGCTTTTCCCCTACTAATCTCTTATCTTACACTAGGCCATAGAGCGAATTCTTTCTCATTATAAAAAAGTTCAAATAATAAAAAACATACAACTTAAAAGGGGATGTCCCCTTCCCTGTCCTGTCAGCCACAGTGAACAAGTTGAGGCGGATCCTTGTAGAACTTTCTGTGTAGTTATGTACAGGTCTGATGAGCTGCGTAGTTTGATTTGGTGTGCATGTACGTGCTTTGTGGTATTGTCACACTATATATTCTTTACACCAACGGGCCTGTTTGGCAGCACAGTTTTGTCATTTTACGCCCTGTCTAGGGACTTTTCTGTGTCATGCCATAGAGTCTGACTTCATTCTCTTGAATCGCTGCCTAATGGCCCATGTCAGAGTTGGGCCACAGTTTATATCGCCCCTGTTGATGGATACTTGTGATGTGCCTGCGGAATTTCAAAGGCGAGCACTTGGCCTCATTGATGGTGCTATCCAGGAGGTGAATTCCAGACTTGGGCCTGTTGGAATGAGGTGCGGGTGGGGGGCAGACAGGAAGGGGCTTGGGGCCGTGCCGCTGTCGTCCTCCTGATGTGCAGGCTCCAGGGGGCGGCTCGCCTGAGATGGCCGCGTTTGTTGGCCTCGGCTTTATGTGGCTTCAAGTTTCCGCATCTGTGACCTAGCGATGACCCAGCGACAGGGATGTTGTGCCCGTTCACTGAATGCGTGCAAAACCCTTAGAAGAGTGCCTGGCGTCCGGGGGATGCCAGGTGATGTTACGAATGTTTAACAACCATGTGGCATGGGCTCCCGCCTGACAGAACCAGTGCCAGCTGGCACAGAAAGATCTCAGGATTTTAGCAGTCACCTTCTGGCAAGAAGTCAATAAAGAAAATTAAAAAATGGAGGAGAAAAGGGACAACAATAGCGCCCCCTTTGTTCGGATCAGCAGAGTTGGGGCCCGGCCCCTTCTCCCCTGGATCCCTGACGGGTTTGTCTTTCTCTCTTCCACAATTCTAGATGTAAACAGCGCTCTCTAACTTCCAATTTAACATGAGTCAGAGCAATTTTTTCCCCCTTGATCAAGGACTTCTGTGGAGTGGTTTCAGGGTGAAAAGTCCAGTACCTGGAGCTTCCAGGGCCCGTTTTCCCACCCTCAGGAAGGCCCGTTCGTAATGAATGGTGAGGTTGAGCGTGATGCCCTACGCTCTTGGGGCCAGCACCCCACACAGCCTGCGACTGCTCTGCTCTTTGCAGGTGGCTCACATGAAAAGCAAAGACAACCGGATTAAGCTGATGAACGAAATTCTCAACGGGATCAAAGTGCTGAAGCTTTACGCCTGGGAGCTGGCCTTCCAGGAGAAGGTGTCGGCCATCCGGCAGGAGGAGCTGAAGGTCCTGAAGAAATCCGCCTACCTGGCAGCTGTGGGGACCTTCACCTGGGTCTGCACACCTTTCCTGGTGAGTGAAGCCACGCTTATCCTGGCCCACGTTGTTCTACGTCTTCCTTTGTTGCAGGATTAAATCTCAGCAAGGCCTTCCCCACTACCCTTCTTAAAATTGCCACCCCCACCCTCACTCCTCTTTATTTTATTCACAGCACTGAGCACCTTGCAGCCCAGGGTTACTCAAAGTAGCCAGTTCAGGAACTGCTTGTTAGAGGCTCACTCTGAGATAAAGGAGTTGGTGCCAGAACTTAAACCAGATTCTCTGCTTCCTTTGTTGAGAAAGTCTTGCTACAGAAAAAAAAAGTCAGCTGAGCTGAACAGCAAGCTTGGTGCCAGCTTCTTATCTCCTCGCGGGCTAGACAAACTGTCAATTGGCAAGTGGTCCTCAGATTTTGAGTAGCAATGCCGAGCATACTCTGAAGTGTATTAACTTATTTTGTTTATTGTTGGTGTCTCCCTGCTAGAAAGTCAAGTCCAGGAGGGCAGAGGTTTTTGCCTTTCCTGACCATTGCCAAATCCTCAGTGCCTGCAACAGTGCACAACAAATAATTGTCATTCGTGGTAAAACAATTCAAGCCATACAGAAAGGTATAAAATGAAAAGGACATTCTCTGTCCCTCCTTCCATCCTCTAGTCCCACTCCTTCAAAATGACAATCTTAGTATGTTTTTTGGGGGAAAAAAAGTGTATGCATATAGGTGTTTTAAAGTATATTTTAATATATTCAAATGGAGTCATACTATCCATCGTGTTCTATCCCTTTTTTTTTGTACTTAATAACATACCTGCTCTGGGCTCATGTGTTCAGATCCGCTCCTTTCATTTTAATGACTCCTGCTTGTTCAATGCATGGAGGTTTCCTTAATCTATCTCCCACTGCCAGCTGTAGGGGTTGGTTCCTGTTCTTTGCTATTGTGAAGGATGTGCTTCGTGGAACCTTCCGATACACGTGTTTGGGGCACTTAAATGGGCCTGTTCCTAGGCTGGCCAGCTTTGAAAAGTTCAAAGGCAGTGGTCGTTTTCCGAAGCTGACCCCAAACCACCTATAGACTGTGGAAACCCCCAAAGCCCAGTTGATAACAGTTGGGAATGGATACAGGTGACTTGAGGTCATGCCCTGTGTTTGTTTTGCCTTTTTATCTTTGCATTATTAACTGTATCCTTTTTTTAATGTGCCAATAACAACTATTACGTCTTATTTACGTTGGCAACTGTATGTTCTCAGGGGAAGTTTTTATGAACTAAGATCACACATTTTCATAAAGATGAACCTTTTCTACGAGACTGCTCTCCACTTCATCCCAGCTGAGGTGCACGCGGAGGTTTGTGTTAGGCTTGGCTTAAAGTCAAAGCGGTTCTCAGCCGGGCATCACAATCACCCTGGGGGCTTGTGAAAACACAGCTTGCTGGGCCCCACCCAGAATTCCCTATTTGGTAAGGGGGTGGGGTGGGGAGGGCTGGGAATCGCTGTCCTCACGCCCTCCCATGTGCTGCTCATCCATGCTTTAAAGACCACCAGGGTAGCTCCTCTACTCAAAGCGTGCCTGGCAGGAGCTACGTGGTCACCACTGGGGACCCTGCTAGAAACGCAGACTCTCAGGCCTCACACCAGACCAAAAGAATCAGAATCTGCATTTTAGCCAGCTCCCCAGATGCTTCACGTGCACGGTAGAGTTTGAGAAACACTAGCCAGAGGAGGGGCCTGCAGACGTTTCTGTAAATAGTAAACACTGGAGGCTTTTTGGGCCATCTGGGCTCCACTCTGCCACCCTGGTGCGGAAGCAGCCAACAGTAACCCGGAAGTGAATGGGTGTGGCTGTGTTCCCAGAAACATTTGACTTTCACGTAATTTTCATAGGTCATAAAATACTATTCTTCTTTAATTTTTCTTCCCAACCATTGAAAAATGTAAACTACATTCTAAGCTCGTGGGGCCGTACATAGGCAAGGACTGGGCCGAATCTGGGCCCCGGGCCCTTGGCCAACCCCCAGCTCAGCGGGATGGGGTGCTGTTGTCAGGGCAGGACGCTGCTGCACTCGGCTGCCAGCTCATGGTGGGACCTTGAGCCAGTCATTTCACTTGCCCGGCTCTGGTTTTTCTCATACAGAAGAGGAGTCCCACTACAGGGATGTCAGTTACGGGCCCTGCCCTCCCATCCCTTGCCACACAATCAGCCGGGTGCTCTTTCCCACCGAGTTATGTTCCAGCCACGCTCTAGGTGACCACTGTCAAATGGCCGGAGCTGGCACAAGAAAGGACATCGCTCTGCTGTTCTGGGACTCCATGTTCCCTCGTATCCTTCCAGCTCACATGCCCTGTCGTTCTGGACTAAAAGATTATACTGTAGCATTCTTTTTTTTTTTTTTTTTTTTTTTTTAAAGATTTTATTTATTTATTAATTTC
>JAKSZT010054368.1:12740149-12802952 GCA_026826555.1 Tolypeutes matacus
TTTTTTTTTTTTTTTTTTTTTTAAAGATTTTATTTATTTATTCATTTCTACCCCCCTTGCTGCTTGTGCTCGCTGGGTCAGCTAACCACGCCATGCGGGCGGGCCTGCCCTCACCAGGAGGCCCCGGGAACCGAACCTGGGGCCTCCCATATGGTAAACGGGAGCCCCACTGATTGAGCCACAGCCGCTTCCCCTGTAGCATTCTTTTTCATGCTCCAGTCTCCCTGAATTTCCCCAAAGCTGGAAAGAGCATCTTTATTTTTCGAAAGCAAAAGTAAAAAGTAATATAAAACTGGGTGGTAGTTCCATAGAGTGTTTGTTTTATTATATTTTTTTTAACTATTAAATAGTCTCCACGTTAAATCTAACTGCTAAATGTCCTGTTTTGTTTACGTGGTACATTTCATTTTTAAAAATGTGAAGCAGTGCGTTCGTATAGTAAAAGTAATTAAAACTGTACCAGGGAAGCGGATATAGCTCAAGTGGTTGAGCGCCTGCTTCCCATGTACGAGATCCTGGGTTCAATCCCTGGTACCTCCTAAAAAACAAACAAACAAATTGTACCAAACAGTCTCCTGCAGGGATTCCCCACCCCGGCACTACTGACACTTGGGGCCAGGCCATTCTGTGTCGTGGGCCTGTCCTGTGCATTGTAGGGAGTTTAGCAGCATCCCAGCCTCTGCCCACTAGGCCCCAAGTAGCACCCCTGCCCCTAGTGTGACAACTAAAAATGTCTCCAGATGTTGTCACATGTCCCCTTAGGGGTTTTAAAATCTTCCCCAATTGAGAGTTACTGGAGTACAGTGAAAGGCACAGCTCCTTTCCAAGTTCTGGCCTCTTAGCTTCCCTCCGCATACCAGTTTCTTTTGTGTATTTCCAAAGAGAGAGTCTATGTATAACCCAGCATTGCTGTGACTATATGTAATAAACGTCATTATGCTTCTGTAGCTCTTATTTTCTTTTACATAAATAATGGCATATCATATAGAAACAAGTGTGCATTGAATGGCTTTCTTTTCCAGGAAAACATGCACAGCCAAAGGGGGTAGGTGACAAGGCTTAGTTTGCGAGTTGTGTCACACTTAGGACAGGGAGGCAAACCTTCCCGTAGCCCTTTGCTCTGCACACTAGAGCCTTTGATGAAAACTACAGTTTGCACATGGCCACCTAGACATGCTGGCCCTTCATTGATCATTTCCTGCCCTGGTTTCCATTAGAAAGCCATGGCAAAATTGCCGTAGAGTGAGACAGGCTTACTTAGTTTCAGGGTAGGTGGGAAGGGCAGGGGGCAATAGGCTTCCAGAGACAGTTTGTTGAGCTGTTTGGCATGAAACAGATGAACCTGTGTGTCAGTCAGAGACCTTGACCCTGGCCGAGACACCCAACCCTCTGACTACATTAGGATAAAATATGTGGTCTTTGGATCCCTTGGAAGGTGTTTGCCTGATTTTTCCACTGGTGAATTCCAGAGCTTCAAGGATGATGAGGTGTTTACCCAGGGATAGGTGTGATGGAAGGCAGAGGCCTGGAGGGGTCAGACAAGAATGGGGTGCCATCCAGCGGGACTGATGGGGTGTTTTTCTGAAATACAGAGCCTGGCATTTATCAAGTTCACTTAATGCTCTTTCCAAAAATAGCATCACCAGGCAGCCGTCAATATTTAGCGTTTTCTACCTTGGAAGATATGCGAGCTGGCCTTCTGCTTACCTTGTGTCTCCCACATGGTTGATAATTATCTGATGACCAGATTGGAAGGTCCATGGGGATATGGATCTTGACATTTCGTGCTTATATCCTTAGAACCTAGGGAACTTGGCAAACTGTGTACACTCAGTAAGTGTATGTGGAAGGAATGACTAAGTGAAGAACAAAAAATTCAAATAAACTGTATCTGCCGGGAACTGTCTTGCAAGTGACAGAAATCTAACTCAAATTGGCTAGAGTACAAAAAGAAATGGGGATTTTTGAGTCACAAACTGAAAAGTCTAGGAAGGCCCTGGTTTTAAGCATGGCTGGGGTTTCAGGCATGGCTGGATCTAGTTGATACGAAGCTTACGTTGGAAATCACTCCCTCTGCCTTTCAACTCTGCTTTCTCCGAGGTGGTTTCTTTGTCAGACAGGGGCTCATCGTGTGATGGCAAGGTGACTGCCAGCAGTTCCAGGCTTTCTTCTTGTCACCCCAGAAACCCCTGTTGGCAGAGAGGCCCCCCCTCCCCTGGGAGTTCCTGCAAAGGTGTGAGATTGAGGGAGGGAACACCATTGGTTGTGGTTGGTCATATGCTTGTCCCTGAACCAGGGAGATGAGATGCTTGGATTGGCCTGGCCTGGGTCACATGGCTTCTGTTGGAGCTTGGGGGTGATGGAGGGGACAGCTGTGGCTGAAACCCACAGACCAAGATTGGGGAGGTTGAGTTACCCCAAGGAAAATTGGGGTATTGTTACCAGAAACAGGGGAATGGATAATGGATAGATGTTGAGCAGGCAGAAATAACAGATGTCCACACAGAGAAGTAGGGTTTTGGGGGGGAGTGGGTTGGAGTAGATGGCCCAATTGTTTATCACCACGTTTCTCAATGGAGGCATTAATAGCACTTTGAGTAGGATAGTTGTCCTTGATTTCGTACAAAGGACTTCTTGTATCCTTGGCCCTCATTGGTTACAAGTTGTGGCAACCCCTAGACCTCCCCCCCACCTGTAGCCTCAGTCTCTATGATAATCCCAAACACTTCCACACATTCCCAAACACCCTCTGCTAGATAACTGTGTTTCCCACCAGACCATGAGTCTCAAAATTGTGAGACTGTCTTGCTCCCCAGCATGCAGGGCCTGGCACACAGTAGGTGCTCAGTTAATGGCTATGGATCTTACCAGGGGCACTATATGTGTGACCCTTGCTGCCAGCAGCCCCCTCTTTGATTGGGCCTCTGGTCACCAGGGGACTGGTATGATCTGGGGGTAAGAGGCTGTTTTAGTTTGCTAAAAGCTGCTGAGAGTAATGTTCCATAAATGGGTTGGCTTTTATAATGGGGATTTATTAGGTTAAAAACTTACAGTTCTGAAGCTGAAAATGTCAAGATGAAGACATCATCAGAGATGCTATCTCACCAGAGGTCGGCTGCTGGCGATCCTGGACTCCTGCTACATGGCAAGGCACATGGAGGCATCTCCTTCTCTTCCGAGTCTCGTTGCTTCAACTTCTGGCTGTTGTGTCTGTGGCTTCCTCTCTCCTGGGTTCCTCTCTGAGCTCCTGGGTTCCTTCTGTCCGTCTCTGTGGTTTTTTCTGTGTGTGTCTCTGCTTTCAGTCTTCCATTTATAAAGGACTCCAGCAAGAGGACCAAGAACCACCCTGGCCCATGCCCCACTGAAGCAATTCAGTCAAAGGCCCTCCCCCCACCCCCAACTGAATCCAGTCCAATCAAAGGGTCCCACACCCACAGGAATGAATTAGACCTAAGGACACAATTTTCTGGGATCCACCGAGCTTCAAACTGTCACAGAGGTCTAGGACTTCATTTTATCCACTGCTTTAGGGACACCTCTCAGTGTGTGATCTCCTGCCCTTCGGCAGATCCATCCATTCATCTGTCCATCCACCCATCCAACAACCCTTCACTAAGTGCCTCCCATGATCCAGATACTGTTCTAGGCATGGAAAATAGTGCAATGACCACGGTCAACAAAAATCCCCGCCCTTGTGGAACATTCATTCTAACTGGGAGAAACAGATAATAATCCACATAATAAATAAATCACATGGGATGTTAAGCCGTCATAAGTGCTGTGGGAAAAAAACAGATCTGGGTAAGAGAGATAGGGAGGGCTTACAGTTTTAAGTAGGATGGTCTGACGCTTTGCTGAGAAGGTGACACTTGAGGAAAGACCTGAAGGAGGTGAGGGAGCAAACCAGGTAGAAACCAGAGAGAGGGAAGGGCAAGTGCAAAGGCCCTGAGGCAGGACTGTGCCTGCCTGGGAGGGGAATCACCACAGAGGCCCGTGGGCTGAAACAGAGTGAGCAAGGGGGCAAGCCGTAGGAGAGGAGGTCAGACAAGTGACAGAGGAGAGATGTCTTCAAGTCAGGTGGGCCCCGGGGTCTGAGTCTAGGCCTTGGCTTCTACACCAAGTAAAATAGGCTGTCTTTGAAGAGGGGTTTTTTTTTTTTTTTTTTTTTTTTTAATTATTTTTATGGAGATATAATTCACCATTTTAAAGTGTACAATTCAGTGGTTTCTAGTATATTCACAAGGTTTTATACAAGCATCACCACTATCTGATTTCATAACATTTTCATCACCCAAAAGGAACCTCCACATCCATGAGCTGTCACTCCACATTCTTTCCTTCCCATGGCCCCTGGAAACCACTAAGCTATTTTCTGTCTATGGATTTGCCTGTTGTGGACATTTCATACATGACCACAAAATAAGTGGCTTTTTATGCCTGGCGGCTCTTAGCACAAGGCTTTCAAGGTTCGTCCATTTTGTAGTTATTCCTTTTTATAGCTGAATGCTAGTCCATGGCGTGGATATACTTTGAGTAAAGAATGTCTTTGGATAAGAAGGTCAGTGCGTCATTACTGCTTGGATGAGGAAAGCCACTATCTGTGGCTATCCTGGGACCATTCATCAGGGGCTTTTTGAGGGCCCTGCCTCCCTCCTGGCCTCGGAGCCTGCAAAGTGTCTCTGCCTTGCCCCAGAGTCACCTTGCTTGTTGGTGTTGGAGTGGAACAGGAGCCAGCTTTTCTTCCCAGTCCCTTGCTCTTGGGCCCAGGTCCACAGATTCTTGGGAAGAACACACCACGGAGTTTGGACTGAGTCCTGGGACAAGAAATAGACGCAGCTAAGCATACTGGGTCTTGCCGTGCCCCAGGGGCTGCGCCGCCGGCTGCACGGAAGCAGCCACGTTTCACATTCAGCCACCCTGGGAAAGTGTGTCTCACGATCCCCGTTTAATCATGGAAAAGCCGAGGTTTGCTCAGAGAGGTGAAGAGACACGTCTGGGGCCACATGGCTGATGGGCAGCGGAGCTTACTATTTTAATTTTTTAAGCCGTGCCACCTCCTAGTACAAAGAAAGAAATGACGCAGCTGAGACCCTGAAAACCCGCTGGGTCAGGGACACACCAGAGGCAGGGCTCAAATGCCTGGACTTCTCAACAGTCCACCCTGAACTTGAAAAAACAGGGATGAAGGCAGTTTATTTCCCCCAGGGAAAACCCAAAGTGGATCTGGGAGCATGGGGCTGAATGTCCGTTTGCCAGTCGTCGTGCTCTTGTGTCCCGGGTGCTCTGGTGGGGTACTGTGATCACCCTGCCCTGGGATACCTGGCACTGCCCTTGTTCCCAGTGGACGAGGGGCCATGAACTCCTGTAGTCCATTTACCTCTATCCTAAGACGCCTGGCCCCGTGGGACCCAGGAGGCCTGGCCTCCTCCTGGAGAGGGAATAGTGGGCTCTGGGTAAGAGGCTGTGGTCTCAAAGCAACCCAAACCCAAGTTCAGGCGGTCTCTTAACTTGATGTGTGAAATGCTGGGAACTGCCACAGGCCTTAACAGAAGCCTCACTTTATGGGGAAGGGAGTGGTCTCCGGAGAACAGTTGACTGTTTTCCTTTGGATCTTTTTTTTTTTTAAGATTTATTTATTAATCCACCCCCCCCCCACACACACACACACACACACTTGTTTTGTGCCCGCTGTCTGCTTTCTGTGTGTTCTTCTGTGTCTGCTTGTCTTTTCTTTAGACGGCACCGGGAACCGATCCTGGGACCTTCCGGAGTGAAAAAAGAGGTACTCAATCTCTTGCAATACCTCAGCTCCCTGGTCTGCTGTGTCTCTTATTGTCTCTCTTCTGTGTCTCTTTTTGTTGCGTCATCTTGCTGTGCCAGCTCTCTGCGCAGGCCAGCACTCCGTGTGGACCAGCTTGCCACTCAGGCCAGCTCACCTTACACCAGGAGGCCCCAGAAATTGAACCCTGGACCTCCTAGATGGTAGATGTGAACCCAGTCACTTGAGCCACATCCATTTCCCTGGTTCTTTTTTAATTGTTCCTTCTCTTGGAGCATAAAACCATATATCATAAGAGTTGGCAGGAACTTTTAACTGCGGCATTAATCCTCTACCTTCACCCCCCATCTGACTGATAAGACGGCTGCAGCACTCACAAGGAGAGGAGGGAACTTGCCCAAGGTCACATTCATTCGTTCACTGTCAGTGTTCTATGAAGACCTTCCATGTGCCAGGGCTTATTGTAGGCACTGAAGACACAGCCGTGCATGAAACAAGGCCCCTGCCTTTGTGGAGTTGACATTTCAGAGTGGGGGACAGGGAACGATAAGCGCTCAGAAGAAAAACCAACCAGGGTAGAAGGAGAGAGAAAGCAGAGCTAGGGTGGACTGTGAGGGTGGAGTGATAGGGCCAGGCCTCTCTGAAGGTCACGAGGGAGTAACCAGGCCACCTTTAGGTGGGAAGGTCGGTTGAGCCGAGGCAACTACAAGGGCAGAGACCGGGTGGGGGGAGGGCTGTGCTTGGCATTGTCGAGTCGTGGTGAGAACACCTTCCCGTGTGCTCTGAGCAGGTCGGCAGGAGAGGCCAGGCCTTTGGGCTCCCAGTCACTCATTTATTCAAGTCATTTTCTGAGTGACTGTCTAGTGAGTGCCTGCTGTGTGCTGGACATTGTCCTAGGCTTTTTGCATTGCAGCCAGCAGCCAGCTGTTGCCCGTTGCATCCCGTGTGGAGACAGTGGGAGTGTAACTGCTCCTAAGATTGTGACACAAATCGGTGCTGCACGTTCTGCTTCCAGGTGGCTCTGTCTACATTTGCCGTCTACGTGACCATTGACAAGAACAACATCCTGGATGCCCAGAAAGCCTTCGTGTCCTTGGCCTTGTTCAATATCCTCCGGTTCCCCCTGAATATTCTCCCCATGGTCATCAGCAGCATTGTGCAGGTACAGGGGGAGGCAAGGGAGTGTTAATAGGGTTAATCCTATTAAGGCGGGGTGGTCTCTGGGCTCAGGGAAACCAAGCAGGAGGGGATGGAATTCCCCTCGGTGCAGCGTCCTCTCTACCACACTTCCCACTGGGAGTTCCCCTCCGTGCAGCGTCCTCTCCACCACGCTTCCCACTGGGCCCAGTGGACTGGACAAAGCCTAGACCAGTAGCTTTCAGACCCCAAAGAAATACTTCTTGACAGGGAACCGACGCTTTTGTATTTGAAACAAGTGTAATGCAGCAAGACTTTCCCTTGCTCTAATTTGTTCCGAACTATTGTATCATCTTCTGTTCTGTTTGGGCTGGCCCCACCTAGCTTTTTTTTTCTTTTCCTATTCTTTTTTCTTGGCTCTAGAGCCACTAAATTGACTCCATGGCCCACTAATAGGCTTTGACCATCATTTGAAAAACCTCAGCCTAGAATCCCTAGAGTCCCTAAAATGTATGCGGGCGACTCCCTCAGGAGAGAAAATTTTCTAGTTTGTCCCACTTTTACACTACTTGGAGTGGATCCTTCCACTTTTTTTTTTCCCTCCACCAGTACTTTTTGCACTCTTCTTCTGAGCCTGGCACATGTTCATTTTGAAAATTCCAATTCCTGCCATGTAGAGGAGTCAGCCTTTAGATTATTACTCCAGTTGTAAATTGTATTAAAAACAAAACAACTTTTTCTTATGAAAAGCGTCCAATGTTCACAGAAGTAGAGAGACTAGTATAATGAACCAGCTCCGTGAGTCCAGCCCACCAGCGGAGTCAGCCCCAGGAACAGTTTGCCACTCGTCTAACGCTTTTTCTATTCCCTCCCTCCCTCCCTTTCTTTGTTGATGAATTTTAAAGCAACCCCAGACCTTGGACATTTCACCCTAAATACTTTGGCATGTGTCTTTTTTTAAATCACAGCATCATTATCATCCCTAACACAATTAACAGTAATTTCTTACAATACCCAATCCACATTAAAATTTTCTGGATCATCTAAAAATGTCTTTACGGTCAGTGTTTTTGAATCAGGATCCATTGCATTTGGCAGTTATATTTCTGAATTTCATCTAGGACAGTCTCCCTGCCCTTCTCTTGAATGCCACTTGTAGCCATTTAAAGGAAAACAAGCAAGAACCAAAAACCTGTTTTACTTTCTGTTGTAAAGTACTTGCTCGTTGTAGAGCATTTGGCACCTTCAGACGTGAAGGAGGATGTGGTCCCCTCCGCACCCAGTGGTAACCACAGAGAGTCAAGCATCAGTGTGTTTTTTAAAAATAACAACACCCTGTAATTGCTTCCCATATAGGCGAGTGTCTCCCTCAAACGCCTCAGGATCTTTCTCTCCCATGAGGAGCTGGAGCCTGACAGCATTGAGCGGCGGCCTGTCAAAGACGGTGTGTGTTGTCCCGCAGCGTTGGCGGGGGGGTGGTGCCCTCTGCCACAGGCCTCCCCCGTGGCCTTTTCTTTTCCTCGACTGCCCTTGGGTTTGGCTCTGCCTAGCAGCTTAGTCACAAGCCTCAGGGAGCTTAGTCTCCACAGAGACAGTGGACAGAAGGGAGAGACAGGCCTCCTAAGGCCTCCTCAGGCCTTGTTGACTGTCTCACAAACCTATCCCAGGAGGGTGAACTTGCACTTGTGCTTTCCTTCTGGGAGGCAGGGCTCAGAGCCCAGGGCCCCAGACCTCGTGTCCATCCTGGGCAGATAGGGTGTCCAGCCTCCTCCACTCCCAGCTGTGTGAACCGGCGGGTCACGTCACGTACCTGGTCCTCAGTTTGCTTATGTGGACAGTGGGGACAGGAGTGCTTTTCTTTGGCAGGGAGTGGTATGAATTCTTATTGGTAGGGTTATTAATTTTGCCACTAACTAATTTATCCTTTCCCAGTTGACTGGGCAGGGATCTTGCTCACAGCTGTGACTCCAGGTACTTAATAGCAAATATTAACAGCCCTGAATGGCAGTGGCCGCTTTTCACTGCTGGGATGCTTGTGCTGTGATGTTCTGTTCTCAGGAGGCAAATGCACTCATTTGCTTCATCCTCCCCACGGGGGAGAGCAGGGCTGTTACCATCCCCATTTTACAGAAGAGGTACTGTCCTCAGGCACTGACCGGAGAGCCAGGAGTCCACCCCTCCCTTCCCTCCTTCCTGCGCTGCCCCCTGAGATTCATGGAACACTGGTGTGAGGGCGCAACACGGGCTGCCCCACTTACTCCTCACACAGCCTTCGAAGGTCCGTTCCCTCACCCTTGACCGTGTTTTACAGACGGGGAAAGTGAGGCCCAGAGAAGTTAAGCAACTTGCCCGTGGGCGCCAGCTAGGAAACGGTGGCTGGGGGATGTGAGCTTACACAGCCTGGCTCCTGAGTGCGGTAGATATTGTCAGAGGAGTGAGCGTGCGTGTCAGTCAGTTACAATGTGTTAGCGGTGCCTGCGCCTCGGAGGCTTTCCAGTATGCCTTCCGTGGTACTAGCTCAGTACCTGATGTGTGGGAGACGCAGATGATGTGGTGGTTACTTCTCTAGCGTGGGCGAGAAATGATCTCTAGTATCACCAGCTCAGAGTCCTAGACGAGGCTTTCTCCACCTCGGCACCACTGACACGTGGGGCCGGAACATTCTCTGTTTTGGGGGCTCCCTGTGCATTGTAGAATGTGGAGCAGCACCCTGGCCTCGATGCCAGTAGTACCCCCTCCCTGGCTGTGACAACGAAAATGTCTCCAGATAGTGCCAGGTGTCTCCTGGGGGACAAAATCACCCCGGTTGAGAACCACTTCCCTGATGGATGCTGGAATCTTCCTCCCAGCATCCCTGGCCTATGGTCATCCAGTTTCTCCTACTGCAAGTACCGAGTCCCCTCCAGGATACAGGAATGATGCCACCTACTCTGGGGTCAGATTTCTCTGCAAGACGCAAGGACTGACTTGAGGTGGCCAGGGGAGGTTTTGCCTGGTTGCTGAAGTTGTTTGCAACTGGCTGCAAGTAAAACCCTGGCCCTCCTGGGGCTGTCTGGGCCTCCCCCGCTCCTTCCTGCCCCAGTGGAGGTCTCCGAGGCATTTTCGCTTTTGGAGGTATTTATCCACGTGCCCCACATGCCAGGCAGGGCGCCCCGTGTGCCAGGCAGGCCGTCCAGGCCACCTGCTGGCAGCCCCCACGGTGCTCTGGAGCTGTCGGCACCAGCGGCTTCTCTTAAATGTCTTAAGCAGCCCTAGCAGGCTCCCCCTCCATTCTGATTTTGGGCACGGAGAGGGAGGAAGGTCAAGTTAACCAGGAACTTCCTTCCACCACAGGTTCTTCTTTCTTTAATGTGGGTGGGAGTTTATTTCTTCATTTGACAGCTTCAGAAAAAGACCCTACCTTACCTCCAGATGGCTTTCAGGTGGCTTATCGTTATAAGACAATGTGTTGTTGTTTAATTTTAAGCAAGGGACTTGAAGTAAAAGGACAAGGAGGGCAGGAAAAGCGAAGGAAGAGGTGCCAGGAGCAGGCATGGCGTGGAGCCAGCCTCGGAGGCTTTGCCTTAGCCACGGCCCTCCCCCATGCCTCGATAGTGCGCTTCCAATTCTGTGTCCTGCATGTATATTTTTTCACGTTTCCTGGGACTGGTGTTTTAGAGGGATCGGCCTGCTGAGATGTGCACAGGGTGGCATGGCTGGGGAGAATAGAGAGTGGAGGCAGGCAGGTGCCTTAGGAGGCTGTCCTGGGGCCCAGGGGTCGAGGGGGGCCCAGCGCCCCGCTCTGAATGTAAGGCAGCTCAGCCGGAAGGAGGGTGTGTTTAGGTGAGGGGGGAGGAGGAGGTTTGCTCCCCGTTGGCCTTGCCCCCATCCTGCCTGAGACAGGGGTGAGGGGGTCCCCCAGCAGCGAGTGGCCCCCGCAGTCTGTCTGCCCCTTTGGGCGTCGAGGTGGCGCAGCCTCCCGTCCTTCACGGCACCGTCCTCTTATGGTCCCCTCTGCTCGCTGGGTCTGAGGCTGGGGGTCTCCTTCCAGAAACCGGCTAATGTAACCAGGTGACGCCTAGAGGCATCGGACAGCTGCGTCCGGGCTCCGAGTGCGAGCACCGGCCGGGCGCCCCGCCTGCCTCCGCGTCTGACACGCTGCCTCTGTGCTTTCTAGGTGGGGGGACGAACAGCATCACCGTGAAGAACGCCACCTTCACCTGGGCCAGGGATGACTCCCCCACGCTCAGTGGGTAAGCCGGGGTGGGGGCGCCTGTGGTGGCCTGGGAAGGACCACGGGCTTTGGAGGTGAATTCCAGCCACGCTCCAACTCTGAGGCCTTGGACGGGTCGCTTTCCCTGTCTGAGCCTCAGTTTACCTGTGTGGAAAATGGGGCCAGTCACACCTGCTTGGGCCGTGGTGAGGAGCAGATAGGAGGGTGCCTGGCACAGAGGTTTCCCTCGGGTTGTGACAGAAACCTTGCAGAGTCGGGCTTAGGCAAAAGGGAAGTTTTTTCTTTGCGTGACTGAAAAGTTCCGCTTTCAGATATGGCGGGACCCAGGGACTCGGATCCATCAGGCCTCTCTCTCCGTCTTTGCTCCACTCTCAGGTAGAGCCCTCCCCTCATGTTGGCAGAGGCCCCTTGCAGCTCCAGGGGTACATCCTACCTTGTCAGCAGATGAGCTGCCTCTTTTTGGCCCGAGAGGGGTGACGTGCCCTTTCCTGATGAACCAAACACTGCACCGGGAGGGGTGCTGCTTGAGGCCAGCCAGGGCCTGTTGAAAGGTGTCTCGTCCACCTGCAGCTGCTTTCAGAACAGAACTGCCCTCCCCCGTCCTCCCCAAGGTCCTGGGGTTGCCGGCTCACCCTTTCACCACCTCCCCATCTGGCACCCTGCCCACTGGCCCCACGCTTATCTTTCCAGAGCACACGGCGTCTAGGGCATTGACCTTGTCTCCTGGGCAACTTGTCAAGTGCCTCTCATTTCTTTCTGGCTAGAGACTATGTTCAGCATCTCTTTCAGGCCTCTTTTAACGAGTCCCCAAAATGCAGGGCCAGAAGGGGCCTTTTAGGAGGCCAGTTTATCTCCTGCCCCAGTAAACAATTATCTGCTTGCTAAATAGCCAAATTCCTGCTGGGGGTTATCTGGAGAGGAGGTGAGAGCAAAAACAAAGTTCTCCAGAGAACGGTATCTGCATAAAACCTCCCTTGAAAATTCATGCTGGGTTTGCATGTTTAAGATGTTCTTGCTTATGTCTAACTTAAATCCTTTCTGCTTCAGTTTTAGCTTTTCTTCCTTGTCCTGCACCCCTCACAAAATAATCCATACCTGTGGCCCATCCCGTCTCTCCAGCTTTCCGTTCTCAAAGGCCTCCCTGTTCTGGGTTGTCCTGCCCCCTGGAGTCCCTAAGACCTTCCTCCGTTCCCACAGCCCCTCTCTCTGCCTCTAAAAAGATTCAGATCCCTCCCAGCCAGTGGCAGCCGCTGCCTAACCGGCTTTCTCTTCCATTCTGGCCTGAGTCCATTCCCTGCATGGCAACCATAGTGCTCATTTTTCATTTTATAGGAACAAAAGAATGCTCTGTGTTATCCTGCAGTGATTTCACAAGAATTAAATGATCAGTGACATTAAAATCTAACAGCGTTTCCACCAAATATTAAAATCATAATAGCCACTTTCGAGAAGCACAGCCAACGTGATCAACCCAGCGCAGCTGGAGAAGCCCACCCTCCCTGGGTGGGGTCGGAGTTTGGACTGTGGTTGGCGTGTGCGGCCGTTCCTGCTGGCACACGCCACATTGGCTTAGCATCCTCGGTGAACTTTTGAAAAGCTTATTTTCTTTCATTCTACCTACTGGGGTTTGTTTTTTAATGTTTATTTATTTTTTTATTGACGCATATGTAACATAAAGTTTGCCTTTTCAACCATTTTCTTATTGCAGTAGCATATGTCTATAACATTAATTTCCCATTTTGGCCGTTTTTAAATGAACAGTTCAGTGGCATTAGTCACAGTCACAGCGTTAGGCTGCCATCACCACCATCCATTACCAAACCTTTTCTGTCTCCCCAAACAGAATCTCTGCACCCATTAAGCAGTAGCACCCCTTCTTCCTTCCCCACCTCCCATACCTGGTAACCTCTAATCTACTGTGTCTCTATGCGTTCTAGATATTTTTAAAAAGTGGAGTCGCACAATATTTGTCCCCTGGTGTCTGTTTCTTTCACTCAGCACCACGTGTCACGTGTATCAGAACTTCATTCGTTCTTATGGCTGAAGAATGTTCCATTGTAGGGACAGACCACACTGTTCACCCACTCACCTCTGCTGCTCCTTTTTGGCTGCTGTGAATAATGCCGTGAGCTATTGCGGACAGATAGCTGCTGGAGTCCCTGCTTTCAGCTCTTTGGGGTGTATACCGCGGGTGGAATTGCCGGGTCATGGGAATTCTGTGTCTCACTTTTTGAGGGATACTTACTGCTGTTTTTAAAGAATGGTTTCATGAGCGATGTCTTTGAGGAACCCAGTCAGCTGCACCTGCGCCGGCCCCCGCCTCACACCCGCCGTGGCTGGCGGCGCATGAGCGCCTTAGCAGGGCCTCCTTTGAGGTCCTCCCGGATCCGCCTGCCTCCACCCTGCCCCTGCCTAGTCCAGCTTCGGGATCGTCCTGCGCCTTCCCTTCCCTCGGAAATCACGCTGAGGTGTCCTCTCCTCCAGGACGCCTGCTCTGTGCCCCCACAGCCGGTGGCCTTCCTCCCACAGGCTCTCACACCCTCACATGATCCCTGGGGTTTCTTGCGCCGCTTTGCATGATGCTTTTGCATCCCAGCACCTGCCCCGTGACTCCTGCTGAGGCCCTCCAAGACCGTGCGCTGGACGCAGCTCGACAGCGCAAATGGAGGAAGGAGTTTCGAGACCCGAAATGCCGGTGATAGCCAAGCCTTCTGTCTCTTCCCACCCACCATGCCCTCGTCTCGCCCTGGGTGGACCCCGGTGCTCATGGGCAGGGGAACCTGCCCGTGGACTTGCTCTGAGAGTGCTGCTGAAGCAGGGGTGTTGTGTCGTTTCAGCATCACCTTCTCGGTTCCGGAAGGTGCCTTGGTGGCCGTGGTGGGCCAGGTGGGCTGTGGAAAGTCGTCCCTGCTCTCAGCGCTGTTGGCCGAGATGGACAAGGTGGAGGGGCACGCGGCTCTCAAGGTATGGCCCAGGCCTGGGGGGCTCGGCAGAGGCGGGTGGGTTGGGGCAGAGCTGACTGCCTGAGCGGAGGCTTCATCTGGTGACTGTCCCCATGCGTGACACGAAAGCAGCAGAGCCTGTCTCTCCTGTTCTCTCTCATTCTTTCTGCCATTCTCTGTGGCATTGTGGGAGGCAGGGATTTTGGTGTCATTTATCCCCTGCCTTATCTGAGCACCTAGAACAGGGCCCGGCACGTAGTAGGCCCTCAGTAAATGCTGAGTAAATATGCGAAGGCTGCCTGGCACGTTCTTTGTCCCCTGCCCTCCCCGTCTTGTCCCTCAGCGTGTGTCTCGCTCTCCTCATGCGCCCCGAGTCCTCCGGCTTCCTTTTGCTCTGTATGGATCTCCAGGTTCCTCTTTATATAAATAGAACAAAACTTAAAAGTTTTGATTTATGTTGTTGAATATTTTCTTAGAGGATTTCTATTAAAGGAACAGTTGAAATTCTATCAGTGGTGTTTGAATTCTTAATATGGGGCTAAAAGAAGACTGCAGTTTTATTACTTTTAAATATACAACATATCTTGAACTCAGGAGAAGTATTCCCCAAGGAGAGTGTTTAAGAGGACTACTTCAGTGAATGAACGAGTCCCATTGGAAATCGGGGACATTATTTTGCTTTTAGTTCATTCCCCATGAAGCCCTTCCCCTGGTGTTGAAATATTTCCCTTGAAGTTTGTTGATATCCGCATTTCCTCAAGTGTGTTCTGCAGCATATTTGTCTTGTGCAGTGTTTGAAGAATGAAAAGGTCCTGGGTACACACAAACTTGGGAAATACTGCCCATTCTGACTCGGTCTCTCTTGAAGATTTATAATAAGCATTAACAAAGTAAAGGCTCTGAGAAGTCCTGCAAGGAGAGAAAAAAAAATATTTAACTTTGTTTAACCCATTGTGGCCCAGGTATATTTCACTTTCTTTTGTCTGTACAACTCCTATTTACGTAGAACTGCTGTCTCTTGGCATTTGGGGAATGCTGGTTTATGCCCTTGCTTAAATTTCTGAGCAAAATCCTTTCTTTGTTGTTTCTATGATGCCCTTTAGCCCAGTTCAAAAAATGTACCTGGCAGTAGCTGGGTCCACACTAGTAACATTTAGCTGTTGATTTAAGGAATGTTCTGCCATTACTTCCAAGTCCATGTTGTAAAGTAACACTGATGGGCAAAGCAAGCTTGGCTCATGGAGGGAAACGACCAGGCGTGATCGTGCCCGACTGCATGGTGTTTCCACTAGCCCAGGCTTCCCTCACGTCTCAGACAAAAGTTCTGTGCCGTGTGCGGCTGACCTGGCATTGTAGGGCGTTGAGCAGCGTCCTTGGTCCCCACCCACCAGACCCAGCAGCACCTTCCAGCTGTGACAAACAAAACTATGCCCAGGCATCGCCCAGTGTTTTCTGGCGAGGAGGGGCAGGGCAAAATTGTCCCCAGTTGAGAATCACTGTCTTAGAGTAAAACACTTTGTAGTACAAAAATGATAAATCTAGGAGTTGAGGGTATGCCGAGCCCTTCCTTGGTTTGAAAAGATTATAGATTTATTTGTGACTCATTATTTTGCTGTGCTAAGGGAGGTGCCAGATGTGTTTAAAATTGTAATTTTCCCAGACGTCCCAGTTGGTATGGCTTATGCATCCCACATCTGAATTATCTATTGTTTTAAATTAGGATGTATTCCATGCTGAGGTTTGGGGATATGGTGGCCTCTTGTAAGTTAGGATATTAGAGTCAGCAGTTCGGTTACTTCTGTGAGAATTATGGTAACAAGTTGGGGCACCTGGGTTCCACGCACAGCCTTGTTCCCTCTGGAATTCCCTTACTTAAGAACCTTCAGTGGCTCCCCATTGCCCCTCTGACAACGCCAGCATTCCTCACCATGCCCCCTAGCTGGGCGGGAGCTGGCCCCGCCTCCATCTCCAGTTCATGTCTGCTGTCTTCCCTCTCACACAAGTTCCAGGCATACCGGCCTGTCTGTGCCTTGAACGTGCCGTGTACTCCTTACCACCCCGGGTCTTTGCATGTGCAGTACCCTTGCCTGGAATGCTTTTCCCTCTTCTAGTTGTCAGGTCAGTTTATCCTCATCTTTCAATCCTTGTTTAATTTTTTAAAAAACAATTTAAGCATTTAAAAAAACTTTGAAACTTGTTATTTGAAATACTTTCAAACTTTCAGAAGTTACAAAAATAATACAAACCTGATACAGAGAACTCCAACCCACTGCATATCCCCCAGGTTCCCAGATCCACCAATTTTAACATTTTGCCACATTTGCCATTTCTTTCTTCCTTTCCTTTTCCCTTTCCCTTCTTTCCTTTCTTTTCTTTTTCTCTTTCTCTTTTTCTCTCTTTCTTTCTTTCATCTTTCTTTTTGTCAGTCCATTTTTTTGACACTTGAGTGTAGGTTGTGTGTATCATGCTCCTTGAACACTTCATACTGCCTAACAAGGATATTCTTTATGTAATCACCTTAAGTGCCATTATCAAGTTCAAGAAATGTCAAATTGACGTAAAGCTTACAGTGTACATTCCAATTTCTTCAAAGGTCCCGATGATGTCCTTTTTTTTTAAAGATTTATTTATTTATTTATTCATTTATCCCCCCCTTGCTGCCTGTGCTCGCTGGGTCAGCCAACCACGCCGTGCAGGCGGGCTTGCCTTCACCAGGAGGCCCCGGGAACCGAACCCGGGGCCTCCCATATGGTAAACGGGAGCCCCACTGATTGAGCCACAGCCGCCTCCCTTGATGATGTCCTTTTGAGCCTTCTCTCCTCCCTTGTTAGTTCCCAGCCAGAATCCTTTATTGTCATTGTCTCTTTAGTTCTTTTTTTTTTTTTTTTTCAGTTGTGAGAAGATATGTACAACATAGATCTTCCTGCCTCTGCCACTCCCAAATATTCCATCCAGTGCAATTCATCCCATCCAGTATGTTAATACCCTCCCCATCACCATTACAACTTTCCCCCTCCCCAAAACAGAAAGACTATGCCCATTGTGCACTGACTCCCCATTCTCCCTGCCCCCTGTCCCTGGCAGCCTGTACTCTACTTTCTGGCTCTCTTAGCTTGCACATTCTCTGATATTTTCTTCATAGTTAGTATGGGGCTTAAATTTAACATTGTATTTCTATAACAGTCTTGTTTGTTTGGATACCAGCTTAACTTCAATAGCTGCAAACACCGTGTTCCTATACTCCTCCATCCCCCCACCTTTATGTAGTTCTTGTCACAGGTTACATGTCTATACAGTGTAAGTCCCAAACCACTCATTTCTCATTACGTTTTATGCATTTGCTACCTAGATCCTGTAGGAAGTAAAAAGTGGAGTTACAGACCCAAAACGCAATAGTACAAGTATTTACATTTACCCCTGCTGTCCCCCTCACCAGAGATTGTTTCTTCATGCCATTCCCATCTATTGTCCACTGTCATTTCCTTTCAACCTGCAGAACTCTCTTTTAGCATCTCTTGTGGGGCCACACTGGTGGTGATGAAATCCCTCAGCTTTTGTTTATCTAGGAATGTCTTAATTTCACCCTGATTTTTGAAAGATACTTTTGTTGGGTGCAGAATTCTTGGTTGGCAGGTTTTTGCTGTCAGCACTTTAAATATGCCGTTCTTCTTGCTGCCTTGTTAATCAGCTCTGTCTGTCTCTCTTTCCTTCTTTTTCATTTGCCACGTAGGGCTCAGTGGCCTACGTCCCCCAGCAGGCCTGGATTCAGAACGATTCTCTCCGAGAAAACATTATTTTTGGACGCCAGCTGCAGGAGCGGTACTACAAAGCCGTGATTGAGGCCTGTGCCCTCCTCCCAGACCTGGAAATCCTGCCCACCGGGGACCGGACAGAGATTGGTGAGAAGGTCAGTATGGCTTCCACATTGGTCCTTGTATCAGTCAGTATTGCTGTGTAACAAATGATCCAAAGTCTCAGCAGCTTCCAGTAGTAAATGCTTTCTCTCATGTCTGTGGGTCTGTGAATTGACTGCAGTTGGCTGACTGAGGCTGGGCTCAGCTGGGTGGCTCTGCCCCGTGCTACAGGCCACCTGCGCTTGGCTCCAGGCTGCAGGTTTGGCTCAGGTCAGCCCCACATGGGTTTTCACTGGGGCCTGGGCTGAGGGAGCAGCAGCTACACAAGGAGGATGCTCTTCTGGTGACAGCAGAGGTCCAGAAGAGTAACAAAAACATGTGATGTCCCTTAAGGTGCACTGGCCCTTCCACCCATAAAGCAAGTCACTTGACTGAGCCTTGGGGTCCTAGCCTCAAAGGGGGGAAGTACATTCTACCTTTGAAGTCACATGACAACAGGGAGGAAGGGTGAAGACTTGGGGCCAATGATTCAAATGTCGACAGCCCCTTTAATAACAATGAAAATAATAATATGCAATAGCCTAATAGCTGGCACCTATTGGGCATTTACTATGTGCTACTTCCAGCACCTTGCTTCTGTGCTGCAACTCTAGTTCCCAGCCCAAAATCTGGAGGGGAGGGCTCGATTGGCTTGGATGCGGCCAGGCACCTGCCTCAGGTGTGAGTGGGCAGGGCGGGCATCCCTCGGGAGAGGGGCTGAGCAATTTACCTGGGATCTCTCCACCCCGTTGCCCCAGCCACCTGCAGAAATGACCTTTGGCTTTTCTGTCGCGGGAGGGTCAGGCCTGTCTCTGATCCACGCAGTGCCTGGTGCAAATTAGAAAACGATACCATTCGTCCTGGCAAATGGGGTGTGAGCTGGATTTCAGCCCTGACAGGGTGTAGCCGGCCACGACTATGTGTGGCATCACCCGTGAGTGACAGACCCAGAGGATGCTCCCAACACCTGTTAGCTCCCAACAGCTGCAGCCCCAGCAGTGATGGTAATACTCACACCCACCAGGCCTTCAGTAAGCCCACAGGTCAGGAGCCTTCCCTCTAGCCAGCATCACTCCTGATGGAGCATCTCCCGGGCACCTGGCTCTCTGCTCAGCAGCTGGCAAGAGGCTCAGGTTCTCTCATGCTCACCCATTTTACAGATGAGACAGTAAAGTCTCCGCGGGGCTTAGCCCCATGCCATGTGCGGGGGAGCCGGGACTTGAGCCCACGTACGCATGGTCAGTACGGGAGGCAGGGCAGCCCCACAGGGCCCCGGCCTGCTGCACATCGTCCCTATCAGCCAAGCAGGTGCCCCCTAGGTGGGCTTGGCCGCGTTTCCTGAGTCTCCAGGCTTCCCAGGAAGCCCTCCTCCCTGGCTGTGTGTCTCCCCAGGGCGTGAACCTGTCCGGGGGCCAGAAGCAGCGCGTGAGCCTGGCCCGGGCCGTGTATAGCAACGCCGACATCTACCTGCTCGACGACCCGCTCTCGGCGGTGGACGCACACGTGGGGAAACACATATTTGAGAATGTGGTTGGCCCCAAGGGGCTGCTGAAGAGCAAGGTACTGGCAGCAGGGGCTCGAGGCCACAGCGGTCTCCTCCCAGGTTGCCGGAGTGTGTTCCCTTCAGGGGACCTTTTTTTTTTTTTTAAATCAGCCTTTAGAAACAAATTCCTCAGGCTTCCCAAGACGCCCTTCTTGCTGGTGCCTCTATAGGGACAGGCCTCTGTGTCGGCTTGAAGGCACGGCCCTGACCTGGCCCAAAGGGGCCTCTCCGTGAAAGAGTGGGAGTGGCTTCGCAGAGGGGCAGGACAGCGGCCACAACACCTTAACACAGCAGGAAGTAGTTCCTGAGGGCTTTAGTTTTTAAGCATTATGTCACTTAATCGGTCATAAGCATCCCCATACAGACCCCTAAAACTATATTTAAAAATTTTTTTAAATATTAAAAAAATGGTAGTTATCATAGTAATAACACATCCATGGTAACAAAAGCAAAGACTATATATATAAAGTAGAAAAAAAAGATCCCCCTTTATCCTGCCACCCCCCTAAGTCCCCTCTCTAGAGCTGGAGTCAGCAAATTTCTGTCCCCGGCAAGTCCTGTCACAGCCTGTTTTCTTATGGCCTGTGAGCTAAGAGTAGTTTTGACATTATTGAATGGTTGGAAAAATAAGAAAATAGCACGTGACAAGTGCAAACCGTATTTAATATCCCCGCTAAAGATTAATTGGCACACGGCCACGCCCACGCGTTTCCCTTCTGTCTCTGCCCACTCTCAAGGTGCAGAGGCCTAAGAGACCATCTGGCCCACGAAGCCTAAAATATGTCTTCTCCAGCCTTTTACAGAAAAGCTTTGCTGACCCCTGCTCTAGAGTAACTGCTGAGTTTGCTGAATGTGCTTGCAAACCTTTCGGCTCCTTCCATGAAGTATAGACACATGTACAAATGTTGTGATGTTTCTTTTGGGGGGTTGGGGTGGGGAATTGTTCTGCAGCCACGTTGTTCTTTCATTCATTCACACATCAGCATGATTTCCTCGCTCTCCGCCTCTTATTCAGAAATAGCCTTCCCCTTGCACCCTAGTAAAAATTGCAATGCCCCCTTGCCCCTCCCCAAGTTCACCCCGTCCCTTTCCTGCTCTTTTCCCCATCCAGGGCAATATGCATTTTGTTTCTTATCTCCTGGCATCTGGGGCAGGGATCTTTGTGCCCTGCCGCTTCCCAGCTCCTAGTGCCATGTGTGGCGCACAGTAGGCCTCGGGCATACACGTGCTGAAGGGGCGCACATGCTGGTCCAGGCATTGTCGCCAGGCGAGAGGACATGCTGCTGTTGTCTCGGAGCGTGCTCCCATCTCCACCGCGGAGCCCGGCTTTCAGGCGTCAGGGCCACCAACGATTCCTCCCTCAAGCCCGTGCTGCGTTGCATGGGGCCCCAGGGCATGTGGGCGCTGACGCGGCGGGTTTCCACTCTGCCCGCAGACCCGGATCCTGGTAACGCACAGCATCAGTTACCTGCCCCAGGTGGACGTCATCGTTGTCATGAGCGGCGGCAAAATCTCCGAAATGGGCTCCTACCAGGAGCTGCTGGCCCGGGACGGGGCCTTCGCCGAGTTCCTGCGCACCTACGCCAGCGCCGAGCAGGAGCAGGCCGCGGAGGATGATGGTAGGGGCAGCCTGCAGGGCCCCTCTGGCGCGGGCTGGCACCTCCAGGCCTCTTTGGGCTGCATCCGGGCAGGAGTTGGGCAAGGTTTCCCAAGGACAAACAGGGGGCTTGTCTTACTCTCTCAAGGCTGAATCGAGAGGGAGTGGGAGGCTTTACAGCCGGTCCAAGGGTACCGGGGTTATTTCAGGTCACCAGCTCGCGGGGTCCCAGTGCTTCCCCAGGCCTGCTGGGCTTCGGGTTCCTCTTGGCAATAGTCGTCCTGGCTCTCAGGAGGCCGGGAGAAGCCCAGGATGCACGTGGCGTAACTCAAACAGGTGTGGGGCAGGTAGCCCAGTGGCTGAGTGTGCAGGCGCAGAGCTGGCAGGAGCTGGGTTCGAATCCCGGCTGCTCTCACCAGCCAGGTGACCTCGTCAGCCCTTCAGGCCCCTCTGAGCCTCGGTTTCCTCCCTGGCACTGGTGTGACAACAGACCCAAACTCCCGTGTTCGTGGTAGACTTGATGTGCTAAAGTATGTAGAGCCTTTGCCGTGGGGCCTGGAGCTTTGTAAGCGGCCCGTAGCAACAGCTGTTTTTATTCCTGCCCTGGAAAGGGGACGTGTCCCTCTTTCACCCTGAACACTTGGTACCTGCCAGGTCAAAGTTGGCCCGCCCCCTTCCCAGCCTGGTCTCTGCTTCCAGGCCAGGATTCCAAGAGGTGCCCTTTGAGTCTTGGTAGGCTTCTGGGCTGGCTTCTTATGCTGACCTTATTTGGAGCAAACAGGGTGACAGGGCGAGGCTGCTGAGGAGCCTGTCCTCTTTTTATCAGTTGGTTGAAGGTTTGGGGGATTGGTTTGCAGCCTTTTGGGGCTGCCCCGTGTTTCACTGGTCAGCCTCCCTTCTTGAAGTTTTTGACCCCGTGCTAACATGGAGAGGGAAGAGGGCATCAAATGCTTCTCCTGGGACCCAGAGGACCTCACGTGTGTCAGATGGACCCTGCTTGGGTTTCAGCTCTTGCTTAGAAAGAATGAAGCTAAAGTGAGGTCACCAGCCCCACCCTGATCGCCACTTCCAGAAGCTAAACACAGACTCCGTGAGCTCTGGGGCATTTGGTAGGTACTGGTCCCCACGCAGGTCTCATATAAACTGTCCTTAATGGGGGGGGGGGGCGCGGTGTGCAGGGATGTCCCAGCACACAGCTCCCGTGGGCAAAGTTGATGTCCTGATTTGGTAAATGGGACCCCCAAGAGTTTGCAGTACAGCAGCCCTGTGGGGGCCATGTCAGGGGCTTCGCTGTCACCAAGAAAGAGCCATTTCTTACTCATTCGTCACTCAACAGGTATTTATTAAACATCTACTATGTGTCAAGTACTGTTCCAGGTTTGGGGGATAGAGTGGTGGACAAGAAGGATGGGAAGGTGCCAGCAAGGAAAAGATCTGGGGAACAGTGTTCTGGGCACAGGGAATAGCAGGTGCAAAGGCCTCAGGGCACAGCAAGCTTCGTTTGTCTGTGGAACAAAATGAAGGCTAGCGTGAGCAAGGGGATGGGGTGGGAGGTGAGGTCGGCAAGGAGGCCACCCTGCAGGGCCATCAGGTTGAGGGGTTGGGGTTCTGGTCTAAATGCAGGGGGATGCCACTGAGTCTCAGAGAGGGAAGGCGACTTGCCCAAGGGCACACAGCAACCATGGCAGGGTTGGAACCACAAGCCTGGTCTCTAGGTTTCTGTCCACTGCTCCTTTTGTGATTTCTGGGTCTACCAAAGGAGGTGGGAGCTCAGTCACTCCTCTACCTTAGAGTTTCTCTAAAAGGGTCTGCGTGTTCCATTTTGTTTTTTTCCATAACAACTATTTTGAGATATAATTCACAAATCATGCCATTCATCCATTTAAAGTGGATAACCCAGTGCACAGAGTTGTGCGCCACCATCCCAATCAATGATAGAACATTTTCATTACCCTAAAAAGAAATGGTGTACCCGTGAGCAGTTACTCCCTTTTCTCTTCAAGTTCTAGGCAATCGCTAATCTAGTTTTGGTCTCTCCATGGGTTTATTTATCCATTCATCAGTTGATGGCCATTTAGTTTGTTTCCACTTTTTGGCCATTCTAAATGATGCTGCTACGAAACCTGGTGGTTTTAAAAGAAAAGTATTTTCTCTTGCCAGTGTGTGACATTCCCTTCGGTTTTTAGATTCTCCAATTGGGATGTGTTTATGTGTGTTAATTTTATGCCCTCTAGGTTGGAAAGTTCCACCTTAAGTCTAGCCTATTTTCCTCTTGCTGCAGAGTCTCCTTCCTCTCACCAGCCTGCTTGGTGGGCTATGTTTAGGCCAAAATAACCCTCTGTGCTTTTTCTAAATTGACATTTTGGAATTTCACTGAAGCTTTCCCAGAATGAGGTCTCTCCTGTTTCCATCCAGGTGAGCAGGGAAGGTCTTTAAACCACGTTGGCCTCAGACAGTTTCACAAAGTAATTTCTACGGAGCGTGGAATGCTGCCAATTCATTTTTTGTGTGCAAGTCAGCACTTAATTTGGTGATGAAAATACCACCCACTGCCCTAGCACCTGTCTGGGTACATTCCACGATTCAGCCACCCCGCCTCCTGCCAGGCGGGGCATGGAAAAGTCCCAGCCTATGGGTATTAAATCAAACTGGGGCGGCCCAGTCTCTGGAGGGGCCCCATCTATGGATCTTGTCATCAGGGTCTAGTCTTGCTCAGTTCCAGCCAACTCCAAGCACCAGTGACCTTGGATTTGTTTGAACTGCATAGTTGGCTGTTCCTAAAGGGAAACTTCTTTTTTTTCTTGTTGGATTAATCAAGTCTTTTTCAGAACACCCAGGCTGAAATGGAGGGACTAATTTGGTTTCAGGGGACTCTCTCACCATGTTGGAGAAGGAGAAACGTAACAGGAACTGGGCTTGGGAGGTACTTTCCTCCCAGGAGTATTTATACTACTGAGTTCTAGGAAAAATTTTTTAACTTTTGGATAGCAAAGAGATTTACAATTTGGCTCATTAACCAACTTAGTTCAAAGCCATTTTCATGACTTTTTTTTTTTTTTTTAAATAGGAACCAAAAATCTGTAACAGTGATTCTTAACCAGGGGTGATTTTGCCTCCACCCCCCAGGGGGCATTTGGCCCTGTCTGGAGACATTTAGGGTTAATATAACTGGGGTAGGGGGTTACTGGCATCAGGTGGGGGTCGAGGCCAGGGAAGCTGCTCAACACCCTACTTTGCACAGGACACACCCACAGCAGAGAATGGCCCAGCCCAAAGTGTCAACACTCCAAATTGAGAAAGCTGTCTTCACCCTGACTTCTCACTGCCCAGGAGCCTGCCTTCTTTCTTGGGAGAAGAACCTTTTTTCCAACAGTGTGGCCATTTTCAAAATCTTGTTTGAACCATCTCTTGTCCTTGTTACTGATTTTTTTCCTTTATTTTCTTTGCCAAATTCTGCCGCCCCCCCCCCATTATTCAATTAATACATGCTCATTGTAGACATTTGCAAAACTGCAGGAAAGGGTAAAGATGCCAGGAAAAGAAAATCCTTCCATTATCCCACTGCCCCGGACAGGGAGCTCCATTGGCTTTTTGGTGTCTTTTCCATCTGTCTTTTTTTCCTTTCCTTGACAAGATTGAGATTATATTGTACAGTTTTGTCATCTCTTCTCCTGACTCCCTCCCCCCCTTTTATTTTTTCTTAACATCGGTTCTTAAGCACCTCCAAGCATTACAAAAATTTGTCGTAAAAACTGAGCCAGCTGCTGGAGAGTCTGCTCTACAAACAGCACATTCCTTTTCACTGTCCTCAGTGGCAGCGTTTCTTCCTCTTTTGAGTATGAAGAGCTTTCAGAGGTTGGGTGAGGTTGGGTGATACAGCCGGCTTCTTCCGTTTTTGGTCAAAAACGAGGCGTTGACTGTATAGCTGTGAGTTGGACTCTTCCCTCTCAGGGGAGGCTTGCCCGCTGGCCCTTGCCCAAGTGCAGTTCCAGAACCTTCTTGAGTAAAGGCAGCGTTACCTGAATAAGCAGTGAGCCTCCTGAGGTGCCTGCTGTGAGAGCTGGCGTGCTCTCAAGTTGCTTTGAGCCCAGGGAGGATGCCTGAACCGCCTCCGTCGGAGCCCGCCACCCGGCACTCAGAACCACTCGAGGAACATTTGTTGGATGACAAGTTAAATGTATTTGCTTTAAAAAAAAAAAAAAAAAAAATTCTTAATTTTTTTTAAAGCAACTCCCTATCATTCTTTTCCCCCTTTCCTGCTCTATTTTCCTCTGTAGCACTGCCTGACAGAACATTATGAATCTGCTAGTTGGTTTGTCTGTTGTCTGTCCTTCCCCTTGAGATTTAAGCTCCATGAAGGCGTTTTGGTCAGTAATGTATCCGCTGGACTGAGCATAGTGCCTGGTACACAGTAGGCACTCAATAACTGCATTAAATATGTGGCAAGTGGATTGTTCCTTGACTATTGAAGCATGCTGTCTGCATCAATCAGGGCTTTGGATGTGAACACAGCTACATAAGTATCCCAGCATTGAAGAAATTAGGAGCTGATTTCCCCATCTCTGCCAGGGCCCGTTTAGAAACCAGCTCTGTGGATATGGGCTGTGAGGTGGCCCCTCTGTGGTCAACATGGTGCCCCTCCTGGAATTTGGAAGGTCCCTTCGTTTGTTCATCTATCCGTCTGCCCATGAGGTATAAACAGAGCACCTGCCATGCCACGAGACCACCTGGTGCATGAACAGCCTCGTGGAACGGTACATCCCAGAGTTGGGCAGTGCACGTCCCGTGTAACTGCACATGGCAGCTTGACACACCAGGAGCTGAGAAGAGAATGGTTGAGCAGACCCACTCAGTCTGATGGGGGAGGCATGCCGCTAAACAATCCAGGGCCTCATGGTGCTAATAAACACAGTGATGGGAGCCTAAGGAGCTCTGTGAGAGCCCAGGGAAGAGGCCCCGCCCAGCCCAGGAGGGTCCACGGTGATGCCTGCGCTGAGTCATCTCCTTGGGTCCAGGTCTGCTGACTCAGCGTAAGGTTCTGTGGGCCCCGCGTGTGAGCGCGACATCTGCCCTCAAAGCACCGATGGCAGTGAGGTGGCGGGCTAGAGCCGAGGCCAGCTCCCCTCTGAGCCCACCTGGCCCCGCTGCGCTGTAATACGTCATTTCTCTCTGTCGCGGTGAAACAGGCATAAAGATTAAAGACAAGAAGGTTGGCCACACGTTTCTAGCTCTTTGTGTTTAAACAATCACTGTTAGGGCTCTGGGGGAAAGCAGCTGATCTGGGGCAGCCTGTATGTCAGGAATCCATCCAGCAGAAGTGGGATGGGGATGGGGAAACTGAGGCCCAAATGGAGTAGGTCCCCCACCCTCCCCCTGAAGAGACGACAGCCCATTCATTCCTTCTGGGTGTTTAAATGGGGGGGCATGGGGAGTGCAGGGGAGGCATTTTGACATGGTTCTTAACCCTTTCTTGGATCTTGTGAATTCCCAGGCAGCAAAGTAGTGGACAAGGAGGAGGAAGGTGAGTGACGCGGTGGTTAGAGGCGGGCTTGTGCTGTTGCTGCATGCCTTGGCGGGGGGACCCTTGAATGTCTGTGCTTCCCCCTCCCCCAAACTCCCATTCTCCATTCATTCAACAGACATTTATTTTGGGGGGCACCTACTTGTGTCCAGCTTTGTGCTTGGCACTTAGGGATGTACAGTTGAGTCTCCAGCTCTGCCACTCATCAGCTGGGTGACCTCGGCCAGTCTTTCCTGGTTGCCAGCTGTCAGTCGACCGTGACAATGCACGCCTTAATGGGATCCATGGTTGCCCAGTGCTCGGCACGCAGGAGATGGGCGGTGGTTGGCAGCACTTTGCTTATGAAGACGCTGTGCAGGCCCTGGGATGCCCATCTCCTCCCGGTGGCCTGGGCAGGGCCTAAGTAGGCCAAGTCTGTGGTGGGCCGTGGGCCCAGGGAGGGCTGGCGTCCTGCAGACTTGCAGCGGGGAAGGCCACAGGCCGCCCGTGGTGGCGAAAAGGTGTGAACTGGCAGCTGGGGGTGTCCTGACCGAGGGCTCTCCCGTGTGCTCCTGAAGCCACCCGGCCACATAAACAAAAAGGCCACTTGTTGGAAGGACACCGGGTAGCTCGTGAACCAAAGGCAAAGCTGAGCAGCCAGGATTCGGGAAGCGGGAGCCCAGGGATCTAAGCCGTGGGCTCCTTGAGGCAAGTCATCTGGCACAAGCTTTGGTCCTGGTCAGGCCACTGACGGTTTGAAGTCCTGGGCGGGCGGTTCTGGTCGGCCTACCTTGGGCAGGCCTCCCCTTGGCTGGGGGGCTGGGGACACCCCAATTGACAGGTCTGTTAAGATTGTAGGAGCTGGGGAGGCTCAGCCCTCCAAAGGACCAACAGAGGTTCACGTTGCTTTGCTGTTGGAGTTCAGTCAGGGCTGCCCCTGCAGAGTAGAACTTTCCAGGCACCCCAGTTGGCACATCAGCCTGGGGGCTAATGGGAGGGTTGAGCAGGCGACGTAGCCACAGCGGGCCACAGTGGAAGGTCCCGTCTCCACCTGGTGGGTGGCTCTGAGTGGTGAGCAGCAGCAGAAGGGAAGGCTGGGGTGCCCGGGGGCAGGGTTGGCATGGCCAGCTCAGAGGGAGGGGCTCTCTGAAGCCCACCACCTACAGAACAGGTTTCTCTGGGAGTGTTTGGAAGCATCCCCCACCCCTGCACAGAGACAGTAAAAGCCTGCCCTGGGCCCCCAACCCTGGGCGTCCTTATGAGTGCTGGCTGCCTCCAGCTGCATAGAAAGTCCTGCTTGTTATCACTCTTCCTTCCTGGCTGTTTTGGCTGTTTTTGTTTTATTTAACTGAAAAAAAGAAAAGCTGACATTAAGGGAAACTCTTAAAGCAGTGATTGTCAATGCCCCAGAATGATCATAAAAATGGAAATACTAAGCGTGACTAAGCACCACAGCAGTCTCTCTGACTTCCTGAGGAATCGCTGCTCCAAGCACTGCGCGTGGTTGCGTTTCTTCCTCGCGCCAGGCTGGCGAGGGCAGGTGCTGTTGGCATCCCCATTTGCAGCTGTGGAAGTGAGGCTCAGAGAGGGTCATAGCTTACCCAAGACACACAGCTCAAAAGTGAGAGCACATCCGTGTGTCCAGGGACCCACCTGTGCTCCAGCTCTGCGTGGTGGTGCCCACCTTCCCTGCAGGGTCACTGGGGTTGCTCCCTGGGTCTCTGTTCTTTCATAAAGCTCCCCAGGGATTCGGTGGCAGGCAGGGCTGGGAACTACCAACCTCGAGATCCCCTACTCCAGCCCCTACCCAGGAATGGTCCCGGCCCAGTGGCTGTCATCTGAGAGAACCCCCCGCTTGGGTTCCGCTTTTATTCATGTCACATCAGCCTGTTCCCAGGACCCTCCCTCCTAGCTGCATACCTGTCCCCTTTACTTTCCTCCACGACCTTCTCCCCCTTTCTCCTGGCACAAAAAAGGAGGAAATCAGTAGAGTGTATATGTGTGGGGTGATAACGCTAGATGAAGGAATTGTGAGGATTCGAGGAGGTAATGTATGTAGATGCAGCCCAGTGCCCCACCCTTGGTAAATGCCAGCCGGCGTGCCCTGTGATGGGACAGTGGTTCCTGCAGTGCTGGACGGGTGCTCCCTGGCATTGGGTGTATTCCCAGCTGCTGTGCCCCAGGTGACCCCATCAGCTGTTAAAATAAAGGAATCCTTCCTTATTAACTGGGCACTGTTGTGATGCAGCCACCGAAGGTTGACCCCTGGCCGGGAGCCTCTGGGACCCAGCCTGTTGGCTCTTTATTTTGAGGCTCACTCGGGTTTGGGATGCTTGGGGATGACGGTTGGGCCCCTCCCCGCTGTGTGGCTCCTTGCATCCCGGCCCCATTAGCTAAACTTGGTGCAGCAGAGTCACCGTTGGTGGAGCTAGATTTCTTCCATTGCTGCTGACACAGGACGCCTGCTCAGGCCCAGCGCCCTCAGCCGCTGGGGCCCTCCAAACGGTGGCGTTTGCATCATCCCTGCCCAGAGGGACCTCATTCCCTCCAGATCTCCTGGCTGTCTCCCTGTGCGGTGGCATGTTTTCTTTGTCTTTGGTTTTGGTGTCTGGCTCTTGAAACCCCATCTTGCCCTTTTCTCTTCTTCCAGGGCCGACGGGCATCAGTGGTCCAGCGAAGGAGGCGAAGCAAATGGAGAACGGCATGCTTGTGACAGAAGCCGCGGGGAAGCAACTGCAGAGGTACGGGCGGGGAGGGAGGCCAGTGCCCAAGACTTCTCCCTGCACCATGTCTGGCCCTGCCTGGTGGGGAGGGACGCAGGGCCAGCTGCTTGGCTTGGCTACCCAAAAAGACCTTCAGTGCTCCGGGTCTGTAAAGGCACTGGCTTTCTGCCTCCCCTCCTGGATCCTCTGGGAGCCTCGCCCTCCAGAGGCCCCAAGGGTGGGCCCGGCACTCTTCCTGCCAGGTGGCGCAATACACACAGGCCTCATGATTTAACCATCTCTGTGCTTCTGTCACCAATACCCCCTTCATGGCAGAGATCTTTGCTCGAGTGACTCCGAGGGCCCTGGAATATTCAGGCATTAAGAACCTGCTTGGATTCAAAATGTTAACAGTCACGGTGCCTGCATTTTATGCACTGTTGGGAGCCAGGCACCGTGCCAACCCCTGTAGGGTTGAATGATCCCAGAGTTACTATCATCACCGCATTTTACTGGTGGGCAAACCGAGAGCTCTCTGCAAGTCCCACTGCTGGAGAGAAGCTGAGCTTGGATTTGAGCCCAAATCTGGCCTCTGTAGCAGTACCTTGGCATTCTGCACTCTGCTGCGTTAAAGGAGGTTACTTCTGGCTGGATCTCTGGGGACCTGGAGCAGCTACACCCTGTGGGCTTTGTTGCTTGGCTACGCTGTGCCTCAGTTTCCTCATCTGTCAACTAGGGTTGGCAATAGTGCCAACCTCATAGGGTCATGATGAGGCCTATACAATAGAATCACGTTAGGCCCTTAGGACAGAGCCAAGCAGGGGGCGTGGGGCACAGATGGGGGCAGGCGGCATAATGAAAACCAGGCACGGGGCTGCCATCTAAGACTTTGCAGTCAAATTGCCAAGAGACAGCAGTGCCTAAGTGTGGTCCTGGGACAAGCACAGGTGATGGGGAGAGATGCTGGAGGGAGCCAGGGGTGGGCTGACTGGAAAAACAAAGGTCACCGTGTATTAGTTATCTAAACAGCTTTTTTTCTCAGCGCTTCCACGGGTCAGGAGTCTGGGCACAGCTTGGCTGGGTCCTCCGCTCCGGGTCTCTCACGAGCTGCAAATCGAGATGCCGGCCATGGCTGAAGGCTCAGCTGGGGCGGGGTCCGCTTCCCAGCTCCGGTGATGCAGCTCCCCGAGGGCTGTGGTCACTAACAGGCTGCGGCCTGGAGGCCACCCTCGGATCCTAGCTCCTGGGCCCCTCCACTGGGCATCCTTGGTTCATGACAGCCTGCGGGCCGAGAAGGCAGGAGAGCCTGTACCAAGACGAAGGCACAGGCCCTCACCTTGGCTGTGTCCCACTGGTTAGAAGCAGGTCCCAGGTCTTGCCCACATGTCAGGGGAGGAGCTAACACAAGGGCATGAACACCAAGAGGCCAGAGTCGCTGGGGGAGCTCACAGTCTGCCAGCCGTCCTGGGTGGAGGTGGCATTTCCATCCTTCTCCATGCGTTCATCTGAGAAAACTACCCATGTTTACTGAGCGCCTGCCCCATGCCCCACACTGTCTCGGCTGTGGGGACTCTCCCAGGAGGCAGCGCAGGATAACAGGTCCTGAGGTCGGGGTGCCAGGTTCAAGTCCCAGCCTTGCCACCTCCTACTTGTGGGACCTTGTTTCCTCATCTGCCAAATGGGCTCAGTAACAAAGTGCTTTATCTGTAATTCCAAAACCTTGAAAGCTTTGAACACTCTTGATAGAAAACTTATTTTATATAAGTGCGTGGCAAACTTGCTTAGCGGCAAATTCTGACCTGCCCTGATGGAGTAACTGCAGATTTTTTCTATTTAAGGGTCTCTGTATGTTTCATTGCAGACATACCAGTGTGCTTGGTTAGTGGGGTGGGGGGTGGGGTTCCTGAGGTCCCTAGGGTTTATAGTATGAGGTGTGCTAACCATGTTAGCTGTCTTAAATCAACAAAGTTGGAACCCCAGGAAGAATGAAATCTTAGGGCCTGGGTAAGAATTACCAGCTCCAGCTCCTCATTTTGGTTCTAGCTTCCTTCCAGTGAGTGGCCCACAACTGATGCATCTCTCTGTCACTCACCAGTAACTCACTCTTGCTCTCAGATCTGGGGGCAGCTTCGCCCCCCTTGCCCCAGCCAAACAACTTGGAAAAGATCTCACTGGTAAGGAAAGGTGGTCCGTCCTCGGGGTAAGGGGGGGGTGCCGTGATAATTCACACACAGGGCACCTGCCCTCTGTTAGCTTATGATTTTGTGGGGATGAGAAGGCAAGTCTGTGGAAGTCAGCAGAGGAGGTATGGAAAGCTCTACAGCAAAGACCTATAGCTGCATTTTGTTTGGCTCCACCATTTCATGTGAATAGCTAGGTTTTTTTCAGCTTTTCTTCAACACGGTTGAAAGAACTGGCCACACAAGGCACCGGTTTTTACAGAGCACCGGTCGGCAGGGTGCTCCCGGGTTCCCCCTGGGCCTGCCTGGCCGGCACGCATTTTCCCAGCCCGCCAGCCCCTGTCGATGTGTGGGTTTGCCCTGCCTGCCTCGGAGAAGTCCAAGAGGTTTCTGGAGAACAGACCCCCAGAAAGCCGAAGACCTTCAGAGCTGGAGGGAGCCTCGGGGTGGAGTTGCTGTGGCAACCATAGGCAGCAGATCCCCACAGACCCTTTAACCAGAACAGTCCTGCTGTGACTGTTCTAAATTAACGTTCCGCTGAAGACCTTCACCAAAAAGAAGAGTTTGGTGAACCCTTGGCTGAGCAGTTAAACACACAGGGCAATACCGTGTATGACTTATGGGCGGCCACCTTGTTAATAAAAGTATAAAAAGTATGGATAGAAAGGAAACTCTCCACCTTGAAAACCATGGTTACCTTTGGGGATTGGGGAGAGAAAAGAGGGATGGGAGAGGGGTAAAGTGGTTTTCATTTTTAGTTTTGTCTGTGGCATGAGTACTTATTGAATGAGCTACTTTTTTAAAAAAAGGAGTTAAATAGGGTAAAATGTTACCATTTGTTACCTTTGGGTAGTGGGTATGTGATATCTGCTTTATATATTTTGAGGCTTATGTTAAAATATTTTGTGATCAAATATTTTGTGATCAAATGTGGCAGATGTTTCAGAAAAATGATAAATTTATATACAGAGAATATTGAACATTTATTTATATATTGTACTTTTGGGGTTCTCCAGGGAAACAGAACTGACAGGAGATCTATATCTATCTATCCTATCGTGACTATTATTATGAGATTCACTATAGGAATTGGCTCATGCAACTGTGGGGATTGGCCAGTCCGAATTCTGTAGGGCAGGCTACAAGCTGGGCACTTCAGTGGCGGTTTTAATGAATTCCCCAGGAGAAGCTGGCTAGCTGAGGTAGAGATAGAAATTCTCCTTTCTGACTGCTGAAATCATCAGTTCTCCCTGTAAAGCTTTCAGCTGATTGGATGGGGCTTCTCTCCTTGCTCAAGGCAGTTTCCTTTGTTGATTGTAGATGCAGTCAGCTGGCTAATGATTTAAATCCATTTACAAAATACCCTCACAGTCACATTCAGACCAGTGCTTGTGTGACCAGACAACTGGACACCATGACCTAGTAGCCAGGTTGACACACACACACACACACATATAAACATGTATGGAGAGAATGATAAAGCAAAGGGGGCAAAATGTAAAACAGTCGGTGAATCTGTGCGCCTGAGTGGGGGCTGTGCATGGGGTGTGTGCCATCACCTCTGACCTGCTGTCTCGTTCAGCCCGCGTGGGCACTGCCAGCAGTAGGGTCAGCAGGCCCTGCCCAAGGCTTCGATTTGGTTGACACTCATATACCTTGCTTTCCCCAGACAGCTCAGCAGCTCCTCCTCCTACAGCGGGGTCGTCAGCACTGCCGAGCTGCAGAAGGCTGGGGCGGAGAAGGAAGACACCTGGAAGCTGATGGAGGCTGACAAGGCTCAGACGGGGCAGGTGGGGGCCGGCTCCCTAAACGATGACGCTGGCCAGCACAGGCCAAGCACTGCATGTATACTGACCTGTGTGTCCCTCACAACAAGCCTAGGAAGGTGCTGCTTTCCAGATGGGGAAACCGATGCAGACAAGCTAAGTAACTGACCCAGGGTTACAGCTGGTGAGTGGCAGAGCTGGGATTTGAACCCAGGCAGTCAGAGTCGAGAGTTGGCCCATTTACTCTCTGCCTTCCTGCCACCTTGCTTTGAGCATCTTGGGGGTTTGTGTCAGCTGTAGCTGACCTGGAGGCTTTATATCCAGGTTTCCCACCGTACAGGCAGTTTGAGAAAAGTTCCGGAGCACCTAAGATGGTTCTAGATTGTACGCCTACATGGCGTTCAAGAGCATTAAATTGCATAGTCAGAGAAAGATCTTTTTCATTTCTTTTTCAGTTGCCGTCATTATATCAGTGAGAGAGCCTCAGCTGGATGCTGGCCTGTCTTCAACACCTCACAATAGCTAACCTCCCTTTGTCACCAGGGGAGCAGATTTTGAGCTCTAGTTTATTGTGTTTTTGTTTTTCTGTTTTTTTTTTTTTAATAAGATCACCTATTTTGGACAGGTGTCAGGTAGTCATCCAGTGGTATTTATGGTAGTCATCCAGTGGTATGCTAAAAAAAAACAGGGAATAGATCCTTAAATAAGTGCACAGATAGGGAGGGAAAAAAAAAAAAAGTGGTGCCAGAATGACTGAGGTTGGGAGCAGCTCTCTTAGCTCTCCCCAGTGGCATCCACAACCTCCCTGGAGCCCCTGCACATGGCTTCTTCCCTCATCTGGCCGTCACACCCGTGTCAGGGCCGGAGACAGAGGTAGCTGCAGCATCTTCTCCCCTCTTGTCCTCTCCAACCCTCCAGGGGGCCAGAGATAATTACCCCAAATCAAGGACTCGGGAAGAGATGCCAAGCCATGGAATGCTCATTTAATCCTCACAGCAGCTAGAGGTGATGTCACAGTATTATCCCCATTTTACATACCAGGAAAACTGAGGCCCAGAGGCCTTAATACTTGCCCGAAGTCAGACCAAGCTCCAGTGGAGCTGGCCTCAGCATACCCAGTCATTCCTTATTCCTGAACTGGGGCCCTTTACCCACCCTGATCTAAGGTGTCCCTGGGCCTGCAAAGCAATTCCAGGGACGACAGACAGCTCGGCTTTCATCTCGAAGCCAGATGGTGAAATACACATGCTTTTACTCTGGCACATCCTCCACCCCCTGAGACTATTTCTAGTTGAAGAGCAGAGGCTTGAAAAAGAAAAGTCAGAAGGAAGTACTCATTTATATGTCAGACCTGTTACCATTCACGTCCCCGTGGGCGGCCAGACGGTGGGCTCAGGCCGTTGTTATGATCAAATTCAGCATGAAAAGTTTGAAACAACAAGCACACAAGCAAGGAAGGACAGCTGGAGTCTTTGGAAACCCAGCCGAGCAGGGCGGGCCTGGGGCTGGTCGGGAGTAGGCCGCCCCGTCTCTTGTGTGCAGAACATTTATCTTGCTCCGTGCTGGGCTCTGCAGGGAATACAGGAGTGAAAGACACCCTTCACCCCCACCTTGCGGAGCTGAGGCAACAGGCCGAGCAGGCTCCAGTGGTTCAGACAGAATAGGTGGTGGGAGGCAGCAGGCCCAGTTTCAGGGTGGAGGTGACACATGGTCTTGGTTGCTTTCCCCTTTGCTTGAAACTCTTGTCACCTTTCCCCTTTGCTTGAAACTCTTTGAGGCCTCCTGGAGGTTCTGGGGTAAACACTGGAATCCTGGACAGTACCCATTTCTCCCCTCATCCTGCTCCATGCTTCTTCTCCATGCTGTCCTCACTCTAGCCACCCTTGCCTGCTGTGTTCCCTTCTACCTCAGGGCCTTTGCACCTGCTGATTCCTCTGCCTGGAGTGCCCTTTTCTCATCTTCACCTGATTGGCTCCTCAATGTCACTTCCTCAGGGAAACCTCTGACACTTCCCCACCCTGGGTTAGATCGGGAAGCCCAGGTTTATACTCTTAGGGAGCTAATGGTTGACAACCCTTCATTGTGGGGAATTATATATTTGTGTGAGCAATGATTTGATGAAAGCCTGGCTCCCTGCTTGACTAGAGTCTCCATGGGTGCAGAGTCCTTGCCTTGGTTTGCTGCTGGCCTTATTTGTCGAGTACCTAAAGGGGGCAGGGCCAGGTCTGAGCAAAGGTCTGGGGGCGGGACTGTACAGGGGATGCTGATGGTCCTGGCCTGGTGTGGGAGTGGCTGGGCATGTTTTGTAAAACGCCTTCTCTCCCCGTGTTCTCCAGGTCAAGCTCTCTGTGTACTGGGACTACATGAAGGCGATCGGACTCTTCATCTCCTTTCTGAGCATCTTCCTGTTCTTGTGTAACCACGTTGCCGCCCTGGCCTCTAACTATTGGCTCAGTCTCTGGACCGATGACCGCGTCGTCAATGGGACCCAGGAGCACACCAAAGTCCGGCTGAGCGTCTACGGAGCTCTGGGCATCTCGCAAGGTAGGGGCACACCCCCTCTCCACCATTCCCCGCCTCACCTGATTCTGTTATCTGCCACCGCATCCATGACCAAAGAGCTGTTGATTATAGAATTGGGTCCCCTGAGGTCCCAGGGTTTTGTGGACCCCCAGGGTAAGCCAAACCCAGACGAACAGCCCAGCACATTGTAGATGCGCAAATATTTGTAGAAGTTGAGAACAGAGGCCCCGTGGAATATTAGTGAGTTGGGGGACCCCCTTACCTCTTGCCAGCTCTGTCAGGGTGAAGGGGCTTCTGCAGAGTCTCATTTGTGGACTTTTACTTGCTGCCTGAGGGTGAGAATTAGTTTATACCAGTGGTTCTCAACCAGGGGTGATGTCGACCCCCAGGGGGCATTTGCCAATATCTGGGGACATTTTTTACTTTTACCCCTTGATGAGGAGGCCTCTACTGGCATCTGGTGGGTAGAAGTCAGGGATGCGGCTACTGCAGTGCACAGGTAGGGCCCCCAGCAATGAGTTCTCCAGTCCCACATGTGATGAGGTTGAGAAACTCTGGTCTGAACTCTCCTTTGCAGTCCCACAGAGGCCCCCAAACACAACAACTTTGATAGTCATTGCTAATTAAGTTTACTGAGCACTCGCTTGGTGCCTGGCTCTGTTCTAAACATTTGTATGTGCATTTACTTATTCTATCCTTGCAGCAATCCTGCAAGAAAGGAGCTAATATTGCCCCCATTTTAGAGATGCAGAAACCAAGACCCAGAGAGATTGTTGTCCAAAGTCATGCAGTTACTGTATGGCAGAGCTGGCACTGAGAGAGGCAGTCTGGCTCAGGAGCCTATGCTCTAAACCACTCTCTTGCACTGTATATAATCTATGTGTTTATGTGCTCATAATAACTGTATATGTCAGTATATACATGTATACATTCAATGTTGTATATTGTATACACCTGTATACAATAAATGTAAACGCTTGACATTTTTGAGTATTTCCTGTACATCAAACAGCATTGCTAGGCAGGTACTTTACATTCAACAGTACTACAAGGTAAGTTTTGTCCTCATTTTAGAGATGAGAAAACTGAGGTTCAGAGAGATTAAATGACTTGTGGAAGGTTCTTCAGCTGGTAAGTGGCAGAGGCAGGATTTGACAGTGTTAGCTAAAGGGCCTGTCATTTTAGCCCCTGCCTTTTGGGTTTCTTCCTTGATTAGGGAAGCCAAGGTACAGAACTTTCCATGCTATAAAGTTGCCACTCTGCAAGGAATGGTTGCCCTCCTGTGGGTTGTGAGGAGCTATGAATGTCCCATCGTCTCCAGGAGGCAGCTTTGAAAAAACCAGAAGAATAGATGTGGATTTCGTGAGTTTCTCAGTCCATAAAACCCCCATAGGGTAAAGGACTGTGGCCTGCCTGCAAATTATAATCGAGGGAAAGCAGAGAACAGAGAGGATATGATGTTTACCTGCGCTTACACAGCACAGCATCTGTTCTAAAGCTGTGCTGTCTAGTACAGTAGCCACTAGCCACCTGTGGCTATTTGAATTTCAGCAAATTAAAATTACATAAGATGAAAAATTCAGTTCTTCCGTTGTATTAGCTGCATTTCAGGTGCTCAGTAGCCACATGTGGCTACCATATTGGACAGTGCAGCTATGAAATGTTTCCAGCATCACAGGAAGTTCTGTTGGACAGCACTGGCCTAGAGGAATATGGCTTCCAGATTAAGAGCATGGCCCTGGAGCAGGCTGATCCCAGCGCTGTTCCCGATTGGCTGAGTATATTGGCAGCAAGGGAATTTACTTACCTGAGCCTCGGTTTCCATTGTCAAACAGGGTAGCCATAAAACCTACCCAGGGTGGTCAAGGAAAGTGCTCAGCCCAGTGTTTGGCACATAGTAAGTACTCACTAAATAGCAGCCATTGTTGTTTCTGTCATCGCTACCATCACTGTTAGACTCTGGGGGTCCGGGCCTGCTTCACCCACATGGTCACCCCCCACCGCAGCCTCCACCCCCAGCCCAACCCCCTCCCCCCTCCCCCATGGAGTTTAACGCCCAGTGTGTTTATAGGTATCGCTGTGTTTGGCTACTCCATGGCAGTGTCCATCGGGGGCATCTTCGCCTCCCGCCGCCTCCACCTGGACCTGCTGCACAACGTCCTCCGATCGCCCATGAGCTTCTTCGAGCGGACGCCCAGCGGGAACCTGGTGAACCGCTTCTCCAAGGAGCTGGACACGGTGGACTCCATGATCCCGCAGGTCATCAAGATGTTCATGGGCTCCCTGTTCAACGTCATCGGCGCCTGCATCATCATCCTGCTGGCCACGCCCATTGCCGCCGTCATCATCCCGCCCCTGGGCCTCATCTACTTCTTGGTCCAGGTGAGGGGGCTTGGTGTCCAGCTCGGGCCCTCCTGCGTGTCACGCTCCTGTGTGTGCCAGGCGCTCACTTCATCTTACCCTTTCTCCAGTGTGGAGCTGTTGAGGATTTGTTCAAGGAGCATTAAGTTTGCTTTTATCAATTTTGAATAACCTCAGTTGCTTGTTTTTAGCTTGTGATAATCAAATGTGCTTTTTTTCCTAATAAGTTTTACTTTTCTAACTATAAGTTAGAATTTTAAAATCTCGCCGTAAAGATGCCTTTATTGAAGTTTTCATAAGTGAAACTCTTTCGTTCCTAAGTCTCCTGAAGATAATGAGACTTCTTCTAGTCTGCTGGGCTTTTATCATGGGTATCTATTAGCTTACAAGCTTGCAGTTTTGAGGCTGAGAAAAGTGGCCAATCAAGGCAACATCAAGCAATGCTTTCTTCCCAAAGACTGGCTGCCGGTGATCCTGGACTCTTGGCACATGGCAAGGCACATGGAGGCATCTGCTGGGCTCTCCCTTCCCTTCCTGGTTTCATTGCTTTCAACTTCTGGCTTCCATGGCTTTCTCTCTGCTTCTGTGGCTTTTCTCTCTCTCTCTCCATCTAAATTTCATTCTCTTATAAAGGACTCCAGTAACAGGATCAATACCAACCCTGGGCCATGCCCTACTGAAGTGATCTAATCAAAAGACCCTACTTAACATAGGTTCACACCCAGAGGAATGGATTCGCTTTAAGAACATGATTTTCCAGGGTCCATATAGCTTCAAACCATTACAAGACTCACATAATAGCAGCTTAAACATAAAGATGATCCCTCTGCAAAAATTATCTAATATGTTCTTTGAACACCTGCAGTTTCTTAAGCTATTGTAGAACAGATTATGTTTCCATCAGACAGATGAGTATGTTGAGGCTTAAGAGAAGTAAAGTGTCTTGCCCAGGTGACAGAGCTGGGAGTATGAACCCAGGTGTGTCTGATTCCCACACCTGGGCTGGTAACCACGGTGCTACTCTGCCCCCTCTCGCCCCTAAAAGATGACCTACAGAGAAATTCCAAATGGGGAAGGGTTTTTAGATGGGGGTGTTCAGACTGGCATGAAGTAAGGGTAAAAAGCTACCAAGAAGCCTTGGTCCGGCCAGCCAGCCCCCAGGGTCCCTCTACCAGGGCCCCAGACTGACGAGCATGAACAAAGATAAAATTAAGGAGAATACAGGGAATAAGTTCAGTTCCCTGGCCCTGGTTGTATTCTCTTTAAATTGGTACCACCTGTTTTGGAAAACCATCCAACTGTGTAAACCAAAAATATTACTCATGTTCATACCCTTGCTGAGAATTGTCCTAAAGAACCCAATTGAAAAGACTGAAGCAGGCTAGATTACTGATTTTGACAGCGCTAGCAGCTGCTCGGGTAGCTGCAGTAGCAGGACCTCAAGTTCACGTGGTGCGAGGCCAGGGTGGCATGTTATGTGGCACTTTGCAGGAATGATTAGGAAGCTGCGGTTGCAACACCAAAAGTTTTATTTTTATACAACAAAGGAAGTAAATTTTAGGCAAGGACTAAGTTGTATGCACACCATCGTTATAACGAAGACAAAATACGTGGTGTGTGTGGGCAGGACTGGAAAGGGAAGGGTTGGAATTCGTAGGGGAATTCCTTCCTTCCTTTCTCTCTTTTTTCTGCCTTCTCTCCTTCCTAATGGCTTTTAGCTAAATATACACCTATCCTGTGACCCAGGATTCTCTCTCCTACTTATATATGCAAAAGAAATGAGCGCATATATTCAGCATTTTAAAAAAAGTGTTAGAATGTTCTTAGCAGCTTGATCCATCATAGCCCCAACCTCAAAGCAGCTCAAATGTCCATCCACAAGGAGAAAAAAGTAAATTGTGGAAGGTTATTTATTTCCAAAATGGAAACGGCTCAACGAGAATAAGGAATGAACCACTCACACACACAACAGAGAGGATGAAGCTCACAGATACTGTATTGATTGAAAGAAGCCAGATGTGCACATACTGTGTGATTCCATTTACATGACGTTCAAGAACAGGAAAAACGAATGATGGCAACAGAAGTCAGAACAGTGGTACCTCTTGGGAGTGGGCATTAACTGCAAAGGATACCAGAGAATTTTCCGATATGCCCGAAGTATTCCGTATTTTGATTATGTAGTGGTTATGCAGGGATAGACAAATGTGAAAAATTCATCCAGATACATTTAAGGTTTAGTGCACTTTCCATTTTATGTATGTTATATCTCAAAAAGTTTATAGAATGGCTCATAGATATGATTTGAACCGAGGGCCTAAAACCACACCACTGGGTCCATAAAACCCTCGCTCTGAGTGGCTTCAGAGAGCCAGCACAGCAGGGAGGTTCACACTTTGCAGCCAGATCCCCTGGGTTCAAATCCCAGCTCTGCCACCCCCTACCTGTGCAACCTTGGGCAGGTTAACTAACCTCTTTGTGCCTTAGTTTACACGTCATAAAATTGCAGTAAGAACCTCATCGGGTTTCTGTGAGGGTTAATGAGTTGATTTGTGTAAAAGCTCTTAGAACAGTGCCTGGGATAGTGGGCTCCATATAAGTATTAGCTATTATTATAGTTGTCACTGCCATCGTTGTTGTTGGTACTGAACGTGCACTTCAAGAAGCAGCCACCAGTGAGTGGGGACACGCGTGTTTGACCACTGTGGGGGAGCAGCAGAGCAGCCCAGCGCCATCGTTTTACCTCCTGGAGGTCTCTTTTTAGTCTTTCAGGGGCATCTGCCTGGCTTAACATCTGGACTTGACCCAGCCCGGCCCGGGAGGGTGGGGCCAGGGGACCTGCGCCCACGCCTGCCATGTGTTCTCTACCCCCAGAGGTTTTACGTGGCCTCCTCCAGGCAGCTGAAGCGCCTGGAATCAGTCAGCCGCTCCCCCGTGTACTCGCACTTCAACGAGACGCTGCTGGGCGTCAGCGTCATCCGCGCCTTCGAGGAGCAGGAGCGCTTCATCCGCCAGAGCGACCTGAAGGTGGACGAGAACCAGAAGGCCTATTACCCCAGCATCGTGGCTAACAGGTGGGTGCCCGGGCCCGCGGGAGGGGCGCGGCGGTTTCTCTAGGCGCCGTGTACCCGTGCCTAGTGCCTTCTTGCAGGGGGGGGGGGCGGGGAGCCACGCCAACCTTGGGGCTGCGTGGACGGCAGGTCAGTTGTGTTGAGAGCTCTGGGGGCACAAAGTTTCTAGGACAGGTAGATCTTGAATGAGAAAACCCTGCAAGTGCCATCTCTTAGCTGCCAGCCCTGGCAGAATTCTGCCCTTGAGTGTTTTCCCACCACAGACCCCAGCTATGTGGCCCTGGAACATGAATGTGGTGTCAGAGGAATTTATAAATGTCAGGTGGCACCATATGAAATTGCCATTTTGTCACTCAAAAGCGCTTGAATAGGGGAGCGGAGGTAGCTCAGCGGCTGAGCACCTGCTTCACATGTACAGGGCCCTGGGTTCAATCCTCCGTACCTCCTTTCAAAAAAAAAATGTAATTGAATAGCAGTGACAAAAAAAAAAAAAAAAAGGGGTGTGGGGCAGAACCTTGCCAACCACGCACTGCATTTAGAGCAGCGTCCCGTTTATCCCTGTAACCGCGTCCTCCTCATTCACTGGCCTCCTGAGGCACGCTTTTGAGCCATGGATAGAAAAGTGCATGGGGAGGGTGTGTGGTTCCAGTGCCCTGGCCAGTAACCACATCCCACCTTCTCTGTGTCACCCTTGTCAACTGCCCCTTTACTACCTGGGGCGACCATGAATTACCAGAGACCTTGCCTCGTTTTGCCACATTTTCAGGGAGTTCGTCAAGCTCTGGTTCTGCCTAGGGGCATTCATTCATCAGTGTCAGTCACATGACTCTTGAAGGGTGTTGTAGCGAAAAAAAGGCTGAAAACCTCTTCTCCCGAGGATGCTTTACATTTTAAAACTTTGGGACGATTTTCCTGAAGCTTTATTCTAATTTACAAAACGTACCCTTAAGCAAGAAAAATATGCTTACGTTTTAAAGGATAAAATCTTATATATATTCACTGTTTGTTTTCCTTAATTCTAAAATGCACTCTTCCCCAACTACACATTATTTAACGTTTCTGAAATATCTGGGCCTGGGAACATCACCGACACATTTTAAGAGGTAGTTTATGTTTCACTCCCATTCCCCACCTCTACCACCAAGAGAAGGTTATTGTAAACCAGTGATTTATCCTACAGTTGATGACTTTGATATTTAGGAATTTCCAGTACATCTTTTTTTTTTTTTTTTCTTAATGTTATGTATATATATTTTAAAGGCTAAAATGAGAAAAGGTTTCTTTAAAAAGGCCAACTGCCATTTCCTCGGAGGATTGCTTCTGGAGAACTCTAAATCCTTGGGGTTGTCAGATTAATGGGGCCTTTTTGAAGTCAGGTCGCTCCAGCCCTCTTTCCCATACTCCCAAGTTGTGGGCGCCATGGGAGCAAGGCTTGGCAGGCCTATGTCCAGGGCCATTGGGGTGGTATTTCAGTTGGCAAAGTAAATTCCCTCCACCCCGCGTTGAGGCTCAGAGCCAGAAGCTGAGCATCTGTAAAGCTGACTTGGCATGTGCATGTCTGCCCGTGCGCCCGCCTGTCTCCATGCAGATGGTTGGCTGTGCGGCTAGAGTGTGTCGGCAACTGCATTGTCCTGTTTGCGGCCCTCTTTGCAGTGGTCTCCCGGCACAGCCTCAGCGCCGGCCTTGTGGGCCTCTCAGTGTCTTACTCCTTGCAGGTAAGAGAGCGGATGGGATACTCCCTGCCACATTTTTCCATTCTCTTAATGGGGGAGCCAGTTTACAGGTTCCTGGGTGTTAGCTTTGGATTACCGTGGGGATGGGGTAGAGGAAAGAGGTTGAGTGGGGTTTGGGGAGTGACCAGGGCAGGAGAGGACTTTGACACGTGGCCAGGATTTCCCCATCAGTCAGTGAAACTCCTTGATGGCCCTTGAGGATGCTTGTAGCTACAAAAGAAATGCCTTTGAGACTATAAATTTTCCTCAAAGTACTGCTTTAGCTGCATCTCACAAATTTGGATATATTGTGTTTTCATATTATCATCCAGTTCAAAATATTTTCTAATTTCCTTTGGGATTGCTTCTGTGGCCTGTGGGTTATTTAGAAATGTGTAGCTTCATTGAGAAACACAAATGTGGCAAATATGCATTTGATGGTACTATTTTCTGTACCTTCTTTATTTGAAATATTTCATAATTCCTTATTACTTAATTAAAATGAAAGTAGCCCACACTCACCCTCTTCCAATCTCAGGTGACTACGTACTTGAATTGGCTGGTACGGATGTCGTCCGAGATGGAGACCAACATTGTGGCCGTGGAAAGACTCAAGGAATATTCAGAAACCAAGAAGGAGGTAAAGCAAGGGTCTCCTGGCCTGACCTCTTGGCCTTGACTTCAGCCTGGCTTTATCCATAAGAAACCCCAAGCCACACTTTGTGTATCCTTTGTTCCCAATCACAAGAGTAAGTTGGATACCCCACCAGGTAGAACCCAGCTGACTCTTGTCCAGTCCTTGTGCAGCACCTACTTAGAACCATCTGATTTTAGAGGGAGAAGATGTTTTGCATGGGAAGTAGGCACTCAACTACTGAGCTACAGCCACTCTGCAATGAAAGTTGGTTCTCTTGTTATTTTTTTTTATTTTAATTTTAATTTTTTGAAGATATTTAGATTACATAAATGTTACATAAAAAATATAGGGGATTCCCATATGCCCTGCTCCCCACACTGCCCATATTTGCCCTCATTAACAACATCCTTCATTAGTGTGGTACATTCATTGCAATTGATGAACACATTTTGGAGCATTGCCTCTAAGCATGGATTATAGTTTACATTATAGTTTACACTCTCTCCCACACAATTCAGTAGGTTATGGCAAGATATATAATGGCCTGTATCTGTCGTTGCAATGTCATTCAGGATAATTCCCAAGTCCCTAAAATGCCCCCGTATTATTTTCCCTTTCCCTGCCCTCAGAACTCCAGTGGCCACTGCCTCCACATCAATGATATAAGTTCTTCCATTGCTAGAATCATAATAAGTCTATAGTAGAATACCAGTAAGTCCACTCTAGTCCAATCCCCAATCCTGAGGATTCTGGGATGGTGATGTTCACTCTACCTCTAATTGAGAGGGGGCTTCAGTCCCATACAGCCGATAGATGGGACTCTCTTGCTTGCAGTTGTAGGCTCTCTCAGTTCCTTGGTGTGGTGGTTGTCCATCATCACCATCTTGTTAGTTGTCCTGGGTGAGTCCAATGAACTGAAGAGTAGATGTTGCAACTCCATTGAGGTTCAGGGCCCAGCTGGCACATGGACAGCCCAAAGATTCAAGTCTCTTGTACGTACACCTACCAACTCCAGCACCGACTATAAGTTCAAATGGAAGGGACCAAAGAGCCATGTGTAGGGAAACCACAACTGAGTCCAATTCTGTCACCCTGGGGAACACAAACCCCAAACTAGGGCCCACTGGCAAGGCACCAAACTCATGAGCTGTTTGCCCTGACCATAGTGCCTGGGTGTCTCCAGAGCCCTCAGGAGCCCCACTATTTGGGATAATGTCTTATTTGGCAGTCAGTGAGATCCTGCTGAGACGTGCATAAGCATTACCTCTGGAATGACCTCCCGACTTACTTTGAAGTCTCTTAGCCATATAAACTCATTTGTCTTTGCCTTTTCCCCTTTTGGTCAAGGTCTTTTTCCAGTTGCATTGCTAGTTGGTGCTTGGTAGTAATCCCTTGGTACCAGGGAGGCTTATCCCTGGGAGTCATGTCGCAGGCTGGGGGAAGTTATTGCATTTATATCCTGAGTTCGGCTTAGAGAGAGGCCACATTTGAGCAATAGGGAGGCTCTCAGTAGGTAACGCTTAGGCATCCTTTAATACTATGCTAAGTTTCAATTTCAAGAGTAAAGGTTCATAAGCACAGTCATCAATATCAAGGGCCCATCAGTGGACATCCTCCTTCACTAGCCATTGCCTCTTTACTTGGAGGATTCTTGCTGTTCCATCAGAGAATGTGGCAGAGCTCCCCAGGATGGGAATGCAATAGTCTTTCGGTTACAGTGTGAGTTTCCAGTCACCATGAAAATGCCCCATGAACATCTGAACACATTTATATGCCTTATATGTATGCCCAGGTGACCCCCCTCCCATGTATCCCTGTTCACTGACACCCCACACAAATGGTCCTCCCCTGCCACAGTTGTAACCCTTCGTGATCCAAAACCTCTTCAAAAATGAAGCCAATAAAATAGCCAAATACAATTAATAAGAAAATAAAATAATAATGATAGTTTTAAAAATAGAAAATAAAATACAAAAAAAAGTTTTCAAATAAAAAGAAATTTAGGATAATAAAAATAATGAAAAAATATTTAAAAATTTTTTTTGACATTTTGCTTTTCATCACTGTAAGATCTGTTGTCCTGTGTGTACAGTGATATTTTCTTCCTATTATTCCCCCAATGTCTTAACGTTTTTTATTTTGTCTTCAAAGAAGTTTTAGGTCACAGCAAAGTCATGGACAGAATATAGGGGACTCCCATATATCCAACTTGTTTGTTTCTTTGTTTTTTTAGAGGTGTTTGGGATGGAACACTCAACCTCATATGTGGGAAGCAGGCGCTCAACCACTTGAGCTACCTCTGCTCCCCTGCCTTGTTTTTTTGTTTGTTTGTTCTGTTTTTTAAAGATTTTTTAAATTTATTTATTCATTTATCCCCCCCTTGCTGCTTGTGCTCGCTGGGTCAGCTAACCACGCCGTGCGGGCGGGCTTGCCTTCACCAGGAGGCCCCGGGAACCCGGGGCCTCCCATATGGTAAACGGGAGCCCTACTGATTGAGCCACAGCCGCTTCCCCTGCCTTGTTTTTTAATGCTCTGAAATGCTGAACCAGGTCCTACTTCATTAGTGAACATTCTTCAGAACAGTGTGAAGGCCCCCTGTGTAAATTAGGGTACATTATACTGGGAGTTCCCTCCCTACACTGAATGCATTTATTTATTTTTCATAACTGCTTTACTGAGTATAATCCCATGCCATACAGTTCATGCATTTAAAATACATAATTCAATTGAATTTATGTTCTAAAAATTTTTACTTGTCTTCTTTTAATTATTTTTATTTGTTTAAATACAAAAGAGAAAGATTACCCACTGTTCTAACATTGTTTAAAATACGTATTTTTACAGTTTATATACTTAATATCTGTTTATGTATAAATATACTTTAATATATTTAACATTCTGTTCTTTTCTCTCTAGTTCCATCTAACTATACTCTTCTAGTGTGCCCCATTCAGTTATATGCATAAATTATAAAAGCAAAATAGGCTTGTCATAAAAATAAAAATTTAAAAAATGACCCATACAAGAAGTTTATGAGGGGGATGGATGTAGCACAAGTGGTTGAACACCTGCTTCCCACATAGGAGGTCCAAGTTTAGATTCCTTGTATCTCCTAAAAAACAAACAAAGGAAAAACCAACAGTCATTGAGGAGCAGATGTAGCTCAGTGGTTTGAGTGCCTGCTCCCCATGTATGAGGTCCTAGATTCAAACCCTGGTACCTCCTACAAAAAAAAAAAAAAAAAAATTCTGGAGGAGAAAGGGTGGAAATCCTCTTGTACTGTCCCCTCCATTCCCCTCCTTCCCCAGAGCCAGTCCCTGGGAAGACTGGTGTGTTTCTTGCAGACCTTTTCTCACGTGCCCATGCACATTTGTTTGCTTGCATGTCTTTTTCTTTTAACATAAGTGAGACTTGCCTTTTATTCTGTAAGGCCTCCCTGTTTGTTTTTTTATTTTGTTTTGTTTCTTCATTCTAATCCTTATGCCTTTTTTCCCCTTAACTCTTAATTTTGAAATAATACTTTCAAACTTGCAGGACAGTTACAAAAAATAATATCAGTTCAGACAGAGAACTCCAACATACCCCTCTCTCAATTCCAGATACCAAATCCACCAATTTTAACATTTTGCCACACTAGTCCTATCATTCTATCTTTCCATCCATCCTTCTGTTTGTCTCTTTATTTATCAATCTATTTTCTGGACACTTGAGGGTAGGTTGTATATCGCATGCTCCTTGAACATCTAATACTGCCATTACATTTCCTAAAAACAAAAATATTCACTTATGTAATCACCTTAAGTGCAGCTATCAAGTTCAAGAAATTTAACATCTCTCCATTGATAATTCTGTTTGTGTTCATGTATTGTTTTCCTGATTTCCTTTAGTTCTTTGTCCATGTTTTCCTTTAGCTCTTTGAGAACCATTTTTAAATGTCTTTGTCAGGTATGGCCCAGGTCTGGTCCTCCTCGTTGGTGGTTTCTAATGCTTTAATATTCTCTTTTGTCTGGGCCATCGCCTCCTATTTCTTTGTATGTTTCATAATCTCTTGTTGAAACCTGGACATTTTTATATTCTGAGGTGTTATCGCTGAAATTTAGAATCGGGGGTATCTGTCCAACTGGTGTTATGACAGTGCTTTCCTTGAATGCAGGGAGCTAACAAAGTAAAAATGGAAGAAGAAGAAGGAAAAAAAGAAAATGCCTCCCTCAGTCTTTGTGGATTGGCCTGTGGAAGTGCTTTCCTTCATAACGACTAGCTCTAGGAAAAGCGCAGAGGCCTCCCTGGGCCTTTTTCTGCTCAGGCCTGGCCGTGGGCTTGCACATGTGGCCCTGGGAATTCCCCCATTTGCACAGGATACAAATGTCCCCCCTCCCTCACAGCCCCAGGCACTGCCCTGTGTGTCCCACACCCAGCAGTCCCTTGCCTCAGGGCTTTCAGTTCTCCCCCAGCTACTGCAGGAGAGCCCAGTGGGCACCTTCTACTCACAGGGCCAGTTCCGGGAAAGTTCTGAGAGGGCGAGGCCCTCAGGCCACCACCAGACAGAGTGGGGCTGACCTCCACGCTCCCAGGGTGTGCCCGAGGGTAGCTCTGGTTCCCTGGGAACCAGGACCAGGGAGCCACCCCAGGACGTCCTACTGCTTTTCAGAAGCCTTTTTCTGGCTTTGGCGCTTGCCCCGTTCCTGCAGTCCTTTAATGGCTTTCTGAAGCTTTGAGAAGGATGTTTCCGCGAGTTCTTGCTGGTTGTTCAGAGCTTCTGTGGGGGCGTAGAGCCCTGCAGCATCTCACTCTGACATCTTGATCCTAAATGTGCCCCCACCCCCTTTATTACAGCACACTTCAGGGCCAAGGCAATTGCCATCAACATGCACGATATGTGCTATACAGTATCTGCCTCTCTGGGTTGTTTTTAAGGCTTAAGTGAGATAATTCATCTCAAGCATGGAACACAGCACTCTGTGTGTTGTAAGCGCTTAGTAAAAATGCTTGTGGAGCTTCCTCAGCAAAGCTGAATTTCCACACCCAAAAGGTGACCAATTTTTTCTTCTGGTTGCGGGACCTCCTCTTTGCTCCCGGACTGTGTCAGTGGTATTCTCAGCCAGGGTGCCTGGTCCCTGGGGGCGTGTGGATTCCTGAGCCTGGCACAAGGCACTTGTGGGCCTCAGGAAATGCTGAACAGAGCTAAGAAGCATTTTAGAAATAAAGGGCTGTGTGACCCTGGGCTGTGGCTTGCCCTCTCTGTGTCTCGGGGCCTCGTGTCAGCTGGGGCTAGTAAAGGGACGACTCCACTGGAAGGCTGCCAGGGGAACTCACCTACCTTGACTCTTGTCTGTCCAAAGAAGACCTCTCACTCACTGATTCAGTTCAGACGTATTAATGGAGCACCAACTGTGTGCTCTGGGTCCTGGGTATACAGCAGTGAGCAGGCAGTAGAAGAGGCCATCCTCAAGTGAGGATGTTTCAGGGGGCGTGGGCGACCGAGTGGAAGCAGATCAGGATGGATGTGTCGGGGTGGTAAGTGCTCTGAAGGACACTGAGGCAGTGGAGGGGAGACGGGCACGGGGCCAGGAGGGTGATCTGAAGTGACCTGAGGTTGGAAGGATACGAGGGAGCAGGCCACGTGCCTGGCTCAGGGAAGAGTCTTCAGGCAGAGGAAACCGCAGTGGCACAGCCCCAGATGCAAGGCATGTTGGTGTGTCCGAGGCATAGCCAGGAGGCTGGTGTGGTGCTGTTGGCAGAACAAGGGGGAGAGGAGATCCTAGGGGTCCTGGAGGGGCAGTGGAGGCTGGCTCGGGGGGACTTTGGTTCCCATCCTCCCCCTCCCCCCCACAGGCTCCCTGGCAAATTGAGGAGATGGCTCCCCCCAGCACCTGGCCCCAGGTGGGCCGAGTGGAATTCCGGGACTACGGCCTGCGCTACCGAGAGGACCTGGACTTGGTCCTCAAACACATCAATGTCACCATTGAAGGGGGAGAGAAGGTAGGTGCCCATCGTTCTCCCTGCCCCACTCCACTCACCACCAGGCCCAGGCTGCGACTTCACATACCACGGAGCTCTGCGGCCTTCTGGGAGGTTGGGGGCTTGTGGAAGTGAAAGCTGCTGGGGGGTGGGGGGATCCAAAAGGGCTGAAGACTAGTAGCCCGGGGGCCAAATGGTTTTTCTCAGAAAAATCTGGAGGATTTAAAAAAAATAAAAATCCTGGGAAGCGGCTGTGGCTCAATCAGTGGGGCTCCCGTTTGCCATGTGGGAGGCCCCGGGTTCAGTTCCCGGGGCCTCCTGGTGGGGGCGGGCCCGCCCGCACGGCGTGGTTGGCTGGCCCAGCGAGCGCGAGCAGCAGGGGGGGCATAGATGAATGAATAAATAAAATCTTTAGGGGAAAATAAATAAATAAAAATCCAATTTCCTACTTCTCTAGAAAAAACCAGAACGTGTGGCCATGCTGGGCCCACATACTCTGCCTGTGTCTTTCTGCACGAGGCATGTGCCTTCCGTCAGCCCTCTACCCCTCACCCCCTCCACGTCCCCATCCCGGCGCCTACTTGCCTCTGCAGGCTTTGGAGTTTGCAATCTATGGGGCAGGAAGAGGCCACATCACCACTAGGGATGGCTCAGGGAGCTGGGGAAACCGCCAAAATTTTGGAATCTGCCCTTGGCCCTGTTCCTGGGGGACCTGCCCGGTCATGGGTCACCACTTCCCCTCTGAACATCAGGACTTGTGAAACTGCCCCTGCCCCAAGGCTCAGAGGGTTCCCTTCCCTCAGGGTCCCTTCTCTGAGCAGTAAAAGGGGGAGAAGAGGGCAGGCCGTGTTCCCGAGGGTCCACGGCCTCTGGTGTAGCGTGAGAATTTCCACCCAGACGCCGCCCGCCCAGTGACATTCCTGTTAGAGGAGCACGGAAGCCTACCTCTCAGGAGCCCAGAGGAGGAGGGAAGCGTTGTGGCTGGCTGCCAGGAGTGTCGGACACACTGGCTGTTAAATGGGGAGTCTTGGTCCCTCCAGGCGGGCAAGCAGAGCCTCGCCTCTGCCGAGAGGGGTGGGGTACAGGAGCAGCTGCCTGGATCTTTGGAATATTTCAGCGGTTCCGGGTGGGAACCTCACTCAGAGACTGAAAAACCAGTGTGGGGAAATACCTGAGGATTCCCTGGCATTATCCTTTTTAACCTTCGGCCAAAACAGCCCCTAAAAAAAGGAGTTTCTCAGAGAAGCTGGTGAGGGAGAGGTGGGTCGACCAGATGACTCACCTGCTCTGGGGCAGGTACCTGACACAATGGAATTGTGGGGCAGGGGGCACCCCCCAGGAACAACATTCCCACCTGACTCCGGACCTTTCCTGTCCAACAGGTTGGCATCGTGGGCCGGACGGGAGCCGGGAAGTCGTCCCTGACCCTGGGCTTGTTTCGGATCAACGAGTCTGCCGAAGGAGAGATCATTATCGACGGCATTGACATCGCCAAGATCGGGCTGCACGACCTCCGCTTCAGGATCACCATCATCCCCCAGGTGGGGTTGCCAGGCCCTGAGGTCACTCAGAACGTATCGGCCAGGTCGGCCTGTCTGCAGGACAAACATACTTTGATTCTTCCTTTAATGTTTTCGTTGTTCTTTTTGAAGTTACATTATTTTCCTTCTCCTGAATCTCCTCTTACCACATAAATAACAGTGTAGGGATTAATTGGGTGTTAGACTCTGCCACTCATTTTTCACCCTTGCCATCCAGCAGGCAGTTTCCCTGAGCCTCAAACAGAATCCAGTAAGACTTTTTTTTTTTTTTTTTTTCGTTCTACTGGTACTTTTTGTTTGTTTGTTTGTTTGTTTGTTTTGTTTTTACCGGGAGGTCCCGGGGATCGAACCCGGGTCCCTCCATATGGGAGACGGACACCCAACCAGTTGAGCCACATCCGACCCCAGTAAGACATTGTCTTCTCTGTCAGCTGGCCACCAGACTGAGGGTGATAACCTCTTACCCTCACAAGAGCTCAGCAAGAAATTGGAGTTTTCTAAACTGATAACTATAGGTCAGGGATTCTTAACCAGGGATCCATGGACCCCCAATCCAATTGGTCTGTGGAAAGATTTCAGGGGGTCCATGAGCTTGAAATGAAAATTCAAAAAAAAAATACTATTCTTGTGGAGACGTGTTGGTGTAGGTGTGATCTATTTATTAAATAATACACACAGTGTAGTGTGGACTTAGTATGATTTTTATTTTGATGTAGCATGTTCTGAGTGCAGTGGATAACTGCCTGCAAAAAGGTTGGTAAGAGTGGTGGAGATGGTTTTATGATGCCATGGGAAAACATGAATTTCTAAATGTTTACTGAAAATGACCGTTTGAACAGATGTTGAAATGTGTTATCAGATATTGAAATTATGGGAAAGTTGTAAAACCTAATTTTGAATAATCTTGAAATTTAATTTAAAGACATGCCGATGTTGAGTGTCATAAAACCACTTGCTGCTACATTCTGAGAAGGGGTCTGTGGAACAGAACAGGTTAAGAACCCCTGCTGTAGGTGGTGATTCCCTAATCTGTTGCCTTTTAATGGTACTTTCTTTTCAGCTAAAAACAGCATTTCCCTAAAGTTTCTTCTAAGATTTTCTTTTTGATGCAGAGGACAGGGGTGAATTCCATAAGATATTTAAGATTGGATCTCCTTTCTCAGGGATCCCCAACATATTTGCATCTTGAAGGCCCTGAGAAGTTCTGCAGCAAAGAAATTGATTTCATTCCCCTTAACCTGGGGTTTTCCAACCATTTTTTAAACTTTTATTATTATTAGCATGCCCCAGAAGTCGTGATTCTGAGGCACTCTGAAACCCACCTCCAACAATTTTGGCAAGAACTTTTCAAATCCCAACTACCTACCGTGAGTTTCAAATGCTATCCGGTCTCTTCTCTCTGAGCAGGACCCCGTTTTGTTTTCGGGCTCCCTCCGCATGAACCTGGACCCATTCAGCCAGTACTCAGACGAAGACATCTGGACATCCCTGGAGCTGGCTCACCTTAAGAACTTCGTGTCAGCCCTTCCTGACAAGCTGAACCACGAGTGTGCGGAAGGCGGGGAGAACCTGAGGTGGGCCTGGGGGCGAGCAGGGCTGCGACGGACAGTAAGGTTTTGTTTGTCCTCTTGGATCTAGGTCAGACCTGGGTTCAAGTCCCAGCTCTGCCACGGACGAGCTGCCAGTCCCAGAGGGAGCCCCTTTATTTCTCAGAGCCTCTGTTTCTGCATCTGTGAAATGGGTTCTGATCCAGGCTTATTTTACCAGGGGCTATAACCAGTTAATTTTCCTTTCTTACACCAGCTCCATTCACTTGAGAGTGGCTGTTGGCTGTTAAAATGCTAAAAGGCTAAAGAGCCGCTGCCCTCAGCCTTCCCAGCTTGCCTTGGCCCTTCTCCCAGGAGGCCCAGAATCTGCCAGGAGCTGGCAACCCACGTGTTAACGCCTGGCCCAGCAGGGAACCTCTGGGGTCCTGCGCCCGGACCATCGGAGGCAGTGCCCATTACAGTGTCCTTCACTGTGAAGATGCATCTCCACCAAGCACAGAACCTCAGCGTGCTCAACATGAGCTGCTACTGCTCAGCCTGGCAGGCTTGGTGAGGTGGTCCTGCTGCTCTTAGCCAGGCCCACGCCCACATCTGGGGGTCACTTAGTGGCCAGCTGGTCTGGTTGGCCTCAGCTGGGACAAGTAAGGTCTGCCCTACGCGTTGCTCATCCTCCCACCTAACAGCCAGCCCAGGCTTTTTGTCATGTGACGGCAGAGGGGCCCCAGGGGGCAACCTCATCTCCAGCCTCTGGCGGCCTTACCTTTGCCAACATCCCATCAGCCAGAGCGAGGCTTCTGGCTGAGTCCAGCGTTACCTGCGAGGATGCTCCAGAGGGCATGGGTCCGGGGGCCGAGCAGCTCACATATCTTCAGTATTCTCTCCAGGCTCTGTGTTGAGAATGATTCTGAGCCTGCTCCTGGCTTGACAGGAAAGAGCACCATGCTCCTCACTCCTGACCACATGGCCAGGGAAGCATCTCCCCTCTCCTCCCAACACAGGCCTGGGCCCGGGATTGGGGGTGGTTTGACCCTCTGTTCGCTGGTCTTTTTCTCCTGCTTAAGTGTCGGGCAGCGCCAGCTCGTGTGCCTGGCCCGGGCCCTGCTGAGGAAGACGAAGATCCTGGTGCTGGACGAGGCCACAGCAGCCGTGGACCTGGAGACCGACGACCTCATCCAGTCGACCATCCGCACGCAGTTTGACGACTGCACCGTCCTCACCATCGCCCACCGGCTCAACACCATCATGGACTACATGAGGTGATGCCCCCACGGCCGCTGGTGCCTGGGAGTTTGCCCCCTTCCCCAGCTCCTTCCTCCCTGCCCCCCTCCCTGCCCCATCCTGTGCCCAGCGACCACCCCAGCAGGCAGAACCCCCTCTTTGTCCCGAGTGACCCCAAGTATTTCTCACATCACTTGCTCATTCACGCAGCCAACACTGCCCCAGGTCCTGGGGAGGCAGCAGGGACAAGGTCAGATAAGGTCCAGGAGAAGCGGGATGATTTCAGAGAGTGCCTAGTGCTGGGTAGGAAACAGAACCAGGAGACCAGAGAGCGAGAACCAGGCAGGGCCAGTTCAGGGGCTTGTGACAGTGCTTTCGTTTCTTTTAAAACGAAAAGAAACTGAATCTAATCTACCCGGATTACATGGATTCATGTCGCCTAAAGACATCGTGGGGGAATGGGCCCACGTGAGTCAGGACTTGGCCCTGGACCCAGGGCATGGGGGCTTCTACATTTAGCTCAGGTGGTCAGGGAAGGCCTCTTTGAGGAGGTGACATTTCAGCCGAGACCTGAACAACGAGGAGGCGGGCCTGGGAAGATCCAGAGCAGGGGTTAGCATGCGCTTCCCATAGAGGGCAGAGAGTGACACTTTGCAGCTTTGCAGGTCACGCCAACTCCCTCACACCCATCCACCTCTGCCATTGTAGCAAGGGAGCAGCCCAAGGTAAACAGACGGGCACGGCTGTGTGCCAGCGGAACTTTCTGTGTTTTTAGGAGGTCCCGGGGACGTGGGAAGCAGGTACTCAACCACTGAGCTACACCCACTCCCCCTCCAGTGAAACTTTCACCTAGAGGAAGAGCATTATAGCTAGAGAACCCAGCCAAGTGCACAGGCCCTAAATGGGCCTAAGGGAGCTTGCTGGATTCAAAGGCCGGCAAGAGGCCAGTGTGCCAGGGGTGGGCACAGAGGGGAGAGTGGTCCGAGAGGAGGCCAGGAAGTTAGCAGGGGCTGGAGCTCAGAAGCCATGGTAAGGAGATTGGAACTTCCTCTAGACCGCTGGGAAGCCGTTGGGATGCAGCAGGAGAGCGACACGATGCTTTTAACAAGTCACCGAAGCTCTTTGATGGAGAAGATGTTTCAGCACCTACTCGGTGCCTGACCCTGTGTTGGCACATCTGAGACAGGGAGAGAGTCGTCAGAAGTGAGGTCAGAGTGGAAGGGGCTGCATCCCACCGGCCCTTGCGACCGCCACCCAGTTTTACAGTTTTATTGTCACATGACCGCCCCTATCCTAGCGTCTAGGGCTGCGTTCACGTCATGCTTATCGCAGGGTTGAGAAGTTGTAACAGACAGTGTGGCCTGCAAAACCTCAAATACCGGTCAGTCCTTTGCAGAATATGTTTGCCGACCCTTTTAGTAGACAGTGGTGTGATCTGGAGTGTGACGGGGTCACAAATGCGAACAACTGGCATGGTTATCCTTCTCGTCGTTACTGCTCTCACCGACAGTGATGTGGGGGCAGGCGTGAAGGGTGAGAGTCACAGTTCTTTGACACTGATGGGAAATAGGCTTTGAGGAAGTGCCACCAGCTGGAAGGCTACTGCCACCGTCCTAGCAGACTGACCCAAAGGAGTGACTTCCCCAGGTAGGTGCTAAGCCCGCCTTGATCCCTCATGGCTGTGTCCCCTCCTCCCACAGGGTCATCGTTCTGGACAAAGGAGAAATCCGGGAGCTTGGCTCCCCCTCTGAACTCCTGCAGCAGAGGGGCCTCTTCTACAGCATGGCCAGAGACGCCAGCTTGGCATGAGCTCCGGCGCAGTTGCATCTGCTCTGAACGGCAGGGCTCCACACCCCAGCATCCACAGAAGAGTCAGCATCTTCTAGAACCAGGCCTCCCTTACTGAAACCAAAAAAATAATCAAACCAAAAATCCAAAACACCAAAACAGAAAAAGCACCATCTGGCTCCCTGCCTGTAACTGGCCATGAAGACTTGGGAGAGACACGGAGATGTATCCCATCCAAAGCACACGCCCCCTGGCCTCTGTTGCACCCGCCAGACGCACACGTGTTCTCACACCCCTGTGTCTGCTGGTGCTTTCCGCAGAGGAGGTTTTGGCAGCTGGACTTCCCAAGAAGTCGGTTGCATAAAATACGCTAGTGACCAAATCAGCTATCTGCCTCAGATCTCTCCAGCTGAAGCCTGTCGGTTCAGAATCTAGGGGAAGCCTTGTCTGGCTCTGCCACAGCGCTCCAGTTCCTGGGGCCTGGCAAAGATCATTCTTGCCCTTGGGCAATGCCCCGAGGGCCATGGACACTCCTCTGACCGACCCTCTGGTCTTCCAGGCCCTCGGACGCTGCAAACCAACATCCCAGAGCTGCCTCCGCGGGGGCAGAGGGCGGCCATCCTCACCTGCGCACCTTCTCGTCCAAGGGACTTGGCCGAATGCACCGCCATCCGGGACCTGGAGCTCCAGGGCCAGCGGCTTACCTTCTCCTGCCGCCAGCCGCCCTGGACGCTCCATCCTTGCCCTTGCCTTCCTGCCTGCCTCTCCCCCACTGCGCGAATGGGCTTGCTGTTCTCGGTACCCGAAAGAGATGATGTCCTGGGAGTGGCTAGGGAGCGTTCAGAGTGACCGGCTCTAGGGGCCCTCCAACAACCCCGTCCCCCCAGATGCCACCAGTTGGCACCAGAGAGTCCCACCGAGTGCTCCCTGCCTCGTTTTTACATCTTCATTTCTCACCCTTGGAATTTGGTGAGCTGCCGAGGTGGCAGTGTGGAGAACGTAACATTTTGTTGCTGAGTGTTCCAGGACGACAAAAGAGCCCATGCATGAGTATCGGTGATGGGCTGCTTGGTTTTTGTTTGTTTGTTTGTTTGTTTTAAAGTACTGCTCTCGGGAGAAAAACAGCCTCAAGACATTTGCTCTCTTGGGAGGAAGCGTCAGGCAGAGCAGCAGTTTAGGGTTTCTGGAAGTACCTGAGAAGCAGAGTGCTGCCAGGCCTGTCCCTCAGGTCTCACAGGTGAAGACCAAAGTGAGACTCAAAAGGCAGGAGAGGTTGGATTGCACGGCTGACTTCCAACCCAGAGAAGCATCCTTTTCTTTTTAGGTGGGAAGATAGATATTTATTTTTTTTTATAAGTTATACCATTCTGTCACATTAGATAAGCCAAAATTTCCATGGGTATCTGTTTTGTAATGACTTACACTGGAAACTTGAACATTTGCAGATAATTTGCAGTAAAAAAAATTTTATTTCTTTCTAAACGACTCTTCCAGTTTCTTTGGAGCATTAGTAAAAAGCTTTCAGCAATCTCTTCCAGGAGAGCCAGGACAGGGCCGCCTCTTGTCTGCTTATTTGTCCCTTTGGCAAATGTGTCATCTCTGGTGGGAGCGATGGCCGGAAGTGGGGTGTCTCAAGGCCAAGAATTGGGGTGGGGTTTAGTGGGCAGTCAGCATGGCAAGGTGGACAGAGCCTGGGCTTAAGTCCTGCCCTTCTCATTTGCTGGCTGTGTGACCCTGGACAAGTCACTTAGCCTCTGAGCCTCAGTTGCCTCGTCTGCAAAACAAGCTCATCATACCTACCTGATGGAATTGTTGGGACATTGAACTGTGTGTGTATGTGGTACCTGTGGCAAGATCAGTTTCTAAGACACAGGCAAGGCAAAAATCACATGTGGCCAAAATTACCCTTGAAAATCCCTTTGTATTAGTCAGGATAGGCTAGACTGTGCTGCCAAAACAAATGGACCATGAAGTCTTGGGAATTTAACACAAGGGCTCATACGATTTTTGATGAGGGTCAGATGCCTCTTTAGGGCATCTGTCTTCCATGCAGCAACAGAGGCATCCAGATTGTTTTGGTCCCAGGACATCATCTCTCTGGACCGGCTTCCAGGTCACCACAGCAGAGGAGAGCATGTGGACGACTCATGTCCACCCCGAAGCATCTCAAGCCAGAAATGACATGAGTCAGTCCACTAACGGGCCAAAATTAGTCCCTGAGCCCCAGCAAACCACAAAGGAAGCTGGGAAATGCAGGGGTGCATATGGAAAAGAAGTATTTTTCCCTCTTCTAATTTACATGGTTTCTGAGTTTTGGATAGTGGTGAGGCTGGGGTTTCTGGAAAAAGGAAAATGTACTGCATCTACTTGGTGTCTCGAGTTCAAACTGGGCAAGTCTGGATAGTGAGGAATTGCTGGGGAGCCCAGCACGTCTACCACACCCAAAAACTACACACCAAGTACTGGGTGCAGAGGGAATGTTCCAGCACTGCCAGCCTTCCTTCCAGCATCACGGTCCCCCTTTGAAGTAGTCAGCTCACATTAGGGGCCACCAAGTCCGAAAGTGCTCAGAGCAAAGTAGCTGGCCAGGTTCTCCCTGTTAAGTGGTCGTGGATGTGCCAGGTGAGGAGTCTTCGTTCTAGATGCAGGTAGAGCTTTGACCCCCATCTCCTGACCGCCCAGCTGCCCCCGCCACCCACCCGCACCCCAGGTCAGAGCCTGAACAGGTCTCAGAGAGCCGGCCTGGTAGGTGGCCGGGGTGCGGGTGGGTGGCAGGAGCAGCTGGGGTCAGAGCCCAGTGGGCTTCATGAAGAGAAGGGGGTTGAAGCGTGGAGCGGGAAGCACTCAGGTTGGGAGGGAAGGGGCATGGAAGGAGAAAGGAAGTCAGCTTTGTTGTGAACCTGCTATGTTCTGAGCCCTAGGCCAGAGGAGTGGGGAACCAGTCCTGACGCTCCCCAGTGCTGAGCTGCTTGTCTGTTCCATGTTCTCCCAGCCTGCATCAAATCCTATAGCAAATTCCGCTGACTTTCCCCAACACCAGAATCTGACACTACCCCGCCCCCCACCCCACCCCCATTGCTGCCCCAACAACCATCTCCCCTGGTACTGCTATAGCTGCCTCCAAGGTCTCCCTGCTTCTGCCCCTCACCACCCCCCTCCCCAGCAGCCCCACAACCCCATGAAAACACATGAGAGCATCACTCCTGGGGCCTCCAGTTTCCTTCAGGGTCACAGCCAGCCCTGGCCTCGTGTGACCTCTGCCCTCTCCTGCCCCCACAGCCTCTCCTGCCTCTCCAGCCATACTCACCTCCTTGCTGGTCTTCAAGCCCCTGGTCGCGTCCTGCCTCGGGGTCAGCACTCTTGCTCCTGTCCTATGGGTTGTAGCATGGCGGATCCATGAGAGCAGGGCTTCCCACCTGCTCATTCCTTGCATATCCCCGTCTCAAGAAAGAGGCGCACAGACGCACTCAGCGACCAGATTCTTCTGATCAGGGACTGAGCCACGTGTGCCTGGCCCTGTGCTGAGGGTCCCTGGGCCTCTGGAACTTGCCCTTCTGAAGCCATGGTTTTCTCAGAACAGGATTGTCGTATCCTCCTGGTTGGGCGGATGTGAGGATGAAAACATATGGGGAAAAGGACCATGCCTGGCCCCAAGGACATCTGCATACACGGTGGTGCCATCCAACCACCCATCCATCCATTCATTATTCATCCATTCAGCTGTGCAGTCAGCACCTGTTGCTATACCTGTGCTGATGCTGGGGGTAAGCCGTGAACAAACAGAAATCCCTCTGCTCAAGACCCTTTCCCTTGCCTTCCAGTGGGATTCAGGAGTGGATTTCGGCTCTTACTGGCGAGCTGATGTTTCTAGGTCTACAGAGGTGGCCTGGCCTAGTCATGGCCCTGGAGCCTGACTGCCGGGGTTCAGACCCCTGCTTTCTTCAGCTCTTGTAGAAGGCCTCATAATACTCCCTCCCTCATCAAAGGGCCCTGGGTGTGAGTGTCACACAAATTCCTAGGCACGAGGCACCTGGGTCTGGCACACAGGGCTGTTTCCACAGCTGAGGGGGACACTGCTGAGGTTAAAGAAGCCACTAAGGCGGGAACACGCACCCAGGGCCCAGGCCTAGGCAGGTTCGTTTGCAGTTTTTCCTCGATTTAACACCTGCTTCCGGGTTCAGTCACCCGGGCAACCCTGCTGGCTGGTCTCCGAGGACCCGAAGAGAGCTGGCCCTCCACATGCCGGCCGCCCACAGCCCACACTCCACGTCTTGGCAAACCTGGGTCCACGGAGAGGTTCTGGGGAGTTTATGACCCCAGACACCGGCTGTGGCCACCTTGGCTGGGATGGCTCTGCAGGGGACGTCAGGCGGCTCGGCTCCAGGCGGACAGAAGAAAAGCGCCCCATCCCGTGCCTGCCTTTTCTTTAAAGGCAGACAGTCACCCCTGCGTGAGGGCGTGCACTTGGGCGTTAGATAGATCTGGGGCAATCCCCATTCTGCCACTGACGAGCTGGGGGGCCTCAAGCAAGGGGCAGGTCATGTTGACTCTTCGAGCCTCAGTTTCCTCATCTGCAGAGCGGAGCTGGTAGCAGCTATTAACAGTGGGTCAGCACTTCGTGGGCAGCCGAAGGCTGTGGACTTCCTGCCCCAGTTTGAAGGTGTCTACATGAGCTTCTGGCCAGACGTTGGCAGAGGGGGGTAGAAGCTGGAGCTAAGTCTAGGCCTAGATGACTCTGTGCCCAAGGTGGGGGTCCTGGAAGTCTACGTCGCACTGAGCCATCAGCCTGTGGTCTGGCTGGAGCAGGTCCTGTGTCCTGGCCAAGCAGGGGGTGTCCCTGGGTCCCTCCTGACTCACAGCCATCATTCAAGTGACCGTGGGTGGACTATTGATGGCAGTGGGTCAGGCTAGCCAGTGGTTCTCAAGTGGGGTGATTTGACCCCCCAGGGAACATTGGCCAAAGTCAGGACATTTTTGTCATAACGTGTGGGGGGGGCTGCTTGCACCTAGTGGGTAAAGGTCAAGATGCTGCTGAACACCCTACAATGCACACAACCCCTGCCCCAACAGAGAATGACCCAGCCCCAATGTCAACGGCGCCGAGGCTGGGAAACCTTCTCCACGGTCCCATGGAAGCCCCAGACACAACGGCTTTGAGAGTCATCGCTCACGTTTATTGGACACTTACATTGTGTCAGGTCTGCCCTGAGCCCTTCCGTGTATTAGTTTATTTCATCCTTGCAGCCATCCCAGGAGGTCAAGGAGAAACCCTGCCCTAGCAGAAACTGGTGAGCGAGGGGACTCCAAATTCTCGCCCGGCCTGTTCCAGCTAGATGACTGACCTTAGGCCTGGCGATTTGGGCCCCCTTAGTTCCTCTTTCCCGACTGCTGTCAGAAATGCTCTCGTTAAAGCAAGTGGCAGCTCCAACCATGCCCTGACCCTTGACTTTCAACTCCCACTCCACGGGCGTCCCGGTCGCTGCCAGGGCTCCCACTGAGAAGCTGGAATCCATCCAGTCTTTAGCACCCACGTGTATAAAACCTGCACACCCTGGCCGAATCCTCCCCACGGGGGCTGACGAGTCCTCGCCCCTTGAATCTCCTCTTGATTCACTGCACCTGCTCGCGCTCGGCAGAGGCGGCCCCTTCTTGGTGGGGAGAGACGTGACCTGTGCGTCCACCTGGGAGAGATGCTCCTGAGAGCTTTTCTACAGGCATGGAGCAGCAGTAGGACGTGCCGAGCTGCTTCCCCGTCCTGGCTGCACGGTGGCATCACCTGGGGAGCTTTTGTAAAAAAAGACATTGACCAAAATGGCAAGCAGATTAGTGGCTGCGGGGGCCGGGGAGAGAGCAGGTGTGGTTATAGAATGGCAACACGGAGGCTCTTGGTGCTGGAAATGTATCTTGACTGTGATGGTGGGTGCCTGAACCTGAACCTGCATGTGATGAAGCTGCATGGACCCCCCCCCCCCCCGCCATACGTGTACACACAGATGAATGCAAATACAACTGGAGAAATCCGAATGAGATGGGTGGGCTGCACCAATGTCAAAATCCTGGTTGTGATGTTGAACTGTAGTTTTGAAAGAGGGACCATCGGGGGGAATTGGATACAGCATCCATGGGTGCTCTCTGCATCACTGATCACAACTGCCTGGAATCTACCATTATCTCAACATAACAAGATTAATTGTTTGAAAAAGCAGATCTGCCATTGCCTAGGCCCCACCCCCAGAGATGCTGATTTAATTCATCTGGGGTGGGGCCTGGGTCAGCTTTTTTTTTTTTGTCTTAAGTTCCCCGAGTGAGTCCAGTGGGCAGCCAGGTCTGAGCAAGCCGCTGCAGCTTCTTCTGGCTCCAGCAGCAACAGGGCTGGCTGAGCCCAGACCTGGGGGCGCTGGGAGCCTCTGGGTCCGATGTTCTGGGATAAACTGCCAAATGTCTCCCAGAGAGCAGAGAGGAGTCTTCGCGGAGTGGGGCCGCCCATGAGCCCGGGGTCGCCGGCGTCTCCAGGACACAGCAATCTCTCCGGGCTGGCGCAAGGGTGAAGGTAGAGAGCCTGGCTCAGACCAGACCTGACTCCTGCGCCAGCCTGTAAAACAGGCCCTTCCGGGCCAGCAGCTGGGCAGGGCTGCCATGCTCTGCCACCTGCCCGTTGTCCATGACCAGCACCCTGTGGGGGAGGCGGGGAGAGAGGCCGCTATTTCAACACCAGCCATCACACGGCACCCCCCAAGGGCCCAGCATGTGTTCCCAAGCGAGCTCCCAGAAGTCTGGCCTTCCTGGAGGTTTCCAGCCATCTTGGAAGCATCTTTTGGCCATGCGTCCCTGAGCTCATCCCTTCCCTCTGGCCATTGGTCTGGCATCTGTAAAATGGGCAGGTGGTATCCACTCTGGGGCCCATCCAGCCCTGATCCCTGTGAGCATGGACTGCGAATGGCCCCTTCCTCTGCTTGCTGCTGCAGGACCCTCTAAACCCAGGGTGCTTGAGCTGGAGTCGGGAGGTGAGGGGTGCTTTACCTAGCCTAGTAGGAGGGGAGGAGTGCTTTACTTGGTGCAGTGAAATGGGGGGGGGGGTGTTTTACCTGGCATAACTGGGGAGGAGGGATACTTTACCTGGTGCAGGTGGGGTGCTTTACCTGGTGCAGTGGGGGAGGGGTGCTTCGCCCGGCACAGTGGGGGAGGGTGTTTCACC